>JACEFO010002446.1:0-600000 GCA_015342445.1 Digitaria exilis | reverse complement strand
CGAAAATACACTGTTCACCAAAAAACACTGTAGATGAATAGTGATATGTGAGTAGAAGAGGTGGAATGAATAGGGAAAAGTTGGATGAATAGTGGATTTTCGGGGAATATTTGGGAAACTAAACGGGGCCTTATGCTATCTGTCAGTTTTCTTTGTTAAGAAACAGGCAAAATAGGCAAATTCGTCCTGAACTCTTCTCAAAGGGTCAAGTTCGTTCCTATAGTTTCGATTTGGCCAAGTTGGTCCTCGAACTCTTGTTTTGTGGTGCAGTTACATGCTCCATCCTTTTTTCACACTACCACCATTAGTTTAACCTTAACGGGCTTGCTAAAATTATCATTTTGCCCCCCACATCCCTTTCTCTATTCCCAGGCTCCCTGTGCTAGTCACACACGATATTTTTTCACATGGCCCGGCACATTATTCCCTACCACGGTTGACTCCATGAATGTAATAGAAACAAACTTGTCATGGCACTTCAACTGATAGCAAGTGATTGAATGGCCGACTCCATGATCATGACATTTCATCTGACAACAAGTGATTAAGTGTTTCATGGTCAAAAACAAATTTGCCAAGTTCAAACAAAATAATTACAAACATGCAAATGTATCAGGTTCAAATAGAAAGTCATTAGAAATCTGCCAGACCATGTGAAAAAAAAAGACTGTTGGTAACTAACGCAGGGAGCCAGGGAATAGAGAAAGGAACGTGGGGGCAAAAGGGTAATTTCAACAGGTCTGTTAAGGTTAAACTAACGGTGTTAACCTGAAAAAGAGATGGAGGATATAACTGCATCACAAAACAAGAGCTCGTGGACTAAATTAGTCAAATCGAAAGTATAGGGACGAACTTGACCCATTGACAAGAGTTCAAGAACGAATTTGCATATTTTGCCTTAAGAATAATGTGCAACACCAATGCTTGCTTTAGAGAAACAAACATTTGTTGGCAAGTTTTAATTTACGATTGGACTCAATGCTTGTTTTAGAGAAAACTTTACAATGTGGGAAACAGTGTTTCAAGAAGCATGTAAGACTGTTTTAGTAGTAGCAAATTAAATGTGGACGACACCCATTTTTTTAAAAAATGTGGTGGACCTTTTTTGAGGTGAACATGCCAAAAGAGGAGCGTGGGTGTAGCAGTGGAAAAACCAACTTGTTGCTTGTGCCCACAACTTCATCTATCGTGACTTTTCAGTTTGTGGGTGGGCACGGTCACGTTTATTGAGAACCCTAATATATTGCCCATGCAAGTATAGAAAAAGTATGGTCCAATCAATGTGATGGATACTCCCATACATATATACAGTATATGTAGATAGGAGGAGATGAGTAGAACACAGGAATCTAGATTACGCGGATTATATAATCTACATTAATTATATTTTTTTAGATAATAAAAATAATATTCGGCTTCATGCTTCTTGTAAAGAAGAAATTAGTCCACAAAGTATTAGACAAAGTACCAGAACAGTGCTCATCGCAAACATGACAATTCATAATTCAATTGTTGAACACAATGATTAAAAATCTACTAAGTGTCAAAGAAATTGAGCGTCGAAGTCTCCAGAGTCTTGCACGCTTGGATCATCAATTCTTTGTGTTCTTCATTGCGCTATAAATGCGCCTATTGTTGGAGCCAATACGTTCCCCTAGATAGGACCTGCATAAAATTTTTAGGTTGTCATTTATCAAAATCCATTTCATATCTTGTAATAAGCCTAATTGCCTGGTATATCACCACTACCATTGTCCCTTGTCAATAAGATTAAGTTTGATTTCTGAACCGTTTTTAACCAATTATATATTAAAAAGATCACAGGAAGGTAGCGAAAAGCATAGTCGAGAAGAAGGTATTTGATGGATTCTTCAACGTTATAGAAACTTGTAGTTTTACTATCATGCCAGTTCCGCCGTGCTAAATTATTTTTTGTTAGAGTATAAAAAGTCTTGATTTTAAATGGTAAATTTGTGTTACTTTAATACCGCTACTGATAAGATGTTTATAAATCGAGTGTACTGCTAATAAGCCGTCTGTACGTAAGGACCATAAAAAGGGTATCTTTACCTTTTGGGGATCCCCACCTACTAATTCATTAAGCTCGGTGTTTTTTGCACGGTTAATACATGTACAGCTGGCATACTAGGGAGAGATTACATAGGAGAGTTAGACTACGCATTGCAACGAGAGTAGAGATAGTTGCGCCAAAGCCAAAGCTCAGCTCCATGCGTCCAAATCCCATATCACACAGTGCATACCTTCTGAACTGTTCCGAAATGTTCATCATTCTGGGTGTCATTGTGAGTGTCTAAATTCGTAACAGTTTCTATGGACCTAGACATATTGTTGTCCAGATTTATAGCATCGTCAATGAATCTGGTACAAAATTAGAATGACTAATAATTTAAAACGGAGGGAGTATTTATAAACCTTGACACTAGGTTATATGGTCCATGTAACTATCGCCAATTATATCTGGATCATATGATTAATTTAGAGGGGAAGGGCTACGAGGCGCCGCCGTGAATTATCAACGAAAGAAAAGGGAAAGGACAGTGTGCGCGCATACATGTCAGGCTGCTTGTTGTTGTACTGGAGCAATGAGCAGCTAGTTAGGCTTCTCTAATGGCTGGCTATTTGACTAGCTATTTGCTTTTTTTAATCAATGAACAGTTGTTATACAGTGCTCACTAGCTCTTACTTCCTAACTAGCTCGTACGGTTTCTGATACAGCTCTCTCTCACGAGCTCTCCTCCTAAGCACCTGCACCTTCTCTCTCCTCCAAATAGCTAGTCCAAATAGATAGACCATTGGAGACGCCGTTAGGTGTAGGAGCAAGGGTCGCTGCCTGCAGATGCATGGCACCCAAGCACTAGTACTTGTCGTTTGATTGTTGGATCCACATCACAGTTGATGAGTCGATCGCGATCCATGTCGTCCGCCCCAGGTCGTCGAATGATATATCCCTCCCCAATCAGCAGCTAGCTCGTGTCATAATTGTGTGGGCTGTATCGCAGTCGCAGCCCAAAGTTGGTTGCATGCGGCAGCCTGCCTGCCTGCCTAGGTATTCGATCTATTTCTCGATCCCGCGGTTCGCGCGCGGCCAGTACGTACCATAGCAAGCAGCCATCTTCTTGTTGTTGGATTCTGTCGTCGCTGCCCCTAGCTGCTTTTGGCGACTGCATGCATGCATGCCAACAACGACGGCCATGACGACGACGATCCGCCGCCGGCAACAGCTGCTGCTGCTGGTGCTCGCATCATCGTCATCATCGTTCTCAGCAGCCTGGGGCGGCGCGCTGGTGGGCGACTCATGCTCCTCCTCGTCTTGGACGACGGGGGGCAGCAAGGGCGGCGGGTGCGGTGGCGGTCTGCGGTGCACGGCGTGCGTGGCTCCGCCGGGGACGGGTCCGTCGGCGTGCGCGCGGACCACGCCGCTGGACCCCAAGAAAGGGCGCGCAGGAGCGTCGCTGCCCTTCAACCGCTACTCGTGGCTGACCACCCACAACTCGTTCGCGGTGGTGGGGACCAGGTCCCCGCTGGGGTCCGCCATCATCTCGCCGCCCAACCAGGAGGACTCGGTGGCCAGCCAGCTCCGCAACGGCGTCCGTGGCCTCATGCTCGACGCCTACGACTTCCGCGGCGACGTCTGGTTCTGCCACTCCTTCGGCGGCCGGTGCCTCCCCTTCACCGCCTACGCGCCCGCCATCGCCGTGCTTAGGGACCTCGAGGCCTTCCTCGCCGCCAACCCCGACGAGGTCGTCACCGTCTTCCTCGAGGACTACGCCGCGCCGGGCTCCCTCAGCAACGTCTTCAACGCCGCAGGCCTCTCCAGGTACTGGTTCCCCGTCGACAGGATGCCCACAAGGCCCGGCCAGGAGTGGCCGCTGCTCCAGGACATGATCGCGCGCAACCACCGCCTACTCGTCTTCACCTCCAGGAGAGGGAAACAAGGCACCGAAGGCCTGGCATACCTGTGGGACTACGTCGTCGAGAACCAATGTACTGTTCCTTCCTTCGTGTTGTGTGTCTATATATATATATATACACACACACATATTTGATGATGATGATGAAAAATGATCTGCTGCTGCTGATGAAAACAAACAAAAACAGATGGCAGCGAGGGCTTGGTGGACGGCCGCTGCCCCCGCCGGGCCGAGTCCAAGCCCATGGACTCCCCGGCCCAGTCCCTGGTGCTGATGAACTTCTTCACGAGCAACCCGAGCCAGAGCTGGGCCTGCGGGAACAACTCGGCGCCGCTGCTGAGCAGGCTGAGCACCTGCCACCGCGCCGCCGCAAACCGATGGCCCAACTACATCGCCGTCGACTTCTACATGAGGAGCACCGGCGGCGGAGCTCCCCTCGCCACCGACGTCGCCAACGGACGTCTCCACTGCGGCTGCGACAACATAGCGCACTGCAAGCCCAACTCATCATCATGCGCCGCCGCCGCCGCCGCCGTCGCCAAGCAGCCACCACCCGCAACAAGCATCTCCCTGCCTCCTGGGCCGGCACCGGCACCTGCTCCTTCTTGGGCTCACTGACACCGGCACCAGCGCCTACATTGTACAGATACTCTCTCTCTCTCTAAATACAAACTAGTAAGTACATACTAGTAGCTGGATACTATACTCAATTTCAGACAGAAAAAAATCCTCACCAGAGAATCCAATAGTGAAAAGGGCAAAAAGGCTTTGTCTCGTTGATATGATATCCAAGTAGTGATAATTATCAGATAAAGGTAACTGATTAATCAACCAGTTGCTACGGTGGAAATATACTTATAGTACTTATATTTTTAATGGAGTTTTTTTTGGGAGATATTTTTAATGGAGTTGGAACAGAGCACAAATTAAAGTGCGTGCCGCGCGCGCGCACGGAGCGCAATGGTCTGCGCAACAATATATAAGAAAACTGAAATTAATTATATTCAAATTCAACGATACGATTCCGTCAGTCAATTCAAATGCAGAGGGGGCATGGGTACACACATGATATGATGCTTTGGCTCGTCGAGGAATTGATGTAAGTATATAACTAGTAGCTCTTGTTGTGCTTAACTTTAACAGCAACTTGGTTGAGCACCAGCGACGGAACTAACATTATATCGGCACATATATCGCTATCGTGAGTATTAACAAGGTCCACACAAACCCACAACATTATGGTATAAATTAAGACATGGAAAAAAAAACTCTGCACATCGTCAATCGATGTGCCGACGACACCAGTGCACTCATTTTATCCACAACTAGCTAGCAAGCGCATGCAAGTGGCGTCATTTTTTTTACACTAAATAAAAGCCTTGCTCTAGGTCTGTGCGCTTTAGCATCATTTCATTTTGAACCATGCATGCGCGTACATCATCAAACAGCATATACTGTAGCTAGTATAGTACATGCATGCATATCAAAAGGAAAAGCGCTTCGAAATTAACAAAGTTTAAAACACTGATCGATCGTGGAGCTAGTAGTTAGTAGCTAGGACGGAGCACAAGGCCTGCGTGTGTGTAACCATAAACAAAATATAACCTAACCGGAATCAGTTTTTTTTATTAATGCGCAAGTAGATGCATTCATGCATCTGGACACATGCATGCAGTGTGATCAAACACTGTCACGTTGATGCGCGGCTAGAGTAGGTGTATGTTGACTAGTTTTATCCGCACGAGGCCATCATCATGCGTGCACCCACACGGCCGCCCAGCACGGCGGCTAAATTTACCACTTGCTTCTTCATTTTTATTTTTGTATCGAGCCTCCACAACATGCATCGGCACATGATGAACTCACGGTAGTTGTTGGATAGGATGCGGTCGGTGAAATACAAGTCCCCGGCTCAATATAATTAAGATGTTCTGTTTTTTTCTCCGAGTTAAACTTCCCAAACTTTAGTTATATGTCTATTTAATTATTAAAGGATTTGGCAGCACCAACAACATCGAATTAGTTTCCTATGAATTTGACCAAAACTAGAAAAAAATGACTTTGAATTAAACTAAAATAGAGGAATATAAATACAGTGAGGAAGAAGAAGGCACTGGCAGACTATAATGAGCCCTATATATACTAGTCCTATTCCAGGCAAAAAAATCTAAAGCTCAATTTCTGTGTCCCTTTTATCTGGCTCCTGTCATAATTAAGGACGTGTTTGGGACCTTTAGCCTAGGGGCTAAAAAACGCAAGCGACGCTAAATGGTTTAGCCCTCTCCTATTTAGATGGTGGGGCTAAAGCTGCATTTCATGCACATCTCATAGTCAATTAGCCCCAATTAGACCCTCTTTGGTGGCTAAGGATTTTATGGGGCTAATTCCTTTTAGCCCTACTTTAGCCCACGTGTTTGGTTCACTTGGGCTACTTTGAGGCTAAAATGGAGGGGCTAAAAATTAGCCCCCTGATCCAAACACGGCCTAAGTATGGTCTATCCATGGATCAATTAATATAATTAGCCATCCACTACTTATAATTAATTACTGTACAGAAATTAACTAATCTGCTAGTGACGGTCTTACGAAAAGCAAAGACATACTTTATGCATGAGGCCTAAAGATACCATTACATTGGTGTAATGATCATAAACTAATTAATTCCTATGGCAACCAATAACTGTTCCATTATATACCCAAGAGCATTTTGACCATGACTGGACCACCGTACCCGGCCTTGCACACGACCTCTCGAGCGATATCATTCCATCTTTATTTTGTTATGGCCGTGTTTAGATTGCTAGGGTAAATATTTGCTTCACGGCCAATGTTGTGCTCCTTCCATTTACCCTTAACGAATTTTCTCCTTAGGGTGTTTGGATAGAGGGGCAAATTTACATTTCGATTTTAAAAAATGATTGTTGTTGGGGCATAGAAAGCCTAGTTGACTTATTTTTGCGCCCCCACCACTAAGTTGCTCCACATTTGTCACTCTTAAGGGGCAAATGAAATTAGGAGGTAAAACATACACCCCACATTATTTGCCCCTACATGTTTGCACCTTTGAGTTAAATTTGGGGCAAATTTGACCATTTACCCCTCCATCCAAACAAGCCATCCATAGCCCAACAAATTAAACTCACAAACGGGCGCGTTGTCAAATTAACATATTATGGCGGCTATTTTACTATTCCTAGTGTGTCGTCCTAGCTAGCTTGTAGTGGCACTCCATTACATGCACGGGTCATATATGCATGTTTTAATTTGTTGACTTGACTTGCCGCAAGATGCATCATGCATGCTCGCTGTATCCTTATTACTGTCTGTAAAGTGTAAGTTTCTTTCATTATATTCTATGCTGTCGACGATGTCAGAAGAAGCTTTTACATCATGTCGGAAATGTTGCGAAGTTGGGTCGGAGCGGACACGGATTAAAGTAGTTATATATACGTGCAGTTTTTTTTTTATGGTGATCCATAATTCATAAATAAAGCCATGCATAAAGATGAACATAAAAAACATATAAGAAAGCCGAAATTTTGCTACTATCCTACTCCATATCCACGCATATCCGCATGGACGTTAAGGAACCCTTATCCATACATAGATGTAAGATTTAGATTTGGATCGGACCGGAAGTGAAAATTATCCAGAACACTTGTATGAAATTGGTCGCCCCAGGAGAGCTCCTGTAGAAAAATAGGTAGCTAGTTTTGGCAAGGGGCGTACCACAAGCCAGGGCTGAAGCACAACAATGTGGACGCGTGCCCCGGTCCACTTGCGCTAAACAACGTAGTATCTCTGCATATGTCTGATATTTCTTGCGTTTTTCCTTGGTTTTGGATTTCTTTCTCATCCGAGCCATGCATAGTGAATGAAGGATCAAATCAAATAAAAATAAAGAAGCAGCCTGCGTGCTGCCGGTGGGCGCCTCGTGAGCGGTTATAAATAACGGCCACTTCCAGACGGTACGTGAGGACTGGAGAGCACGCAGTGGTTGCAAACAAACATGGCGAGAAGCAGCAGCCGTAGGGGTAGCAGTACTAGGACGACGATGCTGGTGGTGGTGTTGGCCGTCGGCGTGTTCTCCTCCCCTGCGGCGGCAGCGGCGTCGTGCCCTCAGCTGGAAGGCATCGTGCGCACGGAGGTGCGTGCCGCCCTCCAGAGGGAGATCGCCCTCGCCGCCGGCCTCCTCCGCATCTTCTTCCACGACTGCTTCCCGCAGGGCTGCGACGCGTCGGTGCTCCTCAAGACGAGCGGCAAGACGGAGCAGACCATGGGCCCCAACACGACGCTGCAGCCCCGGGCGCTGCAGCTGATCGAGGACATCCGCGCCAAGGTGCACGCGGCGTGCGGCGCCACCGTGTCGTGCACCGACATCACCGCGCTGGCCACCCGCGAGGCCGTGGTGGCGTCCGGGGGCCCCACCTACGCGGTGTCCCTGGGCCAGCTGGACTCCCTGGCCCCGGCCTCCGCCACGGACGTGAACGCGCTCCCGTCGCCCTTCACGGCCAGCGTGGCGCAGCTGCTGCGGGCGTTCAGGGGCAGGGGGCTCGCCGACGCCGCCGACCTGGTGGCGCTCTCCGGTGCGCACACAATCGGAAGGGCCATCTGCGGCTTCTTCCAGGACCGCACCGCCAACCCTGGCAACGACGCCTTCGTCAGGAAGCTCAAGGCGGACTGCGACACGGACCCCAACCGGGTGCAGCAGCTGGACGTGGTCACCCCGGACGCCTTCGACAACGGCTACTACAGGGCCCTCAACGCCAGCCAGGGCGTCTTCACCTCCGACATGGCGCTCCTCAGGGACCCCACCACGGCGCCCATCGTCAGGCAGTTCGCGCTCAGCAAGGACGCCTTCTTCGCGCAGTTCGCCAAGTCCATGGCCAAGCTCGGCAGCGTGCCCAGGAAGCCCGCCGGGAACGTCGGCGAGATCCGCCGCAGCTGCTTCAGGACCAACGCCGGCGGCGAGAGCCTGCTGCTTCAATCTGCTGCCGCTGAGGGCCAAGCGGCGGCGTCTGCCTAAGCTTCATCTAGCTAACTGACCACTGCTCTGCTCTGCTCTTCTTGTGTGATGTACTCCTGCGTGTCGTGCGTGTCCTCTCCCGTAGTATTGTCGTGGGTGCTAGTATTGCCTTCGTCGAGAGACTTTCCTCTCCTGTATGTAGCCTGGTGTCCAGTCAGTCAATAATAAGAAAGGTGGAGCAGCCGATCCCTGCTTTTTTCTTTGAAGTAAAAGATCCCTGCTTTTTTGTTGTTGTTTTATTTGTTGTTGGATCCACCAGAACTCAGACCGTCTTGTCTTTGGGCCGCCACCATCACAAAAGCGCTCAAAAGAAAAAAAAAAAAGGGGGGGCTACACATAGAGAGATTGGATGGGCCGGGACTACCTGTTTTTGTTAACAACAACGAGGAGATTAGCGTTTGTCGATCGCCGTGTCGCATCAAACTACACCACTTGCTGATCAATTCGAATCACAAACAACACGCTTCTATAGAATCTTCTTCCTTGAGCAAGCAAGTGGATTAAAGATTGAAATTTGGAAAAGAGCGTTGGAATAGTAATAACGTACGTTACGATTATTGGCGGGAGTGAATCAAGGTGGCGAGCTATGCTGCATTACTTTGGCAAGATCGATGCAACGCAGCAGAGCAAGTAGCCAATGTGTCGGTGCATACTTCTTGTGGGGGAGGGAGGGAGGGAGGAGGGGTATCTCATCTCGATCATTGATGCGTGAGCTCTTCAACGATCAAGGATCAGCATTGATTTTTAATGATCAACGCCGCGCGCGGGGGCATAGCATACAATATTGCCATTCAAATTCCATATATATATATATATATATATATATATATATATTGGTAAAAAAAACTCCATCTGTATCTGTATATAATGGATCTGTTCGGTTGAGATTTTCTACGGTTGTGGCTGCTGCTGTGCAGCCAAACCGTTCGGCTGTTTGCTTGCTGTTGGCATAGCTGCAGGTCTTGTAGGAGTAGTGGTGCAGTGGCTGTAGGATTTGACTGTACAGCAGGGTGGTATGTTGCTGGGTGCGGACGCGCAAAGGATCGGAGTGTATTATGATCCTGAGAGAAGAGTATCTAGTGGTGTGTATATATTAGGAGCGCTGACTGAATTTGAATTGAACCACCCAGCAGGTTAAAATCAATTTATATATGCATGCTATTCTGTCGTCGTCGTCTATATCATCTGTGTTATGTTATTAGTCGACAATAGAATGCAAGTTGATAGGGTATAGTCGTATAGAAGAAGCATGGAGATTGATGCATACTGTATGCATCAGTCCCGGAGCCTGCATTAATTGCAATTTTCTGTGCTAGTAATGACTCACGTGGTACGGCATCCACCGATCTGATCTGATATACTCTAGATACAAATACCAAGCTGCGTCCTGGCACGAGGAAGGCACTCCACTCCAGTCGCCATCGAATCAGCAGCAATAGATAGAGATGATGGCGAGTGGTAGCGGCGGCGTTGTGCTCCTGCTGGGCAGCATGCTGGTGGCCGCATCGGCGGCGATGCCTCTGCCTCTCGAGACGATGATGCCCAACGACACGGCCTTGTCCATGGACTTGCACGCGCTGTCGTGCCCGGACCTTCACAGCATCGTGGGCGGCGCCGTGTGGAACGCGCGCGCCAAGAGCGCTCAGATCACCGCCGGCCTCCTCCGCATCTTCTTCCACGACTGCTTCCCGCAGGTATCATTACTACTGTAGTAGCTTGCACTGTTCATCATCTATTGTGCTGGACAAACAATTAATGAAATGAAAAAACAAAACAAGGGGTGCGACGCTTCCATCCTGCTGGACGGAGGCAACAGCGAGAGGTCGATGCCGCAGAACCAGGGGCTCCAGCAGAGCGCGCTGGAGCTGATCGAGAGCATCCGCGACGCCGTGCACAGGAGATGCGGCGCCACGGTGTCGTGCGCCGACATCCTCGCCGTGGCCACCGCCCACGCCGTGAACCAGGCCGGCGGGCCCGTGATCCCCATCGCCCTGGGCCGCCGCGACAGCCTGGAGCCGGCCCCGGGCTGGGCCGTCGCCACCCTCCCGCGCCCGGACGCCGACGTCACCACGCTCATCAACGCCTTCGGCAGCAAGGGCCTCGGCGGCGTCGACCTCGTGGCGCTCTCCGGCGCCCACACCGTCGGCAAGACCCGCTGCAGCGCCTTCGCCGACCGCACTCGGAGCCCCAACGACGCCTTCACCACAGGGCTCGCCCAGGCCTGCGCCACCGACGCCAACCGGCTGCAGGAGCTGGACGTCATCTCGCCGGAGCGGTTCGACAACGCCTACTTCGTGGACCTCAGGAACAGGCAGGGCGTGCTCACCTCCGACCAGGGCCTCGCCAACGACGCCCGCACCAGCTGGCTCGTCAACGGCTTCGCCGACAACCAAGCCTGGTTCTTCGGACAGTTCGCCGCCTCCATGGAGAAGATGAGCAAGCTCACACCCGCCTCATCAGGAGGAGGCGAGATCCGACGCAACTGCTTCAGGCGCAACTCCCCCGGCATCATCATCCAGCACGCCACCGACGACCTCCAGGCCTCTGCTTGATCATCATCATCTACCACACTTAAAATAATCACAGGCCGAGATCGTCGTCGTCAAATAATAACTAGCTAGTCTACGTATGTCGTGCGTGCAAGGCAGCAGCTAGCAGCCTTGTCTCTCTGCGCGCATATGTACGTGCTGCAATTTGCTTTGCTCGTTACAAGATTTTAGATACATTTGTGTTTCCTTATTAGGTCCTGCTCTTTGGTTGTAACAAGTAGTATTTCTGGTTCTCGCCACAATAATCCCGCAGAATCTGTACCAAACGGTCAGGCACAAGAAAACATTTGAAACGTTTGGACAATCACCCAAAAAGATGTCACACCAGTTCTGTTTCAGAAAAAAAAGTGATAATCTGGATCTAACAAGAGAATCTGGTCTTGCACGATGCCTTAAATATTACTTCATTTTGGCACTAATCAACCAATGTCGCGCATGCACTACTAGCGTTGGTATAGGTAGGTATCTGGCTACTGATGTATGTGCCCTCTCTTAGCTTAGCAGGTACCCTAACGTACGACAAATATAATGATGAGCCCCGTTCCATAAACACGTGTTTGACCAAAATGTGTGGAGATGTTCATCCAAATGCATGGGAAAAAAAATGCTCATCTACTTCTCAGTCAAGTTACAACGACTAATGAACATATAGTAAATAAATAAATCAGGGAGAAAAAGAAGCTTTTGGGCTGTGGCCCTTGCTGAAAGGCCGCTAATTAACTAAATAAAGGGCCGTTAATTGGGTCCGATCGGGTGCTGGCAATTTTTCGCCATACAAGGGCCTCTTCGGCCTGCCTAGTGCCGCTAATATGTGTGTGATCCAGCAACGCAAGACAGATCGAGGGCGTGCGCACGGACTGCCCCTGCAGCTCAGCAGCTGCACGCACGACTAGATTGCATCGTCGTCCTTCTTTCTCTGGATGGATCAATGCTAACGCGATCCAACCTCGGTCATGGTGCACCATTATCATTTCTTAATTGTATCTATCGTACGACGGTGCCCCCTCTCTCATCTTCTTTTTTTTTCCAAAAAAAAAAACGAACGGGCATAGACATAGTGAACAAATTATTTTACAATTGAGAGATTACAAATAAGCAGGTTTGTTTATAGGAATAGGAAAAAAGACGTAGTAGTACAATTTATTTACAGTTGTGCTGTACTGTACTAAAAGAAATCAGGCACCACTTTATTTATTTTAAGAAAAAAGCCGGTAAGACCTTTGCTGCTGGCGCACAAGACCCACGTCCCCGTGCCTACTTTATTTATTCTACTGAAAAGCGCGGCCGCTGAGAGAGCAATAAGCAAATGTTGTGATCTGATCTACTGCGCTGCCATCTAAGTGTGTACTAAATGAAAGCAGATCACGCTGCCTCCATCAATCTCGATCATCTTGTTCCCTTCCTCTCAGGCCTCTATAAATAATCTTGTTCAAGGCAGCAGCAGAGCAGAGCAGCCACCCAGTCTAGTACTCGTAGTAGCTCTGATGGCTGCTCGCAGGAGTAGTGTGCTGGTCGTGGCCGCCGCCGTGGGCCTGCTCGTCGCTGCCGCCGCAGCCGTCAGCGCTGGTAGCGGCGGGCTGTCCGTGTACTTCCACGTGGAGTCGTGCCCGCAGCTGGAGACGATCGTGCGGTCCAACGTGGACGCCGCCATCCGCCAGAACGTCCGCCTCACCGCCGGACTCCTCCGAGTCTTCTTCCACGACTGCTTCCCGCAGGTACGTACGTCGTCGTCGGCCTCGCCGTACGTCTCTTTTCATCGATCCATCCATTATATATGTACATATATAAGTATGCTGTACATATATAGTTATATGGTACATGTACACATATATATATATATATATGTTGCATTGTAGGGCTGCGACGCTTCCATCCTTCTGGACAACGGCGAGCGTAGCCTTCCCCCCAACGTGGGGCTCCAGCAGGAGGTGCTTCAGCTGATCGAGGACATCCGCGGCAAGGTGCACGCCCAGTGCGGCGCCACCGTGTCCTGCGCCGACATCACCGTGCTGGCCACCCGCGACGCCGTCAACCTGGCCGGCGGGCCCGCCTTCTCGGTCCCACTGGGGCGCCTCGACAGCCTGGCGCCCGCCTCCCGGAACGACGTGTCCAAGCTCCCGCCGCCCACCGCCAGCGTGGACCAGCTCCTCGCGGCGTTCAAGAACGCCAGCCTCGACGACCCCGCCGACCTCGTGGCGCTCTCCGGGGCCCACACCGTCGGCAAGGCGCACTGCAACGCCTTCCAAGGCGCCGGTGGTGGTGACGACGACGACGACATGATCAGCAAGTGCGTCACCGAGACGTGCTCGGCGGCGTCCGGGAGCCTGCGCGACCTCGACTTCCTGACGCCCACCGTGTTCGACAACCTCTACTTCGTGGAGCTGACGCTGAGGAAGAACAAAGGGGTGATGCTGCCGTCGGACCAGGGCCTCGCCACCGACCCGCGCACCAGCTGGCTCGTCCAGGGATTCGCCGACAACCACTGGTGGTTCTTCGACCAGTTCAAGACCTCCATGATCAAGATGAGCCAGCTCAGGGGGCCCCAGGGCAACGTCGGCGAGGTCCGCCGCAACTGCTTCAGCCGCAACAGCAACGCCATCCCGGGCGCTGCCGACCTTATTGCTTCGGCTTAATGCTAGTATGTAGTGAGTGATAATAATAATATAATAATAATGTAACCCATGAACGGATCGGATGCATGCCCCGTCGTCTCGTCTCGATCTGCACGTGCTAGGCACTGTGCACTGCAGCACCTCCATCCGTAGTAGTCGACCGGACCGGAGTCACCATGCATGCATGTCGGCATGCGTGTCACGCCCTTTGTTTTTACATCCTAGCTACCTCATCACACGGCTTATCTTCAATTCAAATAATAATTACCTTTCCCTTCCTTTCTACTTCTTGGCACACCATTACAATATTCGTATTTGTGGCAGCTCTGAATTTTCATTTTTCTTTCAGACACGAGCCGAGATGATGACAATCTGATCCTGCTCAAAGTAAATGAGCAACAGCGAGTGAGTGACCTTGGCTTCGTTGTCGAGAGCAATGCGAAGAATATGCGGATTCATGCCTGCGGCCGCCGGGACTGACTTGACACTGGTATAGTGGCTCGATCGTCCAAGTCAACCAGTCAAGATCGATCAGGAGCACGTACGTGTCCCCCGAGAATTAAGGACGCTGTCTCTGTGTGCATGTCCGTCCGTGTCATGACGGGCAGGGTCCGTAGCAAGAGTCAAGAGCAGCGCACGTACTGTAGCAAGCAAGAGTCAATTAAGAGCCAGGCTAGCTATTGTTTGTAGTACGTGTGTCCGCATCCTGTACGCCACGAGGATTCGATTCGATTCAAACGAAAAACCTTGTTGTAGAAACAATATATTTGCTACATATAATGCAAGTTGGGATCGAGTAGATATCTCGGTGCAGGGATTATCTTATATATATGGGATTAGGTGGTGGGCACTGGGTGCAGTGCAGCTGAATGCCTGGAAATCTATATGTAAAAGCACATGCATGTATGCGCCATGGTAAAAAAAAAAACAACTTTACCTGCCATCACCTAATATTATAATGTTGTCCATCTTGCCTTACCTTGCTCTGCTATGATAATAGTCCTACTAGATAGATCGTGCGTGCTGCAAGGGGAACCATTAAGAGTTTTTCACTTGCAACATATGGTGAATTCAGTGTTTGCATCAAGTCGGCTACACAAACAGTCATTAACATGAAAAATGTATGAAAGATCCTCAATGCACAGTCCATCTATAGAACAATGATTTCGCCTCATTAGATGCAAATGGCGTAACTGTCGTGTGAAAAAAATTACAGAAGGTTTTTATTAGAATCTTGATTGTTAGGATAGATCAATGGTTGACCAAATACCAAGCTAGGATTGCATATCAAGAAATGTTGAATTTTAGAAGCTCAATTCATCAAATTAAGTACATTGAGCTCAATGGCGTGATCTCTATAGCTTCTCTGGATGATTCTTACATACTCAAGTCCAAGTGACCCAATGCTCAAAAAGAAAAAAAAAAGTCCAAGTGACTGGGTGCATGATGCATGCTTTATTAGTTCCTACTAAGCCAATAAGTAGCCAGTATGTGCTCTGTCCGGGGCAATTGGATGATGCAAGTGCCCGGAGAACCTCTGCATTGGAGGGTTAGGTACAGCAGTGGGAACCCATGCTGCCCACGGATCATATCGAACGGATCGAGACCATTTCCGAGTCAAGATTAACAGCACTATACATAGATTAATTATATGCATAATGATGAGATCGAAGAGCACGTGTCCGCGAAGACTGACTAAGAGCTCAGTGGCAGGCATCATCATCAAACCCGGGCCGGCCCGGCCCCAACAACACGACGAATGATGGTCCAGTCGACTAATAACCTAGTAATAAGCAGCAGGTTTTATTTAAGGGCAACTAGCTTGTAGCTACATACATACCGATGCAAAACCTTTATTTCAGTCAATTTCGAAACTGTACATCTGAAAATATCAATGTCATGCAACACGCCAACAACTAACGTAAGTGTATCTTCCAACCAAAAAAAAAACAACAACTAAACTGTGTAGTAGGTGAGTCAAACTAAAAATACACAAGAGAGACATGGCGGTAAAAGACATCCGTCCGGAATAGTCAGATTCTGCCTGTATTTAACGTACAAGTGTATAATATATAGTACTACACGCATAGGATTTGGTATGAGATTTGAAGCTAGCTAGGGTACGTACGTGAGGAAGGATTATATTAGGTGGTGATTGGTGCAGTGTTGTCTACTAGCTGCGGAAGCTGCAAGGAAATTATATGCAATGCAATGGAGGACAACGCGCAAAGAATCAGAGCGTTCCAATTACCAATATAGTACTAGCTATATATTCAGTAGAAAATTAACTGAGTCATCTATATATGATATATCTACAGTTCTATACAACGCAAGTGCAGCAATGCAAGTTGTGTGCCAGAGAATTCAGACAGATGATGTGCGCATGCATTGCATATTTGCATTTGCATGCGCCGACGATCTCTACTGTTGTGGACTACTATTGCGTTGCTTTTCGTTGTACTATATCGGCCTATAAATAACGTGTACTAGGTAGCTTCCCTGGACCCCTGCAAGTGCATGGAAGCCATCGATCAAGCTCTGCTAGTTGCAAGCCCGCAACTGCAAACATGGCCGACAGAAGCGGCAGCCGTAGCAGAGTGGTGGCCGTCCTCCTCCTCCTCCATGCGGCCGTCTCATTATCGACGACGACCGTGAGGGTGAACGAGGATCCCATCGCCGACGGGCTCTCCTGGGGCTTCTACGACGACTCGTGCCCCTGGGTGGAGGACATCGTGCGCTGGTACGTCACAGAGGCGGTCCGTCGCGACGCCGGAATCGCCGCAGGGCTCATCCGCATCTTCTTCCACGACTGCTTCCCGCAGGCACGTACCTCCATGGTCGATATATATGATGTGTATATACATACATATATATAATTATTAATAATGAGAATTATTAATAGGGCTGCGACGCTTCGGTGCTCCTGTCGGGTCCCAAGAGCGAGCAGCTTGAGATCCCGAACCAGACGCTGCGGCCCGAGGCTCTGAAGCTGATCGACGACATCCGCGGCGCCCTCTCTGACGCGTGCGGCGGGCCCACAGTGTCGTGCGCCGACATCACGACGCTGGCCACCAGGGACGCGGTGGCGGCTTCCGGAGGCCCCTTGTTCGACGTCCCTCTAGGGCGTCGCGACGGCCTGGCGCCGGCGTCCAGCAACCTCGTGGGCACCCTGCCGGCGCCCGTGTTCGACGTGCCCACGCTGCTGGAGGCGTTCAGCAACCGGAGCCTCGACACGGCGGACCTGGTGGCGCTCTCCGGCGCGCACACCGTCGGGCGCGGCCACTGCCCGTCCTTCAGCGACAGGCTCCCTCCCAACGCCGACATGGACCCGGCGCTGAGGCAGAAGCTGGCGGCCAAGTGCGGGAAGGACCCCAACGCGGAGCAGGTGCTGGACGTGCGCACCCCCAACGCCTTCGACAACAAGTACTACTTGGATCTGATCACGAAGCAGGGGCTCTTCACGTCGGACCAGGGCCTCATCAACCACCCGGCCACCAAGCGCATCGCCACACGCTTCGCCCTCAACCAGGCCGCCTTCTTCGACCAGTTCGCCACCTCCATGCTCAAGATGAGCCAGATGGACGTGCTCACCGGCAACGACGGCGAGGTCCGCCTCAACTGCGCCCTCACCAACGCCGCCGCCGGCGAGGGCCACGCGGCGGATGCCTGATCGATCCATCGTCCATCGATCACTGTTGATTAGCTTTTCGTCCATCAAATAAATTAAGCTCAACTCCCGTTTTCAGTCGTCCTGTCCTGTCCCTTAAAGATTAGTAAATCAAACCAATATATATAGCAGAATGTCTTTCATCTGTTTGGTTGGTCTATATATGGGCAGCCGGGCCCCTGTTCTACGCGCCTTCTTGCATTATATTGCTCGGGATGCATGCCATGCGAGTAGGAATAGGAGTAGCTAGGTGAGGAAGCGAGGGACCTAGCTTTCACAAGTCAGTAGGTAATGGCTGCGGCGCGCGCTCAATTGTCGTCAAGATAATCTTTGATATGGTAAGTCGACTACAAAAAATTAAAGGAGACTCTTGTGCTCGGTTTGTGCTTGGAGGGAACTAATTTCCCTCCAAGCACAAACTAGGGATAATAAAACTAGGGATCATCGCCCCAAATACAATTTACTTTACAAGACATAGCTTGCCTAGCTAGCTCATGTGCCAGTTGATTTGTTTCCCTGCTTAAATGTTCAACGGACATCTCTTCGAATCGATTCCAAACTATATTGCACTCATCATATTTTGCAGCAGCTGAAATGAATCCTTCATTCTCTGACTCCAACGGCTTCATGGATTGAACAATCAGATGACTACCTCTCATATGTTGAGCTAGCATCAATCCTTCATTGAGGGCAAAAAGCATATGCCATTGGCCCATCCACTGGACAGGGGATTAATGTGTTTAACGCCGCTATCATAGCCCCCAAGCCATCTCTAACAATGCCACCTGTACTGCCACAATAACCCTCACCAGGTTTTCTCCATCCTTGTCTTAACTTGGCATCTCTCTTCCCCACCATTTTATACTTCTTTATCTGGGAAACAATGGCTACGGGTGAGTTTAGTTCACCTAACTTCTCAAAAAAAAAAACACTATTCATCCAACTTTTCCCTATTTATCACATCTCTCCCACTCACAGAACACGCTTCCCAGCACGACCTACAGTGTTTTTTTTTCTCAATCTAAACTCACCCTAAGCCAGATCTTGTGGGTGACTGTACAGTTTCTCCATTTAATTGATTGATTGTTGGACAGTGACACGACGGCCCTTTCCTCCTCTCCGCCCGTCTGGGCCTGGCGGGTCTTGTTGCTGGCAGCAGCTCGGTCGGCTTGGGCCTTTAAATGGACTCGGATTCAACCACATAGGCCCAGCCTTCAGTTTGTTTCACAGCCTCACAGTCACAGGACAGGGCAGAACAGAACTCTAAGGACTAGTTTAGTTCCCAGATAACTTCTCTAGATATTCACTATTCATTGGATATTTACTATTCTTTCATCTCACAAAACATGCTTTCTAACACAGCTGCTACAGTACTTTTTCCCACTTCTCCACAATCTAAACAAACAGAAAAGAAAAAAAAAAGAGATCTTGCTGCCGCTGGCTGCTGACCATTTCTTACTACTGTAGGAGTACCTGCTACCATCAACTGCTCGATCATGCACCTCCAAAAAGAAATTAAGATGACGAAAATAAAGGAAGCAGAATAGCAAGCAAAACCAGTCTGATGACGCAGCACGGCTCGACGCTAAAAGTCCACCCAACACAAAAGGCTAATGGGAGCTACCAGCTGGAACTTTAGAGCATCTTTAACGGATTACTCATCCTCTATTACTATAATATTTTCTCTAATTTTAGGTAAGAGAACAAATCATCTGCATATGAGTAAGAATATGAGTAAGAATGAGGTGACTTTTAGTAACAATCAAAAGATTTGTTTTTATTAGTAATAGTATTGATAGTCTGTTGGAGTACCTCATATCCCTCAAATTACTCATTTTTAACCCTAAAAATACTCATTTTTAATATTGATGATGGGGATAGGTAATCTGCTGGAGATGATCTTCGCCAACGAGGCAAAACAGTTTGCCACACCAGGCACAGGGCAGTCACCAAGCAACAAATCTTTAGTGTCAGCGTCTGTCTGGAGGACGTCAACCAAAAGGAAATTACTCTAAAAAAAATTAAACATCCGACTAATCCTCAGAACTGCGCTCAAGCTCAGCTGATTGGCCACACAAACACATTTTTATGGCCTCTTGAGCAAACAGCCAAAATCACAGCCAGAGACTACTTCCTTCCTCTATCTCCAAGTCCAGATTAGTTCTCCATATCCAAGCAAATAGTCTGGTTAGAGCATCTCCAGTGGGGGCTCCTAAATGAGCTCCTACTCTAAATTTTAGGAGCTAAGCCAAAAAAACAATCTCCAGTGGGGCTCCTATCCCTCTCCCATTTTGCATGCCCTTCTAAATTTCCCCTCCAAGCCCCCAGATTTGAGAGCCTCCCATCCCCCTCCCAACCGTGGGTCCCACCACTTTTCTTTTATTTTTTTTCTCTTTTTTCCCGTTTTCTTTCTTCCCCACGCGAGTCGCCCAGCTCCTCGCGAGCCAGACGCCGCCGCCGCCACACCGGCCATCCCCGCCGATGCCGACGCCGCCACACCGTTGTCGCTGCCACACAGCTGTCGGATCTACTCCCATGGAGCACGCAACGAGGGAGCTGGCGCCCCACAGCCACAGATCGATGGCCGACGGGAGGGCTCCCTCGGCAGCTCACCCTCCTCCGTCTCGTCGTCGGCGAGAAAGAAGAGGTCGACGTCCACGGCGGAATCGTTGACGTAGACCGAGTTGACCATCTCGTACATTTCGCCTTGTTGTTCCCGGTCGTCGTCGCGGCAAGCGGGCCCCTGGTGGTGCCTGATGCCGTCGGCGTCGGTGCGCAGCGGGGCTCCTCGCCGGCGCGGAAGGAGGTGGTCTGCGGGTTGGTCCAAGGAATTGAACAACAGGTGAGCGGAGAGGGAGAGGGAGGGGCTCGGGCGGCGGCTGGAGCTCGGTCGACAACAGGGTGCTCAGGCGGCGGTCGGGGCTCGAATCGGTCGAGCGGAAAGCTGGATATTGGATTTTTTTTCCACCTGACAGATGGGCCCCACCACGAATAGGAGTCCGGATGCCAGCCCCACTGGAGTTAGATGCAAATTTAGGCCCCTAAATTTTATAAGTGGGCTTGTAAAATAGGATTTGGGAGCCCAAATTTGCATGTCCCGCTGGAGATGCTCTAAGAGTTACCATTTTACTCCACACTTCCTAGTACTTAGACGTCTTCTGAAGCCAAAATACAGAAATGCACAGGTGCACAGGGGACGCGCCAGCAGAATTTCGCCAGCACTGAGATTAGATTCTCAGTTCAAATTGTTGGCAGCGCATGGCGGCTGCAAGAGCAAGAGAACAAGGGACATACACTTAAAAATAGGACAACAAGGAGATTTTGCCTATTGACCACGAAACATGCGGCGTGCATAATACAGAACCACTAGCCTACAAAAGACAAAGGGTACACGTACATACAAAAAACATGCACATTGACCAGCTCACATGGCTTAACATCTTTGAAGAATTCTAGAACCCTTGAATTCTTAGAATCTCACATCAGACTTGTATAATTCATTGGGACTCCACAAGAATTTATGCAGAGTTGACTCAGGCAAAGTGCAATCCAAATACCAAGTGCTAAAATGAAGATCCTGGTTTTTTTTTTTAAAAAAAAAGTAAACTCAAAAGTCATGACTCCATCTAAACATCCCATTTAAACACTGAACTTGTCTTGCTGGCATCTCTAGTGCGGAAAGCATTTTTGAAGAACAGCTCTATATAACATGTTGCAGGTGTGAGGCATCAGCACACAAGCAGAGTTGTTTCATGAAAACCCACACAATATGTAGCGCTTTTCACCAAATACTCAGAGCACACAGGACCATTTCAAAAAAAAAAAAGTATGAACATTTTATCTGAATATGATTCGTTTACAAGAATAGCATACATATCCAAGTTCCAAGATACAATCAAATTTGAATGTATGATCCAGTAAAATCAGGTTGGCCCAAGCAGCTCCTTGCCACCATCATCAAATATTATGAAACAACTAGAAGTAGCTTCACTCTGAACTAAGAATGTCAGCCAGGTAGCTCTACCCCCTGTCGCCCTTTTTTCCCCCAATATTGACACCATGTCATTGACAGAGCACACAACTCTAGTGTCCACCTGAAATCCAAATCTAAACATACTGGAACAAGGATGGAAAGAAAGAAAAATGAAGAAGATGCTATGGACTAAGCCAACAGAAATAAAGGTCAAGCGATCAATGAACTGTTGTTTCTACTATATATACATTTGTTGGGCACAGATACATGCTCCAGAGTCAGGTCCTTTTGGGTAGAATAAAGCACTAACACAGAGCATAGCACCATGAGCCTGTTTCAGTGTTCCACACACATTAACCATGAACAAGCGACTCACATTACCACATCAGCCCAGAAGAAAAGAATGGACCAAATAGCATTAGACCATTACTACGAACTATCAAGTAATCATTCACAATCTACAGAAGTAAAAAAAATGAAATAAAAAAATAAAGAAACCAATTTATCCAAAAGCCATGCCTCTATGCAGACACATGTATATCATGTAGTTGTTGACACATGCAGATAGTAAAATCTACCTCATTTCGATCAGTGAAGCCATAACATTTCACGGTCGAGCGGCATCACAACAAGCATTCCCTCTTATTCGATCACTCTGTGCCATGTGGCTTACTCAAGCAGTCAAGGATTTCTGTGCGGGTGCGCACAATCCTGTGGAACATCTCCCTGACCTGACGCTCAAGAGGGTCGAGGCCATCCTTGAGCGACTTGCACAGCTGCACTAGCTCCTGCGCGGCCTCCTGCACATCAGCATCCTTGTCCTCGGGCAGCGGGAATTCGGCAGTGTCAGTGATGTCCATGAGGTGTCTGGAGCAGAGCTCGATGTGGTGGATCTCTTTGAGCAGGCCGCAAGAGTTTTTGCGGTCCTTCTTCTTGGACTCCTCTAGGATGCGGTCGTAGAGCGCGGTGGCCGCGCTAGACCAGGGGAAGTTCCTGGGCACAGAGAAGTGCGCCTGGAGGCCGCGGTCCTGGCAGGGTATGGCGGCGACGAGCGCAAAGGCGACGACGAAGAGCACGGCGCCCATGGTGTAGACTGCCGAGGCAAGGCCTCCCGTGGCGGTGATGTCGTGCGGGCGGGGCACCGGCAGGCCTCCCCCGATCGCCTGCAGCTGGCGGCCCGCGGACCACGCCCGGGACACGCTCCACGAGAGGGACCTGAGATGGGCAGAGCCGGAGCCGGAGCAGGAGCTACCCCCGCTGCTGCTCCGGCGGTGGTGCCCCTGGCCGTGGCCCTGGGGGCGGGCGTCCTTGGCGGCGCGGCCGAAGGAGCGGTTGCGCTGGCCCACGACGCCCCCTCCGCCGCCGTCCCTGTCGTCGAGCATGAGGATGGTGAGGTCGGTGAGCGCCTTGCGCGCGCGTCGGATCTGGGCCTCCCCGAGCGGCGGCGCGGTGGCGGGGTCGGGCGCGGCGGCGGCGAGGACAGCTGCGGCGATGGCGAGGTGCTTGCGCCACTGGCGTACGAGGTCGAGGCCGTCGCGGACGGCGTTGCAGAGGTCGAGCGCCTTGACGGCGCGGTCGAAGAAGTCGGCGACGAGGCGGTCGAGCGGAGGGCGCGCGGCGGCGGCGGCGGCCCCGGGGCCGAAGAGGAGGGCGCGGAACTCCTCTAGGCAGAGGAGGAAGGCGTCGAGGAGGCGGGTGGTCCAGGGGAGGGAGAGGAGGTCGGGGGCCCCGTCGGCGAGGAGGTCCGCGAGAAGGTCGGCGGCCCGGCGCTGGAAGGCGTCGGCGGCGTGCGGCGTGGGGATGGAGTGGATCTGGTTGTGGTCGCGGCGGAGGGAGTGGATGGAGCGGCCGATGGAGGCGAGCGGCGCGGCGGCGGCGGGCGAGGGGGAATCGGTGGCCGGCATTGCCCTCGGCGGCTGCGCTGCTCTGCTCTGCTCTGCTCTGCTCTGCTAGGGTTGGTTGGTTGGAATCGGGAATGGTGGGATTGGTCGCCTCGTCTTGTCGCTCTGCCTTCTCTCTCTCTTCCTTCTAGAGAGAGACGAGGCGAGAGAGATATCTGTCTGGGGGAGGGGGACGCATAGCAAAATGATACGCGAGAGAGCAGCGGAGGTTTGTCTGTCCGGCTGTCCGGCTGTCTCCTCTCAACTCCCAAACAAAGCAGGCAAAGCAAAATTGCTGGCTCCACCCTGGCCATGCCTGTCTCCTTGCTGGCCCCTTTATCGCTGCTTTTGGTGTTTAGTTAGGAGGAAAAAATACTTTTTCTAGATAAATAGTGTGTCGGGAAACGTGTTTTGTGAGGAGGATGGATAGTGAAAAAAGTTCTTTTGGATGGAACTAAACAGGGCCTGATTCTCAGTCCTCACTATAATTCGATGTTTTAAATAGCCGGCTAAACTACCGCTATAGCCGGCTATAGCGGCTAGAAAAGAGCTTCCGCTATGGCATTTATCCGGCTATATCCCGCTATAGCCGGCTATATCCTATAACGGCAGCCCCGCCGCTAAACGTCTTAGCCCGCTATTTAAAACACTGCTATAATTTCCGTAAACACCCTTATGTACCTGCTATACTACCACTTTTAGTTTTAGGACCGTCATTTTTAATGAGAAATATGTCATAGTATTTTCTAGAAATCAAATTACAATTGAAAAGGCCCACGTATACAATACACACTCTCAATCTTTCTTTATGAGCACCTTTTATGAGCACCTCCAAGAGGCTAAACCGACTCCCCTTGAGATTAACGAAGACACCATAAGTGGTCTCACAGTCGAGGATTAGATTTTTCTACCACTGAAATGATAATAAAATATTAAAACAAATTAAAAAAAAAATATGAGCATCATGTCTTAGTCAAGGATTCGAATCAAATTTCACCACATGGAACCTTAACAGCGGAGGCTATGCTCACTTTACTTACCCTTGGTACGTTCAGAGTTCATTTCCAAACTATAAGACTTACGGTATCCAAACACCCAATGGCTATCCAAACTAAAAACTGCAGTTATGTTTATGTCAATTCTCATGCATTCAAGTATAATTTGAGCAAAAATGTCTCAGCACAAGGTCGTTTTGGGCAAGAAAATATGGCGTCACTGTGAAAGGTTTTTTAGTGTGCATTTGAGAGCAACGTAATTTGTCGCATGCATTACCCAGCTGCCTCTGCATTGAATTTGGAGCTCATCAAAAGAAAAGGTCTGCGCGGGCAGGCAGATGGCTGTTTGTGCCTGCGAAATGGAGGAGAAAGGTCAAAGTCACGTGACATTTGAACATTCATCGCTTGGGTGATTCGTCTCGTCGTCAGGCGAATACAGCACGTGCCACTTGGTCCAATCTCCTCCCATGATCCCGCGGCTGCAACGCAATTGCAATGCGCTAATCCAGCCGCTTGATTTGTTTAGTCCATAATAATAATAATCACGTCTACTTGCTCAAAAATAATAATCAGGTCTGAGTCGAATTGGGTTCGATTGGACTGGAGCGCGGCAATACAGCAGCGACAGGCAGCCGAATTTTGGTCAGCTCCCTGCTGCCTCTTTTTTATTTTATGAACCTGTTTAGTTCGCCTCGAATAACCAAAACTTTTCATCACTTTTGAGGAACTAGCCCTACATAAAAGAAACTTAGATATACGGAATAAACTGTGTCAGCGGTGGTCTCAGCACAGGCTAATCCCGTCTGCATTGTTGCCGTGCTAATCAATCCATGGCTGCTGTTGGATGGAATTACTGCTACAGTCAATCCATGCTAATGGCTGCTGTTGTAGCCGGATTCTGCTACAAGATGAAACCACCAGCTGGGATGGATCTGCATCTAGCCGCAGCTGCTGATGGAGTACATCAGGATTAGGCTTCGGAGACCAATTCCTGTTGCTTGCCTGGTTGCTTACGCAAATCATCAGCAAACCACACCCTGTCCCTGTATCTAGTTATCAATCATCGGTCCACATGTTGCTTTCTGCCTGCCTGCCTATTCATTATCATGATGCTGAAATTGAAGCCCCTGTCAGGCTTCATCCAGTACTAGCAGACAACTCAAATCATTCATTCCAAAAACCAACCACATTTTTTCTTCGACTTTTCAGCGCAATGGCAATGTCCTTCATACCCAGCAGAAAATACAAAGACAAGAAGCTTGCTGGCACAACTCGACACTATTACTCATATGTTGCTTCTCTGACCAACATGTGCACTTCAAGCCATTTTTCAGGTTTCAGTCAGAAGCACGCCTCACGAAACAAGACTTGAATCAACAGCCTAGCTGTGCTATGTACATAATACAGACTTGAATGCTCCGTTTATCACGTAGAACAGACGCTACCTGCCCTAATGGCTGCTCTGCTACCCCCCTTCCTACTCAAGCACTCATCTCAGCTATTCACAGGCCAGCTTCGTGTCGAAGCTGGTCAAACATATGGCGAAGGCCTGGAAAGCCGACAGAGGGTACCGGTAGTCCATGGTGAACATATCCCTTGAGACTTTGCCGAACTGCAAGATCACCGTGTCGTGGCTTGACGACGAAGATGAGCCGGACGCCTGGGGCTGCGTCTGGGCAGGAGGCGCCAGCTGCTGCGAAGCCCCTCCTGAAGCCGGGGGTGGCACCGAAGCTATCAGTTGGAAGTTCTTGACTGATGCCACTGTCACACGCCCACGGAAGTTGAGGCACCAGCATTGCAGTTGCTCGTGCCACCTTGGCACCTTGTTGCGCAGAACCAGGGGCCTCTCCTTGTCCCCATCGTCGCCACCTTGCACATTTCCTCCTCCAAACTCAGAATACCGACAACTGCTCAGCTCCATGGAACTATCTGCGACGGAGTACTTGGAGAATGAAGTTGCTGTGCTGCGGAAGGATTCGTCGAATAACCTCGGAAGGAGCTCTTTTGGTTGCCCAGGAACAACACCGCCAGGCTCAACTGCCGATTCTGGGATAGAATGCATAGTGCATTGCATGCGCCTTGGTCCCCTGGTGCCCAGCACATTCAGCTCATAGTTCACCTGTGCAATGGGGTAGCTACCGATTGGAACTTTTGGTGAGACTTTCCTGGAAGAGAACCGACGGCTGGGAGCCCGTTCCTGCGACATAAATTTCCCAGCATTGTATGGAGGCTGTGTGTCATAAATGATAAATTTGGTCCCAAGGAAATTTGACCTGCAATGCCACAATTTATGTCAGGTTTAATTCAGCGATCAGATACATCCAAATGACAAAGGAGGTGACACAGACTGTTGCCAAGGAAAATTCACCTCAGCTTCCCAATGTATCCAGTACTGGATCGAGAGAAATTTTTTGAATCCATAGAAATGGCATAGTCTGTGTGTGTCGTCCTTCGGCTCCTTTTGGCAGCTAGTAGGAACTTTCCATTCTCATCAAGCACAGCTACAAGATCCAGCACAAATGGTCAGTGTATTGCCTAGTAGCATCTGACGAAGCCATTCTATATTATTCTTAATATGGCATCAGAATGTAACTTAAAATATTTCTGCCGAGTAAGTTCTGTTTAAACTGTCACTGAGAATGAAGGTGGGTACAAACAACCTCAAGTAGAACCTATAAATTAGTTTACATGTAATTGGCTGGAGAGCAGCTGAAAGAAAACAAGGAGCAATAGTAGGCATGGTGCTGGAACGGAACAGGTATGCATGTACAATTGATCCAGGGAGTTTGGCCAATCTGAAGCAGCACCATTTAAGAGGTGAAGCATCACAATTTGGTCATCCAAAAGACCAAACTATGTTCACATGACCACATCATTTGTTAATCCATAAGTAGAGATGTGGAAAGCATAAGAGGTATAATACCAGCATAGCTAATGTAGAAGGTGACATAATTTTTGAACGACTGATTTATTTTTGAAAAATATCAATTGATTTATTTTTGAACGACTGTTGAATCATTAAATTGAGATGCTTCACTCTTTACTTGAATCTGTAATTTCGTACCACACAACCTTACATGAGATCATAGTTAAAACTAGTGCGGCGATAGTTCACAACAGTCCTAATCACCTCCTGAATTTTCTATTTCAGAAGAGCTAAAAACATCACGGAAATTTTCCAACATACTGAAAATGACCCATGGTTATCCTTCAAGCACAAAGTCGAAATTGATGGTACAGATAGGAGTTTCACCAAACAAACAAAATACTATTGACTTCGATTTTCTAATGTGAAGACAAAAGCTTGACACTTACCAGAACTAAGGCACAAGTAGAGACGGTACGTCAGTTTTGATTTGTCCCTTTTTATGAAACATTGGATTAGTCCATCTCGAGGTCCAGGCTGAGCAAGGAAAAATCCAAAGAAGCAAGTCAGAAATGAAACATTATCTCTAAAAGATTATCAAATTATATATACATAAACCCAAGTAAAATACTTAGGCTTGAATTTTTCCTTGTTAAGCAATAAATCTTGATTATTATACCTAAACCCTTACTAATATTAGGCGATATGAGAGAATTCCATGAATGGCAAGGTTTATTCAGAGGTACGGAACCCATTAATTACCTGCTTAAGGGATATTGGAAACGTAAGCTTCGCACAAAGTTCTGGACTTCTCACTATATCCTTACACATATCCCTCCAGGTTGTACAAACAGAGGCGCAAGAAACAACATCCTTGCGGGATGGCCAGCTACTCTCATCTTCCTCCAACCTTCTCATCACATCACGGAGTAACTCAGGAGGAAGGCTAGCCCATCTACTTTGCTCAACTGCCACAGGCCTGTCTTGCAGGTCACTTGAGGATCCAAGAGACTTCCCTCTGTGATGAATTCTGACCTCAAAGTTCCTTCTCGATATATTCCCAAAGCTTTCTTTTAAATCACGAACCATACTTCGAAAAGACATCTCCAGATAAGGTGCAAGTCTGAAATAACAAGCGACAACACTCAATGCCCACAAATAGAAATGCACAAGCTGAAACCCACAAGTAGCATGCTTATCACAGTCTCCTAAAATAAACACACAAGTAGTGCTATGAACTCTACACAGCATGAAAGAGCAGAAAAAGATATGTGGTGGGGACGAGCAGAGGCAATCAAAAAGTCAAAGCCAAAAACAAGAGCCCATAACTATATTATAGCCAAAAGTGATTGCTAGCATGCAGTACATATCCTGCCTCTAGACTCGATAATAATTCAGTGAGATCGGAGAGCGTCACCAACAATCATGTGGCGTCTCACTCTAGAGTATTCCAAACCAACTTGAATAATCTAGAGCTTTGCCTACGGTCGTTGCACTATCATAAAATTAGTTGTTCCTGTCGTGTACTTCATACAAAGATCACCATTTGGATTTGAGGGCACAACCTCTCGGATGGGGAAAGGCCAACAAATCACTTTTTATTAGACCTAGTTATAGGAAACAACCACAGTCAGCAAAATTGACCTCAGGTTTTTTTTTTGTTGTTAATTTGCTTCCAAGGCTTAATTTGCAACCTGCGGATTAACCAGTACGTGTAGGCCTCGTGTTAGTATATCTGCTTAAGCCAGACAAGGGAGGGCTTTTCTGGAGTCCGAGGAACGGTGAATAAAAAATGCTCTCCCGTCTACATATCTGGCAAAGGCGACAACTTTGGCCAAATCAAGCAACAAACGCAACGCAACGTTATTAGGAAACAAAGCATCAATCCAGTAGTCAACAGCGTATACAAGAGAGGAAACAAGGATCTGCCAAAGGACAGTTGAGCCTAAGAACTGGAATTCGTGCAGCCTTTGCTGCGGCCACTGAATAATTCAGACGCAAAATCGAAGGTTCAGTGCTAGGGCGAGAGAGAGTTTTCTTACCACCGACACGCAAATCGAACGGCCAATGGCCAGGGACGCAAATCGAAACCTCCTGGAAAAGATCCGGGGGCTCTCCAAACAAGAACCCTCAGTCTTCGAACCGGAAACGAGATGGAAGAACACTTGCAATCGCTGGGCCTCAAGAAGGGAAGTTGATCTACTATCTCTCTGCGCATGCGCCGCGTGTGGTGTTGATGGCCTTTTAGTAGTTGGGAGTGCGCGTGATGGGTGGGTGGGCGCGCAAGAAACAACGCGAGTGGGGTGCCAGCAAGAGCTGTCGATCGGATTTAAGGGGGGCGGAGGGGAGGAAGGATGACTGGACGAGGAAGAAGAGATGGGTGAGAGAGGACAAAATCGTGTGAAGAAACAGGAAGGGCCCCGCCACGTCGGAGAAACCGCCTTTTCGTCTGCCCACCTTTTTTTTCCACACCTTTCAAGTTTGTTTCAGGTTTCAGATTAGAGAGAGAAGATTGATTCAGGCCTCGCCAACTTTCATCAACTTTCTAGTCACATCGAGTCACATCTTCTCTCACAGACATGTCTCCAACTTTCCACCAAATTCCTCGTCTAAACAACTTTCCCTTTTCTAATAAGACCAAAAGTTCCAATTTTCCCTTAATTCCGTACCATAATACTATTGTCTCTGGCATTAGGAAGGAACTGATCTATCATCTTAAAAAAAAACTGATCTATCAATGTACGAGTATGCAGTGAATAGTTGTACGGGTACGTGTATGACTCTTGAGCATAGGCGGCTACGCTACGAATCCAAGGATGACATCGAGCTTGTATGAAAATAATTGGACGGACATTAGACGTCCGGATCTCTTTATATTTGCGAAGACCTTAGGGTGTGTTCGGATTGACGAAAAAATACTATAGTTCCAGAAAAACACTGTAGTTAAGTTCGACAAACATGTTTTCTGAAAGAGTTGAACAGTTGAATAGTGAAAAACTAAAATAAATAGTATTTTGTTTCAATGTGAACAGGAATAAGAGGAGCAGCAAGCGCAGCAACACGATACGGTCGAGACAGAAAATAAAAGAGCACGATACGGTCGAGACAGAAAATATGCTTTCCAGTAAATCGTCCCGTACACTTTGCAGAGCATAATCCGATGTGGAGAGCACTGCACTGCACAGCAGGGAGAGGGATTGATGGCTAGATGCAGATAAATCTCTGTCGAAAGCCCATGGCTTCCCAAGCACCTGAATCCTGCCTGCCCGACTTAATCCAGACAGCACTCATTTTGTCGTTTTGCATTGGAACTCTGAACTCCACTACATCTTGAATCATGTTCCTAATGACGAGACCATGGCGACTTTGGTTGTTTTCCTACGGGTCCATCCTATGTAATTCCAGATGTAATAGGTGAGGATTCAGACAACTTTGGCAGTTTTATTACTTGTGTTTCGACAGGAGATCATGCTGTGCAAGTCTGTATCTTGCATCTGATCTGACGGTAAGTTGCCCAACCGCTGGTGCAGTTCTGTGTAACTATCTGGTTATTCATAAGCTCAACTGGTACACCACTATCCATGTAAATGGTTCAAATGTTGATTCATGACAATTTTTTTTCCCGAGGAACTCTACGGTAGGCTTACACTGACCTAAACATTAGTATTTTCTCAGTGGTTCATGACAAGTGACAGCACTCCACCTAGTGATCATGGATCATGATATTTTCTCAGTGGAGGGTGCAATTTCTGAACTTGTGACTGAAAGAGAGGTGCCTCAGTGTTCATGCCTCATTCTCGCAAAGACGAAAATAACTAGCGTAAATTATTATTATCAAGAGTTGTTAGTCCTGCTGCTTGTATGTATGCTCGGTTTTTACTTCTTCCACTTTTTACTATCTTTGTATTATAGTGGATCTACTATATGGCAACAGTGTGATGCAGGAAAGATACAGAGGTAGCTGCAAGGAACTGTGTAAATACAGAGAAATATGTGCCTGCTATCTGATATAAACGGTTATAGCTGCAGCTGCTGAGTGTGTGTATCCATTCAGACTAAAAGGGCTGTACATATTGAGGATAAAAAGCAAAAGACATTACAACGCCATAAAGGCAACCCTTCGGCACATCGATCCATCATGGAGTGAAAAAGATGGCAATAATATCTGAGTGAAAAAGATGACAATAATATCTGGGCAGATATTTTTTATCCCAGTCGAGGGTACTCATATGTTGACGCCTCATGCATATCTGAATGAAGATGGCCAATAATCAAATTGTCAACGAGGGAATAATATAGACACTTTGCCTGAAGGCAAATTGGCAAAACAAAAGGATCTGATATAAACACATCGTCCCTTTTTCAGTTCGATGGTGTTAAGATAATCTGCACCGTATAATGTGGCCGCCCTCGTTTCCATCCTACTTAATCAGATATATCCATCATGTTTAAGGATGAAACCGTCGCAAGAAACATCACATGCCTGCCTGCACAACAGCACAAGGCTGGTTCGGCAGCAAAGAACATAAAAAGGGACGCATCGCCCAACTGCTGATGGTTACGTCAAACCAAATGGTCCAAAAACAGCAAATGAACGCGCTGGCTGTTGTTATCGTGTGCAGGCAGAGGTTGTCTCTCCCTCTCTGGTACTGATATATTTCTTTTTCTTTATTGGAAAAAGAAAAGAAAAGAAAAAGGTTATGAACGAGGTCTCCCTGTCTGCCTGTTGCCATTTCATAGGAACCTAAGCTGTTGTCAGCATGATGATTGATGAGTAAAGTAACGTTTGTTGGCAATCAGATAGCAAATTCACGTGGAGACCCGATTGATGGGTTGATATCAACGTATGTATAAGCACTGGGAAGGAATTTTGAATTTTTTATTGCTTGAGGAGTGCTGCTGCCGCTACAAAGGTGGACATACGTGGGAGGCGCACTCAAGGAAGGAAGTTCATTGAGCTCGATACACACACACGAGTGATTCAGAGTGAAGATGGCCCTACGGATAACATTTGAAAGGTCATTGCACATGCATTGCATTCTTATCCCCGGTCACTAAAAGATCGACTTTGCCATCATGCACAGTACTCCACATTAGAAATACAAGTAAAGTGCTCATGGTAGCTTTTTTTTGTTGATACTGATGCCCCACTACTGACCGATAGGTTTAATTATATTGTAGATGAATAATCGAACAAGATGAGATGGCATATAAAATCTAAGTGATGCCGAGAGTATCTAATAATACATACAGTATGTGCTGAGACTAGCTCACGCCTCACGCATAGCTTTATTTGATTTGTTTTGTCCTAATATATTTCTCGTGCGTACGTAGTAGTATGGTATCTGATGCTAATTCTGTGATTGCGTCCACTACTAGTGTTCATGTTTTATTTAAGCGGTGTTACTTTAGTCCGTTCTGCTGGCAGAAGCAACATAACACATGTGCCTTTTCTCTAATTAAATGATCATCAGTAGAATCGGATGCCCCAATAATTTAAACCCTTTTCGATTACCTGGTCATTTCTCGTTTTCTAAATATATTATTGCTCCATCGATTTCTATGTCTAACACTGGCAGCGAGTACACGAAGGAAACGCATGCCTTTAAGCATATGCTGTATGAAAATGACAACAAACTTTAACACTTGGATCTTCCCGCAAAAAAAAAAAAACTTTAACACTTGGATGAAACATTATTATTTTCAGTGGAGTGAAAGAAAATGACAGCTAGGGAGTTGCAGTATTGCAGTTGGAAATTACTTGAAGGGTGGAGCTGGCTGGCTGGCTGGCTGGCTGGTGGGGTTGAAATTCCATCACCTACAAAATAGCCTCCAAAGGAGGCTGGAGATGACTGTGCGCTTTACTTTTTTTAAGAGAGAGAGAGAGAGAGAGAGAGAATGACAACTTTTAATCCTTATCGTGTTTCAGAAATTCACAGCTATACGCCCCGTAGTTGTAGATAAGCACTGCCCGTTTATTTTGAGAAGGAAACGGAAACCATGTACTCTTCTGAATGAACATGGCTAGCGTTTGAATTGGTTATTGGTTTGTGGATAACCTTGAGAGGATCGCAAGGAAGATGGATGCATGCCGTCATCTCAGCTTGCAGGCAGTATGTCTGGATCTGAGAAATCTATGTGTATGATATGATTGATCTCTGTCGTTTCGTTATGCTACTAGATAGACTAGAAATTAAGATTAGGTCGCCAACTGCATCACGCTGGCCGTCAAAGAGAAAGCGTTGAAACAGACAGATGGATACAACAAGCAATCACGAAGAAAATCCGCAGGCAGAAGAGACCGACCACGGTATTCAGATTCTTGAGTATGTCGACCATATCGAAAATTGAAGTGGGCGGCCGACCTGCACTCGTCAGGTTATTTAATTTCCTCCGTGTGTCGTTCTAGCTTCTTGGTCCTATATCAAATCTTTGTATATATTTTTTTTGCTTTGTCCCTTTAACCCTTTAAAAAATCACCTCAAATTTAGGCCATACCTTGAAGGTTTGTGGTTTGAATAGTTTTTTTTTTGTTGAGGAAATACTGGTTTGAATAGTTAAAAGTTGAAAACCAACTGTTCCATAATGCATAGTGAAGGTTTTGAAACCCAAATGGCCGTACCGGAAAGCGAGCGGGCCGTGGGGAAGCTTAATGGGCCTATATTATTAATTAACGGGCCGAAAGCAGGTGCAGCCCAACTTAATATTTTGGCTGTTGGTGGGTGTGGTCCAGCAGCCAGCCTTCCACGAACGGCCCACTCTTTTTTTGCCTTGTTTTTTGGTTGGGCTTGAGTCCTTTGGACTGAACACTTTTTGGTTACTGATCCAGACGATGCGTTGATTCGTTCTGTTACAGTAGATAGATAGACTAGTTTTGTGAATGGTGATCTGGTTCGATTCGGTTCTATTTGTCAATCAATCAATTGACTAACAAATCGACTAGCTACTAGAAGTGTAGCAGGGGGCGGACGATGGACAAGATGGATGGATCATGTGGTCGTGGGCGATGATCCCTGGTGCTTGTGCAGCGTGCCGTCCGGCGACGAGCTGCAGGTAGCAGTGGAGTGGGTGGGCAGGACATGATGTGCAGGCATGGTGGTCTCGCCGGCCTTTCCCCAGAGCACGGCGTAGAGGCCGATGACGATGAGCAGTGCTCCGAGCGCGCTGCCGAGGTGGAGCCTCTCGCCGAGCAGCAGCGACCCCAGCACGGCCACCACCACCACCATCAGCGGGTTGAAGACGGACGCGAACAGGGGACCTCGCCGGCGCACGCACCACGAGAGCACCACCAGCATCACGCCTGAGGCGAGCACGCCCGAGTACACCACGGACAGCAGCCTCACGCCGACGCCGAGGCGCCACTCCTCCCACTCCCTGCCGCCGCCCAAGAGCGCGAAGGCCACCGACTGCAGCGTGCTCATCACGCACATGAGCGCCGTGCTCGAGTAGTGGAACGGGTACTCCTTGCTCAGCTTCGCCTGCAGGATCAGCCAGATGGCGTAGAAGAAGCAGCTGCTCATGCACAGCAGCGAACCCATCACGCGCTCCTTGTTATTGCCATTGGCGCCGCCAGCAGCAGCTCCTCCATGACCATGGTAACCATGATGGTTCATGTGCCAGGGCGTGATGTCGGCGCCCTTGTACAAGGTGAGCACCATGGCCCCGCCGATGCCGAGCAGGGTGCCCCCCAGCTTGGCCTGCCCCGACACGGCGCCCATCGACACCCGCTCGTACCGGAAGATCACGGCCAGCACGAACGTCACGCCCGGGATCAGGTTCGTCGTCGCCGACGCCAACGTCGCCGACGTCAGCTTCATGCCGGAGATGTACAGGTTCTGCGCCAGAGAGCCCCTGCATATGTATGTAACAGCAGACCAATCATCACACCATTCCTTCCTTCAGCTTCCTTCTCAAAGCTAGCTAGTCGACACACACGCATGCATATCTGGTCCAGGTCCTCCTTACGCTAGAGTACTAGGCAGAGTAAATAAAAGTTCGTCTAGAGATGTGCAGCCAGCCTCAACATAACTCAACTGAATGACGGTGACGGATTGCTATACGTACACGTCGAGAGCATGCAGCCCAGCAGCAGTTACACATGGATGCCATGGGAATTGATTTCAAGGCAGTAGTACAAGAAGAAGAAGAAGCAAATACGTAATTTTCGACACTACTCCGTCCATCTCGTCTGGGGACGACTGCAGACACAGCATAGTATGCATAAATACGGGCGGCGCAACACGATCGAGTAGCCTGCCTGCCTGAGAGCTTGGATCAGTAGTGAATCCGTGGAGCAGCAACAGCAAGGCTATGTGCAGAGAAGAACAGGGAATTAATTAATATAATGCGCAAATAATGAAATGAGGAACGACGCATGTGATCTGATTAGCACAATGCAATTCAAGTATCCAACGAGTAGATAGATGGGTGGTGTATCTATCAGAGAGGTTGGGGTTGCCGTTGCAGGCAACAAGCTAAGCCACAGATCATCTCAACTATCATGTGGTTTATGCCGTCCCGCCAACCTGCTTTCTTTTCACCAAAAATGAAAAAAAAAAGGCACCACGGCAAGCAAGCACCTCGTGACATATTCCCCAAAATAATAACAAGCAAACACCTGAATTGTTGCTTGCTTGTGTGAGTGGACGACGACGACCTATGTATGTGACTATGGATCGATGATCAGATCACGAGGTGGTTGGGTGTACGTACGTGCAGCCTGAATTCCGGCAGGCAAGGCAATTTCCTTTCCTATCCCAGGCGTCGTGGCTCATCAACAATTTAAAGACGACTCGTCGCTCACTGATCGAAAGAGAAAGAGATAGTAGATGAATAAGGCAATTAGGCAAGCCAACCCACCCGGTGAGGCCGCAGATGAAAGACAGCACCACCACTCTCCACGTCAACTTTGTTCGGTTCTTCCTGAAAAAGTTAGTAAAATGCCATTATGCCACGCCCACCATACATATCATATCATCAGAGGTACGTAGATAGCAGATGCCTGATAGATTTCTCCTTCACATTGCGGCAACCCAATTAATTATATATATTAAGCAAGTTGATGAATACCAGTATGCCCAGCAACGTACAAAGAAACTCCGATGGATATATGATGTACAGATAGTTGGGCGCATGAACATGTGAAACTTCTTGGCATGCATATATATATATATATATATATATATATATATATATATATACACACACACACACACACACACACACATGTGGAACTAGCTAGTGCGAATTAAAGAAAGAAGCGACCGAAACAACTAGTGATGCTCCGGGAAAACCGGCTACTACCTGGACCAAATTAAATCAGCCATCTAAAGATTTATTAATCAGCTGCACTGCGGCACATAGTACTAGTACCTTTTAGCTTGTTTTTCATTTTTATTCTCACACAAATAAAGAAGGGTGAATTCGTTTCAATAATTAAAGATGATCGATGCAGATTTTTTTTTTTAAAAAAAAAAGCGCCACGAGCTAGCATAGCGTGCATTCTTCGATTCCAACGCGAATTGAATCAACGACGACTAATATGATAATTTAATATAGTATAGCTGATGATGAGCCTCCGATCCATGCATGCAAATGATACTACATGGAAACCAAATAGTAAAGGAGGAGAAAGTAGCTAGGCTTGCAGATAGCTATCGATCGATGAAATATGCAGCGCACGCACCTCTCAATGAAATAGGCGAGCGGCGCAAGGAAGGCGGAGGCGAAGAGGTAGCGGTAGGCGACGAGCACCCTCATGTCCATGCCGTCGGACACGGCCAGCTTGTAAAAGATGTTGACGCCGGCGAAGATCACCTGCACCACCACCATGGCCGCCACCACATCGCCGCCGCCGCCGCCACCCATTGTTGTCTAGCTAAGCTAGCTCTCTTTGATTGATTGGAGTGGCTGATGGGCGAGAGGAGCGAGGACGGGAGGCTCCAGCCACCGGCGCGCAGCAGTATATATAGACAAAGAGATCCTTTAGTTTGCTGTGCTTGAGGGCCAGCCATCGAATTAATTGATTAATTTTAATTGAATTATTTAGGCGAGGAGTACTCGATCATGATGAGCTGATCCGAGCCGTGCATTGTGATCTGATGAGCAGCTTGCTTTATGTGGACTTTGTGCTCGCATCGCATCATCCTACTAGCTTCGTTGTTTCAGAGTTTGCACACGTGCCGTCATCGCTGCCCCGCCTCTTCTACTCATAAGTTGGGCCGGACGTCTCAGCACCATGAGCCATGACGCTGAAAACGGCCAAAATGATAATAAAAAAGTTTGTTTGGTATATTTGTACCCGTAACCAACTTATGCATTCACCGTTTCGTTTCCATCACTCATGCAAGCACAAGTTTGATGCTAACTTCTTTCCGCGCATCAGCTAGTTTTAATTTCCGACGCGACATGGATAGTTTTATTTTTTAGATTTATTGGAGATTTTAGCAGCGTGCTATTTTTTATGGTGGGTGATATGCTCGAGACACATGGTGATTTTGTCATTTTTTTTCTCAAAGGCAGAAAGGGGCGTATCATGTATCAGAGCTGCTCAAATTCTTCTCTAACATATGCTGAGTCGTTGGTTTGTCTTCCATATTGCCAACCGACATAACTATTGACCTTGTTGACTACCGGCCGTGTTCTTTTCTGTTTTTTTGGATGCACAAAATGTGGATCATAGAGAAGACAAAAAAAATGAACAGCGAGCAGGGTAGGCAGCATCTATTCCTCGTTTGCAGACTCTACTAGCAAAAATACTGGTAGCACCTGACCATCCATTCTAACTATATGTGCACTATATATATATGGCCCCTTAAAAAAACAAACACCAGCTAATGCATGCATCCGTGCCCATCCGTCGCCACTACAAATATGAAAATAAAATGCACCCAAGCTTTCCAATTGAACTTTAATTAGTTTGGACCTCTCTTTCTCGGTGTCTCTACAATAAAAGTGTCCTAAGCTACTGTATGTAAATAGGTATTGCATACTCCATATATTAATTATGTATTTTGTGAGTCGAATAAATTTATGCTCTTTGTTCCAGCGTGCCATGATACTGAGCAGGGTTGCCATGGTAGTGTAGGGTTGGACCTTGACTTATTGTCTCACTGTCCACTTCCTAAGCACATGGGTGATTAGGCTTATTGCATAGGACTGTTTTATTGCATTACATTTTTTAAAACCTAATTCACCCCCTCTTAGGCATTTTGATTCTTTCAACCACGAAAATACTGAGCAAGTAGATGCTAATATTAATATATCATAATGTGTGTCTTGCTATTATTGACTGTCAGTTGCTTATCCAAAAAAAGGCGGAGTAGTGTCGCCCTTTACAGGAGCCGGCGTGTCTGGATCCAGGGGCTAAAGTTTAGCCCTGTCTTCTCAGATACTAAACATGATATGATTATAAAACTAATTGCAAAATCCCTAGGCTAATATGTGAGACGAATCTATTAATCCTAATTAATCTATAATTAGCACATATTTACTGTTGCATCACATTGGCTAATTATTGATTAATTAAGCTCACTAGATTGGTCTCACAAATTAGCCACGAGGTTGAGAATTTGATTTTTTTCATTATTCTACATTTAATAATACTTTTAATTAGCATTTAAACATTTGATGCGATATGGCTAAACTTTAGCCCTCTGGAACCAAACATGGCCCATGCATATGTATCGATTCGATCCCAATTATATACTAATTTAAATGTGTGTACGTGTGGCTTTCTATGAGCCAGGTGGTTGAATATTTTACATTTGCTTATAAGCTTGCTATGTTTGATCAGGTTTCATTCTCATCAATTAGCATGCCACATAGTATTTCAAAATGACATGGCATGGAATTTAAGAAGAGAGAGGAGAAACCAATTTCAGATCAAAGTACCTCTATATGGATACCAACATTGTATGCGTCATGGAATTAAATATTGTGTATAGCCTATGAAACCACAATATGAAATTGTGCAGTGAGAGAGGTAGTTTCAAACATCATTTTATAGTCTTCTTGCTTACGTGGCCATTTTGGAAAAATCACTATGAAATTTTCAATTGGGATTGTCCTTAGTTGGGATGTGCCTTTTTTAGAGATTTCAATTAGCTCTATCTGATCTAGATAATTAGGTGCTTTCACATTTAATAATCAGTCGTCATCCTTGGTGCAATCCCCCTAGATCATCCGTCGTCCCTGCTAGAGCACCCACATGAATCGCTACTCTAATTGTACTCTTCTATCTATCTATAGTTACTGCAATATTACACGTTTCCACATACACGCTTAGACTTGCGACATGAGTCTATGAGAGTGATATGTCATGTCTGCCTCGATAAAAAAGCACGTACCCACTTTTCTCCTCATTTTTCAAGCATGTTCCAAGTAACAGTACGTAGCTGGACTAGTCACCTCTGTGTACCTAGCTGAAGGCGGTCACTTTTGGAACAAATGCATGGCTGCTTCTTTATGCTTAGAATATATAAATGAAATTATGTTACCCATGATGCAAGCTAATCAAGCTTTGGAATACGTACACTTGACTGCAGGCACCTGTGAAGCCAGTTAAGTTATATATCAATGTGTAGTGGAAACATGAAAAAGGAAAAAAGGTCGCGCATACAAGCAACAGATATATGCCCTGCTTGGATCCTCAATTGAGACTTTACAGTACTCCACTACTATGAATAAACTTTACTTTTGCTGTTGGAACAAAAATCTTAGAAAGGAAAATATCATTTTTTATTCCATGCCTGACTGACTGGCGTGACTCGACGAATAAAAACACGTACTGTATGTTAGATGACCTGGCCCCGAGTTTAAATAATTTTCAATTTCTAGGCGAATTTCATGGATGATGGGTCTATAGTTCGAAAGCATCATGGTGTGGTACAGTCTGCTTCTATTCCACGAAGCATTTTCTTTCTTTCTACTTGCCTTTTCAATTGTTTTAGCTAGCTGTCCTAAAATATTTGACCTGTACGTACGTCTTACTATAATCCACCAGCACATTAATCATGCAATAATACTTTTCTCTCTCTCTCATTGGCAGGTTATTAAAACGTGGACCATGATGCTGCTTGTTTTATAATGTAGTACTGTACGAGATGTGCCCCCTACTATCGTATCCTCCTTCGTACCAGACTGGTGCTACTAATTTGATTTGCTGAATTCTTGCACTAATACGACGTGCATGTAAAGCATGTGATTCTTTGAAAACTGAAAAGGCAGTTTCTGCAGGACAGGGGCCTGCCCTGCCCTAGTTATCGATGGAGTATACAGCTAGCATACTCTCCTGGGGGGGGGGGGGGGGGGGGGAAGCAGAACTGAAGACTGACTGCACGCGTTTGTATTTGCGTCTCTTCTTTTCCTTGTCTAATTCAGTGCGCACTAATAAGCTGCTGGCTCGACACGGATCCAGCTTTGTGATTTTTTTCCATGGGTCTTGCCGAATTTTATTATCCAAGAGCAACGGAATTACACGAGTTCAGTGGTAGGAGCAAAAGCAAAGGCAGACACCTTCATCATCACTCAGGGATGCTACAAGGGGAGTAGAGAAATGTGCTAGGATAAGAGCAGCCAGCAGAAAACCATACAGGCAAAAGAAAAACAAACTACAAGCTTGTTTCATGCAATCAGGTCCAGCTCTGGGCATCCTCACTGGAGGAGCACCATGTCCGTGTCGTCTGGTGGAGCTTGTTGTGGGTGGAACTAGAGCGCCGTCTGAGTGCCTCACGCCTTCCTTCAGCGTCGTCTGATCCTCACGCCGCTATGGACCTGTCCAATATATCAGGAATGAGCTGATGATGCAAATAATCTCAGTAGGAGACTTGATTATCCTGGTCCCAAAACACATATTGGGCCTGTTCGGTTGGCTGGTAACCAGCCAGCCAACAGTGATTTTCTCTCACACCAAATCAGCCACAGCTACTAGCCATCAGGCAGCCAACAATATTTTTTTCTCACAAAAGTCAGCCCCAGCCAACCAGTAAACCGAACAGGCCCATTATTTCTAGCTTTCCACAGTCCCCAACATATATATTGCAGCCACTACAACCATGTAGAATCCTCCCCTCATATACTGAGACACCCATATCCAGAATTGAGAAAAAGTGCTTGAGTGGCATGGGGCTCCTCCCACCATCATGGGCTCATGCCCACCATGCTCCAAGTGTATATTTAGCCATTGAGCATTCAGAGAACAAATGGCTAATAATGCTCTTATGCTCTTGGCAGAACCTATATATCATATCCCCTTGCCATGTTTATTTAGCCATTGAGCATTCAGAGAACAAGTGACTAATGCTCTCCTGCTCTTGGCAAAACTATATCTCATATCCCCTTGCCAGTTTCTTTTGGCCAGGTTGTTTTTAGTTAGGATTGCATCATTTTCCACCAACAACATGAAAATTTCGATTTTTAAGGGAATCTTTACTTTCCAGATTTTTCTGTTAGGACATGATGTTTCAGCATTACACATTTGCGTATACATTAATTTTTTGTGTTGGGGTCAAACTAAACTGTTATGTCCATATATATGTCGATCATGCATGAGGGTGTACATGCATAAAGGAATTTATAGACGAACGGCCACCGTAGCGGCCCTTGTAACTTTGGTGCATCGAACAAACTGCCCGATCATATCATATCGATGGCCATACTATTAGCTCGGCTCAGCTCGATGCCCTGGTGACGATGATGACGAGAGGAGAGATGTTGCGTAGTATGCTTTCAAGCTTTAGAGGCAGGCTGCCGAATTAGGTTAAAGGGTCATACATGCACATGCATACTCGCAGATTGATCGAGCACCAACTGCATGCTCGAGAAGCGAAGCGACGACGTACTTGAAATTAAAAGCAGCTTTCAGCCTTTGCCAGGATTACTATACTTTAATTTAGCTGTATATTACATCATCCAAAGATATGATCGATGATTGTGGCTAGCTGCTAGCCGGCTATCGGGCTATGCGCGCGCGCACTATACGTACGTACTCGATCATTGTGGCTGTGTTCAGATTCACAAAAAAGTACTTCCCCAATAAGTTTTTCCTATTCATTTTACTCACAGAACACGCTTCCAAGTGCACTATTCATCTAGAAAAAGTACTTTCCACTCCCAATCTGAACACAGCATATATGTGCCTTTGAAACTAGCATGAGAAAGCTAGCTAGCTAGATGAATGGATCGATCGATCGATGAGCTAGCCTAGCCTAGCATGTTTAGTTGCAAAATATCTTTTCAACTTTCCTATTCATCCCTCTCAGAAAAACACGCTTTCCAGAAAAATTTCCCTTCAACTCCCTTCGACTTTCCTATTCATCCCTCTCTCAAAACACGCTTCCCAAAAAAAGTTCTTTTCTCCAATCAACTAAACACTACCACAGGTGGAGTTGCAGCCTAACATTTTGCAATGCTGTCTATCACCATTATTCGTATGCAGTACATTCAGCAACAAATTAAATGGAATGGAATAGTCATATATATCATAGCCTCTATATCTCTCAGTAGTCAGTATATAGAGGGGCCAGCATATATCATGCACATGCATAATCGAAGAAAAGCTAGCTGCAAACGAATTCGATCGATCGATCGAAACCCATACATACAAGCAGATAAGATGGACGTCATATGGATAAATCAAAGCATATATTTCTATACTAGAGTCCCAATGCTGCACGTGATGATTTGTGTGACCCGGCCGGCCGATCCCTTTCCTCACCCATCTTTCTTTCTCTGCCAGTTTCGGGAAAGCAGCTAACTACTCTGGACAAATAAAGAGAAGGCCATCATGCATCCACCATGCACCACGCCTGTTAGATTCTTTCTATGATCCATGCACCAGTTAGTGCGGTGCCGTAGCGGTGAGTGCTACTAATTAAGGCGAAGGCCTTTTTAGTCTAAGGGGGGACGATGATATATGCCATGTCGATATATGCTACGTTGGTCTTGCGTAGTAACGGCGCGGCCATCTCATCAACTGATGAATAATCGCACATGTGGTGGTTTTTGGAGTTGTGGATTCAGGTTTTGTGCCTACTAATTTTCTTTTATCACCATCCCAATCAAAAGATCTTAATCCATTCATCCATATTTTGCTTTCTCTCTCATTTCTTTCTTCTTCCATCAGTTTCTTCCTCAGAGCATCCACCTAACGCCTGTCTCGGACTCCTGACCCCTCGCCCCCCTCCCCGCCGCCGACTCCGATGGCCTCCACGCTGACCTCAATGATGTCCCACCATTTGAACCATTTGCACCCACCTCCTCCACCATCAAGCTCACCATCCGTTGTCTCTTTCGGCTCCACCGTCAGCTGTTGAGCTTCCCAAAACTTCTTCTAGGCCTCAAATCCCCCAAACCCTAACTACACATCTTCATCTCAATTCAATGTGATTGATAGATATGCAAGATTTCAAATGATTGAGAAAGAGTAAAATATTCTTATTCTTAATAATTTGGCAACAATTATATCTAGTTTATTTTTTTATGTGTCTCGACATCAACTGATTGAAAAAACAGCTATCCCTCGATCACCCTCTGCAACCTTTAGATTAGATCTTACGGCTCATATCTTTTCCTTCTCTCTCCTTCTTTACTTCTTCTTCCCCCTCATTTGTTTCTTCCTCCTTACGCCGGACCATGACCTCTACGCCCATGCCTTTCAGCGTCGCTCTACACTAAACTATTTGGCCGAGACGCACCTGCCACCTCCAGCGTACACCGGGGATCCTCCACCGCTCGGCTCCGACGGCGCCCTTGATGGCTCCGCTCTGCCGCCGTCGTCTCTCCCACCTCTAACGCTGGCCGACGAGCCACACAAAGCGTCCTCTAGGCCCAAAGCCCGGAGGGAATAGGTAATCCCCAACACCAAATCCTAAATCAAAATCTCCATCCATATTCATTTTCTAGTACAATTTTGAGTAATGCATCTTTGAAAACACCACTTACGCGCACATTTTGTTCGTTTTATCTTGCTATATACGACTACGGCACTACCATCGTGTCACTACCATATGTAGCATGCTTGATGACGAAATATGATATTATGCATTTCCATTCTCACAGTAACACATCATTTTTTTTTTCCACGGGGATAAAGCGAATGGATGCATTTGATGGATAATCTGGGCCTAAAGGTAGATCTGGGCCGGTCGTCACCGAATCTGGCGGCGGGTGGGCCGACGTTAATGTAACCCAACCCATTCGATCCCGGCCGGGTGGCTTACACACCACAGCCAGCACAGCACAGTCGTCTCTTCGGTTTCGGTTGCGGCGGAGATTCCCCTCGCTCTCCTCCCCGTACCAGACAACCTTGGAGACCGGAGGGGAAGCGGAGGGAGGGAGAACCACGAGCCGCGGCGGCCGGCGACAGAGAAGTAGGGCGAGCCACGGAAAGGATGCGGACTTCCGTGATGCCCGATGCCTAAAAGTTTCATGCCTACGCCCTATCCCTGGCGATGGCGGCGACAAGAGAAAGCCATCGCCTTTATTGAAGACAAGAGATCCCTATTCCTCCTCCTCCTGCGTCTCTGATTGCTTCTGCGTGCGGGCAAGGCGAGAGGCGAGGACAGACCATGCAGGCCGCCGCCGCCGTCCCGTGGAAGATGAAGACACTGCCCGTCCTAAGGGGCCACCTCTGCGACCCCACACGCCTCGCCGCCGCCGCCTCCTCCTTCCACTCCACGCCTGCCTCCTTCGCCAAGTGGAAGAACAAGTGGGATTGTCCCAAGGTCCGTCTTTCCCCTCATTTCTGGCCCCCAGAATCCCCCATTTAGTTAGTTATTAGTTAGGCAAGATAAGGATGCCATAGAGCACGATTCATTGCTATGAATTGGGGTTTCCTTTCACCATGTGCCAAATGTGCGCCAAAGGCGCAACTAGTTCAAAACTGCTGCTACATACTACTGTTGCTCACATATGCTTATTCCGCCAGACAAAGTAGTTTTGGATTTCCATACCAAGCATCTGCACAGGATGCTCGCAAACATAATTCAGCATCTCAAGTGGCCAGATTCCAGATCGCCAACTACCTACGTCATGATTGATCATGGTTAGTGGCTTCTACTGCGTATCAACAAGTCAACAGTTGTCTCTTTTACTGTTACAACTATTGGGGCTCTGTGAAATAACCTAGGATGGTGCATATAATGACCGAACTAAAATTGCTAGGATGAGGCATACCACTTTATGACACCCTTTTCCCATACCATGATACATTCTTTCTTAAGATACTTCCCCTGTTGGTCTTTGATAGGATGTTGCATAGCATTAACTAACTTAAATTTTCTTCTTTCTTCATTCTACACAAAACACTATGCAGAGTGAAAAGGGAGCACGGAAGGCATCCAGGGTATGTTTTGACGCCTTCCTTGTTGAGATTTATCAGCTTTGAACCCTCTGCGATCCGTTATCTCGTAAGTTACAACAGTTGAACCACAATATAGCAATTTAAGTATTTAACTTGATGTCTTATGCAAAAAAAAAAAAAGTAGCACTTACAATAATCGTCCTTGATAACTAAAGGACCGTGGACTATAAGGAATGGGACTAAAATTTAGTATTTTATCAACTAGACCTTTTTAGGATTACTCTATGCTCATTCAAATGGGAAATGGCAGGTTGATGTGCCTCCAGTTCTATAAAAGGAAAATCTACCCTTTTACCAATGGGTTTATACATAATGAGCTTGTACAGCTGGCACAATAGATCTTGTCAAAAGGAAAGTGAACGAAACACGATCTTGATAATTTGAATGGTGATAGTGTGCATTTATTTTATGGCACCCTGGCACAAACATTTTTCGTTGAACCACCTTAATTTTAGCTGTCCTAATATATTTAACCTATTCTTGTAATCCACTTCTGCATTGAATATACTTTTTTCTTAGCAGATTTATTGACATGTTTAACATGATGCTGCTAGCTGCTTGCTCTATAGTGCGACCTGTGCACGAATGCTATGCTCCCAATTATATAATCCTCTGTACTGGCCTGGTTTTAGTAGTTTGATTTGATTTATTGCAATACTGCATGTGATTCTTTGAAATAAGAGAAAACAGTTTGAACACTTGGGGCTGCCCTGCCCAAGTTATCAATGGACTACCCTTGGGAAAAGAAATAAAAAAAATAAGAATCTGAAACTGTAGACGTTTATCTTCGTAATTTTAGTGGTGTATAGCGTGCATTTATTTTATGGCACTCTGGCACAGTCATTTTTTTTATTTGACTAAAAAATGCCAAGTGTAATAATCTTATAGACTATAGTGCAATGATTGCCGAAAAAAGGTTATTTCTTATCTCATTAATAATATCAACATATTTATCTTATGCTGAATTCAGTTACATGTATAATTATGATAGTTCTGAATTTTGCTAACCTATGCAAGCGGTTCATGTTTTGTAATCTTACTTGCATTTAGGTGATTCTTCTGACCGATAACTTGTCAACAGAGCTATGAGAGGTATGTTGTTCGGCAAAAACGAGCAGAAGGAAAGAAGGCCTTAAAAGACTATCTTCTGTATGGAAAGGCCTCACACCATGTACAGGTTAAGGTTTCTACTTCGTTTTTGTCATTAGAAATTTGGACCCCCCCCCCTCCCCCCCCTCCCCCCTCCTTCTTTTTTCATTTTGTGGGGTTGAAACACCTGTTTTCTCTCTTCAAGAGCTCATCAAGTGTGTAAGGATATATTTCAACCGAAGAAAATCATCATTGTTTATAACATATATCCATAATTTACATGTGTTCCCTCCAGGATGGAAGCACAGGAAGCTTTGCTAATTCTCATGAAATTCCACGGTTCAAAACCTTCAGGAAAGGACCTCAGAGTCACTGGTCGTCGAAGCCTCGGCAAGGAGTACACAATCATAGAAAGAGTAGGTGATTCAACAAAGTAGATGTGTATTTTAGTCCTGACACTTTACTTCCTTGGAGTTATTCTTGAATATTTTTTTTCCTCTCATTTCTGAATTATTGTGTGCTACTAATATCTACCACATTCATGATTGATCTGCATGGTACTCTGGTAGCTCCTACATCTTTTTCTCTGCTTCTATTTGCACATTAGAAGGATATGCTAACATAGTAACATGAAAAGATGCAAAAATATACTGCCTATCACTCCAGTGGCACTGATAGCTAGTCATATGCAATTACATTCTGTGGTTGATGTTGATATGACAAATGATGTTTATTCCCTAGGTTAATGATTATGTCGATCATAAAAGTTGGTACTTAGACAAACACTTCTCCTTGCAGATAAAAAGGACAAGGAGAGGTTTTGCAACTTCTTCCATGAGGAACATTATGTGCACCCAGACGAAATCTTTGAAGCCATCTTTGGCGCACATCATGGTTTTACTTGGTCACGTATATCTTGGGAGGATTTTCGCTTCAGAGACAGATCGTTCAGATTTAGATGGGGTGGTGGTGAATCACAGAGAGAGAGAATTCCAAGTGACAGCGAAGATGAAAGTGAAGAGGAAACAACCAGAGTTGGTTCGCATGCCCACAGGGCCATCCTTGGCTTACCTCCATGTGGTCCTCTAACTCTAGAAGATGTTAAAACTGCGTAAGTTGTCCTGTTACTATGGGTGTTCAAATTGTTGCTTGCTTTGCTGTTATTGCTATTTTGTGCATTTATACATGTATAAGATGTGCCCCCACACTAGGGTTTACCTGAATTACCTTTGTTGTGTTCAGTTTCCGAGAATCTGCTATGCGGTGGCACCCTGACAGGCACCCGGGATCTTCTCAGGTGTGTATCCAATTCATTTTTTTTTCTTTCTGAAATTTAACAGCAGAAGCTGGATGTAGTCACTGTGCGTCTTCGTTGTCTGTTGGCAAATAAATACTCAAAGGCACAGATAATGACAAGGTTATGCCACATGTTTACCTTGTGTGCGCAGGCCGTGGCTGAGGAGAAATTTAAGCTGTGCGTGAATGCGTACAATTCACTCTGCAGCATCCTCAAGGCTGCTTAGTGCCCCTTCTCTTCTGCATTTCAGACGGACGGTTGTTGCAAAGGCTGGAGGATGTTACCCTGTAATGGGTATCGGGTTTGCAAGGCGCAGCCACGCATGATGCTGTGGGCTGTGACTGCTGCTTTGTTTCAGTTTTATTTTATTTTTGAAAAGAAGTTTGAGTTTTCATTTGAGATACACACACTTACGCCAAGAGGCAAGCTCCGACATGGAAGAATCGGAGTCGGTGTTGTAACTTACTTGTACACTAGTGTCAAATGTAACACCATTTGATTCCTTCATTTGTTTTTATCAATGCGCAAAGGGGAAATAAAAGGAACTTGTGAGACGATGATCGAATGGGACTGGTAGCTGCTGGCTGCATTCATCTGTTATTGTGATGTTCAGTATTGATGATGATTGTGAGGCTGCGATTGTGGCCGCCATCCCATCCCTTGTGGTGTTTGCCACAGGAGCAGGAGTTGCTTTGCAGTTTGACACCAACATGGTATTTGTCGGGTACCAAACTAATGGGTACCCCAAACAACGGTCTAAGACGGCCCAGCAAGAAAGTCACATCAGCGACAAGGGGAAGCCCAAGGCGCGGCGGCCCGAAAAGGGTCCACTACGATGGTGCCCCCGAGAGACGAATCTCCGTCTCGTTCAGGGCATCCCTTGCCCTCGAACGGGAATCTCCGTCTCGTTCGGGGATATCCCTTGCCCTCGAACGGGCCGTACGCTCCGCTGCGCCACGCCTCGGATGGGACACCGATCGCCTCCAATTGAGCCAGGCACTGTGTCTCTGGACCGAGTCCTGTGCGCACAGGGCCGGTGACAGGCCGTACCACGGCGCCAACAACCCCACGACCAGTCTCCTCCCGAAGCACGACGCAAAGCCTCGAGGGAGGACCCCCGAAGAATGGCGGAAAGGACACGACACCGCCCCACCCTCGAGCAGCACCCCTTGAAGCAACGACTGGCTACCAAGAAGTCAACGATTAAGACTCCCATAACGTCAGCAAGAGTTGGAAGGCGCGATTCCTGCTCGCATAGTGCACGGCATGGGCGCCACAGTATACCTTATAACATCAGCACCACGATCTCAATTGTACGGTTTTCCTCACCCTTAGTCTATAAAAGGGGAGGAAGCCCATGCAACAGACACACGCTCTTGAAACCAACACGCACACTCACACTCACACTCTCTCAACACCGGACTCAGGGACCTGGGAGCTTGCCTCCCTCTCCCGCCCTGCTCCTACTACGAGCAACACGAAACTCAGTGCTACGCACCATTGCTGGACGTACGGCCGCGTGGTCGGAACCATGATAAACCCTTGCGTCCCGAGTTCAATCCACTAAATCCGCCATCCGAGCGAGTAGTCAGCAACGCGATCACTAGTTAGTGCCGGTGTGACCAAATCAGGCACCGTACATATTGTTTCCAAAGTCCAAAGCAAATCTACACGAAAGAAAGAGAGGGACAGACAGGTCTCGAAATCAAATCTACACGAAAGAAAGAGAGGGACAGACAGGTCTCGAAATCTGTCACATTGACGGCTGCTGCTGCTTTGCCATCCCGACTGCAGCAACAGACAGAGTGAAGTGCGCATAGAGAGTTTGTTTGAGATTGAGGAGCTGCATCTCTCACTGACAGTGAAAGCATCACTATGAGTATCTTACAAGAAGCACGCACGCACGCACTAACTAATCGAGAACACCCAATTATCATCTCAACAACGTAAATCGGCACTCTGGTCAGTAGTCTGCCTCCTGCTACATACAACAGTACCCAATTATCTCATCTCAAAGAAGAAGACCTCCCCTCATGGTGTCATCATGATACTAGTAGATCCATAAGAAGTATAGTAGCTAGAAGCATAGGATTGCGACGGATGCTGCGACTGAGAATGCGAATGTGGCGATGAGGAAGGCGAAGTGGATTGCCCAGCTGCGCTTGAACTTGGCGAGGTAGGTCTCGGGCGGCTCCTGGTAAGGCACCTCGACGTCGGCGGCGGGGACGACTTCCCCTCCGGACTTGAGCATCCTGAGGCGGTCGGCGGCGAGCGCGAGGGTGAGCTTGTGGCAGCGGCGCTGGTAGCGGAAGCCGTTGAGGCAGCGGAGGTGGTGCGCGACGGCGGCGTAGAAGGCGAGGTGCGCGAGGGAGAGGAGGCCGGCGGGCGCCCAGAGGTGGCGGCACTGGAGGCGCGCGGGCGGGGAGCCGGCGACGGCGGAGAGGACCAGAGCGAGGAAGAGGAAGAAGGCGAGGAAGAGGCGCCACAGCTCTTGCTTCTGCGCGTCGGCGGCGCGCTTCTTCTCCACCGTCTTGTCGAAGTGGAGCTGCACCACGGTGCCCAGCGCCTGCGCCGCCGACTCGCGGGTCACCACGTCGACCACCCCCCCGCCGGAGCCGGCGGCAATGTACGCCGCCTCGCCCACCGCCACCGCCTCGCCCACGCGACCGCCGTAGTGCAGATCCATTGCTTGCTGTACGGGCTTGGAGGTTTGGCTGACGGCCCAGGCTGGGCTGGTGACTGTGGTGTGGGTGGAGATCTCCTCTCCTGGCTCGCAGCCAGCCAGCAGTAGAGAGAAAGAAGACTGCAGCGGGCACGTGACGTGAGGCCTCCCTCTCTTTCGTGCCATCCCTTGTCTGTCCCCATCCGGGCGGCCGCTCCTGCGCCGCGCGCATCCTATGCCATGGGAAAAAGTCCTATTTACCCCCTTCAACTATAGGCAGAGTTCACGTTTCCACCTTGAATTCCAAAACCGGGTAAATCACACCCTCAACTTTTAAAACCGTGCGTTTTACCTCCCTGGTCAGCTTAAAAGAGGTTTTGATGGCGGTTTTTGTATTTTTCTTTTTTATTTATTTTGGCTGAAGCTTTAAAAATTCATAGTAAATCATAAAAAAAATCATAAAATAGAAAATTTATTTTTGTTGGACTCCGCATGAGTATGTAAACATAACAAATATATAATATGGTATACTTTAGTACAAAATTTTAACTATAAATTTAGATCTATTCATTTTTATGATTATTCAGAATAATTTATAACGGTTGTTTCTATGATCCAATTATGGTGAAATTTTTTTGAGGTCTTATTATTGTATGATTCAACTATAGTAAAACATTTATAATCATTGGATTAGGTATAAATTAGTTATAGAAAGTAAGTTATAGTGACATAAATAAATATATAACTAAGTTATACATGATCAAATGAGTATAATTTTTTTAGTACAATTCCATCATAAAATAATTAGGCCACTATAAAAATTTAGCCACAATTGAACATAAAAACTGGAGTTATGAATTATTTATTTTAATTACAGAAATGAATAGATCTAAACCTACAATAAAAATATTATGCTAAAATATATTATATTATATATTTACTGTGTATATATAATTATGTGGAGTCCAACAAAAATGAGTTTTCTATTTTATGAATTTTCTATGATTTACTATGAATTTTTAAACTTCAGCCAAAATAAATAAAAAAGAAAAAACACAAAACCACTATGAAAACCGCTTTTAACCCGACCAGGGAGGTAAAACGCATGGTTTTAAAAGTTGAGGGTGTGATTTACCCGGTTTTAGAGTTTAAGGTGGAAACGTGAACTCTGTCTATAGTTGAAGGGGGTAAATAGGACTTTTTCCTATGCCATGCCCTGCCTGCCCCCTGGGCCATGAGCAGGTTGGCCTGCTGCGGCCCATCCCAGAAACGGAATTCTACCCGCAGCCGCGGTGCCCGTGGTCTAAACAAGGCGGTAACACTGTAGATCCCTGCGGTAACAGATCACTGCTCACTTTCGTATTGTGCATCACAGATGATCACTGTAGCAATCAATGTGAACCGTTCATCTTTGAAATGGACTGTTGATGCTTACTTGCAGTCGCTTCACCACTTGCACTGAATCCGCGTCCGGCTGGCTGGTGGCGTGACGCTGTTGACGCATACGCCAATTGATAACCGTACATGAGTTTGTAGCTATTTCGCTTGGTGGCGTGACGCTGTTGACGCATACGCCAATTGATAACCGTACATGAGTTTGTAGCTATTTCGCTTGAGTAATTCTTCTAAGGTTTATTAATAGGTAGAACTAAAGACAAAGAATAAACCAATATGCATGAAAAACCTTTACTTTGGTGAAATATTAAATCAATAGAAAGCGAATCTAATCTACTAGAGTCAACCAACCGCACAAGGTAGCAAGAGAGATAGAGATAACCGATCTAGATCACCTAGATCAATGCTTAGTCGTAGTTCAATATAGATGGAGCAAAGATAGATGTGAATCTCAATAAAAAGCATCTTTAAATCATGACCTCTAAATTGACTCCCAAAACCCCAACCTTACACAAGGATGCACCCTGTCACGACACTATCTCCTTCGGCATTGTAGTTTTAAGGCACGAAGTAGCGTCGGACGCTCTTTGATAAGTCCGGTATGAACCCCTAGCCACCACGGCTACAAGAACATCCAAATGATCTATCTCGATAATAGATCTAAAATAAGCGCATCAAAGAATGAACGAAACCAATAGAAGAGGCACTCCCCAGCGCCAGCTGTTGAGATACTTGATCGAAAGAAATTCGGAAACGCAAACATCTTCACTACGAATGATAGTACATCACAAGATCCCAACCACGGTCTATCTTGATCTTGATCCTAGCTCCTGAACTCCGATGTGGGAGAACAGTGTAAGGTTCCCACGTCGGCTAGGGCGAACCCTAGACAACTAGCAACGACCCTCGGCTCTCTGAAAGGTGTCTCTCTACTCCTTCGCTCCTCCGAAAAGGTGTCTCTCTACTCTTTTGCTCCTCCGCAGCTGCTGCGAATGCCAACTCCCCTTGAACGTTGGAATGCAGACTTTTTTTTATAGGCGAGATGACCTAGGTCAAAGGGGAGCTCGAGCTGCGGCTAGGCCGGCCGGCTAGGGGCCTGTGGGCCAGCCGGCCTGGCCTGTTCTAGGCCCGACCCGCCTTCCCTTTCCTCCGCTCGTCTTCTCACGTCTTCTGGAATCCGCGTCCTTCTTTGATGATAGGTATTTGGCGATGTTTTCTTCGGGATATCTTCGAGATAATGATGAAGAGGTGAATCCTTCCTTAATCTTTAATTGCTTCGCCTTAATCCCGAAGTAATCTTGGTTGGGCTTGTGTCTTGGGCCTTTTGGGCGTCTTGGATAAACAGGCATGGACCTTGAACGAGCCTTGAATCAACGGGTTTGTTAACTTCATTGTTTTATGCTCCAAAATAGCCCAAAATCCTGTAAAATCATAATTCTCCCAAGAACATATGCATATGCAAATATGTCCCAATTATCAAGTATGATCGATGGTTCAGATGTCAAATCCATTGCATTATTGAAGATAAACAAGAGTGGAAAGGTATAGCTAAAGGGCACCAATAGACGTCTACTCTCCCCATCCCAAAATAGATGTCATTCTCGCTTAAAAAAATAGTATCTTTCAACAATAAAAAATTATATATAAAATAATATTAATATTTATAATATATCATTAGTATGATTAGATAGATATTTGAATCTAGTTTTTTTAATAAATTTATTAGAGATATAAATATTATACATATTTTTCTATAATTCAAGTCAAAGTTGAGAAACTAACACGTACACACATCTCATGACGTCATCTTTTATGGGACGGAGGGGTCCATATGAAAAGTTTCTCAACACGTACACACATCTCATGACGTCATCTTTTATGGGACGGAGGGGTCCATATGAAAAAGCACAAGCTGAAAGCAATTTAAAAGTTTCATGTTTAAGAAAAAAATAAGCCAAGTGGAATCGCATATGACTTGTGAGTGCGATAAATCACATATGACACGGACTATGTCTCCGGTGGTCAACCAGAAAGAAAAACAAACTTAATGGACCTACTTATGTTGAAGCTTAGCTTCAACATTAGATTGGGGAAAAAAAATAAATCCAAAAAATACTATAGCTAGGTCCTGAAAGCGTGTTCTACGAGAATATAAAATGTTTTTTAGTAAACTAAACTATTGAGTCAGCCGCTTGAAAGTGGTATGAGACGGGTCAGCCTTTTGCTTTGTCTGCAAAAAAAAAGCTCGCTTTTTATTCCCCCTCCATTCAATTTCCATTCATTCCACTTTTTATGCCCACCACCAGTCATTGGGAACGTAACAGGGCTGATTGGCTAAAATAAGGATGGGATTAAGTATAAATTACGGGAAAATATTTATTTATGGGCGAACAGTATTTTACTTTGATTTCTCTCTCTCCACTTCCGCCCCGTCCGTCCGCTCGTTCGTCCTCTCCTCCGAACGCAGCAGCAGCAGCAGCAGCGCAGGTAATCCCTTCTCCGATCCCCCAGTTTTTGTTGAATTGAACGAGGGAGGTTTGAGGGTCTCCGGTCTCCTCTGGACAACAGCGCCGCCCGCGGCCTCGACAAGATCGCCGCGCGCTCCGACCCTCATCCCTTCTCCCTCTGTCTCTCCCCTCTCTTGCCCCCCCCTTTCCTGCGGGCGACGACCACCCACGAGGTATGCACGACGAAACGCAGCACCCCAAATCCCTAATGGAAGATGTATTCGGACCTGACCCAGTTACCCCTGCCTTCCTTCTGCGTTACTATCTGATTGAGGAGAGGTTGATTATTTATTGCCTTCCTAACCTAGACCCTTTAGTGTTTCCTCACTAGCTCATGGGTCTAACCTCTGATTTTAGTGGCTGCTCATGGCATTCTCGTATGCATTATTGCGATATCTGGGCTTTGATTTTCTTGTTTCTTGCTCAGTGAAAAACATATATGGATTTCTCTGGATATAATTTTTTTTTTATTTGTGGCTCCTTTCCATTGCAGGATGAGTGAAGAGGATAAGACTGCTGCTGCCGCTGCCGCTGAGCAGCCAAAGCGAGCCCCTAAGCTCAATGAAAGGATCCTCTCTTCCTTGTCCAGGAGATCCGTAGCTGCTCATCCATGGCATGATCTTGAGATCGGTGTGTGTGTGCCTGCTTAACTATCCTTTTTGAGTGCTCCTAGCACCTTGATCAAGTAAGCATGTGCTAATATTAATTTGGTTATGCAGGTCCTGGGGCTCCTGCTGTCTTCAATGTTGTAAGTATCGCCATTGCCTTCTAAATGTATGACAGACAGTTTGATGCCTGCTGTTGTGCCTCGTTGAAATTCTGAAACCTTCAAGTGCAGTGGCGATTTCTGACCGCTCAAGTCTCGCTGGCCTCATCTATTTGTTAGTTTCTAAATCAGACTTGAATGGTTGGGAACCACATACTGCATGCACTGTTGTGCTCCCCATTCACATTGAGTTTACCCTCCCCATTCACATTGAGTTTACCCTCCCCATTCACATTGAGTTTACCAAAGGAGTTACCAAATAATTTTTGCTTACCTAGCAGAAAGGCACCACACGATTTTACTGTTAGTGTTGTCAGTTGTTTTTATTAATTCTATCTAAAAAGTGGTTTCCATTCTCAGTTATGCCATTACTGTTGAACTGTTGGTGCAGCTGATTCTGTCAAGCAAAATCTAGTTTCAACTTGATTTTTCTGTTATGTCGAACAGCTAGTACAATTAATTTTGTTGTGCAAAAGGCAATTTCAACTCGAGATTTTGCTGCAATCTTGAATAGATAGTATAATTAATTTCTGTAATTGTGTGCATGCGAGTCTCTGTATGGCTCCTCCTACTTTTAATACAATGATACACAACTCCACTGCGTGTTCGAGAAAAAAAAGGTATATTTAATTTTGTCGTGTGCAGGTTCAACCCGCGATTTTCCCCTAGTGTTGAATAGTTAATATAATTGTTTGTCACTTAGAGGGCAGTTCGTCTAGTACGCACAGTTTTGCTGTTACTGTCAAATGAGATTAGTGTAATCATTTTGTTGTGTAAAAGGTGGGTTTGACTCTTGTCTAAACTTGCAAGTTGGAACAGTAAAACTGCCATTATAGTTATATAAGTCATCTCCGACGAAACAATCATCCACTACTTCAATAGTGGCTTTTCGCCCTAGGCCTCCCTCTTTGGGAGCAGTTCGTGTCGTAAGAACTGAAAGATTTCCTATTTTGTATCGGTGCAATAGATCATCCACCAGCTTGTAGGTGGAAGCAGAGCACAAAGAAATCGACCTAACAAACATGTAATGTGTAAATGTGTCATGTAATAAGACTCCACCATCATTAACTGTTCCATCGTACACGGAGATAAGAGAGCAGGACGGGTAGATAGTATGACTTCCCAATTTAATGATGTCTCACACCAACCCCAAAAGCATACAAGGCGGTATCAATTCCTCCAAGATGCACATCAATTACTGGCTTACTGCAAATCTTGCAGTTTGGCAGGGTGAATTTTGTTCCATGCGTATTTGTATGCTAGTGTAGGAGCTGCATTCTTTTAGAAACATGTATTTAAGCTGGATTGCAGCTAGAAGTGACATTCCAGTAAAATTTCCATCAATAGCTAGGCCCAGGCCCGAGTCACCTAAGGAAGAGTCTGCTGCTTTTTTAACTGGCGAGCAAATATCGGATTCCTAGCCTTCAAAAGGGAAGAGTCCCAAACTTTATTATTTGATTGCATATTTTTGCATTGCCAAACATTTGATGCCCCTACATGATGTACATGAATCTGTTGAAAACATTGCTGGTTAAAAACATGTACCAAATCTGTTTAACAATGCAATTCAGTTCCAGAGAGTGACTGCACATCTATACATTGCCATGCAGGTTGTTGAGATCACAAAGGGCAGCAAAGTTAAATACGAGCTTGACAAGAAAACTGGACTGATTAAGGTATATGTTCTGTTCTTGAAGTTTGCGCTTGATATGCTCAAAAAAAAAAATGCGCCTTGATCATCACTTTCTTTCTTAAGAGCCGTATGGCTTAATCAACAGTTCTTAAATACTCGCCCAATGAATGGCATAATCAACAGTTCTTAAATACTCGTCCAACCAATGACATCCATCCACAATCATTTTGTTTTTTTTTTTATCGCTGTGCTATACAGTAAGTTTTCAGGGTTATTGAGTCCTCCACTTATGAAATGTGAGAGTTTATTTTGCAATTCTTTTCTGATGTCATATTGTATTTTGCCTTTTGTGCTACAACCTGACAGGTTGATCGAATCCTTTACTCATCAGTTGTATACCCTCACAATTATGGTTTCATTCCGAGGACTCTTTGTGAAGACAATGACCCAATGGATGTTTTGGTCCTGATGCAGGTCAGTTAGTATTCCCTTTGTTGGTCCTCCCGCTTAAACAATCTCAGACTTGTCAGCTGCTCTGTAATTATGCCATTTCCAGTTATTTGCAACTGAATTGTATGATATCATATAAGCAGTGCCATGATTCTGTGACGATTGCCTTTTCTTTTCTGACTGCTAAATATGGAGGAGTTACATAGATTATAGCATGATTATTATGTATTCCTATCCCCTACAGGAGCCTGTTATTCCTGGTTCATTCCTCCGGGCAAGGGCAATTGGCCTTATGCCCATGATTGACCAGGTATTCATGTTACATTCTCTTTGAATTAATGGAAATTGAAGCCCTTTTTTCCAACCATTTTCGTTTCTAAATATGGGTACTGTTGGATGTTGTCAGGGTGAAAAAGATGACAAGATAATAGCTGTCTGTGCCGATGATCCTGAATACCGTCACTACAATGACATAAGTGAGCTGTCTCCTCACCGACTACAAGAGATCAAGCGCTTCCTTAATTCATGCAATGTTTTCTTATTACATTCTCTAGTATGTTACGCACGATCACATTCTCAGGCGCATGCTTCCTTAGCAGTATCTTTCAGACAAGAAAAATGAGAACAAAGAGGTTGCTGTCGATGCATTCTTGCCTGCGACCACTGCTCGAGATGCCATTCAGTACTCCATGTAAGCTCAGTTTTGACCTTTGCTGAGTACGGAAATGCTTTGTAACTTTCAGTAACCCATTCGTTGCTTTGATTGCAGGGATCTGTATGCACAGTATATTTTGCAAAGCTTGAGGCAGTAGAATGCCAGCAACAATTTATTGTTGCGTCTTGATTGTGTGTGATTTGAAGTCGAAGCTTGAGACTGCAACCGTTTGAGGACAATGTCGCTAACTGTGATTTCCTTGTGCTTTTCTCGATCAGGACTTTGTACTGCTTTATCGTTGTTAAATTATGAATAAACGAAACACACCGTGTCCGTGTGGTCTTTCGCATGTCATCGATCTTGGTTAACTAGGTAGGTGCATGCAGGATGTTTTTCTGTTATGGATCGCTAACTTTGTTTGTTACTGCAGGGATTTGTATGTGCATTATATTATATAGTAGTTATATTATATTATGCGTCTTCACTTCAGTACTGCGGCGAAGTGGTGAGTCCGATGTCTTCCATTATTGTTTGTTTTTGGGTCGTGGTTCACCACGATGAGCACGTGAGTACGGCTTAATTAGCAATAGCGAGCTCAGCAGCACCAGTGGATTGGATTGACGTGTACATGTAACACGGCAATGTATAGTACGTATCCCTCGTACGTACGTGTGTATGAGCGGGCATACATGTAGTCTGCCACATGCACCCTCAACAAAGTACTCCCTCCATCCCATAATAGATGACGTTATGGGATGTGTGTACGTGTTACTTTCTCAACTTTGACTCGATTTGTAGAAAAATATGTGTAATGTTTATATCTCTAATAAATTTGTTAAAAAACTAGATTCAAATATCTATCTAATGATACCAATGATGTATTATAAATATTAGTATTATTTTTTATATAATTGGTTAATGTTGAAAGATGCTGTTTTTCTTGAGAAGCGAGAATAACATCTATTTTGGGACGGAGGGAGCAGTTCATACACACCTGCGTCTGCGTACGTACACCAACAAACACACAGGTCACTATAAACTTAATTCCTTTCAAATATAAGAAATCCTGCCGTTATTGGAAAGACAGACCGAAAGGTTAATTTCGCATCCTAAAGCATGCAACTAGCATATTTTCACGAAATATAATTAAATTAGTCGCCTGCGGCGCGTACACCACAGGTATAAAGGTGGCGGTGACTACCTACCGGGATCTGTCGGAGTCTGGTTCGCCAACTGCATAAACCACCACACTATGAAGTAGGCACTCGCGCCTGGGCTGTTGCTTTCCATGTGGAGCGAACCATCAACGGCAACAACAGTGCAGCACTCAGGACATCAACTAACCGTCATATTACATAGAGCAAAGATCATTCTCTAGCACGAGCGAGTTCAGCTAACAGTCTATTTACAGAGAAGAGTTCATGATTTCAAGGGCTTGGTATTTCTTTCCTATAAAACAACACTGAAATATATAGCTTGTATCTGCTTCTTTTCAGACTTGCTTTGCCATATCTCGTCAAATAGTATGCATTCAACCATCCATCATTTTTTATATCACTCTGCATAAACTAAATAGTCTGAATCAAAGAGTCAAGAAGTCTAAACTCTGAAGTCACCTTTGAAACTGGCTGTCTTACTCAACAAACTGACTGTAGAAATCAGAACCACAAACCATTTTACAGACTTGAATGAACAGTTAAACACAAATAAACCTCATTGGTCAGAAGAATTGCCATCACCTGCTGTCTCCTGTCTGTAAAGCATTTATCAAACTCTCCAAAACAGAAATAGATGCATCATGCCCTGTGTGGTTATACACCATAAGCCATGATAACAAACTCTGAAGATACATTAAAAACGAAACTAGAGACAAGTATAGAATATGTGAGCGAACTAGCTGCAATGTTCAGAGATTAAAGTAGAGTATGAAAATGTTTTGCTACTTTTCATCATAATAAAATCAACATCTCATTTGTATGTTGTAGCATGTGGGAATGCATGCTAGAGATACTGTATGCTACTCATGTATTTTCAGTATTCTGAGTGATCCTTCTGAGGAAAAGAAGACTCAAGAGTTCATTGCATTAAACCATACACGTTGCTACAGATTAATTTTCTACATATCAACAATCAGGGTGTGTTTGCTCTAGATAAATATCAAGAGAAAAAAAATAGGACTCCATGCCTTGTTACTTTAGATTACTTTTCTAACAATTAATGAACACCTAGAAAAATGTTTAAAGCGACACTATTCCTGAGTCCTAACATATCAGAGTTTCCCAGATCACATCATTATTCCAAAAACAATGCATTACACCACACAAGAGCAGACCAGATCAGCTTCACAAAATCAACTTAACATAAAGCAATCAAATAGATCTGAGTGCAGCCTACAGATAGATCTCAACATAAATCAGAAAGGGAAAATGAGTTGAGTGACAGGTTTACAGAGATGAGGTCCAAGAGTGCGGCCTTGAAGAGCTCGGCTTCCAAGTTCTTGAGGCACCAATCGCTGGAGGTGTTGGCCGTGGACTGTGGTGGTGGTGGCAGCGGCAGCGAAGTTCGACGATGAGCTGCCAGCGGGGCCAGCGATGAACAGGGCCGGGGGTGGATCGAACCACTGAGCCTAGCCTTTGTTATGGTTATGGAACCGAACAAGGGCCCAATAGGCCCGGTTGTTTTCGTGGGTCGGGTCGACGAACCGATGGGCCGACCCGCACCACGCCCATCCTTACAATTACAATAGCCACTGACATTGCATCAATGATTCGTTGAGTGCCCAGAATGGCAGCATGCTCAATCCCCTTCAAACAAGCCACATTTTCAGAGTGCTGCTGAGCATTTATCAAATACTCTTCCAAGCCTGATCCTGCAGCCACAGCTTGCCCATCATGATCATGTAAAACAAAACCCTAACCACCTCTATTGGAATCAGAACAAAAAGTCCTGTCACAATTGGTTTTATAGAAATATAAAGGAGTAGGGCATCTACGGACGAGAGAAATACCATGTCTTGATCAGCGAAGCACAAGCAAAACCAAAGATTCCTTGGTATGGGCAGATTGACCGTGTTATATGTTTTGTCCATCTTGTGCTAACCAAATGGAGACTTCCCACGGGCTGTGTGCGAACATAAAACGACACATTCAAACATACCTTTTCTTTTATTGGTATTGAACTATTGATAACATACATGAGCTTTGCTAGCATGGTCCAATACGCAGCAAAGATTCCACATATGGCACCATGTAATGCAAAAAAAGGAGTTCACTATGGATGAAATTTACCCCTTCCCCGCGGTTATACTTGAGGCCATAACGCATATCGACTACTGTTTCAAGAGATCCATCACGGAGGTTGCACTTGAAAAGATTCCGAGCATCCACAGCGAGGAATACCATGTCCTTATCAGCTGATGCACAAGCAAAAACACGAACACTCCTCGGTATGGGCATATTAACGCGACAACGTAGCGACCATGTTATTATGTTTTGCACATCTTGTGCTAACCAAATGGAGACTTGCAACGGGGAGGGGGAATGGACATAGCACAGCTTGCCACCACCTAGCTCACACATAAGGTCATTAGGACATGGCCATGTTCAGATTTCCAACTATTCACTATTCATTCCAACTTTTCACTATTCATTCCAACTTTTCACTATTCATTCCAACTTTTCACTATTCCTTCCTCACAAAACACGTTTCCCAGCGAATGCTACAGTGTTTTTCTTATGCTACAGTGTTTTTTCCTACAATCTAAACACACCAGACAGCTGCTGCATGGAGGATTGGGGTGCACAGTGAATGTACCATCACACATGCTGAATCGAAGGATAACATCTGTGTCGAGCTTACCCTGGTCAGCGTCAGCCACGGACTGGACGGCACTCCAATAGAAGAATCCTGGCAAGCAAATAGGAGTCCTGCCCTTGATAGGGTAAGGTGGATCAATGGTGGCTTTCCACTCCAACGTCTCTCTGCCATCGCCAAGCGTTAAGACCTCATGTCCAGTGTCATACTCTGTATCTATTTGCTCTTCACTGTAGGAGCGCAAGAAGTGCCTAGCCACTTTATACGTACCACTGGAAGGATCGAAGCCAAAGGCGACCCTTTGGTCCAGCAACGCATTCGGGGTGCCCGGCGGCAACTCGACGAACTCCTTGGTGGCCGGGTTGCACACGAATATGTGCCCTGTGACGCTGGGGATCAGGATCAGCCCGTCACAGTGCAGGGGGATGGTGAATCGTGGGATGCAGCCAGTGGGACAAGGCTTGGTCTTCATGATGAGCTTGGCGACTTGCACTGGTGGCTGCTGGAAGCTGTAGATGTACACGAACCTCCAGGCCACCTTGGTCGGCTCCGGCTGCCACTTCCGGGGGACGAGAACCACAGATCCTGGTGAGCAAGCTCCAAGTGCAGGCGGACAAAAATGAGCGCTGGCTATGGTGGCGCGCCACGCCTTGCAAACGGACTTGAAGCGCACAAGGGACTTGACGGGAAGGTGCACTAGGATCTTGAACAGCAGCACCTCATCTGGAATCACCTCTGGACGGAGTCGTTTGGAGATGGGCTCATCCATATCTCCGTCGTCCTTATGACTGCCCTTCAATCTGCTCTGTATATGTATATATATATAGTCAGACAGAATACAAGGGCAAGCCCAATACTACTCCGACTCGGAATCGAGACCCGACAAACGACCACAACTTCGTATGCTTTCGAACATACCTTCCCATGCCCCATCCAGATCCTCCTCGCATTTGTTTGCCGCCCTTCTCCACAGGAAAAAGGCGCCAGTAACCAGTGGCTTCTTGGATCGGCTCCGAGGACTGGTTTCGAGTTCTTGGATCTCCTCCCGCAATGGCGAAATCGTCGGCGCCAGTGGACCCGACGACCTACGGGGACTTCGCCGTGCTCCCCTGCTTGGCGACCGCTCCTCTTGTATGTTTGTACATAGCACTATTGTTTGGTCTACGTATTCACTGGTGGTGTACTGGTGTGTATAAATATTCTTTTTTTTTTCAAAGTTAATCTGAGCTTCTGTTTGATGGTCTTTCCTAAACCTGTGTCTCCACACCTATCATTCCAAGGGATATCACGACCAAGTTTGCCATGAAACACTCAACATTACTTCCATGCCCAACATTATATTATGTCATTCAAAAACAGATATTTCGCCAGCCCAGCTACATGAAGCAATCACATTTGGCATTACAGGATGGTATACAACATCGGTGCACGCTTCTTTGAACGCTTCTATTTTCCTCAAAGGCCTTGCGGACTTGTAATCATAAATGTAAATGGATCCATCTGATGAACCAGATGCAAGTTCTTTTCCGCTCAGAGAAAAATTGCACTTTATCGGGAAACCCCATACTCCATGTCCTTCAAACCGCATATACTTGTTCAGCTTGAAGGGTGGCCTAGCTGAAAAAATTGCAATGTAGTTCCCATTGGATTGTGCAACAAAAGAGGCTTCATGTGGGTGGTACCTTACACATGTACATGTGAATGCTTCAGTATAGACCTGTGAATACGAGGGTGATTTCTGTCAGTTCCGATTCTGCAGGTCGGATCCCAGTCCCTATCTATCATTGAACAATATATTCCCTGGAGGCCTGGATTAACAATCATTTCACTATATGATTTGATATTATTCATTATCAGCCAGTACTTTTTTCAGTTCACAAAGAACAATGTATCATCATTATGTTTCACGATCAATGTATTCGGGTGTATAACACAGATCAAGTACTCATTCATGTTACTAGAATATGTTGTGTCCATGATCCAGCCCCATTAGGGTATCAACAACATTCTCATGAATATTCATGCTGAATCTCAATATTCAGGCTCTATGTATCAAACAGAGATACACAAGTGAAAACTGCATAGATAATCACTATTCTCTAATCTGTAACAGAAAAAAGCTATCTTATACGTTTTCCTTTGAGTAACAGTAATTAGTGAATTTTGCATCTACGAAACTCCACCTCTAGCAGGAAGATAGATGTGACACAATCATAATGTACAAACAAAAATGACATGCAAGCTACATCCACCTAAGGAGTAATACAAATTTAAACCTATTACCTGATTAGATAATGGAACTTGTCGCAGGACATCCCAGACAATTATAGTATTCTCACTAATATTGCTTCTTGTTGTGTCCGTTGAAGAGATAAACTGTCTCCCATCAGCACTGAATTCAATGTCAAGGACAGCGCCAAGACTTCTATGAAATTCTTTTGTTACCAGACCACTTCGAATATCCCACAGCCTAAGAGAACCCTTGGATCCACCAGATAGGAAGATATTGGGGTTACTTGGATCAAATTTGATAACTTCCACTGCTTGTTCCTCCTTGAATACTTTTATTACTTTTCCCTCCACAATGTCAACTAGCTGTGAGGAACAATCAAGCCCTCCAGAAAGTAAAGAGGGACCATGAAGGGACCACCTCACATCCTTTACAGCAGCAGTGTGATGTTTCAGAACACGAGCAATAGTATTCCCTTTGTCCCATACGTTCCATACGTGGACTGTATGATCCATTCCAGCAGATGCGAGTAGATGTGCTGGGGAAAACAAGAACACTTCATAAGCATCTCCTGGCTTGGTCAAATTTATTATCAATGCAAAATCAGCCTAGGAAAGGCGTGTGTCCAAAGATATCGCAATTAACCAACCATCAAAATTTTACCAACTACTCGTCTCACTCATTGATACTCACAATCATATTGCCACATTGTTAGTTAAGACAAAAAGGAACTGAACTTATATCTTTTGAGTTAAGCTACAAGGCGTCAAGGATATTTATTTCTAAAAGATGAGTTTGTTCAAGGTTCCCGTTAATAATAACTCACCAACAATCATTGTTAATACTACTATGTCTGCATTTTCCTGGTATCCTGATGCACAACCCTAGGTCCTACTCCATACTCATGTTGGTAGTAATAAGTCAAAGAGAATAGCAACGAAGCAGTATCATTAAGAAGAATCACTGACCATGAGTTGCCGACCAATCGACACAATTAATTGCCTTTGTGTGACCCTTGAGAGAAACCGAGAGCTTCGAAGGCATACTTTTGCTTGGTCCAGGCTTGGGTTGCCGTCGCAAGGAATGCAAAATGTCAGCTCGCAGATTTGTATCAGTGATGGAGCCAGCTGCAACAAACATGTGGCGAGCAATTAGAATCCAGGACGAATTTTATTGTACTAGTACTAAGATAAAAGAGCACAGAAAGCAAGCAAATTTCGCTCCCAAGCAGCTGCGGAAGCCCCCCAAAAAAAAATGCACCTGAGGAATCGAGCTCTGCCGTTGTCTGTGGAGGAAGGAGAGACGCGGAAGATGCAGCCAGGAGGGCGCGCTCCCTCTTGGAGACGTACCTGCCGCTGGATGGCGGCGCTGCGTTGTGCAGGGGCGGCTGCAGGAAGGGCCGGGGTGGAGGGAGGTGCGGTTGATGTTCCCACCGCGGGCGCTTCAGGGGCGGTGGCGCGAAGGAGGTGGTGGGTGGAGGGGAGGAGGTGGCGGGTGGAGGGAAGGAGGGCGGGAGGTCGTCGTCGTCCTCGTCGGAGGTAGCGCTGTATGCGGCGGACAGGAGATCCATCGCCATCGCCTCGCCGCCGGTCGGGGCGACGCCGCGGCTGGACCTCACGGAAATAGGCTGGCCCAGAACCAACCATCGGTCGTCCTTTTCAGTGGGCTGGAAGTTTTTTTCAGGGCCCAATAAGGAATAGTCTCTAAAATCAAAGCATACTTCAATGGCTCTTTTCACTATTCAATTTTTTGTTTTCCAGGGATCTTTCACCATTCTTCACATGCTTGGAATTTTACTTCAATTCAACTAAGTATACAATACACGAGTGCTTCCTAAGAATTCATCTTTGAGGCTTTTTCTTGGAGATTTTCATCTTATTAAAATGGAAGATCATGGCACTACAACACTAATTAAATAGCTCTGGAATTTTGCTACCGTGGTCAACATCACAAGTAAAAATAACTGCAAAACAGAGGTATGACTCAATCGAGACAATGCATCGATCCTTGCATAAACACAACACGGAGAGGAAAGCTGCTGGTATTTTTCTTTGTCAGATGGTTAGTGGAGGCGTATAGCCAGCACACCGATTTTAGGAGTATACGAATTGAAAAGCTAGTCTTGAGTGTCAGATACATTCTCCGATGAAAATTGGAAAACAAAGGTCAGAGCGAGGAGGGTGCGTGTCTGGGCCATGAAAGGATCGGATCTTTTGGATGTGGGCCCATGGCCCATGAGTTTTTGCATTCGGTGTCGATGCTGGCCCATGCATGATGAAAATAAACAACGGTCAAGAAGATAAACTTGGCACGCGTTAATGTTGAAATCTGGCAGATTTGAACGACAGGTCAAGTGGTTAAATGCTTTCCGCTTCATGCAGACACAGCTATAGACACAGCGGAGAAAACACGTTGTCCGTCCGATCCTCTTGATTTTCCCCACGTGACTACCCACTTATATCTGAGCCGTTGATTCCGTTTCATACTCGTTGATTCACCCACCTATCTATATTTGTCACCTACCAACCATGATTTTTTTTAACCTAACCTTGATTCTTCTCATCGGTGATCCAGAAATGGACGGCTAAAATCCATCTCCTCCTCCTTGCTCTCACACTATACAACCCCCCCCCCCCCCCCATGTTGTCATCTCCATCCCCTGCTCTACTCGATCGTCTCTCCAGCGACTAAAACCCTAAGCCCGCCAAGACATCAGCTAGCTAGCTAGTAGCCAATATGGCCGCGCCTCACCACCAGGAGAAGGATCTTCCGGCCGCCGCCATCGATGGACTCGAGCCGCCGGTGGTCTACCAGCGCTCCATCCCACGCCAAGTACGTATCCATCGATTCTTTTCCCACTACTGTTTATATATATGTGTGCGTGCGTGCGTGCGTGTGTGTGTTTGATGCACAAGTAATAAACCGCAGCTACGATTGATCTGATAAGATGGAGTGTTGTTGTTGCAGATTAGGGTTCTGGAAGCTAAGATCGCCAGGCTGGAGCTGGAGCTGAACGTCGAGATGGAGAAGATCCCGTCTTGCTCTGAGCTGCTGGAGGAGATCATCAGCAAGCCACAGGGGTCCCCTTGTTCGGGCCTCCGGGAACAGCTCCACAAGGCCCGCGCCAAGCGACACAAGGTCTTTCTCAAACACCTGGCCGCCGCCGCCGGGGAGGACCACACCAATGCATATGCTCCTCCTCCGGCCGCCGCCGCCGCCGACGATGTGGCTCCTCCTCCCGCCGCCGATGCCGACGATGTCGCTCCTCCTTCTCCCCCAGTCGACGATGTCGCTCCTCCTCTCGCCGCCGATGCCACCGACGGGCCATGAGCAACAAGTGTAACGGAGAATCAACGAGAGCGCGCGCGGCCGGCTAGCTTTGAATTCTGGATGCATGCTTTGTTGCTAGCTAGTCGAGTGTACCGTACCGTGTTTTAATTTTCTTCTTCATGCATGCATGTGTGTTGTAATCAGCAAGCTAGATCGGATGTCATGTTGTCATCAGATCTCACATCGTATCCAACAATATATTATGTGATCTCTGTTCCGTTTCCTTATTCATTCATTCGTGTACTCCTTCTGTCCTGCAGTCTAGCTATAATTTGTGTGTTCCCCGGCCCGTTTATAATCTTGCATTGTGTCGCCAACACAAGGATCGATATATATATATTAGAGTGCAAACGCTACTAGGCCAGAATGATTGAGTTCTTCCTCCTCTTCGTCAGAATCCCGGCCCGTTGATTGTACACGCGGGTGATCGACAAAACTGAGATTCCTCGATGACCGCACCGGCTTATTGTGTACGTAATTATACGTACACGTACATACTGAATGTTGTTAGGGCACGAGATCTTATTTACATTCTTCGGACTGCTTTTAGCTATAGACGGGGATGCATGCTTGACCGCAATACAAATCACCACGCACATCCAGTCATCGTTTACCACTATGCGTGTGATCTGATCAGTCATCAGTCGTACAGAGCAGCAAAACAAGAGATTATTTTAAAGAGCTCTTTTACAATGGTTGGAAAGTACCAACTGGTACTACTAGGTACTTGCAGGTACTTTAAGTACTTTTTCTGGTACTTACCGGTACTTTTAACTAGAAATTTTTTAAAAATAAATAAATAATTAGTTGGGCCCAATTTCTGGTACTTGGTCCCACAATTTTGGTACTTTTTGGTACTTTTGGATGGGTACTTTCAGGTACTTAGACATATTTCTCACCGTTGGATTCTATATTCTGGTAATACCATGGTACTTGCCAATCATTGTAAAAGAGCTCTTTTTTAAAACATGAACTGCCATATTGTTTCTTGAGCAACTGCACAACTACGGAGAAAACACGCACTAGCTAGATGCCCTATAAGAGTATATAAGTCAAAGGGAAATCGGTACATATAATAGCTCTCATATACTAAATTAAAGGTAAATAAAGGCTCAAACCTTTTTTATTTTATTATCAAAGGCCTGAAACGTGTGATAATTTTCTTTTTTTTTTGTTCTTGAGAATAACGTGATTATTATTTTCTTCATTTCAACCTTCAATCAAGTTATTCCTTGGCCCATTCAATCTACTACTATTTTTTTTATAGTCTATCAAAATATTATAGCGTATAAGAGAGGCTTTCCCTCATACATACCTACCAGCACCGACTTAGTTATTTTTTGTTACTATGACAAGACAAGCTATTATCTGATTAAACTCGCTTTTTCCCTGCAGAAATTCGTTTTTTAATCCCTCATTAACTTCTTGTCGTCATCTGATCCTTAATAAACCAATTGTATATATATTCTGTGTAAAGCTTTTGGGCCCCATTTTTTTCATTATTACCAGTCTGGTATTGTAAGGTTGTATATACGGTTTTTCATGCCATACAGTTAAATTAAAGAACATAAAATATATTATTTCATATATAAATGCTTTCTTACAGCATCACGAAAGCATAACAAGGATTATTACAAGAGGATAGTGCTGTATGTTGTCATGAACTCATGTCGTGATTAGTATTTGCATTTTCCTAGCATTTGTTCTTATTGATATGAAATAGGCTCCTGTGCCATCAAATTATGATGCAACAACCAGATTTTAAAACACACAAAAAAAAGACCTCTAGCAGATGGTTATTCTGCCTATTTCTCTCTTCCTCTCTCCATAGTTGTGTGGTAATGGCAATTCATTACACTCCAATGTCTCATCTAATCAGACCTCTAGCAGATGGTTATTCTGCCTATTTCTCTCTTCTTCTCTCCATAGTTGTGTGGTAATGGCCATTCATTACACTCCAATGTCTCATCTAATCAGAACTAATAACACCCCCGCCCCCACCCCTCACTGTCATATATCATAGCATATGGTTTGTATTACCACACAGCAATGCTTGTTTTTCCAATGCTCATTAGCTTTATGTAAATAGTCAAGTGAAGATCTACATACTTATTAGCTAGGGCTATGGGAGTTCGAGTGTTTCCAATAATTTTTAGGTGTCACATTTGCACATCAGGTTAAAATGTTGATCATCCTATATCCAAACATTACCATAAGCTAACTAACTTCCCAAGGCTTGAAGCATCATGTGCAACTTTGCCTGACACTGTGGACCCAAAACCTTCATTATTCTCCTTAATTTATGTATATCATATATATGATTTTTATATGCGTCTCAGAAAATATTGAGGAACACATTTTCCGGGTATCCCATCTGCATAGCCAAGCACTAGGATATAGTAGTAGTATTATGTATGATTTAGAAGCATGTAGAGAAGAGATCGTCGAGAAGATCGGATACATTTATATGTCAACACAGTTAATACTTACGAGAGGATAGTGCTGTATGTAGCTAGTCATGCACTTGCATGAAAATATTTTAAATTGCCAGGCATGCATATATATGTTTTGTTCTTATTATGAACTTCCTATGCTATAGTATGACTGCATCAACGACCATTATGCGTTTATCTTCCCAGCTAGGGCTGCTACTGTAACAGTTATCTGCAATTTTTCATATTTTTCGGTCATTCTTTTACCATAAGACAAATAAAGAGTGGAAATACTACATTTTAGAATATGTCTTGTCGTTGAACATGAAACAAAGAATGAGTGCATGGGCAGGTGCAAATTTTTCATAATAACAAACTCATCAATAGATCATCAGTAGAAAAAAGGTAGAACTCTGTTTTCTTTGAATGCCCATTCGATATTTTGATTTTTCTTTTGGTCTTTTGATCGTAGGCCTTAATTAAAAATGCATCTTTTTTTATTTTGATCTCTGAACCTCTTTTGGTTTATGGCATTCCATATACATACTTATATTCGCATATCTCTGGTAGTAGCCAATTTCAATTGTTTAAGCCGATTGTGAATGAATCCCCATTTCATTATTAACATTTTAATCGCTCATTAACTGATGTAGTATAGATGCTATGGTTAAATTTAAAATAATCCCAATATTGCTGGAACAGCCAATTCTATTTAATTATATCAAGGATATTAAAAGTGAGTAACATTGTTTCTTTGGTAAATAGTCAAGGGGTAGATCTGGTACATAGCTACCTCATGTGAGTTCAACTAAATCCCGACAGTTTTCAGATGTAAACTATTATGTCGTTAATGTTGTGGACCTGCACACAAGAAATTATATCACATTTATGCCTCCTCGTAGATTACAAACACTGAACTTGATCTTGCATTCAATCCCTCTCATAAGCTAGTTCCCTTACTTCTAACACACCCCCGAGGCTTCTATAACATCCTGCGTGGCTTTCTGACTATCCTTCATTGTCCTTGTTGACTTACTTTTTACTTTCTGATACGTACAAATTGAGCTCTTTTACAATGATTGGTAAATACCATGGTACTAATAGGATATAGAATCCAACGGTGGGAAATATGCCTAGTACCTAAAAATTCTCATCCAAAAGTACTAAAACGTACCAAAATTGTAGGACCAAGTACCACAAAAATAGGCCCAGGCATTTATTTAGTTAAAATTCTAGTTAAAAGTACTGGTAAGTATCAGGAAAAGTACTTAAAGTACCTGCAAGTGCCAATTGGTACTTGCCAATCATTGTAAAAGATACATATGTTAATGGTAGAACATATCAAGAAACAATTCTAGCTTATCCATCATCCCATTTTGATAGCACAGGGATATAGGATCACATGAACCAAATGCTCATATCAACCAACCAACAACAAGCTGGTCGTATGCGTTTGTTTTTTTTAAAAAAAATATGCATATCAGTTAATGATGAGCTGTGCACAGTAGATTCCAATACTTGACGCAGAAAATTATCATGATTCTAGTCATTGTTATATATACGGTACTGTAAAGAAACGATGATACTATAGAGAAATGGCCAGGTTTAGAGCTCTGTACATCTGCACAAACTCTTCTATTTATAATACATATGCAGTTCATAAAAAGGACATCATCATGTCTTTTGTTGCAAAAGTTACATACAGAGCGGATTGTGTAGGAATACAATTACAACTGAAAAAAAACAATAAGTAGGCAAACTGGAAGACAATTTGTTTGCCTAAAGTGTCTTGATGATGACCGATACCTGTAGTCCTGTACACATATGCTCCTTTGTTATGTTCTTAAAGCCAAACGTTTGCCAATTTCCTTTTGGTTCCCGGATTTTGCAGCTGAACCGATGTCCATTTTATTTATCTGCAATGCTCAGGGTACGTCCAACATATATGAATTAATTTGAATTTGTTGTACATATATATCTTGCTAGATCGAAGAACACGGATCAGCATACTACTCCTTGATCATCTGAAAAGAAAAAGATTAACATCCTATTACTGTATAGTGGATCGCCACATGGAACCTTCCTTTATAGTATTGGATACTATATAGTATAGTAAGATTCTATGTTGGGGATCAGGATACGAAAAGCCTTGGTGTTGACATAAATATGTTTTTTAAAAAGTTATTAATAATGCGAATTTATATCAGAAAATGACCGGATAGAAATGAATAACTAGCGCGTACGTACGTGGAGGACGTACTGTATGTAGCTGTGAGCGAAAGCAAAGTAAGCTGGGTGGCACACGGCATGATGATGTTGATTATTACGGTACGGCCTAAAAATGAAAAAAAAAGATTGAGTTTTGTCAATGGCAAATGGAGCAGCTAGCAACGACGACATCTAGTGGCGAGTGGAGTGTGGAGCCAGCTAGCATATGCCGCTAGCCCGGGGGGACAGACGACGACAGGGAATGCATGCATTATCCGCATATATATCGTCGTCTCATTCTCATATGATCTTTGCTTTGTCAGCACCCACCACTTGATCATTCCATGGCTCACCTGTACTGGCAAAACATACTTGCAAGGCATGCGTATATATGTAGACTGAAAATAATCGATCAGTACAAATAAATGATATGGTTGGTACACATACAGTAGTGCTTATTAGTGGTCTTACTCTTGGAGCTGGCCAGTAGTACAAGCATGCGTATGCATGTGGTAATATAATCAAGATCTAATTTTGATATTATTAAAAGCAGCAGAGAGGCATGCAGAGAGCAGGTGCCATCGATGATTTGCAGTACGTACGTAGCACTACTACTAGTAGTAGTATACGGTTAGGAGATGGTGACAAGGACCAGGTTGCGGACGATGGATCATTCATATGCCTGTTGCTTTGAAGAGCCTCATGAGGCCGAAGGTGACGCCCATGGCGGCCCATCCCCCCAGCACGACCCGCGCGCAGGACCTGAGCACGGGGGCGCGGCCCAGCACGGCGCCGACGCAGCCGAACGCGGCGAGCGTGGCGGTGGCCAGCGCGATGACCACGGCGAACCGCAGCCTGTAGTCGCGGATGAAGCCGGCGGCGAGCAACGGCACCAGCGCGCCGACGGAGAAGGCCAGCGCGGACGCCGCCGCAGCCTGGACCGGGCTGGGGAGCGCCTTCTCCTCGTCGCCGCCTCGCTTGCCGTCGCGGTCCAGCTGCGCCAGCTCGACGTCGCGCTGCGAGCACACGGACACGAACTCGCCGATGGCCATGCTGCACGCGCCGGCGAGGAGCCCCGCGAACCCGGAGATGACCATGGCGCGCGCGTCCGCCTTGACGGCGCCCACGCCCAGCATCAGGGACGCAGTCGACACCAGCCCGTCGTTGGCGCCAAGCACGGCGGCGCGCAGCCAGTTGGCGCGCTGAGAAAGGTCGTCGTCCATGTCGTCCATGGCGCCGCCGCCGCACGGCAGGGGAGGCCGCGGGTTCTCGGCGTCGTCCACCACGCCGGCCACCAGCTTATTAGGAGTATTGTTACTAAGGTTGTTGTTCATCAAGGAGGCCGCCATTATTATATATATTAATGGAAGGAGGATCGAGCTCGCTAGTAGGCCACTGATCGATGGCAGATAGATGTAGCAGTGGCAGTAGCAGTGTGCCGGACACACGCTAGCTCGTGCCGCGTTTTATAGAAGAACAAGGAAGATTAAGTCCCTCAGGTTGCATTCCATTGCATTGGTTTGTTTCTTGCGTTGCGTGCACACTCGGCGGTGTGTAGTGGGGGATCCACTTCTTTATTTTGGTGGAAAAGCTACTAGTGTCTTTCTTTCATTTCTTTCCCTGCTGCTGCTCTCTGTTCTAGCTTCTGACCTGTGCTATCGCTCTCTCTCCGCGTGTGCCCGCCCGCCCATCGGCACACCCCCGCCCTGTGCTCTACGACAACAAATAATAGAAAATAAAAAAAAAGCTAGCTGGCCGGCCTTTGCTGGTTAATTGTGCTTGCCGATTGTACATGTCATGTGCGATATCCACGACGATGACCACACACCTCCGCCCCTTTGGTCTATCGCTCATGAACTTGCCATTGACGATTCATTCCATCGATCGATGAACCACCACGCACCACATTTGGCAAGCGCCTGCTGCGCCACAAAACCCACATTTAATTTCACCCCCTCATCAGTAAGGCAGCCCCAGTACGTAGTGTGTCTAGCTTTTCTTCGGTGCTGATGTTGCTCCAACGATCGATATGATGCGACAGCAGAGGGGTTGCCGATCGAGGGTGTGGAAAAGGGCCCTCAATGAGTTTCTTTATGCCAATCTGAATGGAATTATATTTGTGATGTACTAGTCACGTTTGTTGCATTATATATACGGACACGTACTCGAGGTATAGTGTAGATAGCTATTAACGGTTCCCCTTTTTCCTTTATAAGAAAGACGGTTGCCACGAAACATCTTGTCGCCATCTAGATCGATGAGCTAGTCGATCGAATACCTGTAAGGGTGCACCGGCAAGCTAGGTGTGCAGTGGGGATGCATCGCCAACAGCTCAAGAATCAAACCGAGAATAGCATTATTGTGGCAACAGCTATTGCCGTCTGCATACATTGATATATATTTTCCTCCGATCCATGCATTCAATTTGTCTGTAAATAATAAAGTGTGCATGCATGTAGATCATCATCGACGTAGCTATAACAGGAATTAAACGACCGGAAAGAAGATATGCGCATACATGTCCTATATATTTATCGCGATCATAACATCACGATCATAACATGCACGCATCAGGTAACTAAAACCTCACTTCAAGGTGTGTTTGGTTGATTGTATCATTTGATTCATGTATATATGAAATGATTTAAAATAATAACATTTTTTTGTTTTGTTGGGTCAGGTGAATTGTACTTACTTATCCAAGCTTAGGCCATTCCACTTAATACGTTAGGACATCATTGTCGCAAAAAAGGTACATTAGGGCATCAATAGTGTTTGAGACTAAGGTGACCTTAATTGTGGGCTCATGATAGCATAATTAGGTCCGCTCTGTCATCCCTACCCCATAGTGTCTATAGGTAGTGTCCATGTTGTCATATCATCAAGACACCACCATAGAAATTATACTCTACACAATCCATGATTTCTTGGTATGGATTCCACGGACATAGTAGCTAGCTATAGGCTTGATCTTTGCTAGTTGTTGCTATTTGGGTAGATATTTTGAATAGCATCGATCATTATAATATATAGCTAGGGGTCTCCGAACCATGGCTACATCGGTGAGGATATTTTTTTTAAAAAAAACAGGCTCATAAATCTACTTCAGTGAGGAATTGAACCTAAGTCTACTAGTTGTGACCATACTGCTCAGGCCCCAACTAGGATAGATGACCTTTGATGATAGGGATCGGCTACCCATGATGCATGCATATATGTCGTTTAACGCTGTGGCTTGTCAAGAATATAATCCAACAGCTGTCAACAACCGTATATCGTGTGGATCGATCTCCTCTCCTCGTAGGTTAGCTTATTTATTTTACAAGGAATCATAAACGACGTCGCTATTTTACACCTTGGGTGTAGCGTTTATTCTGCACCTAGTATAGCCAAATTGCTAATTGGACCTAATTAATTTTACTAAACCGAGTTGCCGTATTAGTTATACGGTGTCAGTAATCACATGCAGTAATTGTTACTAGTAATACGCATGTGGGGCCATCTATATATATAATATTAGTTAAGTTTATAGATAATCCTGGTATGCAAGCATCCCTCTCGCGATCGCGTGGCCACTGTTTACTTTTTTGTTTCTTTGGAATCCAAAAATGAAAAGGGAACAGGAAAAGAGGCTGATTGATCGTCGAGAAAGCTTTTTAATAAATTTGTGGAGCAGGGAAGAAGATGACAAGAGACACACAGCATCACCGATCCATGTCACGGCTTTTTTGCTTTTCTTTTCATATCGATGGATTGCGAGAAAACAAAAACTGCGAGATAAATAAAGTAGCTAGGTCAAAAAAAAATTTAGGTATAGGGGCCTGGCTCGTGCGAGGTCGTCTGCGGCGACGGACAATGAGAGATGATGATCGATACACGATCTTTCTCGACATGGTGCAGCAGTATCTAGCAGTGCAGGTGCAAGGCAAGGCGGCATGCTTCATGCAGCCAGCCGCGGCATGCATGCATGCATATGCATGCCTGAAGACTGAGGTGACCGGTGTGTCGGGCCAGCCGGGGAGCAGAGATGCCTAGTGAGTGCTGAATCGGTGAGCAACTTCTCTCTTGTTCATTTTTTGCAATTGCATATATATGATGGGTAGTATAAGTAAACTAAGAAAGAAAGTTGAATGGAGGGCCGGAGTGCGCGATAAGCATGCGCTCCACACGAAAGCCACGATCCTAATCCTTGTTTATCTTATCGTCTCCACAACTTTTGAGTTTTCTATTCACGGATAGATTAACTTGTTGTGTTGCTGCCCACACACGTACGGCTTTACTAATTTTTTTGCTACCTTTAGGCGCGCTGCATCAGTGGACTAGTGGAGTGGACTGCCGGCCTCGTCGCTGTCGTCTTCCTCCCTCCTCCTCTTGAATCTTGATGCATCAATCCCATTCCCATTCCCATGTGGCTTGCTAGCTAATTGACTCCTACTCACCATTTCACCATTGCATGCATTGCATTCTAGGTATGTATGCTATTGCCACTGGTGCCGGCACCAATCTATTATTCTCGGACTCGACTCGACCCTTGGGTGTTCCAAACAGCCAGTCAACGACATTATATATTATTGTACGCCCTTCCTTTTGACATATTATGACTTTTTTTATTATTCTCATTCATGTTCTTCTCTTTTCGAGGGGTAATGGAATCTCCGTCAGGCAGACATGCACCTTCCTCAAATTTGGAAAAAAAAAGTCTACCCAAATTTTTTGTTTTTGCAAAATGGATCTAAACCCCCAATTGAAAAGTGGTATTGTAAAGTTTTTGTTTGTTTGGAAATGTTGGCTCCCAAAACTTGCACAAAGTGCATTGGGGCGCATGCTGAGGCCTAAGGCTAGTCTCAGAAGAGATTTTATGGACACAACTATTTAGACTGGAAACTAGACAACTGCATAGGAGTTTATGGGAATGAAACTCCTCTCACAACCCTGAAAGTCTCTCTTTTAATTACCCTGTCATGTCAGCAAGATTGTTGATGTGGTAGTGAATTTAATACCCATAAAACGCCCCATTGAGAAGAGCATCTTCGAGAGCTCTTGTATCAAGGCTAGCTAAATATGTAGTTTTTACCCCTTTGTAAAACTAGAAATCCCACTAATTTTATGAGAGAATCCAAGAAACTAAGTAAAAACAACATAGCCATATTATAAAAATGGCAATCCAACAGCTCCCGTCCTCCTGATCCCCTGCACACACTGAAGAACCATAGTTGAATCACACTGATCAACCACCGTTCAAATAGCTAACTGAGATTCGACAGTTCAAACAGCTAACCAAAATCACACTTATGAACCACAGTTCAAACCTGAAATCACACCGAAAACTGAACTACTTTTAAAGCAAGGAAACTATACTAGTCTAGCAACCACGTCTTGCAAGAATCTCATCCTGATGCCATTCATAGTATTGTTGCAGTCTATAGGTCATAATGCTCAAATCTAGAGAAAGAATCCTCTCCTCTTCCAAGTCCCTTTGGAATTCAAAATTTTCTCTCTCCAACTTGATTTTTTCCTCAGCAAAGACCTTTTTGCACCTCTGTTCTTTCTTTGTTTCTTTGGCATCATCAGTTGCTTTCATCTTTGCCACAAGGTAGTCCCAATGCTTCGATGGTCGAACGTTGGCGTACATAACTTCTTCTTATCCATCTTCTTTCCATCAGGTCGTCGGCGAACTCATGGTAGCTTTGCTCCGTTCTGTCACCGCGTCTGCCCTCATCTTCCTCAAATCCTTGTGCTACCTGCCGCACTGGAGAAGACCATGCAACAACCGGGAGTTCGATGACCAGCGCAGCATGGGCATGGGGACGCGGTGGCCAGGACATGGCGCCGACGTGGCCGGGAGTGGGGAATATACCGCAGGAACGAGGTGCTAGCACGTAGAAAGGAGGGGATTGCATGTGTGCGAGAGTGCGATGGCTAGCATGGCTCGCTGGGCAAAAATGCAGGGGGGGGGGGGGGGGGGAGGGGGCGCTGGAAAGCAAGCCTACCCAGATAGAGATTTGGTTACAGGAGCTGTTGGATTAGATTTTTTTGTCTCCCGTTTTTCTTTTTTTAGCTAGCCTAGCCTGGATACAAGAGCTCTTAGAGATGCTCTAAGGGATGGCATGTGCACTTTTTGCAAAAGCTTTTGGTGCATCTAAACACCTCATCTAAAATTCGGAAAACCAAAAGATTATCTAAAAGATGTGTGGAAAATATTTTTTTTTATAGTACCAAAAGGGAAATTGTTGTTGAGAAAAGAGGGGGAGAAAGATCCCCTTGGGGTGGGGATGATCTCAGACACCTGGCAAAGTAGCGTCGTTCGTTACCACCTTGTGTGTCAAGGAAGCAAGCGTGGTTTGTATCTGGAGTTGGATGCGGTGGCTGGATTTGTTCTTTCCTTGCTTCGAAATGATTCTTCCACTGGTGATATTCTTGTGTCCGGTGTGCCGTTTCTTTGCCTTGCCGGTCAGTCTGGTGTGCAAACGATTCTTGAATTGGCCTGGTGTGTTCCTTTTTTTTTGTTTGATCCTGGCCTGGTGTGTTCTTGGTGACCAAAACAAGGCTATTCAAACATACGGCGAGCTTACGGTCATTCTCTTGTTCGAATCAACCAACAAACAAAATGGGCTGAACTTCCAGCCGGCCCGAGAACAGACTGATTAGTGAAAGGAAAAAGTCCTATTTACCCCCTTCAACTATAGGCAGAGTTCACGTTTCCACCTTGAATTCCAAAACCGGGTAAATCACACCCTCAACTTTTAAAACCGTGCGTTTTACCTCCCTGGTCAGCTTAAAAGAGGTTTTGATGGCGGTTTTTGTATTTTTCTTTTTTATTTATTTTGGCTGAAGCTTTAAAAATTCATAGTAAATCATAAAAAAAATCATAAAATAGAAAATTTATTTTTGTTGGACTCCGCATGAGTATGTAAACATAACAAATATATAATATGGTATACTTTAGTACAAAATTTTAACTATAAATTTAGATCTATTCATTTTTATGATTATTCAGAATAATTTATAACGGTTGTTTCTATGATCCAATTATGGTGAAATTTTTTTGGAGGTCTTATTATTGTATGATTCAACTATAGTAAAACATTTATAATCATTGGATTAGGTATAAATTAGTTATAGAAAGTAAGTTATAGTGACATAAATAAATATATAACTAAGTTATACATGATCAAATGAGTATAATTTTTTTAGTACAATTCCATCATAAAATAATTAGGCCACTATAAAAATTTAGCCACAATTGAACATAAAAACTGGAGTTATGAATTATTTATTTTAATTACAGAAATGAATAGATCTAAACCTACAATAAAAATATTATGCTAAAATATATTATATTATATATTTACTGTGTATATATAATTATGTGGAGTCCAACAAAAATGAGTTTTCTATTTTATGAATTTTCTATGATTTACTATGAATTTTTAAACTTCAGCCAAAATAAATAAAAAAGAAAAAACACAAAACCACTATGAAAACCGCTTTTAACCCGACCAGGGAGGTAAAACGCACGGTTTTAAAAGTTGAGGGTGTGATTTACCCAGTTTTAGAGTTTAAGGTGGAAACGTGAACTCTGTCTATAGTTGAAGGGGGTAAATAGGACTTTTTCCTTAGTGAAAAGGAAAGGCCCATAGGCCGGCCTACTTATGGTTATGGTTGAGGCCCACACCGTTCGTTCGTCCCCCAACCACACACACAGAGACACAGCCAGCGACGCGGTGCCGACAGCTGGGGGCCGCCCCGGAGGCAGCCAGCCAGAGCCAGAGGAACCAACGCGCGGCGCCGCCCACGTGTGGTCCTCTCCCCGTCCAGAAAACATACAATTCTCGCTTGCTAAGAAATTTTAGAATCTAACCAATTATAAATAAAAAATATAAATATTTATCAGATAGAATATATATATCACTAGATTTATTTCTAAATTTAGTTTTTTAATAAATTTATTTAGAGTCATAAATATGAATATATTTTTATAAAATTTTAGCCAAACGTGCATGCTTTTTTTTAAAGAGTAGCCAGCCCAACTGGCTGCGGATCGCGACCTACTAATCTATCAATGGCTAAAGAGTAGCCAGCCCAACTGGCTGCGGATCGCGACCTACTAATCTATCAATGGCACCCCTGGCCCACATACGAGGACCCCACATGCATAGACATGGCAGCCGCGCAGGCCTAAACGGCTCCGGTCAGACGGAAGAACACCACACGGCATCTTCACTGACATATGGGTCATCAAGTATGCCGGACCCACATCCATAGACTACGAGCGGCCGAACGGGGAAATGACGGCAAAGCCCTCGCCTGCAATCCATCCAATCCAACGCCTCCTCCTCGGTCGGTCTCGTCTCATCTGGAGTAGTATCTGTTTGTTCCCCACCCACCACCAAACACCGAGCCGAGCCGAGGAGAGGGAAGGACCGCTGCCATGGCCGCCGCCGCCGGCTCCGACCCCGCCGCCGCCGACCCCCAGCCGCTGCCGCCGATCCACCACCTCCCTTCCGACGCCCTCCACAACGTCCTGCTCCGCCTCCACCTGCGCGACGCCGTCGTCTGCCGCCCCGTCTCCCGCCTCTTCAACGACGCCCTCTCCGCGCAGTTCCTCGCCCTGCTCCCCACCCTGCGCCTCCTCCTCCTCCGCCACCCACGCCCCGACGGCGGCGGCTGCCTCCACGCCTTCGACCCCGACCGCCGCTACTGGCTCCGCCTCCCCTTCTCCCACTTCCTCCCCTACCAGGCCTTCTCCCCGGTCGCCTCCTCCACCTCCCTCCTCTACCTCTGGGTCGAGACCTCCTCCTCCACCACCACCACCACCACCACGGTGCCCTCCCTCCCCTCCACATCCTCCTCCTCCTCGCCCGCCCACCCGCCCAAATCGCTCGCCGTATGCAACCCCTTCGCCGGCACCTACCGCCTCCTGCCCCCGCTCGGATCCGCCTGGGCGCGCCACGGCACCGTCCTCGCCGGCCCCGCCGGCACCGTCCTCGTCCTCACCGAGCTCGCCGCGCTCTCCTACACGCCCACCGGATCCGCCAAGTGGATGAAGCACCCCCTCTCCCTGCCCTCCAAGCCGCGGAGCCCCATACTGGCCTCCGCCGCAGCGGCCGTCTTCGCCCTCTGCGACGTCGGTACCCCCTGGCGGAGCCAGTGGAAGCTCTTCTCCTGCCCGCTTGCCATGCTCACCGGCGGCTGGGCGCCCGTCGAGCGCTCCGCATGGGGAGATGTCTTCGAGATCCTCAAGCGCCCCCGCCTGCTCGCGGGGGCCGGCGGCCGCCGCGTCCTTATGATCGGCGGCCTTAGGTCCTCCTTCGCCATGGATGCACCCTGCTCCACGGTGCTCATCCTCCGCCTAGATCTGGCCACCATGGAGTGGGATGAAGCTGGCCGCATGCCGCCCAACATGTACAGGTGCTTCACCGGCCTCTGCGAGGCTGCTTCACAGGGCAACCCGATGCCCACTGCCACCGCTGCTGGTGGCAACAACAAGGTCAAGGTGTTTGGAGGCGATGGGAAGGTCTGGTTCGCTGGAAAGCGGGTTCGTGGCAAGCTTGCAATGTGGGAGGAGGATGAGACGGGGGGCACCGGTGGCAAGTGGGACTGGGTTGACGGTGTTCCTGGGTATGCTGATGGTGTATACCGGGGATTTGTCTTCGATGGTGGGTTCACAGCGATTCCTTGATGCCGATGGAAAGCATATCCTAGTCTGGTGCGTGACTAAATGAGCTCAGGTTAAGATTTTCATTTCATATGGGACATTTATCTGTTGCATGCATGGGAACTGATATGCCCCCAACATTTTATTTGTAATGTTTTGTATGATTAAAACTTCTACTTGTTGTACTTGATTAATGGAAAAGGAACCTCAGGTTGTTTATTTTTGCTTTTCGGACACATGCTGTAGAATGGTCTCCATTTCCTTGGATGAAATGTTTCTTGATTAAGTGGAAATTTGTATGTTTGGTAATCATTCTGCTAGGTCATATGCAATTATCATAATGCCTTGGTATGTCAGTGCTGTTCATTGGATGTTTGCTTCGGATTGCAATTCTGTTAGCATTGTTACCAGCTGCCCTACCTTTTAAGTAAGCAAACTGGTCACCGTTGCCTCTGTTGCACTTGCACAACATAGAGTACTGCCATACACACTTCATGACTCCTTCCCTGCTAATTCTCCTGGATTGGGTGCTTATTTTGTTTAGTAACAATTTCCTTTACTTGTTATATGATCCACTAGGCAATACTATGGCTGTTATTTTGGTAGTCGTTGCATGACGGGTAAACACATGGTAACTAGTCTCTGGACACACTGGTCCCTAGTTCTACTAAACTTCTCCAATGCAGCGCTACAGTTGCCGATGCACTTGGGCTGATCAAATCTTGACCTTGTTTGCATCTAATCTGGATCATGTATAGAGTTTATAAGGGACATAGAAGAATTTAATAATTTATCACTCTCTTATATGGTTAAGTTTCACGATTGTGTCAATTGCCTATATGGTGGAAAATGCTGTGCACGCCCCCCCCCCCCCCCCCCCAATTGAATTCAACTTATGGTCCACCATTTGGCACTAGCTAATATTGTTTGTCATTCCACTGTTGCACAATCAGTCTCTTGAGTTTTCTAAAAAAAAAAAAACTAAGGTACCATCATGTTATTGTCAGCCTACTTCCAAACTGAATTTGATAAACATGATTGTTAAGTCTTCAAGAGCCATTTGTTTGAAGTTGGGATGTTCTCTTGGAGTGCCTCTTATGGTCTACCATGTTGACCACTTCTGCATGAGACCATGGGAGTAGCCAAGGATGTTAAAGGAATATAAGCTTATATCTTTTTGTTTTATGCGATTTATTACTGGTAATTTTAAGCATGTTTGTTGGTTACTTGTTTAGTAACAATTAATAGATGCAAGGCTAACATCTTTTTGGTGGGAAACAAAATCATGTTCTATGAACTCCTGTGTGTAAACACAGCTATTTGCATGTCATGTTTTGGGTGTTTGTATGCTGCTGGTCTTAGCTAATAAAAAACTGGAAAATTCTAACGAATTTGACAGCCTATAATGGTAATTAGACATTTTTTTTTATCATTGAGCACAATTTGTGCATTCTTATTTGGCAACGTATCCTATGAGAACTCAATTCCTATGAGAACTATAAGAACTCAAATCTGAGCCACATGATCTTGATCCAAGGGGAGTGCGTAGGGAGAGGTGGGAGGGGGGATTTGCAAAAGTATGATTAACTTTTGCAAATCCCCCCTCCCACCTTCCCCTTGGATCACCCTTGGATGAAGATCATGTGGCTCAGATTTGAGTTCTCATGGTTCTCATAGGAGTTGAGTTCTCATAGGATACGTTGCTTTCTTATTTAGCCTTGATTATCATGAAGTTCGCTATAAACTGCTTAATTATTATTGTCGGATCATTATCATGAAAATTGGAATGTGGAGTATACTGAAAATTTGAATGTGAATTTGTTCTAGGGAATATTTACTTTCTGTGAATACATAATTCCATATACCATATTAGTGTTTGTTATGTGGGGGCAAACATTATGTTCGCCGTGCTAAAAACGTGGCAGGTTAAGTTTCGGATGGTATTGGGTTAAGCTGGCCCATTACTCGGGTGATTAGATTTGGCTTTTTGTTGGGTTGGTTTGGCTAGCTTTTAGAGATGAAGTTTGTTAGCAGCTTGTGCGAGGAGTAACAATGCTGGAGATATATTCAGCCGTGTAATCTTGAAACACTCGAGCAATTAAAGTGTTTCCTTCCTTCTATATCTTCTCCAAGCGTAGAGCGGGTGGGACGTGAACCCTTTCCTCTATTGTCGGCTACCCGGCTAAACCCTAGCCACTACAGTGTTGAAAGCAGTTGGAATGTCGTATGCCCATGTGTTTTCCATTTGTGAATTTTAAATACGTTAGTGGTCGAGGGTTTTTAAACTTAGCATGGTTGTCTCTAAGAATTTATATGCAGTTCATCCTGGCTTACATTGCAACACACAAGGGCTCTTGTATCATCATGTTGCCAAGTTAGATGAATTCTTTGACTGATTATGAATTTATGATTTTGGAAACTGCACAGCAACAAGTAAAGGCTCTTATGTCATCATGTTACCAAATTTCAATGATATTTGTATTGAACCAAATATCATCACATTTGGTGGAGTTGTGAGAAACGGTGAGAGTTAGCCTAGCCTTTAAGCACGTAGCTCTACAGCCTACACCATTTCTCTTGTGCATCTGAAATCCATGTCGATAATCTCCTCCAGATCTTAACAATATGCCTAGCTCCTAATTCAGTAGTTTTGGTTGCATAGAGTTTTCAAAGAAAGCTGTCCTACAAATAATCTACTTCAAAGTTTGAGTGGTCTGCAATTTTTTTAATCACAGAAGTTCCATTTGTTTGTGCAATCGTGATTATGGAATATGAAATTCCTCATAAATATAGGCATCACTTCCCTGGGCATGGTCAACTATCTAAAAACTGGTGACAGCCCACGACTGGAACAGATCTCTTTGATTTGTTTTCTTTTTAATTGCATTCATGGTTATCTCCCTTATTTTTATTAGTATGTTGCTTGTTTACTGGTCAAGATGTTGGACGAATGCTGCAGTTGGGGTTGCATGGAACTGCCCCACTCCTATCACTCTCAACCTTCACCTGTCCATGTATCTTCCAATATGAAATAGTAACACTATGTAAGCACTGTTTCATTGTTTGATAAAAAAAAAAAACCCTTGCACAACGGTCTTATGTCAGCAGAAACATTTCAAAGTCATTGCTGCTTTGCTACCACAATGCATTCATTAATGCTTATCATTTTCAATAGCGTAGGTTTGCCTTGCTTGATGTTTGTTATGGAAGGGTTGAAGTGTAGCCTACAGCTTGGAAGGCTTGACCTATAAAAATAGCCAATATTGCCCAAAACTTGTGATGTCCTATCATCAGTCAGAAACTGTGAGTGATGTATTGTTTGTAGTTTACTATGTCAAGATGAAATTCAGTGTCAGATGAATGGTTTTATATGATCTTTTCGATCGACAGATGACCAGGAAGGTCTCTATGTTCATGCCCTTATTACCAAACAGATCAACAGCGTGATCAAGTACTTACTTCCTTGGTGATTGCATGTTGTGCCCTTGGTGATGATGTGAAGGCTCAGTATGCTGTGTTTTCTTTATATAGGGACTAGTATTATTTTGACTCGAGTGGGTTCGAAACAAAAGGAGGTGATAGGTAAACAACTCATAACTTAATACGAAGTTCGTATGCGCTGACGCCGTTGCTTGTATGCTTGTCTGCCACTCTACGCATGTGCGTGCGTTGTTTGCGCACAACTTTGTTGCTACATTTTTTATCAATAAAATAAATGATTTGTGATCTGTATATGCTAGTGGCGAGTAGAATGTAGAAGCGTACTGGGCTTATGTATCTATTTTGGATTCTGGCACCGTGTCTAATAATCTCGCGCAATATTCTCCAGACTGTGGCCTCGTGTTGGTAAGCACTAAGCAGCACAATCATCTGTGGAGAAGGGAGCTGCGGGGTCCTCCTGTATTGGCTTGGATAATGCATTAGTGCGGAGCGGATAATAATCTAAACGGAAATGACTAGGCACGGGATTCTTTCTGATCAGCAGCTGATGTCTGATTCGCCCACTTGATTCTCCACTTAATCAGTCCGCCATTGGAGATGCCAGCAGCTTTGGTACATTCTTACCTGCCAACCTGCCTGCCCATTACAAGTACTTTTGAGCTTGACTGACTCACCTTCTAGCAATGGTTGCTGCTCCTTTCTCGTTCACGGCTTGGTTAAGTTAGTTGGGCAGTGACATTATTGGTTTCTCAAATAATGAGCATTCTTGACATTTTGTGACCTCTTTCCCCCAACGTACGCCCCACGGTAGTGGCTACAAAGCTGGATCGTTCCTGTAGGCGCAGAACACGCCACACAAGCGTTAGCGACGAGCGAACGAAGAGGCACCAAATAGTAGTGGAGTGCGATGTGTTCCAACTCGAGTAAAGCCAAAGGAGCTACTAGTAGTTTATTAAGGCCCGGCCGGTACTCGGTGGTCACTGGAAAGAAACCTTGTTTATTCCAAGTCGATGCGTCTCGTTCGAGTGCTTGCAGCACGGTGGTTTTTCATCCCTGGCCTGGCCCTTAAGAAGAAACAATTAAGTCCGTGTCACCGGGTACCTTTTCAAATGGGAGCCGTCGGTGGCACGATGTGCAATGCAGGGTCTTCGTTTGCTCGATCTGATTAGCATTGCCAAACCACTCTCTCTCTCTATCTATCTATCTATCTATCTATCTATCTATCTATCTATCTATCTATCTATCTATCTATATATATATATATATATATATATATATATATATATATATATATATATATATATATATATATATATATATATATATATATATATATATCGCTAATCGACAACTTGCTAACCTGCCGTTCATATTACTCGTTCTTGGAAGAGAGAGAACCGTGGAGAGGAAGTTGCTGCATGTAGTAGACGTTGCTTACAGCACTCGAGCACTAGTGGCCAGTAGGGCAAGTAAGTAATGGCGGCAGCGATGGAGAAGGTTGCCGGCCTTGACATGTCCGTCTGTTTCTAGCGTTGCAGGTCGGCCCGGAACCTGAGCTGACGACATCGTACGTACTGATAGCAACCTCGCTCGCTGTCGCTGAATTGAAGCCAAGGATTGTTGGTGGACGTACTTGAAATGCACTGCACGGTCCCTCCAAAATTCCTGCCTGCATGCCTTGGTCCCAGGACCTTGGGTTGGGAGCTATTGGTTACTACGCACAAGATTTTGCCGGCGCTAGCTACCGGTTGGAATGAATGGCAGATCCCAGAATGAAGGAAAGCGTCTGCGAAGAGAACAAAACGGGGACCAAAAGAACGGAGAGGTCCTCTTCTCCATGATGCCTCTGATTGTCCCGACGCTTGTGCTGTTGTGCAGGCTCTGTGCTGCTAACCATGCATCTCAGGTTCACTACATAACAGCAGCTGCTGCTTGGCAGATCGAAAGTTGAAAGTGCGTCAAGTCAAACGCGGAATCTTTGGATGCAGTCGCACGGAATCTCCACTTGTCAGCAAATGCGTGCGTCACAGATATTGGCCTTTCCTGTCTTCCGTAGGAACACCGCCCGCGGCTTGATTTTTTTCTTATGTACGTACATATTGAAAGTAAAAAGTACTTTTTCTTAATGAATAGTGCACTGAGAAGCATGTTCTGTGAGTGGGATGAATAGAAAAAACTTGTTAGAGAAGTACTTTTTCCTGAATCCGAATACAGCACTGTAGTGTGCAGCAGGGACGGACAGCTGACATGGACGCCCGGTTTGATTTTCTTCAGATGACATGTGCCGTGACTACTTCTTTAATCCTTCATGAACCACGGACATGGAGCAGTAATCTTTGACCCCGTTACTACTAGATACTTTCTCTGTAAAAAAGATGCAACTATGGGTTACGTACCAACTAAAGTTATTCATGTTTGACTAAGTTTATAGAAAATTATATTCATACTTATGACTTAAAATAAATTTATTATGATTTTGTAACTAATCTAATAATGTTTGTTCCATATCATAAATATTGATACTTTTAAATTTATAATTGATCAAACTTAAGCTACAAACACACGATACTATGCTAAAATTGCATTTTTTTTGGACGGAGGGAGCAGTGCTGAAAATTACGAGGCTAATTTACACGGTACCTGTTCATATTGGTACGACACATTTACAGAATAACGATACGTTGTTCTATCACGCAAACACGATTATAGCACGTAATCTTTGCTTCATTTCAGGAGAGGGAAAATGTATGTAAACTCGTTTTTACCCTTATTTACGCAAAGTCCTAGTCTTCTTCCTCGGGATTTTCTAGAGTGTGGTGCTCATCGCCTCGGAGGCAACCTTCTTGCAACGTCGCCATTATATTAGGAAGCGAGAAAACGAGGTGTGGATGCACGTTTTTTTTTTTATTATTGCTTCACCCTTCGAGTCATCTGAACTCACGCACGACCTCACACCACAAGAACACACACTTGCACTCACATCCCTAGCCTAGTGCATACACTACACCCACAACCTATACGCTTAGTGTCGGTGCCTGATTTGGTCGCACCGGCACCAACGAGTGATTGCGGTGCTAACCACTCGTTTCCCTGATGGCGAGAGTGAGAGACGGAGTTTTATCCTGGTTCCGGCCGCGGGGCCGTACGTCCAGCAGTGGTGCGATGCACCGGGTTGCGTGTTGCTCGTAGTAGGGGTTTACAAGCAGGGTGGGAGAAGGAGATGAGCTCCTAAGCCCCAGGCTATGAGGTGTATGAGTGTGGGCTGGTTGTGATTGTGTTCGTCGTTGTGACCGTGCTTGCCGTTCGTCGTTCGTTGCCCTTTGCATGGGCTTCCCTCCCCCTTTTATAGACCAAGGGGGCGGGGTGCTAGTACATGTGTTTGTCGCCGAGTGCACTGTTCGTCCATGCCGCGCACTGCGCGAGCGGGAATCGCGCCTTCCAACTCCGGCTGACGACATGGCAGGAGCTGACGTATCGTCCTTCCTTCTCGTGACGGTTCACGGCGTCGAGGGTGGCGCCCTGCGTATGGTGTCCAGATCGGGCCTCTGTGGCTTCCTTCGAGGGTCGCCTTCGAGGGTGGTGGCGTGCCCGAGGCGGGTGAAGTCAAAAGAGTGGTTGGCACAGTGCTGCTGACAGGGTTAGGTCTGGCCGTGCAGCATGGTGCTCAGAGTCCACTGTTGCGAGTGGATTTGACCGGGGTCTTCTCCGGGGCGTAGGTGGTTGCGTGGAGCAGTGATCCCTGCTTTTTGACCGCAGAGGAGCGTCATGATGACTCTGATGGTCACGAGACGTTGGGCATTGTTCCCGGCGAGGCCGACTCGAGCTTGGACCGCAAGCTCGGGCTGGCCGACCCTCGAACGAGGCGGAAATCCCCGCTCGAGGGTAGAGGTCTCCCTCGAGGCTGCTGAGCCTCGAACGAGACGGAAACCACCCACTCGAGGGTGGTCGTCCTCCTCGAGCTGGATGGGTGTCGAGGATTCGTAACGATGGCGGGCCTTTGTTGGGCCGTAGAGTCAGGCCAATGTCGTCGTGGGCCTTGTTGCCAAGTAGTTTTGGGCCTAGATTAGGGGTACCCCTTTTATAGGTACCCGACAGTAGCCCCCGAGCCTTCGCAGGAATGAGGATCAATCCTGCGAAGGTTGGTGCTCGTCGAGGCTTTCGAGGCCTTCGTACCTTCGCGGGTTCCGAGAATCCGTGGGGGCGCGCTAGCGCACCCGCGGGTGTAGCCCCCGAGGCCTTGGGAGAGTGGTTGACAATCTCCCAAGGTCTCAACTTGATGTGGAGAGCATTCGCTGCTTCCCTAGATGCGGATTGGTCCGCTATGCCTGAGGTAGGAGAGGTTTTGAGCTTTTTTCATGCCTCGTGCTCCCTGTTCGAGGGATCTGAGGAGGAGGCGATCCGTGCTTCCCTCGATGGGATCAAGCCACGGATGCCCGTTGAGCTGATAACGGGTGGTTCGAGCGGACGTCCATGCCCCGTTCGATGAGGGTAGGCTCGCGGTCATAGGACACGCCCGTGAAAGCCTTTCGTGAAAGTATGCTAGACGGGACTCGACCTCATTCGATAGAGGTCGAGGGCTCGATGCTCCCCCTCGAGGGGTCCCTCGATCTAGGCACTTTGCCCGGCCTCGAACATAATCGGTTGGTTTCCTCGAGCGTTCGAGCTTTGAGGGTACCGTCGATTATCCCTGACTCGGTTGATCTGAGGCCCCTGTCGAAACCCTTCGTAGGCCCAAGGTTCGAACCCCTGATCAGTAGCACGATGGCTTCTTCGGTTCGAGGAGGAAACCTCGAGCGTTGACTCCACGGGTTCCGCTCTGCGCGGAGTAGCGAGGCTTTCGAGTCCTCTGTCCCCTGAAGGGGCTTCCTCGAGCCTTCGAGCTTCGAGGTCCTTCCTTTGAGGGTGGACGCCTTGAATGCGCCCTCGTTCTGCGCGGGTCATGATGACCTGCAGCGAAAACTTCGTGGTTTCGTGGGAGAAGTGGGCGCGTTTTTTCAGGCGAGGCGTGCGGGCGCAGTTTGACACGACCGCACGTCCGTTGCGCCAGACTCCTCGAGAGTTACGGCGCAATCAATCGATTGTGCGGTTGACGCGGCCCGCGCCGTTACGTCTCCCGGGGCGGGCCTGGCTGTCAGCCTAGGGAGCTGTCATGTCAAGGTCGGAGTGCTGCCGCGCCTTGCTCCATGGGAGGAGTATAAATAGCACGGCAGCGCCCATACCAAGGGTACGCTTCCCTTAGCATTCTAGCCCTCGCCTTCAGCCCCCTTTGCCCTAGCCTTTGCCTTCATCTTCTTCCTTCGTCCGTGCTCTCCCCACCGCCATGGCCCAATACTTTGATCCTGCGCCGTGGAAGCCGTCCAATGCCACCAAGAATTGTTTGGATAGCCTTGTGGGGGTCGGAGTGCTGCCGCCCAACGTCGACGGCGAGCCGCCCATCTGGATCTCGCCGGGAGCCGCTACGGAGCCCGATCCGCCGGCGGGCTACGTCGTCAGCCTCGCTCGTTTCCACGAGCGGGGCTTCGGCGTTCCGGTGGGAAGGTTCATGCGGGCGTTGTGCTTCCACTACAAGGTGGAGCTGCACAACTTCTCGCCCAACGCGATCTCACAGGCGGCGGTGTTCGTCGCCGTCTGCGAGGGTTACCTGGGCATCGAGGCCCATTGGGACCTTTGGCGCCACCTCTTCATCGGCGAGCTCTTCTCAGAGAGCGTCTCAAAGGGGGTCCGTCGCCCTGTTCGCGCCGGCGGCCTTGTGCTCCAAGTCCGGAGGAGCCGCAAGGATCTTTATATCCCTTGTTCCATGGTTTCCAACAACCAAGATTGGGACAAGGGGTGGTTTTACCTCCGCAACGACGGAGGACGTCTGCCACCCTACACCGGCAAGCTGCTGACGAAGAAGCAGGACTTCTGGTCCTTTGGTGTGTCGCCGCCGGAGCAGAAGAAAAAGCTTGCTCCGTTGACCGAGGCGCTCCAGCGCCTTTCGAGGCACGGCCTCACCGCTGGTGGGGTCATCGCTGTAACACCCTGGTGTTAATTAACACTAAAAGGATGTTTAAGTTAAGCTAAGCACAGTTCAAAAGTGAAATTGAAGAAAACAAGGGAAAAATTTTCCAATTTGAATCAAAAACCGTTTAAACGGAGCAATGAAGAAACTTGAAAAACTTCCTAAGAACTTGAAAAAGTGCAAATGGGAAAGTTGGAGTATAAGTCAAACCAAGAAACTTCCCTTTTCAAACTATAGCCTAAAAATGTCTGGAAGCATCTCAAAATTCAAACCCTAATCTTGGAAATTGAAATTTCCAATTCAAATTCAAAGCTGAAACGGAATCTTAGCCAAATCTCAAGATTTTACCACAGAACATCAAAATCTCCAAAAAGCAAAGTTGTACATCTTCACATTTCCGAACTTTGCCTCTTTTGGCACTTTGGCCAATTTTTCCATCTAGCCCCTCGAATTTCAGAAATTCAGTTCAAAACAGGGATTTACCCCCTTTTGAATTACAGCCAAGTTTTCAACTTTTTCTTCAAATCTCCAGCACAGGGACATGTCTCATGAAATTCTAAACAACTTTCATGTTGGAAGATTTTCGAGTCACGTTCAAAATTTTGGAATTTGAGCCATGCCAATCAGTTGACCTTGCACCGCTCACGACGCGCTCACGGGTCGCTCACGCCGCGCCCGCGCGTGTCGCGCTCGCCGCCGGCAGCCTCCTGCCGCCGTCCGGCCTCGACAGCGCCGACCAATGGCACCGTTGCATGTCCCCGCACGTGGTGCACGCGTCTGGCCAGGTCTCATGGCCTGAGAGGCACTGTAGCGCTGACTCCGCGCTCGCCGTCGCGTCGCCGCCGCGGACCGCCGGATTTTGCCGTCGCCGCCGTTGCCCGCCGGTCCAAAGCGCGACTTTTGCGCCCCGCGTGCCCTCTTTTTCCTTCCCCGCGCTATCTTCTCGCCTCGCCCACGCGCGCCTGCTGCCTGCGCTCGCCTGCGCGCGCGCGTTGACGCCGGGAAAGGGCGCCAACGGCCGCGGCAGTGCCGCTGTCGCCGCGACAGCTCACTGAGCTGCCCCGGTCTCCATCTCGTGCTTCCCGAGCATCCCCTTACTCCCCTCTCGCTCCTACTTAAGCTCCCAACAGTTCCCCTCTCCACCACGCCGGAAAAATCCTCACCGGAGCTCGCAGAGCCGCCGCCGAGCTTGCTCTCGTGGGCAGCCCTCGCCGTTGCTTCCCCGGCCAAACCGAGGCTCTCACGAGCTTCCCCATCCTCCACCGCCACTCCTCGACCCATTCCCGACCCTATTCCTCCACCGCAGCCGCCGGCGTAGCTCGCCGGAGAAGACCGAGCTCTCCGCCGCCGCCCGCGCACGTGCACAGCTCGCTACACTCCTCCTCCGGCCGAACCAAGGGCACCAACAGCTTCCTCGTGCCGCGCTGGTGCTCACCGACCACTTCCCCGACCCTCTCCGAGCCCGACGTCGCCGGTCGCCGCTCGTCGGAGCAAGCCGAGCCGCCACCGCCGTCGTTGACCCCGTTTCCGGCCATCCCCGACCTCGAGACCTAGCTCAAACGAACCATGGTGAGCCCCTCTTCATTTTCCCCCACTTCCCCGGCCCGGTCTCGCCGCCGTTTGGCCGGCGTAACCACGCCGGCGAGCCCAGGGGTCAAACTGCATCTTCAACCTCTTCCCAGGGGCTTGAGTGAAAGATGCAGGGACTTGTTTGTAATAGATTCAAAACCTCCAGGGTTCCCCGCGTTAAATAGATTCTATATTTTTGGATTAATTCGCTGAGATCTTCAAAAATTCGTAGAAAATCGTAGAAAAATCAGAAAAATGCCAAACCAATTTTGTAGTGACCAGTGAATCTAGAAGAACAAATTGTTTCTTTGCACCTCACCCAGTTGAGCTGTAGATTTTGAAATATAAATTTATTTTAGTTTGAGCACTTTTCATCATAGTTCAAAATCTATACATGCACTAGAGCTGAGCTTGGGATATGTTGTTAGGGTGGTTATCATTAGCCTAATGCGCAAAGGGTGCATAAAAATTCCCAGTGGATTTAGGGTTATGATTTTCCAAACATATACCCTGCTGTTTTGGCAAATAAATCACAGAAAATACTGTACTCAGTGAAAAATCATCTCCTTCACATAGAAACTAAATCAAGACATAAGAAGCCTTAGAAAAATTAAAATGATAAATTTTGGACATGGAAAATGGCTAAATGATTTTTGGTAGTTTAAACATGGTGAAATTCCACAAAAATAACCATAAATCAAAATCACATGCAAACTTGCAGGGAGGTCACCCTTGGTACCCTAAGTCACTGTGCCAAGTGGTTTGGACAACAACCTTGTAGTTATTTTTGTAGGATTTTAGTTTGATTTTAGACAAAAAGATAAGAATAATTTTAATAAATTATAAAAAAAATTATCTTGAGCCAAATTTTGGGCTGAGCTCCTGCCTTGGCATGAGCAAGCCTCTTGTCAAGTGACACCTAAAAATAATATTCCTAAGTTCACCTTTTGAATAATGGAAAAAGGACTTAAATAGTGGAAAAGAGAAGAAAAAGAAAAGAAAAGAGAGGAAAAAGAAAGGAAAAGAGAAGAAAAAGAAAAGAAAAGAGAAAAACCTAAAACTCTAAAATCAAAGTAAAGGTTCAAAATGAAAAGGGTATATTCGCTTATAATTAATGTTTATCCTTTCCAACTCACTAAACAAGATTTAAATAAACACTCACTAATTAAATCTCGATACTTAAGCATTTCATGCATTCGTGTAGATTCGGGTCTCGCCGACGGAGTCTACGAGCTAGTTCCCGCTGCCGAGGAGATCGCCCAGGAGTCCGAGGTGAACGTGGTGCACGTGGATCCAAGCCCCGAGCAGGAGTACCGCTTCGAGCCGGAAGGCAAGCCCCGGAGCATAACCTAACTTTACTTACGCAATTTATTTGATTATATGTTTGTGCATTTAAGTTTCAAGGAGTTGAATGAAACCCTAGAGTGCATGATCATAGGTTCCTTTGATTGAACACTAGTATGTTAGGTTCGATAGTTGCTATGCTTAAGAACGATAGAAGTCGAGTGTTTTCCGACACTCGCGAGATATAGGAGTTGTATGACTACTCATATCAGAAACACTAGAGACGATGGGCGGATGATTGTAGATACCCGTCTATCGATGTTTTAAGTGGAAACATGTGGTACTTTTGTGTCAAGCGTTTGAACGTACCACACATATGCACGGTTCATGGGACCGGTAAGTCCCGGTATCCGATTGATGCGAGCAGGTCCGACAGCTCTCTGTCTTGGAAACATTATCCCATGGGCACATGAGGGTAGTTGCGTGAGTCCCAGTAGTGGTAAACCTTTACCCTGAGGCATTGGGACTCGGGAGCCACTCGCAGAGAGAGGAGAAAGGATTGGGGTGTGTTGGCATTTTCAACCATTCCGTATGTGTGGGTTTCCCCTGGCCAGGTAGTAAATTCGGTTCGAACTGTCCGCTTCTCGCGGTTAATGAGACTGCTTGACCGACGTATGGCATATTATGAAGTGAAACTTGGAAGGATGAAATCTTTGTATGGAATAATTGTATTGCAAAACTTGTTTGTTTAGCTAGGCTCACCTAGAATGGTTAGACTAAGGAAATTAAAATCAAAATAAAGAAAGTAGAAAACAGCTTAGTCGCTTTTGGCAAAAGAACCCCACTAGCCAAACAGCCTCTCATTCTAGGAGTCGGTGATGTAGTGATCACTAGTCGGTTAAGTCTTGTTGAGTATAACTAGTTTAGGGTAGCACTGGCTGCCCTCGAGGTACCTCAGGATCGAGGCGAGGCGCCCGAGCAGCCGAGCGCCGTCGAGGAGGCCCCAGCCCGTGGGCCGGAGGTGGTGATCTCCCAAGCCGATGCCGTCGACCCTGCGGCGGGCGAGGAGGCCTCGAGGGTGACTCCTCAAGGGGAGGTCGATGCCTCCGTGGGAGGCGAGGTTCCGGGGGCGGCTCCCGTTCCAACCTCGAGGCTGAAACGGAAGCTCCCCATCGTGCGGTAAGTTTCGCTCTTGCTTGCTTTGTCGTTGATACTTTGCTTTTTGTCTCTAACCGAGCTTTTTTCGTGTCGCAGCCGATCTGGGGGGCGGAGCGTGCCTTCCCTTGCGCCGACCAAGGCCCTCAAGATTGGGCCAAGCTCGTCGCCTCACTCGTCCTCGCAACTCCTGGGCCCGACGAACGAGGTGGTGCAGGACTTCGTCACCTTCTTCGACACTCAGGCGGAGCTGCAGGTCGAGCAACGGCCGCGCGAGGAGGCGCCCCGGGTCCTCGAGGAGCCGAGGCCGCCTCAACTCCTCGAGGGTGCTGTCGAGCCCCACGCTGAGACTACTCGGCCCGAGGAGGCCACCCCCGCGCCTGGGGAGGCTCTTCGGGTCGAGGAACCATCTGCGGCGCTCGTGGAGGCGGACGCCGCGGTGGCCCTCCCGCATGAGGGGGGAGAGGAACGAACCCATGGCGGCGGGTTTCCCCATCTGAAGGAGCTGGCAGAGGCTCTGGGGGTGGGAGCCCCCGTGACGCAGGGGCGCGAGAGTGGCGGGGCCGCGTCGTCGACTCTCATCGCGGCTCCGCCGGGGCCAACGCCGGCCTGGTCCTACGGGGCGCATGCCTGTGGAACCGCGGAAATGTGGCAATCCCGCCGCGAGCTTCCTCAGCGGTTTGTTGATGAAGCCGTGCGGGCTGCGCGCCGCACGGCGGAGCTAGCGGTCGAGGAGGAGCGGCGTCTTGTGGTCGAGGCTCGAGACCAGCTCGAGCTAGAGCAAGCGGCTCGGGCCGCGGCGGAGCGGCAGGCTCGTGAGGCGGAGCAGCAGGCCCGAGAGGCGGAGAAGGCCCTCGAGGCTGCTCAGGGACAAGTCAAGGGTAAGCTGATTTGGCTCGAGCTCTGACCCTTTTGCTTCGTTGCTTTTCGTTTCCGACTGACTTTGTTGGTGCAGCGTTGAAGCAGGCGCTTCAGGCCGAGACCGAATCGAAGGAGGCCGTGCTGGTGGCGCAGTCGGCGACCTAGCGCGATCTCGATGAGCTGGTGCAGGCAGCCTCGGTGGCCTGCAACGAGATCGCTGGCGCCGACGTGCAGTCCAGGAGCTCCCTCGCTAGTCGCCTTCGAGCGCTTGGGGGCCACTTCACCTCGCGCGTGAAGGAGGCCCTTCTGCTTGGAGTTCGGAAGGCGCTTGGAGTGGTTACGACCCACTATCAAGCGGACCTCTCGAAGCTCACCGCCGGGTACGTCGTTGCCGACGACCTCAACGACGAGGAGGCAATGGCGGCGATGGAGGAAGCCGATGCTGCTGCTGACGGAACGGCGCGAGTACTCGCTGGCCACTTCGAGGGTGTCCTCTTCCCCGGCGAGGATGGCGGCGGCTGGGACGACCTTGGCGGCGAGGGCGATCCCTGAAAGTCTCGGGCCATTGAGCCCGAATGTAAAAATTAGTTTAGGATTTCGAACTCTTTTTATGTAAGATTGATTTGCTTGTATCTTACTAAACATCGTTTATTTTGCTTTAAACGTGATGTTTATTTTTTATGTGATGTCTTCGTGACGTGCATTGAGTCCGATGCTTGTGCCTCGTGAGGAAAGCGTCGCTAGGATCGTTCGTACGTGAATGACTTAGGCGGAGGGAAGTGAGGTGTTGCCATAGCCTCGAGGCGTAAGCGGACACTCGGCTCAGGCGACCCTGCCCTTGTCCGTTTCACGCCTAGCGTGTTTCCTTCGAGGCTTCGCAAAGGATTTTTGGAAAAAGTGACAATTTTTTCGAGGGTTATCCCCAAGTAGCCCCCGAGGGAGGGATGGCTCTACCTAGGGTAGAGCCAAACCTTCCTCGAAGCCCGAAAGGAATAAAAGTTCGTTTTATTTTCTTCCAAACTGTGGGGGTAAAAACATCGACACTTGATTCAAAAGGCTTGTACAAATCTAGAGTATGTATAAAGACTTCGAGGGCCACGGGGCCACTCTAGGGATAGAAACGACGTAGCTGTTGGATGTTCCAGGCGTTCGTGAGGATCTGCCCGTCCTCGTCAGCTAGCTTGTACGTTCCGAGCTTGAGAACTTCGGCGACGATGTACGACCCCTCCCATGGGGGTGAGAGCTTGTGCCGCCCTCGGTTGTCCTGTCGAAGCCTCAACACGAGGTCTCCTTTGCAGAGATCTCGATGCCGGATCCTTCGAGCCTGTTGTCGACGCAGGCTCTGCTGGTACCTTGCCGAGTGGAGTAGAGCCACGTCTCGAGCTTCGTCGACCTGGTCGAGCGAGTCCTCTCGAGCCTGGCAGTTTCGCTGCTCTTGGTACGCTCGGAGCCTAGGGGACCCATACTCCAGATCCGTGGGGAGGATGGCCTCTGCCCCAAAGACGAGGAAGTATGGGGAGAACCCTGTCGCTCTGCTTGGGGTCGTTCTCAGACTCCAAATCACCGATGGTAGCTCTTGTACCCACTTGTGCCCAAACTTCTTCAGCTTGTTGTGAATATTGGGCTTTAGGCCTTGTAGAATCATGCCATTGGCACGTTCTACTTGGCCGTTCGTTTGTGGGTGGGCCACTGCCGACCAATCCACTCGGATGTGGAAATCGTCGCAGAACTTTAAGAACTTCTTTCCTGTGAATTGTGTACCATTGTCGGTGATGATGGAGTTGGGAACCCCAAACCAATGGGTTATGTCGGTGAAGAACAACACCGCCTGCTCAGACTTGATTCTACTGATGGGTCGAGCTTCGATCCATTTGGAGAATTTGTCGATCGCCACCAGCAGGTGTGTGAAGCCCCCGGGCGCTTTTGCCATTGGCCCGACAAGGTCGAGGCCCCATACGGCAAAAGGCCAAGTAATGGGGATGGTTTGCAGCGCCTGAGCAGGTAGGTGCGTCTTGCGCGCGTAGAACTGGCACCCTTCGCAGGTTCGTACCACTTCCGTGGCGTCTGCCACGGCAGTGGGCCAGTAGAAGCCTTGTCGAAAGGCGTTACCCACGAGCGTGCGTCGGGCGGCGTGATGTCCGCACACGCCCGCGTTAATGTCGAGGATAAGCTCTTTTCCCTCGGGTATCGGGATGCAGCGTTGCAAGACCCCCGGGGCTCCCCGTCGGTACAGTTCCCCCTCGATGATGAGGAACCGTTTAGCTTTCCTCGCTACGCGCCTTGCCTTCGTCCGATCGCTAGGCAAGACGCCTCCGTCGAGCCAGTCGAGGTATGGGCTCCGCCAATCCCGAGGTGCCGAAGCCTCGTCAATTTCCATCGCCTCTGCCTCGTCCTCTTCTCCCGAGCAAGCTTCGTATCCCATAGGTTCGTCCTCGTCCGCCGAGAGCTCCGTGCTCGTGGGGTCGAGGGCGGACGTTCGAGCGTCGGGTGCGGTCGAGGCCTGGGCCGAGGTGGCGAGGGTGATCGAGGGTACGTCGATGTCCTTGGCAAAAACGTTCGGGGGAACGGTGGCTCGCCCCGACGCGATCTTCGCCAATTCGTCGGCTTCCTCATTGTATCTTCGTGCGATGTGGTGGAGCTCGAGGCCGTCAAACTTGTCTTCGAGGTTACGCACCGCCTGGCAGTACGCCGCCATTTTTTCGTCGTGGCAACTGGATTCCTTCATCACCTGATCGACGACCAGTTGCGAGTCGCCGCGGATGTCGAGGCGCTTGATGCCGAGCTCGAGCGTGATTTTCAAGCCAGCAAGAAGCGCTTCATACTCCGCCATGTTGTTGGACGCGGGGAAGTTGAGCCGCACGACGTATCGAAGGTGCTCCCCACGGGGTGAAATGAAGAGTAGGCCGGCACCGGCGCCGATCTTCATCACCGACCCGTCGAAGTACATTTCCCAGCAGTCGAGGCTGGACTTCGAGGGGGGGAGCTGGGTGTCGGTCCACTCGGCTACGAAGTCAGCCAAAGTCTGGGACTTTATGGCTTTTCTTGGCGCGTAAGCGAGGGTCTCCCCCATCAGCTCTGTCGACCATTTCGAGATTCGCCCAGAGACCTCGCGGTTCTGGATGATTTCGCCTAGTGGAAAGGACGACACGACGGTCACTGGGTGAGCCTCGAAGTAATGTCGCAGCTTGCGTCGAGCCAGAACGATGGCGTAGATCAGCTTCTGGATGTGGGGATACCTCGTCTTGGTCTCAGACAGGACCTCGCTGATGTAGTACACCGGTCGCTGAACCAGTAGAGAGTGTCCTTCCTCGGTCCTTTCCACTACTATGACCGCGCTGACGACTTGAGTTGTCGCTGCGACATAGAGGAGGAGAGGTTCGCCCTCTTTCGATGAGGTAAGGATCGGCGTGTTTGTTAACGCTGTTTTGAGTCGGTCGAGAGCTTCCTGAGCCTCCACGGTCCAGGCGAAGTGCTCTGACTTCCTCAAAAGTCGATACAGAGGCAACCCCTTCTCCCCGAGACGAGAGATGAAGCGGCTTAGGGATGCTAGGCATCCCATCACCCTCTGTACACCCTTCAGGTCTCGGATCGGTTCCATCTGTTGGATGGCCGTGACCTTTTCGGGGTTGGGCTCGATGCCTCGTTCGGAGACAATGAAGCCCAGGAGCATACCTCGAGGCACACCGAAGACACACTTCTCAGGGTTGAGTCTTACTCCGTGCGCCCTGAGGCAGCTAAACACGACCTCGAGGTCGCGTACCAGGTCGTCCGCCTTCCTGGTTTTTACAACGATGTCATCGACATACGCTTCTACGATACGACCTATATGATCTCCGAAGACGTGGAGCATACAGCGTTGGTACGTGGCCCCAGCGTTTCGAAGGCCGAAGGGCATCGTAACGTAGCAGTACATGCCAAAAGGAGTGATAAAGGAAGTCGCGAGCTGGTCGGACTCCTTCATCTTGATCTGATGGTAGCCGGAGTACGCATCAAGGAAGCATAAGAGTTCACATCCCGTCGTGGAATCCACAATCTGATCTATACGTGGTAAAGGAAAAGGGACTTTCGGGCACGCTTTATTCAAGCTGGTGTAATCTACACACATTCTCCACTTCCCACTTTTCTTTTTCACTAGTACAGGATTCGCTAGCCACTCGGGATAAAATACTTCCTTGATGAATCCGGCCTCCAAAAGCTTGCGTACCTCCTCACCGATCGCCCGCCGTTTCACTTCGTCGAAACGGCGGAGACGCTGCTTGACCGGCTTGGAGTGGGGACGGATATCAAGAGAGTGCTCGGCGACCTCCCTCGGAATGCCTGGCATGTCCGAGGGGCTCCACGCGAAGATGTCTGCGTGAGCGCGGAGACAGTCGACGAGCACCACTTCCTATTTGTCGCTGAGGGAAGAGCTGATCCTCAACACCCTGCCATCGGGGCTGTCGGGGTCGAGGGGAACAGTCTTGATGTCCTCGGTGGGCGCGAAGCTCCCCGGTTGCCGTTCGTTGGCGTCCGGGAGCGTGTTGACGATCGCCTCTAAATCGGCCACGAGGGTCTCATCGAGGGCGAGAGCCTCCGCGAGCTCGATGCTCTCGATGTCGCACACGTAGGCGTGCTCGACCGTCGGGCCGACCGTAATGACTCCGTGAGGCCCTGGCATCTTCAGCTTGAGGTAGGTATAGTTTGGGATGGCCATGAACTTGGCGTAGCACGGCCTTCCCAAAATGGCGTGGTAGGCTCCCTTGAAGCCTACTACCTCGAAGGTGAGCACTTCCTTGCGGAAGTTCGCCGGGGTTCCGAAGCAGACGGGTAGGTCGATCTGCCCGAGAGTTTGAACGTGCTTTTCGGGCGCGACCCCATGGAAGGAGGACTTGTTGGGCCGCAGCTCGCTGGTGCTGATCCCCATAAGCTCCAAGGTTGGAGCGTACAGGATGTTGAGGCTGCTGCCGCCATCCATGAGCACCTTGGAGAAGCGCGTGTTGCCGATGACGGGGTCGACGACGAGAGGATACTGTCCGGGGTTCGGAATATGGTCGGGATGGTCTTCGCGACCAAACGAAAAGGTCTCCGACGACCAGTCGAGGTACGAGGGGGTCGCTGGTCGGGCCAGCATGACCTCCCTATGTTCCCCCCTCCGTTGTCGAGGTTTCAAGTTGGCCGCGGGGCCTCCCGTGATGAAGAACACATGTTCCACCTCAGGGTACCCATCATCGTCCTTGGCGCCACCGTCCTTGGGCTGACCGCCATCCTTTCGAGGGATGCGGTTGTAGAACTTCCGCAGCATTTCACACTGCTCGAGGGTGTGAGCGACTGCGGTCTTGTGGTACGGGCACGGTTTCTTGAGGAGGTCGTCGAAAACGCCCCCACCACGCGGGGGACCTCGAGGTCCCTTGTGGTTAGGGTCGACCGCGAGGGCCTCGCCTTCGACGTCGCCCGCTCCTCGGGGTGCACGGGGTTTCTTTCCTTTCTTGCCGTGCTTTCGTTTCTTCGAGGGACCTTTCGCCTTGTCGTCCTCCGCGGACGCTTCCTCAGGGCGCTTCCCCTTTTTGTCGTTGAAGATGGCGTTGGCCGCCTCCTCCCCCGAAGCGTACTTCGAGGCCACCTCGAATAGCCGGTTCGCGTCGGGGGGTGGGCTCCTCCCCAACTTGCACACCAGGCTATAGCAGGTGGTGCTCTCGAGGAAGGAGTGGATGATCTGATGGTCGGTGATGTTGGGGAGCTCGGTGCAACGCTTGGAGAAGCGCCAGATGAAGTCCCTCAAGGATTCGCCGGGTTTTTGTTTGCACCCTTGAAGGTCCCACGTGTTTCCAGGGCGCACGTAGGTGCCTTGGAAATTCCCCACGAAGGTCTCGACCAGGTCGTCCCAATCGCGGATCCGGTTGGGGGGAAGGTGCTCGAGCCATGTCCGCGCGGAATCTGCCAGGTGGAGTGGCAAATTGCGGATGATCATGGCGTCGTCTGTGGCGCCGCCTAGCTGACATGCTAGGCGGTAGTCGTTGAGCCATACCCTGGGGTCCGTTTCCCCAGAGTACTTGGTGATAGTGGTAGGCTGTCGGAAGCGGGGGGGAATCGGGGCAGTGCGGATGTTGTGACTAAACACCCGCGTGCCCGCTGGTTCCGGGACCGCATCCCGGTTCCACCCAACGTCGGTGCACCCGCGCTGGTGGGTCCGGGCTCCCCCTCGCTGTCTTATTTGATTCAGCGTGTTGCGAGCATCGCCATCGTCGATCGCGCCTCGGGTGTCTTGGAGGCGTGACCTTGCGGGCACCCTTGCTCGAGGCGTTCCTGCTTCGGGTGCCCGTGGTTCACTGGCGCGGCGTCGCGTCGTGTCACGGCGGGAGTCGCCGCGGGACTGTGGTCGCGCCCTGCCGTTAGGCCGGGGTGAGCGTGCCGAGGATTCCCCTCCTCGTTCGCCCTTCGAGGCTGAGGAGCGTCGAAGGCGGGAGGCTGAGCTCTCGGCTTGTTGTCGGGCGGCATGCTCGACCAGCTTTTGGGCCTCGAGGTGCAGCTTCCGCCCCTCGGGGGTAGCTGCCTCCGGCATGGCTCGGAGTAGTGCGGCCGCCGCGATGAGCTTCTGGCTCGTTCTGGGAGCGAGTTCGTCACCTTTGCCCTCAGCAAGGATGCGAGCTTGAGCCACTCGCCCCGCATGCCGTGCGTCCGTACCGTGCTCGTGACCTTGTTTGGCCGGCTCGTGGTCGGAGCGCGCCGGTGGTGAGACGTCACCACTTCCCAATTCGTGGGGGCGAGCAACTCGTGGCAGGTGGCGCGGATCCCGCTCGTCCTCGGAAGGAGAGTGATCCGATGGGTCCGATGGCTGCGCGCCTATCGGATCTATGCCATCGTTGTCCCCCTGGTCGTCACCCCCGCCGTCGTCGTCCGACGTCGATCCCTCGCTGAGTTGTCCGTCGTTGATGACGAAACACTCCCTGGTTGGGTCATACTCATCATCGGAATACCCGAAGCAGTAATCCGCCGCTGTTTGGAAGGCCATAAAGGCCTCTGGGTCGCGGAGACCCGAGTAGTCCCAACCAGGGTGTACGCGCATAAATGCGTATCTATCATCGGACTCCGTGCGGGAATCTCCGGGCAATGGATCGGCGAAGTCTTGCTCCGAGACTGGATGACAACCAGGCTGGTCGCCATACGTACTCATGGTAGAGTGGACGAAGGAGGCGTACGCATCCGCGGAGTTGCGTAGCCCGTAGGGATAGGAATGCGCCCTCGTAGCGCGTGGTGCAGACATGGGCCCCGGGAGGAAGGGAGTAGCCCTCTCTTGTGACCCTGACCGCAGGACGTCCCCTTCCCTTGTGGGATGGGGGTCGCCGGCGTCGGCGGCGCGCCTCGCAGCACGCGTTCGTCGCGCGCGAGGTCCGGGGCGGGACCGCCGTCGCGGTGCCGCCGGTGGCTGATGATGAGGCTCCGGTTGGTCGCTGGGATCCTCCTGGAGGATGCGCATGTGGTAATCATCGCCACATGTTTGGAACCGCAAGCTCCCGAACCGGATCTCCTGCCCCGCTGGGAGCAGATTGCTCTCGCCCAGCGGAGGCCGTCCTTCGCCGAAGTTCGCCATCGGGAATGAGAGTAGCGCAGCGCTGGTCCCCTACCTGGCGTGCCAACTGTCGGTGCCTGATTTGGTCGCACCGGCACCAACGAGTGATTGCGGTGCTAACCACTCGTTTCCCTGATGGCGAGAGTGAGAGACAGAGTTTTATCCTGGTTCCGGCCGCGGGGCCGTACGTCCAGCAGTGGTGCGATGCACCGGGTTGCGTGTTGCTCGTAGTAGGGGTTTACAAGCAGGGTGGGAGAAGGAGATGAGCTCCTAAGTCCCAGGCTATGAGGTGTATGAGTGTGGGCTGGTTGTGATTGTGTTCGTCGTTGTGACTGTGCTTGCCGTTCGTCGTTCATTGCCCTTTGCATGGGCTTCCCTCCCCCTTTTATAGACCAAGGAGGGCGGGGTGCTAGTACATGTGTTTGTCGCCGAGTGCACTGTTCGTCCATGCCGCGCACTGCGCGAGCGGGAATCGCGCCTTCCAACTCCGGCTGACGACATGGCAGGAGCTGACGTATCGTCCTTCCTTCTCGTGACGGTTCACGGCGTCGAGGGTGGCGCCCTGCGTATGGTGTCCAGATCGGGCCTCTGTGGCTTCCTTCGAGGGTCGCCTTCGAGGGTGGTGGCGTGCCCGAGGCGGGTGAAGTCAAAAGAGTGGTTGGCACAGTGCTGCTGGCAGGGTTAGGTCTGGCCGTGCAGCATGGTGCTCAGAGTCCACTGTTGCGAGTGGATTTGACCGGGGTCTTCTCCGGGGCGTAGGTGGTTGCGTGGAGCAGTGACCCCTGCTTTTTGACCGCAGAGGAGCGTCATGATGACTCTGATGGTCACGAGACGTTGGGCGTTGTTCCCGGCGAGGCCGGCTCGAGCTTGGACCGCAAGCTCGGGCTGGCCGACCCTCGAACGAGGCGGAAATCCCCGCTCGAGGGTAGAGGTCTCCCTCGAGGCTGCTGAGCCTCGAACGAGATGGAAACCACCCACTCGAGGGTGGTCGTCCTCCTCGAGCTGGATGGGTGCCGAGGATTCGTAACGATGGCGGGCCTTTGTTGGGCCGTAGAGTCAGGCCAATGTCGTCGTGGGCCTTGTTGCCAAGTAGTTTTGGGCCTAGATTAGGGGTACCCCTTTTATAGGTACCCGACCCGAACAAAGAGATATATATACGATCCAAGTCATTAGCAGACTTGGTCACCCAGACGCATGCAAGTGGATCACACGGATGGAATCATGGAACCCGGGCGGGTGGCGTTTACCACTGAGCACCGAGCTACTTCTCTCGTGGATGCAGGTATTGGCTGCATTTGGAGGGAGGAAACATAGCTTATATATGCTGCGGAAGATAGCTTAGTGTTTATAGACGTGATGGACATAGGCGGCAACGCCAAACGGCAGCCAAAACATATATTGTTGTACCTCATCATATAAAGAATATAAAGTACTATATTTTTTTTAAAAAAATGATTTTATAACAGAGCTCACATAACAAGACGTGTCGAGCTCGGTGTCTGGTATAAAAATGGCACATGTATAAGCAAAGTTTAGCTTAGCATTCTAGGGCAAAATTGACCTATAAAAGAAAAAAAAACGTTATTAATATTAGTATGATAAAGCCTGCTAGAATAATTTCTATGCTTTTTAATGTCCTACTTAGTTTATTCTAAGTCAACTAAATTCAAATTAAACTCAAAATATAATAATTTTAACCAAATTTGTATAGAAACATGACATTTAGACTAATTTATTTGATTGAATCCACCATGAAATAGATATATTTCTACAACTTTGTCAAAGTTAGAAACCAAATATTACATGTGAAAAACGGAGGGAATATATACTAGGAGTTGATTGAGGCACTACTGGGGTGTGGGGCCAATGCACAGACCTCTGTAAAGGAAGCGGGTCCCGCGGATTCGCAACGTCCAATCTCCGGTAGTCGCGGAACGGAAAGGAAGACCACAGCGGCCGCCGGATCATCCAATCGCCGGCGAGTTTTCGAATCAGACAAACAACGATGGCTCGCCGCGCCGGCACCAAGCACTCGTGTGCCCGCCGGCGCAGCGGATCCGCCCGCCGCCACGAACAAGTACAGCGGCCCGGCCGGGCAGAAAAACAAATCCGATCTGTCTCGTCGCCGGCGACGTCACCGCCAAGTACACTACTGTAGCAGCCAAACCGCCCTCTCCGTGGCGTCTATAAATACGGCACCGGCGCCTTCCACCCCAAGATTCTGACGCAACAAGCGCCAAAGGATCCCCTCGGAATCCCCCCGCTCATTTTGCCGTCGCCATCGGACTCCCTTCTTCTCTGAATCGCCGCCCGCCGCCGTCCTCCGCCGCTATGGCCGACCCCTAGGCGCCAGGCACCTCGGCGCCGATGGACATGGAGGAGGGCGTAGGCGAGAGCTGCTGGCCGCCTGCCGACGCCGCCGCCGCCGCTGGCCGAGGAGCCTCCTCGCCCGGCGGCGGCGGCGGGTACACTGACATCCGGAAGGAGATCTTCAACCGTCTCATGGCGAAGGGAATCGAGGAGGTCGTCTCGGACCCGCTGGCCTTCCGCGACCAGCTCCACCGCCACTTCGAGCGCCTCCCGGCGAGGTCAGCGCTCCAGCTCTAGCTTCTGCTCTTATTAATTATCTGCTACATAACATACTCCATCCATCGATGATCGATGTGCAGCTACTCCATCGATTTGGACGTGGAGAAGGCGGAGGACGTGCTGCTCCACCGCAGGATTCTCGACGAGTGCGCCGACCCGGACAAGCGCCCCGTCTTCCATGTTCGCTTCATCACGGTGAGCACCACACCACTGCTCTGCTCTGCTCTGCTCTGCTCGTCCTACGTGTCTCTATCAATCAACTCTGGTGCTGCTACTGCCTGTGTCATCTTCGTCTTCCTCTTCCTCACTGCAAATTAAAGCGAAAAGCGCGCCAGCACAAACTGAAAGAATTCTCTCTTCTAACTCTATATATAATAATATAATATATGATCGAGCAGTGCGTGGAGGGGAATTCACAAGACAAGTCACAGGGCCCCTCTACCAAGGAAAACGGTAATAGCGGGGGCTCTCTCGCTTCCACTTTGAGGTACTCCTACGTGCGCTTAAATTTCAATCCTTGCAGATGCTACTCTACTACCCTTGCTGGTGCTAGTGAACTCAACCTGTTGCCTTGCCGTTTCTTCTAGCTACTAGTTTCCATGACCTTTCACTTCTGAAGAGGTATATATATGCTTGTATGCACTTTGCAGAGACGCCGAGTTTAGAAATTCTGAGCCATGCCAAAGGTTGATGGAGGACCTCAATTTAGAGAGAGTCACGGATGACTCCGAGGCCAGTTCTGCGAGGTACTCATTTTCTCTACATCAGAGTTATCACACGTAGCCCTGGAGCTGCGTCCATGAAAGCTTGTATTGTATTGTTAAGTTTAACCATATGGCTCAATCTGAAACCTCCACTTCTATCATGATCTCACCCACAAAAATCAGGTGCGTCAATGCTAGATTAGTGATACCTATAGCAGGACTCCTCCTTTGGTTAATAAATCAGACTATATGCCTGAGTAGGGTAAACCGATACAACATTTCTACCATATATACTTTTCACTTGCTGTCAGCAGATGTGAAAGAATACCTTACCTTACCTGGTCACCAAGTCACCATCAGTGCAGTGATCTGTAATCAGGGGTAGTTGTGCCATGTTCTGACTGTTAAATTTGGGTTATCATGAGCAAAAACTCCTAGGACAGACATTAGCACTCCAACCTACAAATAATTCCGTGAAATGGTTGGCCTTGTCTTCCTCGCCCATTTTTATATTAAATGTACTTCTTTGTGACATTTCCAACAAGTTTGGTAAGTGCTGTATTAGGAACTTCCCTTTGGGACATCATCCTCTTAAATTGCTTGACATATGAGGTTGTATTGCCTGTTTCATGACATTGCCAAAATGACATTCAAGTATCCACAGGAAGGACGAAGGAATTCTCCGTATTCATGAAATTATTTTTTCGACCGTTGATCAGAAAAAGCTCCTCGCTAGGGTAAGACTTAGAACACCAATCCAATGTCCAATGTGGTTTCCATTTAGATCTTCCATATTAATTAGGTCCTACTTTTGTTTTCACTGTTGTTTTGTAGCTATCTGCTTTGCTGTCTGAACTTGGACTGAACATTCGTGAGGCTCATGTTTTCTCAACAACCGATGGCTTTTGTTTGGATGTATTTGTTGTTGATGGCTGGGAAACAGAGGTAAACATAAAAAATTATTTCAACATATTTTGGGAGCATGTTTCTGTTCAGATTTTTGAAACTTAAGGCGGCATGTTCTCCTTTTTATGAAGAAGGAAAGAGATTTTGAATTATAAAAATAATTTTCTATTGTCAAATGCTAAACAATACAAGCTATATGTAGTGTCCCTAGCTGTTCTCAACAAGATGTATATGTGATATCAGAACAAGGCAACTTATTCCTAACAAAGGCTATTGTCAGAAGGTGCAAAAAGGGGTGGAATCCTTCTTAGTGAATAGTTTGCAGGATATGTATAGTGTATGTGTTAGCTTATGAAGTTAATGAAACTGAGGGTTTCATGCTACCATATACATCAACTTTGGATTCCTACTTTGCAGGACAGAGCACCCGAAAATCATTCTGACTTTATGCTTGATAACAAACATGTTAAGTCTGCTATCTATAAGGCATCTTGTTTATGATTCTGTAGATTCTAATAGTGTGTCAAGCATCAATGATTTATGTTAATACTCTTGGTTGTGTGGAGTTCTTGGGTGAAAACACTGCGTAATGCTGATTGCAGGAAACAGATGGTTTGCTACTGAAGCTAAAGGAGATAGTGGCACAAAATCATGTAATGCACTTTCTCTCTCCATTAATACCTCGTGAATACTAAAAATTGGCAAGTGCCTGCCTTGTTAGGATGTGTCCACATTCTTGTAGTTTACCTTTTCGCATCAATGCAGTGTCTTCTATACTTCTACTTGGTGAAAAGGATGAACACGGTAGCTTAATATTTTCCTTACAGACTTGAATCACATGTGTTATGTAGGCCTTATTCTCAAATCCAACAAATTCTGCAGCTTCAGAAAAAATACAAGAGCTGCAAGAGAAGATTGGTGATTCGAACTGTGACAGGAGTTCGTTGCATATTAGGGAGAAGATTGCATCTGGATCTTCCGGAGACTTGTAAGAACGAAATAACACTAAGCAAGCGATACTATGATATATGAAGTCAATTCATTGGAGCAATATCAGGGACTTAACTGCCAGTGTCTTCTTTATGCCCTTTGTATGCATTGCATATTAAGGAAACGGTTTGAAATGGGGCCACTATCAATAAACATAAGCAAGAAACTGGCTTAATCATGAACTATAGAGACATATTGCTGTGTTTTTCCTTTTTAAAAATATTTTGGTTACACATGGGCAGACCTCAAGATAGTTCAGTAATCAAGAGGCCGCATTTGTGTTCTTTTCTGCAGATTTCGAGGAAGTTATCAAGGTAGGGATGTCGCGATAAAGTTCCTTAGAGCTGAACATGTCGATGACTCTTCAAAAGTGGAGTTTTTACAAGAAATAATTATTCTAAAGTAAGCATTCTTACTAAATCACATAATAACATATCGGATCATTTGATTCAAGACAGTTCTAACAGCTTAGGTTGTGTCCAGGAGTGTTAATCATGATAATGTCGTTCGATTCTACGGGGCATGCACAAAGGAGAGAAAGTATGTCATTGTAACAGGTGACAATAATTTTGACGCTAATCTTAATTTCTGCTATTGGATGGATGTCAGTGTCGTTGTTATCTTGTATTTTTAATGAAATGGATCTGTTATATTGAAACTGAAATTAACTATATGAGATGTATATTGGTTGTGCTATTTTAGCTAGCATGATTAGAGATTTCTTCTAAATGCATGATTGACTAGCAGTACAGAAAATTAATTCTGTTATCTTACATTTTAGATAGACGTTGCACTATCTTTTTTGGCTATATTACATGCAGAAACATGCACTGTTACTAAATCCAGTTCTTGCTTAAATTCTCATATGAAACACATGCGGTATTTTTCTTATTTATATGTTTCAAGTAGCCTTATTGTCAGAGCACGTGATGGGCCCTTTGGGCCTAGGCCGGCGCAGCCCATTAGGGTTAAGGGTCTTTCTTAGGGGCTAAGTAAACCTCTCTATATAAGGAGAGAGGATGTATCAATTTTAATCAACCAAGAGATTAGAAGGAAACCCCTTCCCTCTTTCCGGCCGTGGGCGAAGCCCCATGGCCGGCCTTCCTAGCGCCCCAAATCTCTAAACCCTAGCAGCAACCCCCTTCCTTCCCTACAATTTAGCAGGTTCATAACACTTATCTTGGACGATGAAAAGAATTTCAAATAGTTTGGTCATGTGTGTTGCCGCCTCTCTGTTCCTGTATCATCCTATCTTGTAGGTGGCGATTTTTCTTTGACACAGTTGCTACTTATCTTATAAATTTTGTAACATGCTAGAATCCATTAAAAAAGGTTCTATGCATTCGTAGTAGAAATTTGCATGTTCGGTGGCCGTTAAACATACAGATCATTTCGATAATTGTATCTGCCAATTCTAAGTGATTTTGCTGCTTTCATGATAAGCCCCTACGCCATGACTATGCTTATGTATTTTAGTTTTTGAGACAGTCAGGCAATTGAATGTAGTTTCGTCTGTCTAGACTCTTGGATTTTATTGTCATGTATCCTTTCAGATGATATTAATGAGATCATATATTGATTCTGCTATTGGTTGTGCCCCTTTCAGAGTATATGGCTGGAGGTAATTTATATGACTTTCTTCACAAGCAAAAGAACACTTTGGAGATCACGATGGTTATTAGGATTGCTATTGACATCTCCAAGGGGATGGATTATTTGCACCAAAATAACATCGTCCATAGAGACTTGAAGACTGCCAATTTGCTGTTGGGCTCCGATCATGTATGTATATTATACTGAAGTCATTTAGTTACTAATTCACGATTAATCAAGCATTGACTGTACTACTGGTCTCTGGAAATAGGTTGTGAAGATTGCAGACTTTGGAGTCTCAAGGAACCCATCTCAAGAGGGAGACATGACTGCTGAAACCGGTACCTACAGATGGATGGCACCTGAGGTGTGTTGATTCCTTCTAGTATAATCATGAGAAGCTCATCTTAGCAGACACAGAAACGTGTGCACTGTTATGTCTTCACGTGTACAGAAACCATGCCATATGGGAGACATATAAGTGATAAGTGTTGAGGACGATTAGTTTCATATGTTGGTCTTTGTTCTCCAAATAAAAGAATGCAAAAGTTATCTTCCAAAGACAGTTCTCTCTGTGCAAGTAGGGACATTTTGTATGCGGTGCTTATTAGAGTTGTGTGTCTTACCAGGTAATAAACCATAAGCCTTATGATCATAGAGCAGATGTCTTCAGCTTTGCTATTGTTCTGTGGGAGCTGGTCACTTCAAAGGTAAGTCATGGTGCCGCGTCCAGATTTTACTCTTCTTGAGCATCCACCTAGGCTTACTTGTCGCTGTATATGTAGATCCCATACGAAAATATGACACCCTTGCAAGCTGCACTTGGAGTGAGGCAGGTAATTTCACAATGGGCCGTGGCTCAGCTGTTAGTTAGTGGTAGATGCACAAGGATGAAGGGTAACAACAATACTAATAAGCTGTATTTGGTCCTTGTTTATTTTGTCAGGGAATGCGGTTGGAGATCCCTTCAGGGGTGCATCCGCGACTGTCTCAACTGATTCAGCAGTGCTGGGATGAAAATCCTAACATGCGCCCCTCCTTCTCAGAGATCACTGCAGAACTGGAAGACATCTTACGGCAAGTTCAGGTAACATCATTGTCCTCTGATCGTGGCTGTAGATTAATTATCTACGCTGCGCAATGGCAAGAAATGGCTTGTGCACTGGTGGCGGCCTGATGAAAACCTTCATTCTTTTTAGGCCCCCAAGGGAACCAACCGTCATTCCAAAGCAAAGGTGCTCAAGAAATCTCAGACAGATAGATAAAATATACTGTTGAGGTTCTCAGTTACCTTGTCAGGAGCAGCTTAATTAGAGGAGCCTAAGTACCGTCCATATTGTGTGAGGCTACTAGACTATGGTACCGTAAGGTTGGTGGTTGCTACGAAGATGCTGTGCTAGTGTAGAATGTTTTGTACATATGCATAGTATATGTGGTGTGCTTACCTATCTGTATGTGTTTCTGTTGCTCCCAAAATAGATAGGGAGAACCTTCGACAATACAGCCTGAAAAGGACAGACAAACAATATGGCTTGCAAGCAGCATAAAAGTGCTATAGTTTTTTCTATGTCTACATGAAAAATGTATGTTTGTACTGTTTTGCATGAACCATGGTTCCTGAATCTTCAACTATCCTTCTGGGAAACGTTTCTCCTTTTTTTAGAACAGTGGGAAACGTTTCTCCCTTTTTTAGAACAGTGGGAAACGTTTCTGAAACTGGCTGGTTTGCACTCTTGGGCCCCGCCCAGTTAGCGTTGCATCAGACCTGGGCCGGCCGGTCTGTTTGCTTTACTAGACTTTTTTTAATCTATATATATATATGTGTATATATATATACATATATATATAATATATATACCTATTCTAAAGCAAGTAATATTTCTACCAATTTTTGGTACGTCCTGACATGTGGGCCCCATCTGTCAGCGTCTAACATGTGGACCCCACCTGTCAGCGTCTGACATGCTCGTCTCACTACCAAAACTTCTTACCCAAGCTTTGGTACGTCCTGACATGTGGGCCCCATCTGTCAGCGTCTAACATGTGAACCCAACCTGTCAGCGTCTGACATGCTTGTCTCACTGCCAAAACTTCTTAGGCCATGTTCAGATTTCCAACTATTCACTATTCATTCCAACTTTTCACTATTCCTCCCTCATAAAACACGTTTCCCAGCCTGCCAAAACTTCTTAGGCCATGTTCAGATTTCCAACTATTCACTATTCATTGCAACTTTTCACTATTCCTCCCTCATAAAACACGTTTCCCAGCAATGCTACAGTATAAAACATGTTTCCCAGCAGCATTCGTTTCCCAGCAATGCTACAGTATAAAACATGTTTCCCAACATTCGAATGCTACAGTATTTTTCTTATGCTACAGTGTTTTTTCTGCAATCTAAACACACCCTTATACCCAGGGGGCAGACAGTTTCTCGTGCGGGGAGACGCCGGCAGACTTCCACGTGCATAATGCTGTGGTGATTACTCTCTCCATCGCTTATAAGCTGGTGCTTCGCTCGTTCCGCAAGCGAGGTGGGACTAAACTTAGTCAGCAGTCCTTCCGTGCTTTGCCACATCTCACGGGCTGCTTCCTCTCTCGCGGCGGCCCAAAGTCCAGAGCTGCGGCCTAAAACTATCTCCAACAGCCCAGCTATCTTGAGACCTAAATCCAAATATAGGTTCTACACAGTGTTTTTAGGGAAAAAATGGCCTTCCAACAGGTGACCTAAACTAGAGACCTATTTTGGGTCGTAGCGTGCAGGCAACCGAAAGATAGCTCTCTCTCTCATCGACCTATCACTCTTGGCCAACCGTTTCTCACGGAGAAGGGGAAAAGAGGAGCCGCCGCCACCATCGCGCATCCGCACCGCCGCCACTCTTCCTCGCCTCCTCGCCGCCACCGCTCATCCTCGCCCCCGCTTCTCATCCGCGCCGCCACCGCTCGTCCTCGCCGCGCAACTGTTTCGCGGGAGGGAAAAGTTCGTACGCGGTGAAGCGGGAGGGAAAGCTTCGTCGGCGGCAAGATTGCACTCGCAGCCCGGACCTCCTTCATCCCTAGTTTCATCTCTCCTCTCTCTCTACATGGACTTGGTCGAGCACCTCGCCAAGGGAATGGCACAACGCCAGGTCCCCATCACAGCGACGACATGGCGTGACCCAACCAAACATTCAGAACAAGATGCCTCACTCACACAGCGACGCAGGGGCGAAGCTACGTGAGGTTCAGTGGGTGCCAATGCACCCACGCCAAAACAAAAATTTGAGTGTTAATTGCCATGCATCCACCGTATATGCACCCCCTCAACTAAAAGCTCTGCACCCCCTGCTTGGATTGTCAGACATTCAGCCCAGCAGGAAGCCAAGACTTAGGGCATTTTTGTTTGCACTTGATCATGTAATATAGATTATACATTTTGTTATAATCTATTATAGGTAACAGACAACTTAGATTACTTTCCAGATTATAATCGACACCTCTAGATATCATGATCCAATAAGCCACCCAAGGGTGCTTATTTTAGATTATTTCTACACTAGCTATCTATAATTTTAATAATTTGAGCAAACATATTATCTAGAACCAATAACTTGAATTATACAATTTAACACTAATAAATTAGATTATATAATCACTCATTTCAACAAATTTGGCCAAGGTTAAGCCCAAGCTACACTTTGTGTACAATAATAAGTTGCAACACCAATTAATCTCTCTCTCTCTCTCTCTCATGTATGTTTTAATATGGCATACTAGGAATATTTTTATATTCTAGTGTTCAAATTATTTTTCAACGCGATTGCAAGGTATCATTAATATCAAATTCTACCATTTTTACACATCATTTCTCCATTATTAAAAATATAAACTGGTGCATATAATATATTCTAAAAATCATAATTTTAGACGAAACAGCCTAAAGACCTGTCGATTGTATTAAAAAGAAGACAAAGTCTAGACCCGACAATACAATGTAGAGAAATGGAATAACAACGCCTAAATTACCAACTCAATCTTCCAATATATATAGATCAAACAATGCTTTTATGAGATAAAAAAAACAATGTTTTTATGACCTTGGTTTGGCACATTCAGTGGTAAAGTGGTGCACCCACCTCGGTTGGGCTCTAGCTTCGCCCCTGCAGCGACGCCATGGCCAATGACGAGTAGAAAACAATACATCCTGTTCTCAAAGTTTCTGCATTGTGTTGTGCCATGCTTAGTTGATTCTTTGTTGTATAGGACATGGATAATAATTTCAATGCCTCAAGTGGTTTCTCTGCTGAATCTGAAGACTTGTATGGTGAAAATCAGCGGGCTTTTGGTTATTCTGCTGCTATGGGATCTTTCGATGTTCCTCCAAACACACAGGTTTATTCCATCCATACATCTGACTGTTTATTCTCTGTACATATCAATACATGGATGATTAATAATTCTTTTGATCACTAGTTCAATATGGTTGGCTCTTCCCAAATGCCGTGCCCACCACATATGAATGGGCAACCTAGTGACGGTTTGTCCATTGATAACAATTGCAATCAGCGTCCTTCATCATTGAAATCACAAAAGGCTGGAAACAAGAAAAACGTGGCCAGAAGGGGAGCTTCATTCAGCAAAGAGGAGGACTTGGTGGTGTGTTCTGCATTTCTGAATATTAGTAAAGATCCTATTACTGGTAATAGTTGGCAACATCCTTTAAGAATTTTGTGACCCTTTGATGCCCAAATAATAACATGGTGGCATAATATGCAGGTGTGAATCAAACTTCAGGTGGTTATTATAAGAAGATGCATGAGTATTTCAATGAGCATAAGCCTGAAGGGTCCAACCGTAGCCAGATTGCAGTTCAGCATAGGTGGGCATTGATTCAGAAAGCGATGAACAAGTTATGTTCATGCAAAGCAGCTGTTGATAGGAAGAATGAGATCGGAAAAAATGAGCAGGATCGGGTATACTTTCACTCATCATAGTGTCCTCCATTTTTCTATGGATGTTGCATATGTTTAATCTATTTTCATATTTGCAGATAGATGATGCTGTAAAGATGTATGAGGATAAAGAGCCATTTACCATCATGCATTGCTGGAAAATGCTTCGCAACCAGGCCAAGTGGAACGATAAGTTTCTTGAGTTAAACAATGGAATCTCATCTCCTCCAACTCAAGGACATGGTGTGGCTGGCCATGCAGAATCTGGTAATGAGGTTATGGACACCTCACGGCCTGAGGGGAGAGATGGTGCAAAGAGGCGTAGATCAAAGAGTTGCACAGAGACAACATCATCTAGTGTGGCTGTTGAAGTTCTCCAGCGATTGCAAGAGAAAGCATATCAGACAGAAGAGAAGCAAGACAAGCAGATGGCTGAAATCCTTAGTAGGAAGGATGAAAAAATTAAAATTCAAAAGGATCTTGTCAAGCTTCAGAAGAAGCAAATGAGGATGACTGTGCAGCAACAGAAGAAGGAAAATGAAATTAGAGTGAAGGAAACTGAGATTAGAGAGAAGGAAACTGAGGCTCAACTGATTTCAGCTGAGTCTAGTATTATGTCGATTGACATTGAGAAGGTCCTCCCTCATCTGAAAAACTATTATATTGGCATGCAGCGACAAATCATGGAGCGGAGGGGGTTCATCAGCCCCTCAGACAATGAAGACTAAGGACAAGTTGTGTTAGACATGTTTCACTTGAGTTGAATAAATGTCTTGTGAACTATATCTATTGAACTGATGTATTGTGTGTTGAACTCATGTATTATCTGTTGAACTGATGTGTTATCTTTAGCCTCGTGAACTGCTGTTGTGAGAACAACATTTAATATCAATATGATGCATTATATGTTGAACCGATGTGTTATCTTTAGCCTCGTGAACTGATGTTGTGAGAACAACTTTTAATATCAATATGATGCATTGCTATTCACTAAGCATCCAACTAATATATAATGCATACTTCATGGTTACATCAGGTCATGGTTACATGATATAAGACAACAAAATACTATAGCTTCCATCAGGTTGTGGTTACATGATATAAGACAACAAAATGCTATAGCTTCCATCAGGTCGTGGTTACAAAATACTATACTACAGCTACTTCCATCAGCTAGTTCCTGTTATTAGGAGCAAAAGGACCAGAGCATTGGCCATATAGCATCTACATGTGTTCCATCAGGTCGTTTTGAAGCTGACTTGCTGTCTCTCTATCGTGAATGATGTTTTGCGCATCAATAAGGTTCTCAATTCCTGGGATTTCTGTAGCCTGGTTAATTGGTGGGTCGTCCGCTCCAGGCCATTCTGATGGGTGGACATTAGGTAGCTGAACCCCACGCTCATCTTCAACTACCATGTTGTGAAGTATGATACAAGCACGCATTATTGAATTAAGCACTTGTTGATTCCATAAACGAGCTGGCCTGTGCAAGATTTTCCACTTAGCCTGTAGGACACCAAAAGCTCTCTCCATATCCTTTCGGCATGACTCTTGTTGCTCTGAAAATACCTTTTGCTTGTTGCTAACTGGCAAAGAAGTGCTTTTCACTAGTGTAGCCCAATCTGGATAGATGTCATCTGCTAGGCAGTATCCAAGGGAATATATGTTGCCGTTGACATGAAACTCAACAGATGTTGCCCTCCCATTAGCCAAGTCATCAAAAACATTAGAACGATGCAAAACATTAATGTCATTGTGAGACCCCGGTAGACCAAAGTAAGCATGCCAAATTCGAAGATCTTGTGTTGCCACCGCCTCAAGTATTAGAGTTGGCTTGCCTTTATGCCTCTGTACATGCCTTGCCAAGCAGTTGGGCAGTTAGACCATTCCTAGTGCATGCAATCGATGCTACCTATCATTCCAGGGAAACCTCTAGCCAAATTGATGCTTAATATGTGCTCTATCTCCTCACTCCTGGGAGGACGAAGATATTCTTCGCCGAACACCTTGATCACAGTCATAACAAATTCCCTCAGGGTCTCCAGGACAGTACTCTCTCCCATTTTCAAATGAGCATCCAACTCATCGGCTGGCCCTCCATATGCTAGCATATTTAGAGTCACTGTACACTTGTGAAGAGAAGAAAATCCTAACAGCCCAGCAGTATTGCTCCTCTGTTCAAAGAAGCTATTCTTAACGGTGACCTCATCGACTATCCGAAGGAACAATTCCTTTCTCATGCGAAACCTACAGCACAAGATTATAATTATTAACCAAAATAATTCAATCTGTCATGAAAATGGAAACAAGGCCAAATATTATATACCTCCTCCTAAAATGTTCCTCATTATAAAGTGGACGTTCCACAAAGTAGTCCTGATTTAATTGCCAGTTTGCTGCATATCGATCACGCTTGTAAGTTTTGTGGCCTAGTACTGAACCTCCCCAATGGCGTTTTTTTGGAGCCTGGGTGAGCACGGCCACTGCGGCCATGATCTCATCATCCCTGGAAGATGATGCGGTTATCCCAAACATGGACATTTTGACATAATTCCAAGCCATTGGCCAACGCAACTGCAATGGTCAAGGCAAATGTCGATTGGATGAAAATTTGGCCACAAATTAAGGACTTGTTCATTTAGTTCACATCCAAGTGGATTGCACGAGATTGAGGGATTTAATCTCCTACAAATCAGATTACCTGTGAGCTGATGCGGAACCTTGTGACACTCGTCGATGGCCGGCGACTTCCTCGGCGACGCTCGTGGATGGCCGGCGGCTTCCTCGCCGACTCTCGTGGATGGCCGGCGGCTTCTTCGCTCAGCCTTGTGACGCTCGTGGATGGCCGGCGGCTTCCTCGCCGGCGCTCGTCGATGGCCGGTGGCTTCGTCGCCCAGCCTGGTGACGCTCGTCCGATGGCCGGCGGCTTCGTCGCCCAGCCTGGTGACGCTCGTCCGATGGCCGGATATTTCCTCGCATGTGTCGTCCTTCTCCCGCGGAAGCAGCAACCCCTCGACTTCTCGTCCCGCGCCTATTCCATCGAACGCGCGGGAAAGAAACAATCTTGCCGCCACCGATATGTTTTGCGTGTGCTGTTGGAGATTACAATATTTAGGTCTGTGACCTTTCAGCGTATGCGTGACCTATCCTCTTATTTGGGTCTCCTATTATAGGTTGTGTTGTTGGAGATAGTCTAAGTAGCAGAACGCCTTCTCTGTCGAGGCCCAATGTCCAGAGCAAAGCGGCAGGCAGAAATTTGCCCCATCTCACGAGCTTTTTCCTCTCTCGAGGCCCAACGTCAAGAGCAAAGCAACAGGTAGAAAAAAATATGCAGGAGGAAAAATAGACACTGTACACGGATGAGTTGAACACACGACCAATGGCTCAAACACAAGGCATCTGACTACCAGGCCGTAGCTCCGTTTGTAATTTGGGCACCGAAATATGGACATGGTCAACACCTACTGATCTTGAAAAACTTTGCAAAAAAAAATATGTTGCGAAGTATGTCACAAAATTTACAAAAAGTTGCATTGAATTATGTGCGTGTGTGAGAGAATTTTTGCAAACTTTATATAGGTGTGTTTAGTTCCATTTTGCAGAAGTTGCATTGAATTATGTGCGTGTGTGAGAGATTTTTTGCAAACTTTACATAGGTGTGTTTAGTTCCATTTTGCAGAATATGATGAAAACAAGGAAAACTTTTCGCAAAACTTTGCGAAGTAAACAGGGCCTAAATCAAATGACTCTAAAGAGATGTTCTTACCGTAGTTCACTTGCTTATAGTTGGGAGAGGTTAGAACACAATCATTGAGATAACTCATGGGGCCACTCACTTATTGTAGTGTCATTTACGCTCACCGCGACGAACTTATGCCTCAGTTTTGCTTCTTCTTAGCATAAAAACTACAAGTAAGGTGGCATGTGCTCAAGCAAGTGCGAAAGAGGCAATGGTGCATATGGTGGAGGAGATGAGAGAGCCGAGATTCACAGTGCTTAGTAATTACTTGCAATTATAATAATATATAATCTCGGTCGTCTTAGCATTCTCTTTTCCTCTTGCATAAGGACCATCACCATCACTTCTCTGCATAGACTTTGGTATGCTCTAGCATGTGGAAGCAAACCTTGCAACTATGCTGGGTACGAAAGATGCTGCCCGTGCATCATTTCGTTGCTCATAATGTTATGTCTTGATGAAGAAAGGAATGTTCAATTCAGGTTTGATTGCGATTGCACGTCCTTATCGGTGAAGGATAATGTTGGGTCTTAGATTTGCTAGAGTAAGTTTGAAATAATTAAAAAACATATATGAAAAAATTAATTTAAATTAATGTATTCTTAATTGCCCAAATAGCATAATAAATAAACACATATATATTTGTCAAAACCCGTAGCAACGCTCCTTCTCGTGCTTTCGCGATGGCGACCACCGACACGACCACCACGACGGAGCCGCCGGCGACGGTGGGCGGCTATGAGCTGCGAGAGCGCCTGGGAGGGCGTCCACCTTCTACGGTCGTGTGGCGCGCGGTCTCACTGTCCACCGGCGCGCCCGTGGCCGTGAAGCAGGTGCGGCTCGCCGGTCTCCCCGCCCGCCTTCGTGACAGCCTCGACTGCGAGGTCCGCTTCCTCGCCGCCGTCAGCCACCCCAACATCATCCGCCTCATCGAAGTCATCCAGGTACAACTCCACCACCTCCATTTCTCTTCTTCCTCTGTCGATCGGATTTTTTTTTTCTTGTTCTCCTCCTCCCCTCCGTTCCATCAGACCCAGAGCTGCCTGTACCTCGTCCTGGAGCTGTGCGAGGGAGGGGATCTGGCGGCCTTCATCCGGCGCAACGGGAGGGTAGACGAGCGCGTGGCCAGAAATTTCATGAAACAAATTGGTAATTTCAATTCTTTGTCCATTCTGAGTTCACGACTGGGGCTCCTGTGATGTATGAGAAATGGCGCTTGTGGCAGGAGCTGGTTTACAAGTGCTGCGCCGGCACCATGTCGTCCACCGGGACTTGAAACCTCAGGTCCAGGGACTGAATCTCCCATTTTCTTCATCTCCTCATCCTGTTCTAAGTGAGATGGATCAGTAACTGTGATTATTTATCCATAACACGTTGCAGAATATCCTACTGTCTTCTCCAAGCAGCGATGCAATCCTCAAGATATCTGATTTTGGCCTTGCAAGGTGCACTTTTGTGCCCCATTGTCAGATACTTCCTGAGTTTCAACCACGGCAGCAAAAGAACACAGATGTGGCAAAATTCTGGCTTTTGACCTGCAGGGTTATTCGTCCTGGGGAGCATGCAGACACAGCTTGTGGTTCTGGTTTGTACATGGCCCCGGAAGTGATGCTATTTCAGAAGTACGATGACAAGGTACACACATTTGTGTTCACACGGACAATTGGTAGCAACAGGAGGGACAACTCTGAAAATCTGAACCTCTGTTGTGTGCAGGTAGACATGTGGAGTATCGGCGCGATCCTGTTTGAGGTCCTGAATGGCTATCCACCATTCCACGGCAGTAACAATGTGCAAGTGGGAGCTTAATTTCTCTTCATCTGTTGTCTGAACCGCTTATCTATTCTGAATTCAACAGTTCTGATTGGGAGCTTAATTTCTGTCTGTCTTCAGCTGCTTCAATGCATAAACAGAAGCACATCCCTTCCATTCTCGAAACCTCTGGTTTCCAGTTTGCATCCTGATACTGTTGAAATGTGCAACAGACTACTATGCACCAATCCAGGTCTGTCACAGGTCAACTTTATTAAACCCCTCATCCAAATTCGTGAGAACCGCTAGCTAATGGTGTAGCACAAATCCTTCAGTGAAGAGGCTGTCCTTCCAAGAATTCTTCAACCACAGCTTCTTCAGCGTATGAATGCCAGCCACGCCGAGAACGGGCAGCAGTACCATCTGATGCTGTAAAGCTGTTGTAACATCCCTGAATTTTGGATGTTTGAAAAATGTGAATTTTCAAAAACTTTTGTGTGAATGTGTAAAACTTAATTTGAAACTAATAAGTGTGCTCTCTTTTCTTCCCTAAAATTCCTAGAAGTAATTAAATATTATTTTATTTTGCTAAGGACAATTATATGCTAGTGTGAGATTATTCGAGTTCGTTTGGATTTCCACTTGGATCTTTGTGTGTGATTTAAATTTGAGCTCAAACTCAAATTTAAATCAAATGCTTGCTAACTTATCTAACCTCCTAACTAGCTTTGCTAACAACCTTGCTAACACCAGACCTTAATCCATCCCGCACAATACCGACCCTTCTTCCAAATGCCTCGGGAATTTTCTAAATGGATTGCTAGTTTATTTTCCGACTCTTCGAATTAATTCCATATGAATTGATTTGATTTCGGAAGATGGAGCAATTTATTTTTGGGAAATTCATCGAGGGCTTTCTTTTGAATTACGACAATATTTTTCGGCTTCTTGGATTAATTAATTTGTAATTGATTCGTTCCGGAAAATACAGTCTAAATCATTTGTACCAAATATGCGAACTAAATTCATATCGAATTTATTTCGCCGGCTAGCTATATTGTGGCTCATAATATTGGCCCGTTTGAACTAACCCTAACTACCTTCTATAAATATCCACCCATCCCTCTCACTCCTCTCATTTCCCATCTCTTCCTCTGTCGCCGCCGCACAACATCTTGCTTCTCCCTTTCTTTTTCTCCAAGCCACCATCACAAGCATCTCACCCCTGCTCTTTCTTCCACCCGAAGCAAACCAGCCAATCCTCGCTTGCATCTCCCATCACCAGCAGCGAGTTTCCCTTCCCTTCCTTCTCCACCGCACGAGCAAGCAAGCAGCAACTCCTCTTCCTTGCTTGCTCCTCCGTTTAGCACCACAGCCCCGTCAGGAAGACAGGAGCGCGTCGTCGAGCCGAGCTGCACTGCGATGGCGACGGCCAAGACGTCCAGCAAGCCGACCCTTGGAGAGGAGACGCCCAGGATGCCGTCTGCGTGAAGCCAACCCCGAAGACGGCGCTGCAGCGCCGCGCAGAGACGCCGACAAGAGGGGAGCAGTGTACAACGCCGACGCCGACCGGAACCGCAACTTCGCCGTCGACGACGTCGACGACGACCACGCAGCGCTGCCAAGGACGACTACGTCAACGCCGACCACGAGCAGGAACAGCACGAGGAGGGAGGACGGGAACGCCGAGGACGACGAGCCAAGCAGCTGCCATGGCTGCCGCCCGCAAGGTGTTCGAGGAAATGCCGAGCCGAACCACGAGTTGCTAACCGTGACGCCGTCGAGCTGAAGCCGAACCTGCTACCCTCCCTGCCTCGCCTAGACCTCCAGCAAGCCCACGGTGAGCCTTCAAGCCCGACCTTTCCTTTCTCCTCTGCTGTCCGGCCATGAACGCCGATGAGACCTCCCTGCGCACGCCGTCGCCACCAATCCCATCTGTCCGGCCTTCGTGCCGTGTTGTTTCTCTGCAGGAGCCCGCCGTCGCTGCACGCTCACCTTGCTTAGCTGCTGCCCTGCTGCACCTTGCTGAACATTGCACACATGCTGCACAAACAGCTACACACACCTATCCCCTACCTCACCCATGTCATGTTCGACTGAATGCCCAAACAAGTGTTCTGCCTCCACCATGTTTTGGTGGCCTGCCGGCTTCACTTGTTTCACGAGCACAAACACCAACACGGGCCTGAGCTCGCTGGCACACTGTCACGAGACCAAGCCTCGCCACGACCGCCACATGCACCCACATGCATACCCACACACGCACGTGTCGCATGGCCACGAGCCAAGCTCACCACGGCTATGGCCTCGTACACGCAGCCTCACCGCGGACATGGCCTTGCCTCGCGTTAACCACTTGACCTCTGCTCCCAGCTAGCCAAGCAGCCATCCTCCTTTGCGTCCACTGTCTGTTCGACGAAATGCCCGAACGTTTCGTTCACGCAAACACAGGCCCTTCCGCTTTACCTTGTGCACAACGGTGAGCCACCGCAGCCCTAAGCCCCTTCTGTTTATCTTCTGCCGATGCCCTTGCTGCTGCCCTCGCTGCAGTTGTGCGTCACCGAAATGTGCAACAATTTAAATTTGCCTAAGGTCAAATTCTCCTCTCATCTAAATCCTAGCAAATAATATTTTTTTAAGGATAATATATTTAGAGTGGCATTTGGATTTTATTTGGATTTCATTTGGATTTGTTTGGATTTTATTTGAAGTATAAATATGCTTTTGACTTTGAATTATAAATTCCACATTCAAACCTTTGGGCTAAAACTGCTAATGGGCCAACTCCCGGCCCAATTCCCTCTCTCTCTTTTCTTTTTCTCTTTCTCTTCCCGCGCCGGGCCGCCTTCGTTCTTTTTCTTCTCGCGCGCGCTCGGCCCACTTGTCCGTTCGCTCGCTCGCGCCGGCCCAGCACAGCTGAAGCCCACTCGTCCGTTCTTCTCCGCCGCGCCGCGCCGACAGGTGGGGCCCACCTGTCAGCCACACATCTACAGCTCTTCTTCCTCCTCACGCCTTCGCTCGCCGCGGTCACGCGGATCGCGTGACCCCGCGCCGCGCGTGCGCGCGTTCGCGCCTAGAATCGCGCCGCGCCATGCTAGCACCTACCCCTCGCCCAAGCCAAACCCTGGAACCCTCTAGAAGCCTTGGCGGCCACGCTCCTCGCCGCGGAATGCGCGCACGCGCTCGCCATCGCCGTGCCAAGGTCACGCGATTCGTGTGACCCGTAACCGCCTAGCCCCTCGCCCAAGCCACCTCGCCTCTTGTCCACGCCTACAAGTAACTGCCCACACCTCCAATTCTAACCCAAACACTTACCCGGGGTTCATCCCCTTTCCGCTACCACCGAGAACGCAGAGCAGAGGAGGGGAAGAGGGAATGAGGAAGAGGAGGGGAAGGAGGAGGAAGAGGAAGGGAGGAGGAGCAACGCTGCTGCGGGGAGGAGCACCACAGCTGCCAAGGGAACCCGGAGGTGGAGCCAAGCCGTACCTCGACGACACCGAGCCGTGCGCCACCATGAAGCCGCCGCGAACGCCGACGTCGACGACGACCGCTGCTCCGAGCCGGCACCGCGACACCTCGTCACTGCCTCAACGGTCTCCCTGCCTCGCCTCTCTCTTCCCGAGCCCGTAGGTGAGCCAATCTCGCCGAGCCCCGCCTTGATTCCCCCTCGACGCCGCTCGCCGGATCTCCGCCATGGAACCTAGCACCGCCGCTAGGGCTACCCTCCCATTTGCCCGGCCTTCGAGCCGCTCTCTCTCTGCAGGGACTTCGCGCACGCGCACACGCGCAAGCAGCCGCGGAACCGGGCTGCCGGGCACCCGCGAGCCGCTAGGCCACGCCGCGGCCATGGCGCAGCCATGGCGCGTGCACACCCGCTTGCACTCACACGCACGCACACTGGTTTAAGCACGTGCACAAACGCGCACAAGCACGCTCGCACGCAGCCCCGGCCACGAGGCGTTGCCTCGCACGGCCGGCGAGCTCGCCGTGGCCTTTGCACGCGCCGCCGCCGCGACGAGCCGCACTGGCACGTTCGCGCGCGCGCACGCACGCACAAGCACGACTAGCCGCACTGCCCTCGCGAGAACACTGCACGGGTCCGCACTCGCACGCTGGCGAGCGAACGCGCACGCACGGCGAGCCGTCGCGTCGCGCGCGTCGCGAACGCCGTTGCGGCATTCCGTCAAGCACGTCGCGCGCGTGAACTTTTCCCCTTTGGATTTCGAATCCGGCCGCGCACGATTTTGGCCACACGGGCGCAGCCGCACCGGATCGGCGCGCAGCCGCACCGGATCCGGTGGACGCGGTCCACGTGAGCCGCACTCACGGCTCACGGTGGACTGCGCCCACGCGCGCTGTCGCGCCGTGCCGAGTCGCTGACAGGCAGGGCCCACTGCCCAGAGGGCCCACCTGTCAGGTTGACTCGGTCGTGATGACATCAGCCGGGCCCACGCTGACGTCATCATTGCCGGACCCCCCGGCTGACGTCAGGCTTGCGTCATGCTGACGTCAGCAGGACCGCGTGGCGCGCTCTGGCGCTGCCACGTGTCGCGTCCTGGTTTTTCCGAATTTAATCTTTTCGGGTATTCGTTTATCTTTTTCAGAAAATGATTTAAACTTAGAAAATTGATAACTAATTCAAATTAAGTCAGAAAATTATGAAACCAGTTTCTATAATTTTCTAAAAATATGAATAACAGTTTGGGAGGGTATTTGGAGCCATTTGGATCTTCTATATTGCTGTTCTTTGGATTTCTTGCCATTTACCGTAGGATTTATCGTACCTTCCGTGTTAGGAGACGACGACCGTGAGCAGCTGATTGAGGATCCGGCCGAGGACTTCGACAGCTACCCGCACTCTCCAGGTTCACGCCCATCCCATCTTTTGAATGCCCATTAGGCATATGCTGTTAGTATGCTAGTGCTTGCACGTGATGATTATATGATGATTAACCATGCATAGCCCTTTATTGCCTTTACCCCCTTGATGACCTACCACTTACTATATACTTGAGATATTGCTATTGCTGTGCATGCTATGTGTGGGATTGGTAGATATTCTCTGTGTGGGGTGTGTGGGAAAACTGGGAAGGAGTATGGTGATTTTGACCTTAGTAGGTCCTTGTCGGTGCGGGTATTTATAACAACCCGACTTAGGCTTTCGGGGAGCCAGGGGCGAGCTTCTGAGTAAGCCCTGTGTTGTGCCTGTGGCGGGCACGGTTGTGACTTGTGATTGTGATTGGGAGCTAGGAGTATGGCGGTTACCTGAGATGGTAACGGTTGCGGACCACTGCGGTGGATACGCTTTTGGGACGATGACACCCGTACCGGCACCTTAAACCTTGTTGACCGACCTCGTGATCACTGTACCGTGCGCACCAGCTTGCTTTTGTGGGAGGAGTACCAGCTAGCCTTTCTCGGAGCGGCATCCGGACTGTTGGCGACTACAGTGTAGTATTTGTGTCAGGGGGACTGGATGCGTCCTTACACCCCCGATCGGCGAGCTATTCCCCGTCTGGCCCACGGGGAACGTCTTCACAGCTCTTGGGGCCAAAGTTAGCGTGCCGAGGCGTTCAGACCCGAGGGATGCAGGAGGATGCCGTTTCCGGTTAGGAGTTACTAGTTGTGGGTTGTGTCTCAACCGGTTGATCCCCGGTTTGCAGCCCGAGTTGGGTACAGGCGTACAAGCTCTGCAGAGTCTTATGATCTATACGTATAGCCGTGACCTCGGTCTCGGAAAACGCGGTGTTTATGTCTCGGTCGTCCATTGTTTTGGGATATGCTTTCTCTTCCCCTATAGGAGAGTGTGTGAGGTCGTTGGTGCGGGCGGGGAGAGGGAGGTAGAGCTTCGCTTCCCTTGTGATCCGTCCGTACCTCTTGAGATGCCGGGGATGGGAGCCCGCGCATCGCCCGAGAGATGGAGGTGTTGTGTTGTGGCGGGACCTGGTGAGCCAGGACGGCCCGAGTTGTGGTAAAAGTGGGATATGGGATTGGAGTTACATATGCTGCTGCTGCATAGGAAACCTATACCCCTTTCCATTGCTATTTTCTTTCCCCTTAGAATTAGGCCACTAAAAGCTTGCATACGGATGGTGACGTGGACCTGTCCCATTCCTTGGGGGCAGTTGTGAGCTTACAGGTTTGCGGTCAGAGCTCGAGTTCGATCTCGACCTCGCTATGGAGTTAGGGTCGTGTGCTACGCTCAAGGACGCCTGTGGTGAAGATTGAAGATGCAGACTTGAAGCCCTAGCTTCCGCTACGTAGGATTTCTTCTTGTTTAGCCCAAAGAGGCTTGTACTACAGTTGTCCCGAGTTGTATCGGGTGTAATCATTCAATATTGTATTCTGTAATCATTGTATGGAAATGATATTTCACTGGAATGAGTTCTGTACGTGATAGCTACTGATCCAGGGACTATCACAAGGGTACAGAGAGTCGAGTTTTCGTCATTGAAAACCCGGTTCGTTTCAGCTGTATTGTTTGTTCTGAACCCCTTCTGTTTCCTAGGGATGTAGTGAAGCTTGAGAACTTGTTTCCCAGTGATTATGTACACGAGGAAATTAATCTGGTTAGTCTTTGCCATCAGTTCTGTCATTTATTTTTTTTTGAAAGGAGATTTCCTCTGTCATTTTTTTAGGTCGCCCCAGACCACATGTCCGCAATAGCCAGCCAGAGCTCAGCATAGAAGGCGCCGCGACGCGACGTTCTCTAGTAACCTGAGACCCAGCCAGCAGAACCGAGCTCTTTGCATGAGCTGCAGTGTGGTTTCGTGCGCGTCCCACGAATCCAATGGAGCGGCGGAAGATGATCGGCGACCTCCTCAGGGCAAGCGCGAAAAGCTCGGCCCTCCGCGGCGGCGCCCAGCTGCACGCCGCCCTGACGAAGCTGGGGTTCGGATCGGACACCATGCTCAGCAACAACCTGATCGACATGTACGCCAAGTGCGGGAAGCTGGCCATGGCAGCCGAGGTATTCGACAGAATGCCCGACAGGAACGAGGTCTCGTGGACGGCCCTCATGGTGGGCTTCCTGCAGCACGGGGAGGCCAGGGAGTGCCTCAGGCTGCTCGGCGAGATGCGGGCCTCGTCGGAGGCCGCGCCGAACGAGTACACGCTCTCGGCGAGCCTCAAGGCCTGCTGCGTCGCTGGCGACACGAGCGCCGGTGTCCGGATCCATGGAGTCTGCGTCAGGACCGGGTACGAGGAGCACCACGTCGTCGCCAACTCGCTGGTGCTCCTCTACTCCAAGGGCGGGAGGATCGGCGACGCTCGGCGCGTGTTCGACGGAACCGGCTTCAGGAACGTCGCCACCTGGAACGTCATGATCTCCGGGTACGCGCACGCCGGCCACGGCAGGGACGCGCTGCTCGTGTTCCGGGAGATGCTGCAGCGGCACAACGGGGAGCAGCAGCCTGATGAGTTCACCTTCGCCAGCTTGCTCAAAGCCTGCAGCGGCCTTGGCGCGGCACGCCAGGGCGCGCAGGTTCATGCGGCCATGACGGCCAGAGGCTTCTTCTCCACTGCCTTTCCCAACGGCATCCTCGCTGGCGCGCTGGTCGACCTGTACGCCAAGTGCCGGTGCCTGCCGGTGGCGATGCAGGTGTTCGAGAGCCTGCAGCGGAAGAACGCCATCCAGTGGACGACGGTGGTCGTCGGCCACGCGCAGGAGGGCCAGGTGAGGGAAGCAATGGAGCTGTTCCGACGGTTCTGGAGCTCCGGCGTCCCAGCTGACGCCCATGTCCTGTCCAGCGTCGTCGGCGTGTTCGCCGACTTCGCGCTGGTCGAGCAGGGCAGGCAAGTGCACTGCTACACTGTGAAGAACCCGGCCGGGGGGCTGGACGTGTCGGTGGGCAACTCCATGGCCGACATGTACCTCAAGTGCGGGCTGATCGACGAGGCGAAACAGCTGTTCCAGGAGATGCCGGCGAGGAACGTCGTCTCGTGGACGACGATGATCAACGGTCTCGGAAAACACGGGCTCGGCCGTGAAGCCATCCACATGTTCGAGCAGATGCGAGCAGATGGACGCGTCGAGCCCGACGAGGTGGCCTACCTGGCGTTGCTGTCGGCGTGCAGCCACGCCGGCCTTGTCGAGGAGTGCCGGCTCTACTTCTCGAGGATGCTGCAGGAACGCAGGGTGAGACCAAAGGCAGAGCACTACGCGTGCATGGTGGATCTCCTCGGCCGCGCCGGAGAGCTCGGTGAGGCCAGGGACCTCATCCGGACGATGCCCATGGAGCCAACCGTGGGCATATGGCAGACGCTCCTGAGCGCGTGCAGAGTGCACAAGGACGTGGGCGTGGGCAGGGAGGCCGGCGATGTCCTCCTGGCCGTCGACGGCGACAACCCTGTGAACTACGTCATGCTGGCCAACATCTTGGCTGAGGCGGGGGAGTGGCGCGAGTGCCACAAGGTAAGGGACGCCATGAGGCGCAAGGGGCTCAAGAAGCAGGGCGGGTGCAGCTGGGTGGAGCTCCACAAGGAGGTGCACTTCTTCTACGGCGGCGGCGACGACACGCACCCGCAGGCCGGCGACATCCGCCGCGTCCTGAGGGACGTCGAGAGGAGGATGCGGGAGCACCTCGGGTACACCGCCGACACGCAGTTCGCGCTGCACGACGTCGACGAGGAGTCGCGCGCCGACAGCCTGAGGGCGCACAGCGAGCGGCTCGCCGTCGGGCTGTGGCTTGTGCACAACAGCGGCGGCGACGGCGGCGGGGGGCAGGAGAAGAAGGTGATCAGGGTGTACAAGAACCTTCGGGTGTGCGGCGACTGCCATGAATTCTTCAAGGGCTTGTCGGCTGTCCTCAAGGTGGTGTTGGTGGTGAGAGACGCCAATAGGTTCCATCGATTTCAACAGGGAGCGTGCTCCTGTAGAGACTATTGGTAGAGACTGCAACTGCTCGCCGACCAACCTTTTCTGTTTTCATCTGATGATCACAAGTCGCATTATTTCAGTCTGCTAGTGCTAGCAATAGGATCTGCCAGTCAAATAAGTTATTATGAAATGAACAGAGCTCTAACAGGATTCTTCTCAACCCAACCAAAAAAAGGTGTTACCACAAATCTATTGTGTTTTGAGTTTGCATGAAGGGAACCATCCCCATTTATTATCTCATTATTGGACCAACAGTCATACCATACATCACGGACAAGCATAAGTTACAGGGAGTCTTAACAAGCAACAAAGAAAGGAGACCACCCAATCAATTCAATGACAGGTAATATGCTCTCTCAGCAGGGTAAACTTCTGAAAAGCTTTCAACAATCTCGTTTGCCCAGGGTACAGCTCAAGTATCAGCATATGCATCAGTTTATAGCAGCCACCGCCTTTTGTGACTCCACTGTCTTCAAGACTTCCTCCCCCATACGCTTGCATCCAACCAGTGTCTGTAATTGACAAGACAAGTTTCAAAAAGCTTTGAAAACTTGGTAGTTGGTACTAGTTTCTTCCACACAAACTTGGTAGTCTAAAATCGCATAGGCCTACCAAATTCCTTGCATAAGCGCATCATACCAAGTACTTCACATTAAACATATACAATAATATGAAGCTAACAAGATATACCCTTTTAAACAGAAAAGGGATGGAATGAAACTTCTTTCTGAAAAAATAAGGAAGCAATTTGAAAGTAGGGGAAGCATATGATTCATCGATAATAACTCTATAACAAATTTATCTTTACCGTTCCAGGAGAATATATGTCCCCAGTTCGGAATCCCTGGTTCAGTGTTTCTGTAACTGCAGCTTCAATTCTCTTTGCAGCATTTTCCTCTCCAAGGCCATAGCGCAATAGCATCGCTGCACTAAGAATTGTAGCTAATGGATTGGCCTTGTCCTGCATCCAGTAAATAACAAGAGGAAGCAAATTTCAAACAAAACTACATACTTTAACCCAACCTAGTGTCAAAGAATTATTATATAAAAATAGAGGCCGTCTTAACCTGCCCAGCAATATCAGGGGCAGAGCCATGAATGGGCTCAAAAAGACCTGGTCCCTGCACAGAAACATAAAAAAAATCTTGAGCAGTACATCCAAAATTACAGCAGACTGTGATAGCATCCATAAATGATTTAGAGGGCTTGAGAGCATTGGACGGAGTCTATTACCGATTCACCAACGCTAGCAGATGGGAGCATTCCAATGCTTCCCGTAATCATTGATGCCTCATCAGATAATATGTCACCAAAGATGTTGTTTGTGACAATTGTGTCGAACTGCAGTGGTGATACAGGAAATTTAGGAGGTCAACACATCCTCTTGACGTTTAGCTAGGATGCAACAATCACATGAAAGAAAAAACAAACCTGCTTAGGATTCCTAACAAGCTGCATCGCGGCATTATCAACATACATGTGTGAGAGTTCAATGTCAGCGAATTCAGAAGCTAGTGCAGTCACCCTTCTTCTCCAAAGCATGGATGCCTACAATAACATTGGGGAAAAATAGTTATAAGTTATAACATTTCAACAGGTTTTCCAGTGATAGGTTGCTAGCGCAATGCTAAAAGATGACGTTTCAAGTTTTGAAAAACATTTGGGACAAGCGTCATACAATACCTCCAGCACATTTGCTTTATCAACTGAGCATAGTTTCCCTCTTCTCTTGCGAGCAACCTCAAATGCAACACGTGCTATGCGGTCAATCTGGTGACAAATAGAGGATCTCATCATCACCAAGGATCAAAATTGTATAGATGAACCTTAAATAATGTCAGAAAAATGCATTCTTCAAAAAACATAAATGCTCTGGATATGGTATACAGATATTTATTACCCCAGAAATGGTATTCTACTATTCTGACATGTACAATTATGAGGCTTAAAGACCTAAAGGTATGAAAGTAATTTTTTTTAGAAAGTAAAGAGACACATTGGAAGTAGACTATATAATGGGGTGTAGAGTACTGGAGTCACCTCTGAAGCTGCATAAACTTCTGTGTTGAAGCCAGTTTCCTCTCCATTGTCATTTGTTCCAAAACCCCTAGGTTTGCCAAAGTATATTCCTGGCATGGAGTGATGGAGGATTCCAAATTATTACTATTGGCAGGCACAAGGTTTATCAAAGTGCACTAGCGGATATTAAATTGGAAATAAAACAAAAACCTTGGTTCATGTTTGGATAGGATTTGGTCAACATTACCTCCAGTAAGCTCTCTGACAACCATAATGTCAACACCTTCAGCTACCTCTTTCTTAAGAGTAGATGCGTCTACCAGCTACGAATTGCAGGGCAGTTCAACAATCAAATGGTCATAATACATACAAGAATTTTTTTTTTCTTAACAAAGGAGTGAAGTTGGTATACCTGCAGCAACACCGCAGCTGGACGCAGATTGGCAAACACACGGAGCCCAGCACGGAGCTGGAGCAACCCTGTCTCAGGCTTGAGGTGTTTCTCATTGTTATCCCACTTATACCTACATCAACAACATTAGCACTGAGCAACTCAGAACGCAGTTGCTTGTCACGAATTCTGAAGAAACCAAATGTCCAAATCCATTAGGCTGCTCTCAGTCGCTACGTAAATGGGTGGACTGCTGCTGAAACAACAACCGGCTCACCCTCCTATGGCGCCGAGGAGGACGGCGTCAGAATCCCTCGCTGCGGCGAGCGTTTCGTCAGGAAGCGGCACGCCGGTGGCATCCAGCGCCGAGCCGCCCATCAGCTTCTCCTGGAAACGGAGCTCCACACCTGCACCGGAAGGGGTATCATCCTGCAAGTACTCACGGATATGAAGCTAAGGCATTGGATTTTGATGTATCGGAGGCTTACCTTCGAGAGCGCCGGCGAGGGACAGAACGTCCTTGGCGACGGCGACCACCTCCGGCCCGATGCCGTCCCCTGGGAGGAGTGTGATGTTGTAGCTCCTCGCTGAGGCTGAGCACCGCAAGGCTGCCATCTGCCGCGGCCGCAGCGCCGCGCCGCCGGCTCGCCGGCGGGAGAAGGCTAGGGTTTTGAGCGGCGTGGCTTGCAGAGCCGCCGCCATTGCTGCCGCTGCTTAGCTGTCTGTAGTTTGGGCTCACCAAATCCTTCCCACCAAGATAGAATTATTAATTGATGATAGTGATGATCAGTGTGGGCCCTCCCCGATGCTCATGGTACGGGCTTCTTATTACGGCCCAGCCCATGCTCATGGTGGGCCCAATTGAGCACGAATCGGCCGGTCAGGCTCCAGCAGATGGCTCCGGGGAAGCGAGGCAAGGCGGCCAAAGGGGAGGCGGCGCCGCCGCCGCCCGCCGCCGCCAACGCCAACGCCGGCGGAGGTGGGTTTCCGGGATGCCTCCGATTGATTCCGCCGTCCACCGTCGCCGTCTCGATCCACGCCAAGCCTGGCTCCAAGGTCGCCACCATCACAGGTCGGTCGGTCGGTCTGCCCCTTCTCAGATTCTCACTTGCCACCGCTGGTTGTCTCTCTGCCTGAAGCGTGTGTGTGGATTTTGCAGAGATCGGGGACGAGGCGGTCGGCGTTCAGATCGACGCGCCGGCGAGGGATGGCGAGGCCAACGCTGCGCTCGTCGACTTCATCAGCTCGGTGCGTAGTTTGCCGTTGCAAAACACTAGATCAACTAGGATTGACTAGCGATCGGTACTTCCGTGTTACCGTTCTAAACTGGGCTATGGCTGATAGTTACTGTCAGGAAACACAGCATCCTCACAGTACCAATGACTAGCGATCCTTGCTTAATCAAAATATAATCTTTTTTTTTAGGAGAAATCAAAATAGAATCTTGCCTGTGAAAATGTTCATAACTTCTTATTTTGTATCCGCAGAGTGGCAATCAAATTGTTATCATGCTGGTACTTACCAATGAGCAAATATTAGCACATATGGCAGACATCTTGAACTAATAAAGTCTGCTTTCATGCACATATTTTTCAGCTTTGGGCTCTGTCAAACACTTGAATTTTACAAGATCACTTTCTTTAGACTAACTGTAAATACTGATAGCACTGTATATTATGCGAGTAGTCAAATTGGTATGTATGATTGTTTTTCTTTCTGCTTGCTTGGATTTCTTTTTTTAAAAAAAAAAACTGCATTCTAGGTTTGGGAATGCAAAGAAAACTGTAGGCGTCAATGAATGGCGAATTGTTCTTTGAGCTTGACTGTGCTGCGACAGCTAATTTTGGCTAAGCAAAGGGTAGTCTGACTCAGTGCAAAACTTAATTCTTGTGTTGAGTCTTCTATTCTGCATGGACCCGAGATTAATAGTTTTTTGTCTTCAGTCTTGGATTCTCATTAAATTTATTATAGTTTTCTTTTGAGCCTTGGATTTTGTTTAAATTAATACTTTTTTCAAGCTTACTGCGATAGATGTCAATACCATTAGTCTGACAGTACTAAAAGACCCAAAAACAGCGTTCACGTGCATCATGGTGTGAGCTTTCTCGAGCTGGACAAAGGCAACTTGAAGTTCATACTTCGCAACAATAAAACTGATGCTGTTTTTGACATGAACAAGTATCTTTTTTGTTATTTGTTTCGCTGTCAAACTGCAATTCAAGGGGTTATAGTCATTGACAAAAAATGGGAACTGTATCCCTGGGAACAAGCTATTAGGTTGAGAAGTAGCTTGTGATGATCTAAGTTTATGAACAGAAAGGGCAAGGAAAAAATACAGTGAGTTAGACTGCAGCCTTTGGTACTATTAAGATTTAATAGAATAACTATACCTTCAGTAACTATGGTTATATAAACGGATGTGATCAGTGTTTGGAGCATCGGATGTTTTATTTATCTGCAATCTGTTCTATCTTAATTCTGCGAATCTGTGTGAAATCTGCAGGTACTTGGGGTGAAGAAAAGAGAGGTATCTATTGGCTCTGGGTCTAAATCAAGGGAAAAAGTTGTGCTAGTACAAGATGCTACACTTCAAGGTGTCTACGATGCTTTGAAGAAATCATGTAATTGTTCATGATGTATGTATGCTAAACCTGATATTACCTGGATGAGCAGCTAAACTGGTGTTCATGATGTAATAACACATCCCCCGTGCTAGTGAATCTTCCTAGTTCCTACCTAGTGAGTTGTCAACTCCTCATCTTCACCCTTGCAAGATACAGTGAGTTGTAAAGATGGAGGAGATGGAACTGGAATTGGATGGTGTCTTCGTTGCCGTGTCAGATGTTAGATGTATATCTGTCAATGAGACCATGATTTACAGTACTGAATTAATTAAGCATGCCTCAGGCGGGGTTTTGGCAGTTGGTGGACTGCCACTGATAGTGCCTCGGCTTCTAATTTTTTGAAGCGTACTTTTTCTGTTTATTTGCTCTGTGCTTCTAAAACTAATTGCAAGGCTTATTTGAATTAATCACAGTACATTATCGAATATAAATGGTCACGAATGAATACGAAAGATTCTTACAATTCTTGGTTGCCAGTCTCCCAACGGCATGAATAGATCAGACAGAGAAGGAAATAGATAATATGATTTGGCGAACATACACAAAGTTTCAGATGTGGCACATTCCTTGACTTATTTTAGTCGTCTAATGGCTCCTTTGTAGGTGCCACATGACGTTCACTTCAACTTGACCACCATTGAATTCTCTTTTTTGACTCCTAATTCTAAAGGGGGGCTCTAGACGTTCTTCACTCCTAATTCTACGGCTGCAGTCTAGACAGAATTTAAAACTCTTGTCCTCTTCTTGGCTGTCACAGGTTGTGATTACTCTTAGGTACACCTCTATGTGGAGTTTTAAAAGTTGACTGGCTGACAATGCAATCACGTATGGTGTCAGTGGAAGAATGCACGTGGAGCCACAGGGCGTGGGCAAGCTCCTCCCTCGTTCACGACTGAGGGGCTGTTTAGTTGAGTGTAAAAAAGCTAAAAACTAAAAAAGTAGCGCAATTCTATCTTAAACACGTATAAAAAATTAGATCAGTCTACCAAGAGATATTGTTGAGCCAAACATGTGGGGCCCACTGAAACCAGCCTATCTGTGAGCCTGTTCGCCCCCGAGAGCCGACGGCTGCAACCCATATGTGTGGGCCCACTTTGAAATTAGCAAATGGATCTAAACACCGTTTGCTAAAAATAAGCAAATGAATCTAAACACCTAAGATCTAATTTTTTAGATTTTTTAGCATGCATCTAAACAAAGCCCTCAAGAGATGGACGCTTTTGCTCCCATAGTCAAGGGCACTTGCCTTGACGCTACCATACACGGCGCGGCTTGTCGAACCACCGAGGTTCAACCTGACCTCAACATGTGTCTCAACACCCTCGGGAATCACCACATATGTGACCTCCAACTTGCGGCCAAGACCTCCATAGATGGTTTGTGTGAATTCCTCAACCTCATCAGGGTCAGTAACATCCCAGCTATCGTGGATACGACCAGTACAAGATCCCTCGTCATCGTCTGTGAAAACCTTCAAGCCCAAACCGCCGTAGGCCTCCAGCATCACACATGGTCCAGTGAGTACCAAATCCATCCCTTCCTACACATGAAAGCATGAATGTGATATAGTATATTATAAAGTAGGTAAAGAGGCATAATAAAGCATGTAGTAGATACTGCCGGTATATACTTGTAGCGCGCGTCCTCGCAGACGCCCACACGTGCTAGTACTATATATCTGTTGGGCTAGGCTTCTGGTCTTTGTACGGCCCAGAAAAATGATTCGAACCCATCAGCACCAACCCCGGCCCACCCAAAGTGACTTCCCCACCTCGCTTCCGGTCTTTGTTTTTGTTTCACTGTCAAACTGCAATTCAAGGGCCGATTAAAGTCATGGGCAAAAATGGGACCTGCATCCTTGGGAACAAGCTATTGTATTTGGTTCACAAGTAGCTTGTGATGATCGAAGTTTATGAACAACTAACATCTTGCCCGTGCGTTGCTATGGACAACAAAAACTTTTGTACTAAAATACACGAATTGCACCACAAGATAACAATAATATAAAGTGTTAACTCCAAAAAATAAAATTCTTAAAATTAAAAAATCTCGTAATTAACAAATACAAGATGTCCTTTTAGTGAACTGAAAACGCGGGATGATACATACTATCATAAGGAACCTCTCTGATGCCCGAGAAAAACAAACAAAAGCGGATTTCTGAATTGTGGATATTCCAATTCTCAGATGGACACAAAAAATAATCGACTGCTGAACTACCAATGCCATGCAAATTCACACGCTGAAATCTTCATCACTTGGCGATAGTTACCTACTCGCTAATGAAAAATTTCATGTAAAACAGAGTACTACGATGACTTTGTTTTAAACATAGTTGCTAATAATATTGTTGCTATTCAAAATTAGTTACACCTACGGATGAGTAGGCCCTGATAAATTCCAAGTATATAAGAACTTTGAATCAACTCCTGTGAAACTCGCTGGATTTTTTTTTCTTCAAAATTTGACAAACTGCAACAATATTAACCAAACCAAATGTTAAGAGTAAAGCAAAGCTACATCTCCTGCAACTACCATAACGATCCGCACCAAGTCATACACCACATCAGCATTCAGAGATGAGAATCCTTATTAGAAAAAGTTCAACTGAAGCCCACAGTTGACCTGAGCCATGGCATACATAGGAAGTTGTTCCTCGGTCGCGAACGAGCTGGTGTACCTCCATCTCATTCTTGTACGCCGCAATGGAGGTGCAGCCTTCCACTTCACGGAGATGAGAAAGTTCAAAGTTGAGTTAATGCCTGGCCTGGGCGCTCCTCAAGCATCTGCTTTCTCGCTTTCTTGCTCGTGCGTTGCTACGAGTGTTAAAAAAACTCAATAATAGCATGCACTGGTTCCTGCAGCAAAAAATGTAAAATATATTTTCAAGGCCTAAAATACAATATATTGAGTATCAAAAAATATATTGGGTTAATCTTATTACATTGCTACTGTTGCACCATATTACTCTGTGAGTAAAATACGGGAGACTATAATTGAATGATGTTCGCATGGCCAGAGACAAAAAAAAGAAAAAACAGGGCATCATTGACAACAGAAATATTTTTTTAAATATTAAATATGAAATCAAAGTATGGAGATCAGTGTATATATACACCAAACTGCAAATGTCAGACAAGCCCATAATCTGCAAATATTGCATAAGGATCAGAGTTAGAATGGGTCATCTTAGAGCCAGATAATCATCACAAATTTAATTGTTCACCGGAGTTTGAATTTTGCCTACCAGAGGCTGCCACTTCACTGTTCCACAAATGCAAACCTTTACGCAATATCGATCACTCAAACTGAAAAAACTGCAGGCAACATCGATTTTGTTTTTGTACTGCCTTTAAACTCTTCCTGGTGCATGGGCAATAGCAGCAAGAATCTATCATTTTTTATTACAGATTAGTTCTATGTAATACTTGTGGTTAGTAGTTTCTACTTTATAGCAAAAATTTAGAGCCAGATAATCAACAACAATTTAATTGCTTATGGAACTGATCGTAGTGTTCTGCAGGTGGCTAAATTTAATTGTATGGAAAAAAAAAGGGTCATATCAGAGCATGCAAATAAAGATTATACTCAAATCAGCAATTCACCATAGTCTCAATTTTGCAAGCAAAGCAACCTTCACTCTTTGTGTGCAGACTGCAGGCTCCATGCCTCTATGTCCATCTTCTGAATTAACCATTGGGCTTCCTCCATGTTGCAATGATCTCTGACAGCTTCCTCCATGTTGCAATGATCTCGGACAACTTCCTCCACGCTCGTGGAGCACCACCAATCTCGCGACACGCCGGCACCAGTACCTCAGGCGTACTGCTTCCCATCCAGGAAAGTATTTTCTTCTATCCTCGTCGTTATGCCTTGTGGATGTAGGATTGGGTTGGAGCGGCAATAAGATGAGTGAGCGGAGTAGCTGCCGAATCTGTCGCATGGTGGACCCCTTGGCGACGAAGGATCGTGGGCAGGGCCGGGAGACTTACAAGTCAAGGTGAGCCGCATATTGGGGAGGGGCGGTCTTCGAGGATCGAGGGAGAGGAGGAGCCCTGGCCGGAGACGTCGAGGCGACAGCGGCGGCGGTGTTCTCCTCCACGCGTGAGGGACGACGCGTCGCGAGGACGGGCTATCCGGGCAGGCCTCGATCTCCATTCACCGGCCGTGCAATGGGTTCACCGTTACTCCCGTCGTCCACCTGTACGACACTGGACGGGAGGTGCGAGGGCACCAAAAGCAGCGCGATCACCATTGCATCCCTGCGTGTCGGGGGAGAAGGCGCCCTGGGCGGAGTCCGTGACACAGCGGCACGAAGAGAAGGGAGCCGCTGTTTTGCGTCCATGTGCGTCGCCCTGATGGAGGCCGACGTGGGCCGCGTGATTGACGGCGACAGAGAAGCGGGAGGGCGGCCGGGCGGTGATTGACGTGGGATTTGAAAACGGCGATAAGTGGGCAGGCGTGCGGGAGTGCGGACGACGGGCATACGACTGACGACGGGGCAAAAGTGAGGGCAGATTTTGTTCACCTTACACTCTTTTTAGAAGTAGAGAAAATGCCAAGGAAAAAAATGCAAACAGATCTGATCAGTGTTTGGATCATCTGACATTATTTTCTTTATCTGTCGTCTGTCCTATCTTAATTATGAGAATCTGTGTGAAATGTGCAGGTACTTGGGGTGAAGAAAAGAAAGGTATCTTTTGGTTCTGGGTCTAAATCAAGGCAAAAAGGTGAAGTCATGTAATAGTTTGTTCATGAGATATGTATGATAAGCCTGATATTACGTGGATGAGAATGATCTAAACTAGTGTTAGTGATGTAATAACACATTCGCCGTGTTAGTGAACCTTCCTATAGTGAGTTGTGAACTGCTCATCTTCACCCTCGCAAGATTCAGCAAGTTTTAAAGATGGAGTGACTTGACTGAATTGGATGTTGTCTTCCTTGTAGTGTGAGATACGTATCTGTCAAAATGAGACCATGATTTACAGTACAGAAGATATGCTTGCCATCTAACGTTAAATCCTGTGTATGTGGCTCTATTAAGGCCCCGTTTAGTTCCCACAAAAATACACTATTCATCCAACTTTTCACTATTCATCCCATCCCTTCTACTCACGTAACACTATTCATCTACAGTGTTTTTTTGGTGAACAGTGTATTTTCGGGAAAGATGGGCCACCAGGCTTGCTTGCAACAAATTTCCTCTTTCAAGGGGATAAGTTTAGCACATAATGAAACGCCTTGGACATGTACTGCTGCTGCCCATGGAGCCGTTTAGCAACTTTTGGCGATCGGCTCGATGCACGGGGATCCATGACAATTTTGGGTCTAAGATATGCATCAGCTGGTTCTGTTTTGTTCCTTATTATTCTGCATCTATCTGCGCTAGCTGTTAAACGGTATGTTTAGTACTCTGGTACTGATTGCCCTGAGCATTTGTGCCAAGATAGGGTGGGCTACAATGGAGTGGGGAAAGCTACTTTCATTTGCACTGCTGGAACAATGAGCAGAGATTGCGGCCATTTGCGTGCGATTTGGCGCGTCGAGATTGCGGCCATCTGCCAAAGCTGTCATCAGCGTGCAGTGCAGGGCATGGGGGCATGGCGATTGCGACTGATTGGATGGCATGCTCTCATGCTCAGGTTGTTTGTCTTGTACGAATGCGACTTGTCTTTGCCACTTATCAGGACGGATTAGAGTACGTTTTCAGTTATCAGGAGCACGGTTATCAGTACGTGCCGGCGGTCAAACATGGAGGACGCGCGCAGTCGGTACACAACTTGTGTTGATAGTCGTGAGCGCGCATAAGCACAACGATGGAGTGAATATTCTTTCTTGAGTTTGGGTTGGGATCACGAGGAAGGAGAGCATGCATGCATCGATGGATCATTTGAGTCGAGAGGAGGAGGAGGAGGAGGACAAGTTGGCGTCTGTCTAACAGTCTTATATAAGCATGTGCACGAACGTCAATGATGTTTCGGTAGCCAAGGTGCATGCATGATCTGGATCTGCTACATTATGTTACGTATGTCCCAACTTAATTGGCCTGGTCAGTAATTTCTTGGCAACGCCTATCAATGGCTGCCAATTACCACGAGAGCAGCTAGCTACCAAGCGAGCCCAAGTAAACAAAAGCAAGCAAGAGCCATGGTCACGTCACATCGAACGCCTATTAGTAATAAAGCTGCACAAAGCAATTCAGCGTCAGAGAAGATGGCGTTTTGCTTGATAACGTGTTGGCTGGCCTACAATAGACACGCACAACACACTTTTTTTTTAATAGTATTGTACTGCATTGCATTAATATGATACTGCTTAACCTTTACGATTAGGAGCAGTATATAATATACTCTAGTTCTCTAGTTATAGTGGAAAGTCCGTCTCCCTCGACGCTGTACTGCTCTGTAATTTGTGGTCTAAACGGAGCGGAGCGCTCATCTGAATATCTGATGACATGCAGTTGCATGCACATGCAGTCATGCAGAGAGATGCACGCACGCAGTGGTTTCTCAAATATAGACCAGCATGCATCTATCCGGCCGGCTTTGAGACCATGTTATTAGGACAAAAGACCGAACCAGGGCCGGCTTTGAGTTTGAGATGGTGCAATGCACGAGCGAGCATTCAATGCATGCTAACCGAACAGATCCTAATAATTGATTTTGATTAGCAGGAGGGTCGGCCTGTGTGCCAGCTTCGTTCGTTTACACCGTACCGTGGGCGGGGCGGAGCGGAGCGGAGCGGAGCATGTGGTGGTCAGAGTCAACGCTGACTGAGCTACACCGGCCGGCGAGACGACGCTGCTGTCACGTTCACCGGACGGACGGGTACGAGGGACCAGGACGTACACACGTCAGAGACGGCCGCGGCTTTGACGATGGCCACGCCTCGCCTGTACGGCTGTGCCTGAGTACGTACGTGCATGTCCACCACCAGCACCGGCACCACATGGAAATGCATGAGCCAAATACTACTGTACTGACACCGCCGTGGCGCCGTCCATTCGCTTGTTTGTGCCAACGCATGCATCCACGGAAGTACTGTAGTAAATGGCTGCAGCTGACAGCTAGCGTCTGCTCGCCCGTCTCACACAGTCTTGACATTCTTTGCTGAGCACGAGGTGTATGATGTGACAGGCACATCATCAATTCATTTTAGTATTAACTGTGTGTCCATATGATATGGTGAGGATCCATCTCATTTTGTTGTGACGAGAAATACAAAGCCGGCCGGAAGACGCACGCTAAAGGGGGATCGAGGACATATATATTGCACGCTCCATTACTTGTAAACCGAACCTTTGCATATATTGGATTTTTTTGGGCCATGCTGCTTGTCAGCAGCTCGCAACATGCAAGTACTACTGTAGTATATTCTTGCAGATCCCGAGGCAGCTGAACTGACGTTGATTGATCTTAGCGGTAGCGTATAGTACGAGATAGAAAAAAAAAGTTGCAGCAGGCATCAGCACCAGGGAGTGCACATTTGGTTTGGTTGGCAGCGTAGCACTCTGCTCGTGATCCAATAAGATGCTCCTCGCCACTCAGCCTTTTTTGTTACACTTGGTGCTAGTATATTTCTTCATTCTAGTGCACGCGTTTGTGTAATTGTGTTCGTTTTGGTTGGTGATATGCATGGTCTCTCCATATGACGAGATCCATGCTATGGCGATGTGAGCAAAAGACATGAGAACTGGATCCTGACAAGTTTCATTACTTCTTTTGAGGGAGCCAAAGGAAGACAAATCCATATAGCAAGTGTGCTTCCTTCTCTTGTTCTTTTTTTTAATTTATTTTTTGGATAGCTAGAACATCTTTGTTTTTTGAAACATCGAGGACTGAGTAGCTAATTTAAGTTGGTTTTGCTATTAGATTCACTCAAAGCAAAGGGGAATGCATTTGTTGGTAGGACGAGAGCGACAAGAAAGGACGAGGAAATAATGGCGAGGCCAGGTCCCAGGCGACGTACAAACATTCCATTCCATATTCCCTCCCCTCTTCATCTGTCGCCGCCCAAGAGCCCGTCATCCCTACTGAGGACTGGACGACGGTGACATACAAGAAGAAGGTCAAGTCACCCAAGGTTGCTGGTGTTCGATGGCCATGGGCAAAGGCCTCGTCTTGGAAGGGGCCTCTGCCACCGAAGAGATCATCGCCGAAGAAGTCGTTAGCCGACGTTCTGCTGCCGGCGCTCGCTCGCCACGCCGCCGGCGGCCGGTCGGCGGGGCATCAGCGCCATGGCAGGAGGTGGCAAGATCCGCTTTCCGCGCCAGTTCGAATTTCGACTAAAGCTACGGCTGGGCCGCCTCAAGTTGGTGGGCCGGTCAGGATTGGCCCAGAGAGCGTTACAACGCAATGGCCTAAGACACTTGACGCAGCCCAACCACAGCGTCGAATCAACAACGGCGGCCTAGCGTTGCTGCGTCCTTATCGATCACGCAATCAAGTTCGCACCTCCCCGCCGGCCCTAGAGCGTCGATCCTACTGCGACATCGTCATGGCCGGGGGAGTTGTGAAGGGGAGCGGCTCCGGTGCCGGTGGTGACGGAGGTGACAAGCGAGCTGCCTTCAACTTGCCGCGTGGAGGTCGCGCCAGAGGTCATGGGCGTGGCAGAGGTCGCAGACCGACGCCACCGCTGCACCTAGGGAGAGGCTCTGGAGATGATCGAGGCAGACAAGGCGAAGGCGCAAGAGGTTGGGGAAGAGGTCGGCCAAGAGACCTAGTTCCGGCCGGACAGGGTCACGGCGAAGGCCACGCTCAAGAACAGCGGGTTCCGGAGGAGCCGAACCCGGGTGCAGGGAAGCATAAAGGTGCAACACCTGTGGGCGAACCGGCCAAGAAGAAGAAGAAACCGGGACCCAAGTGTTCCATTTGCCTGGAAGACCACCGCACTCCTTCGTGCCCGTTGCTGCTGGGGCCGAAACCGTCGGCGCAGTTCTGTGGACTTGCTAGTGAAGGCCATGGGTTCTTTCAAATCCCCTACAGCACGGCAGCGCCAGTCCCGAAGAAAGTCTCCGCTACAGCTCTCGTGACCATTACTCAGGGGGAGGTGTCAGCGGAACTCCTGAAAGCTGAGATGAAGCGCCTTATTCCTGTTAAATGGGAATGGTCTGTCAGAGTCCATGGTGACAAACAATACTTGGTCACCTTCCCATGCCAAGTGGAACTCCAAAGGTTAGCTGCAATAAGAAGGATTCCAACTGATAACAATGAAGGCATGATGCAGTTCGAGGAATGGAACCATGAAGTGAAACCTATTAGGAAGCTGAAAAAAGCATGGATTCACGTTTATGGAGTGCCATTCGAGATACGGTCGTTCCTTCCCATTTGGGCTGTTGGGTCCATTGTAGGCTGTACACAAAGAGTTGACATGAGGCACATGAGGCAAACAGGTGTGGTGCGCATTCAAGTTGGGGTGCTGGAAATTGAACACATACCGGCCACTGCTGACATTGTGGTTGATGACTCATTATATGAGCTCTTCTTTGAGGTCAATTTTGTCATGCCCGAGAATGCGGAGGACAAATTCGATGATGCTGATGACCTTGATGATGAGAATAATGATGGAGAGGAAGCTGCACAAGAGGACCAGGAGATGCATGAGGCTACTGAACCGGCAACAGACACAGCCCAAGACGCAGGCAAGTCTCTTGCAGGTAATACGTCATCATCCCAGGGTGGGACAGCTCAAGATGCAGAACCTGTCGCACAGGAGGATGCCTCGGTGGAAGCTGATATGCCCGTCCTCACCTTGCTCGAGAATCATGATGAAGACACAACCGGGCTGGTGCCTGACGCAACCGGGCAGGAACACGCGGTGCCAGAGCTGGAGGACGTGGGCTCGGAGTTGCCCGCAGACTCCCCAACCCATGAGCCGCTCCCTACTGGCCTCGTGGAAGAAACAGCCCCAGAACAAGCAGCAGATCAGGCAGAAGACGCTCTGACGGCACCGAATGCGCAGGCTCTGCTGGACGTGTCTCCCATGCGGGTCACGATCCCTGCTTCTCTGCTGGTAGCTGCCGACCTGGATGAGTCTCCCGTGCGGGACCCGTCTCCTGCTCCGCTGCCGATAGCTGGCGGCCTGGACGCTGAGGCGGGGGCGACTGAGACTGCACCAGGAAAATTGGCAGCAGCCCCGCTGATCGTGTCTGCAGTGCGGGCCCTGCCTGCTCCACTTCCGGTAGCAGCGGAAGCGACCGGGACTGCACCAGGACAGCTGGCAGCAGCGCCTGCTCGTGGTGTTGCTGTTAACACAGCAATAACAAATGAACCGGCAACAAGGAGGGAAAAAACGGGCTCCCAGCTGCCCGTTTATAAAAAGACATGGGGTGACATGGGAGGAGCCAAGAAGCCGCGCAGAAGCGAACGCAACGCAGGAAAGGACGACCACACGCTGGCGAAAGCGGAAATCATGGCAGCAAGAAGGAACTTGGAATCCCCAGGTAATTCTTATGCCTCTTTTTCTAATTCGCAACTAGAGACCAGAGTTAGCAACCTAGGTTTTTCTTTAGGTAGAGATACTAGTGAGATTAATTCCTCGATACCTTCTCTTAAAATTAGTGAATTAAATAGGTTGCCTTTGTCTAATAAAAATAGAAACTCTGTTAATGTTAATCAACATTCTGTCTCTTTGGGTGAACTCGAGGAGGACAACATCGATGCAATTCTCAACCACGCATGTGGTCCTTTAAATGAGAATGCACCTGAGGATGGTCTAGATCACCTTTACTGTGATCTAGCTATGACCACTCAGGCGAGTAAATCCAACCCGGGGAAAACTAAAAAACACCCCAAGCTTCTCAAGAAGCCAAAAATGCCGACAAAACCATGTAGCCAATGAAAGGGATTTTCTGGAATAGCAGAGGTCTAGCTGACTTGGCTAAACACAGATACCTGTCGGACATGGTCCGTGAGGAGCAACTTAACTTCATTGCCCTCATGGAGACGAGTCGAGAAGAGTTTCCAGAAGCGACCCTAAAAAACTTTTGTGCTGGTCGAGAATTTATCTGGCACTCAATGGCACCCAATGGAAGGTCCGGAGGAATGCTCCTTGGAGTGGACCTTTCGGTATTCGATATTGGAAGCATTGCTGAGGGTGATTTTTACATCAAGTTCACCCTCCGAAATAAAAGTGATGGTTTCAAATGGGCACTTTATGCGGTTTACGGACCAGCCCAACAAGAAAATAAAGAAGCTTTCCTTATCGAAATGGCAAATTCCTGCTCAAGTGAGTCCCTTCCATTTATCATGGGTGGGGATTTTAACATCATGAGAGGGGCGGAGGACAAAAACCAGGGCAACTTCGATCCAAAATGGCCCAACACTTTTAATCAAGTGATTGAGGTATTAGAGTTAAAGGAAATCGATATGTCTGGTCGCCAATATACCTGGGTGAGATATGGAAATGAACCAACTCAGGAAAAATTGGACCGGGTTCTGGTCAGTACGGAATGGGAGGAAAAATTCCCCCTCACCACTGTGGAAGCACGAAACAGAGGCCAATCTGACCACACCCCACTTGTGCTCAACACGGGGGCATCCACGCACGGGTCGAATCCACCTATGTTTAAATTCGAGAGGGGTTGGCTCCTACGTGAAGGTTTCTTTGATATGGTGACCAACATTTGGCAATCAACAAATCATGGAAACACCAACCTTGAGCGGTGGCAAAACAAGATCCGAGCGGTGCGTAAACACTTACGCGGATGGGCAAAACACACGGCAGGTCACTACAAAAAGGAGAAGAAAAGACTCCTAAAACTGATAGATGACCTAGACAAAAAGTCCGAACTTGGTGCTCTCACGGATAATGAAATTAACATGAAACATTATCTTAGAGAGAGCCTGGCTATGCTTCTCCGAGAAGAGGAGATTAAGTGGTATGAACGTGCAAAAGTCACAACACTACTTCAAGGTGACAACAACACAAAGTTCTTCCACTTGATAGCCAATGGGAAACACCGAAAACAGCACATCTTCAGATTAGAACAAGAAGAAGGAGTCATAGTGGGTGACGAGGAATTAAAATCCTACATTACAAACTATTACAAGTGCTTATTTGGACCCCCGGAGGAGACTCCAATCAGACTAAGGGAGGACCAAACAGAAGACATCCCTCAAGTGACTCAGGTTGAAAACGACATCCTAGTTGCTCCATTTACAGAGAGCGAAGTCAAGAAGGCAGTGTTCCAAATGGAACATAATAAGTCTCCGGGGCCGGATGGATTCCCAGCTGAATTCTACCAAGTTTTTTGGGAAGTGGTGAAAGGGGACTTACTCGCTCTTTTCCAAGACTTCCATGAGGAGACACTCTCGCTGTATAGCCTCAATTTTGGCATTATTACCCTCTTACCAAAATCGAAGGACGCAAAACAAATACAGCAGTACCGGCCCATATGCATGTTAAATGTCAGCTTTAAAATTTTCACTAAAGTTGGCACCAATAGAATAAATATGGTAGCAGACTCGGTAGTACAACCGTCACAAACGGCTTTCATCCCAGGAAGGAACATTATGGAGGGTGTGGTTGTGTTACATGAGACCATACATGAACTCCATACCAAAAAACTAAACGGAGTCTTATTCAAAATCGATTTTGAAAAGGCATACGATAAAGTTAAATGGTCCTTCCTCCAAATGACCCTGCGTATGAAAGGATTTTCTCCTAAATGGTGTCGTTGGGTGGAAAGCTTTGTCGCGGGAGGAAGTGTCGGTATTAAAGTTAACGATGATATCGGTCACTATTTCCAAACAAAAAAAGGACTTCGCCAGGGAGATCCTATGTCCCCTATCCTGTTCAATATTGTAGCCGATATGCTGGCAGTGCTCATTAACAGAGCCAAACAAGATGAACAAATAGCGGGCATAATCCCCCACCTTGTGGACGATGGGTTATCCATTTTACAATATGCTGATGACACCATCATATTTATGGATCACGACATCGAAAAGGCGAAGAATATGAAGCTTTTGCTCACCGCCTTTGAACAAGTGTCGGGACTCAAAATAAACTTTCACAAGAGTGAACTATTCTGTTATGGCGACGCAAAAGATTTCGAAAGTGACTATACGGAAATATTCGGATGCAACATAGGGGAGTACCCATTCCGATATTTGGGCATTCCTATGCTCCACAGAAAACTTCGTAACAGTGACTGGCGACTTATTGAAGAAAGATTCGATAGAAAATTAAATTGTTGGAAGGCAAAGCACCTCTCATACGAAGGGAGACTGACTCTACTCAACTCAGTCCTTAGCAGCCTACCAATATTCATGATGTCTTTCTTCGAAATTCCCAGAGGTGTCCTCACCAAACTAGATTTTTATAGATCTAGGTTCTTTTGGCAAGGCGGAAAGGACAAGAAAAAATACCGCCTAGCCAAATGGGACATGCTATGCAGACCCAAAGATCAAGGAGGACTGGGTATTATAGACCTCGAAATCCAGAATAAATGCCTCTTAAGCAAATGGTTATTCAAATTGCTTAATGAGGATGGGTTGTGGCAGTCGTTACTTCGAAATAAATACATCAGAACAAAAACGCTGTCACAAGTCACAATTAAACAGAGCGACTCGCATTTCTGGAGAGGCCTATTAAATGTCAAGGACGAGTTTTTGTCACGCGTATCTTTTAATATTAAAGATGGCTCTCAGATTAGATTTTGGGAGGACACATGGATTGGAACTAGACCATTTCGTGAGCTATACCCCAACATTTATAATGTCGTACATAACCCACACAACTCAGTGGCAGCGGTAATGTCGACAACGCCATATAACCTCTCGTTCCGGCGCGTACTTGTGGGCATCAAACTCACAGAGTATAACAACCTGATAGCAAATATCTCAGCCTCACACTTAACCGAAGAAAGAGATACAGTGTCTTGGGTTCTTACTAGGTCGGGAATGTTTACTTCCCGCTCCATGTATTTATCTCTAATGAATCAAGGCACACCCTTCCAAAGCAAGAAAATTTGGAAGCTAAAACTACCCTTAAAGATCAAAATTTTCCTTTGGTACCTGGCTAGAGGTGTCCTATTAACGAAGGACAACCTAGTGAGAAGGAACTGGCTGGGAAGCCAAAAGTGTTGTTTCTGCAATTGCAATGAAACAATTCAACACTTGCTTTTCGATTGCCACCATGCCAGGAACATTTGGAGCGTAGTCCATATTGCTACGGGTATCACCCCACCTAGGTCCGTAGCCCATATAGCGGGCAATTGGCTCTCCAATTTTAATAAAGGAGAAAGTAACGTGATCTTAGTGGGTACAGCGGCCATGTGCTGGGCTATATGGCGCTGTAGAAATGATATTTGTTTTAACAATACAAAGTATACATCATTTTTGCAGGCATTATTCAGAGGGGCATACTGGCTGAGGTATTGGTCGCTACTTCAGCCTGAGGAGGCGCAAGGCCACATCAAAGACGTGAGCGTTTCTTTAGAAACTACAGCATTGGAGCTGTATGCGTCCCACGGATGGCGATTTAATAATAGACTCGGCCATCCTTAATTTATATTTTGTTGCCTTTCTAGCCAGACTGTGCTCTGGAATTTTTGTAATAATCACCAAAAACCAGCTGTGTGCAATGCAGAGGCCGGAAACAAAAGTTTCCATTTTCTAAAAAAATGGGCGCGAGCGAGCATGACTGCATGACCTTGTTTGTACTCGGCTCGCCAACCGACCGAGACCGACGGCAAAGCAAACCAAAGCTTCCTCCACTTCACGCTGGATGGAAGCCCGCTTGTACTTGTGTTTGTGTGTGTGGGTTGGTGGTTAGCACTAGCTTAGCTACACTACTCCCTTTGATTGTTCATTAGCTTGCTTGTACTGTGCAGCTAGCATGCAGTATCTCATCCTCTTCTTCTTCCACAAGCACGACAATGCTTATCGGTTTCGGTTGTGCGGCTTAGCATAGGACGCATGATTGCCCAATCACTCCCGATATTTTTACTGTACACTTATTACTGCAGCGCAGTGCACGGCAGTTTTGGGGTTGTTTAGACGGTGGAGGAGTGGAGAAAAGTACCGTAACAACTGTGTTGGGAAACATGTTTTGTGAGATGGAGAAATAGTGAATATCCAATTAACAGTGAATATCTGAAGAAGTTATTTTAACTATTTTTTTTCATCACTTTGAAAGTCTCAATCTGTCAGTCCAACCGGTCCTGTCACGCTCAGATTACTCGGCAAAGGGACAGACACCAAACAAACAGCAACCCATGGATTACTCGGCCAGTCGGCCTAGAAGACCAGACCATCATCTTTTCGTTTCCTTTTCCATTTTTTTTTCTTGTTTAAGTTTCCTCCTCCTCCGTCTTCCATCCCCGCACGACCGCACAACTCCACCACCACCAACTTCTCCTCCCTCTTCGCCTGCCGGCCCCAGGTACCAGTCCTCTCCTCGCTGCCGACCACCACCGCCCTCCGACCTCTGGGGCAACTTCAGAGCTCTCCGCACACCGCCATTCCAGTAGCCACGCCCAGTCCACTCGTCAAACCTCTTCGTGTCGTGCGGCCGCCGGAGCTCCTTCCAAGGGAGGATTTCATGACAGCCCGCCTAGGAGAACTCCCATGACGACCGGAGGCCGCCGATGGAATGGCAGATCCCGTCGAAATCGACAAGGTCAGCACCTTTTCCTTCTCATTTCTCCACCCGCTTTCTTGCCTTTTTCTTTTTTCCTTCCCGTTTCGTTCGTGTTTCACTTCCTTCTTGTGCGCACGCCCCAAATATAATGCCAATGCGGTCCCGGACCTTTGCTGCGGGGATGTGCCTGTACGCCTCTGCGGTTGCAGCATTGGATGCAGCTTCCGGCAAGGTCGGCCGTCAGAGTCATGGCGACTCCCTTCCGACCTCCGGCAAGGCTCATGGGCTGACGGCTACGATGCTGGTCAATTCCCTTCTACTCTGCTTCGCGGATCCCCATCCGATTCACGGAGCTGCGGCGGCCAGGGGGAATGGCTGAGGTTTTGGGTCCGAGATTTCGGTGGGGGAAAAATGCAAACTTTTATTTCAAGACGTGCCTCAGGGCTGGCATGCCCCCTTTGTATTGTTGTGTCCAACAACTTCCATTTTCTTCATTTACTGACACACCCCTGTTTCCTCTGTCCTATTATGCTCCTCCCTGTAGCAGATCCGTGTTATCTTGGATGTCAAATTCCTGAATCCTGGCGATGGCCAAACGTGCTACATGGCAGCTGTTACGTTCCATGCCAATATAGTAAAGGATATCACAATACAATGAAGAAAACAATGTGACGACACAAACACTCCCCACTAGGGCGCTAGCTACTCTTGTTTTCAGGGAAGAGTCCAGGAAAACTCCTGGAACTTCCCAATGTCATTGGTGCTATCAGCCAATTCTGTATTAGGAAGCAGGTTTCTAGGAAATGCCCTCAATTTCAAATAGCAAGTATGTTAATGTTCTATCCATAATCTGCGTCTGTGAATGCTCTTCACAAATTTCTGTTCTTCCTCATGCATGAATTCTGCAGGCACTTATTGCTCTAAAGAAAGGCACCCAACTGCTTAAATATGGTCGCAAAGGGAAGCCAAAATTTACTCCCTTCAGACTATCAAATGTAAGTTCTCTGCAGCCTATGCTCTAGATCGATCATGGTTTCTAGAATTCTTTCTTTTTGTTGGTCCATGTGCATCTATGTAAATCTTAGCCTTTTATTGTTTATGGCAATGTACAACTGTGTCTAAAACTAATGTAAAAAAAAGTGGTGCTATCTGCCTTTTTTTTTAAATGAGAATTGAGAGAACTAAACCTGCTTCTTCATACTCATATAAATTCCTTTTCTGCTCCCACAGGATGAATCAACTCTTATTTGGGTTTCAAGTAACAAAGAGAAAACTTTGAAATTAGCTTCTGTGTCTAGGATACTCTCAGGGCAAAGAACGGTAAGGAGGCCTGGAGCAGTCCTTTTATGTTTCATTGCAAAAAAAAAAAAAAACATCGGTTAACATGTATTCTTTTCAGCTGGTTTTCCAACGTTTTCTGCTCCCTGAAAAGGATCATTTATCCTTCTCACTCATATACAATGATGGCAAGCGGTCTCTTGATCTGGTATTGTAATGAGAATCAATTTAACTTTCTTGCTTCTCTTTCCTTTCCGATTGTATTGCATGTACTTATGCTGTATCCCGTGTTTCAAAGATCTGCAAGGATAAAGTCGAGGCAGAGGCTTGGTTTACTGGTCTTAGTGCCTTGATATCTCCAGGACAGCACGGATCTCAGACCCAACACGTAGATGGAACACGAAATGCTGGTCTTTCTTTTGATGTAAGCTCTTATGCTCCTACAAGGTTCACTTATGTACACATTTTTCTCATCAATGTCTAGTTACTTTCATTGTCTATATTTCATAGCGTTACCTGACTTATCATTATGTGTCACACTTAGTCACTCATATGTGATAGACTCTTTGTTGCTCAAATTTCTACTGTATATTCTCATATTTATATGCAGTATAAAATCATTAAATTAACTTAGTCTCGACAAATGCCTAATCAGTAAATACAGAAGAACCACGGTTTCAGTGACTATCCATTGAAGCTTTTGTTTGATGCCTTTGACTTCATCGCAGCTTTAGTAGTTGAGGTTCTTGGGAATTAGCAATTACATTATCAGCTATCACTAGAGTTTGACATGCAACATGGGACGTGAAGTTGGTTTCAGTGTGTATGCAATCTTGTGGTTCATAGCACATTGCTGATAGTGCAGCATGTTACTTTTATTATACTGTTCAAATAGATAAACAGTATGCAATCTTGTGGTTCATAACACTGCACCTTGGAATGCTAGAATTCTAATAATTTTCATACCTATTCTTTGCAGTGTGCAAGAGAAAGTAGCCTAAGCAGTAGCTCTACTTTCACGTCTGATTCCTTTGAGAATAAGCTGAGCTCTGCAAACTCTACCAAGGATCGTTCTTCAGGAGAATATACGTATTCAGAAAGGACTGATGTGTCAGATATGCAAGTGAAAAGTGTTTCGTCTTCAGACATTCGAATCAGTGTTTCCAGTGCCCTTAGCACATCCAGCCATGGTTCTGGAGGTGAAGATTCTGAATCGTTTGGAGATATTTATGTATGGGGGGAAGTCATCTGTGATGCCGCTTCAAGATCAGGTTCTGATAGAAATGGTTACTCTCCTGGTGCAACTACTGATGTTCTTGTACCAAAGCCCCTAGAGTCAAATGTAATGCTTGATGTCAGTTATGTGGCTTGCGGTGTGAAACATGCTGCCCTTGTTACAAGACAGGCAGAGGTATTTACTTGGGGAGAAGAATGCAGTGGACGTCTTGGTCATGGGGTTGGAACAAATGTTTTCCAGCCACGTCTTGTTGAGTCATTATCAATCTGCAATGTTGAACTAATTGCTTGTGGTGAATTCCATACTTGTGCTGTCACTGCAACTGGTGATCTCTACACTTGGGGAGATGGTACACACAATGCAGGGCTGCTTGGTCATGGTAGTAATGTGAGCCACTGGATCCCGAAAAGAGTCTCAGGTCCACTGGATGGTCTTCAGGTATCAACTGTATCTTGCGGCACATGGCATACAGCCTTAATAACTAGTTCTGGTCAGTTATACACATTTGGTGATGGCACATTTGGAGTCTTGGGTCATGGAAATCGAGAATCATGCTCATATCCAAAGGAAGTTGAATCTTTGAAGGGTTTGAGGACAGTTTCTGTTTCCTGTGGTGTATGGCATACTGCTGCTGTTGTTGAGGTTATCATTTCACAGTCAAACGCTTCATCTGGAAAGCTCTTCACCTGGGGGGATGGAGACAAATATCGTCTTGGGCATGGTGATAGGTCTTCAAAACTGAAACCAACTTGTGTGCCTTCTTTGATAGACTATAACTTCCATAGGGCTGCATGTGGTCATACTCTTACAATTGGGTTGACTACTTCAGGACACATTTTTACTGTGGGAAGCTCTGTGTATGGACAGCTTGGTAACCCAAATAATGATGGAAGGTATCCCCGCCTGGTTGAAGAGAAGCTTGGGGGTGGCGGTGTTGTGGAGGTTGCTTGTGGATCGTATCATGTTGCAGTATTGACAAATGCTGGTGAAGTTTACACGTGGGGTAAGGGTGCAAATGGAAGGCTGGGTCATGGTGATGTTGCAGACCGTAAAGTGCCTACAGTTGTTGAGGCTTTGAGGGATAGGTCTGTAAAACGCATTGCGTGCGGTTCAGGCTTTACAGCTGCAATCTGTCAACATAAATGGGTATCTGGGATGGAGCAGTCTCAGTGTTCAGCATGTAGACAGCCATTTGGTTTCACTCGGAAAAGGCACAACTGTTATAATTGTGGCTTAGTACACTGCCATTCGTGTAGTTCAAAAAAAGCTGTGAGAGCAGCATTGTCTCCTAATCCTGGGAAGCCCTACCGTGTATGTGACTCATGCTACGTGAAATTAAGTAAAGTTTTGGATTCTGGTGTCAGTTATAGCAAAAATACTATCCCCCGTTTACCTGGAGATACAAAGAATGAGAAAATTGACACAAAGGCGGCCAAGGTTGCACCATCCAGTAGTTCAGATATGATTAGGAATTTAGATGTAAAGGCAGCTAAGCAGACAAAGAAATATGACTACTCTTCACAAATTCCAGGAGCATTGCAGCTGAAAGACATCCCTTTCATCAGTGCAACTGACCTGCAGAACTCGTCTACATTGACTAATCAGTATCCCTATGACTCCAGATCTACTTTACCATTTTTGAGGATGCCATATCTGAACTATTCCAGCTCCCTGTCCTCAGAAAGCTTGGAGAGCCTTCGGGATGCAAACGAATTTTTGAAGCAAGAGGTTCAAAAACTGCAAGCAGAGGTATGTTTTTTTTCTATATTTCTGTAGCGACTAAAAACATCAAGAAAGAGTTCTTATAGTTGTCCTTGGATCAGGTTAATAGCTTGAAACAGGAACGTGAACAGAAAAATACCGAGCTGCAGAAATCAGAGGCAAAAGCCCATGAAGCGATGATCCTTGCTACTGAAGAAGCATCCAAATTGAAGACTGCCAAAGATGTCATAAAATCACTAACAGCGCAGGTAATATTTCTCATTGAATCTTGCACAGTATTATCTGTCCAAGAGCTGGTGTTAACACCATGTCCTTCAGTTACTGTACTGTATGGCTGTGATGTTAACACTTGTTAGAAACCAGACACTCATCTTCCTATGTGATCCATTTGGATTTTGTAGTTCCCCTAAACTGCATCAAGGCAACGGGATGTTTAGCCGTAATATTATACGTGCCCTGTTTGGTCTTTGTTTGTTTTTCATGTCTTAAACTGTACTGGAAGCTGTTGATATAAAACACTTATCATGTTTCCTCTTTTCCTGGTAGCTAAAAGAAATGTCTGAAAGGCTTCCTCCAGGAGCATGCGATGTGAAGAATGGACGCATGATTGGTGCTTTACCACCTGAGACCGGGAGAGATAACCAGATGAGAAATGACCCAGGCAGCATTCAGTATCCCCAAACTCCCGCTTCTGTTGCATCGGCTCGGTTTGGTGGATTACCTGCCCAAGTCCATCAAGCAAGCGAATACAATGGAACAGTCGTGGTTCCACAAGACGGCAGGGGTGAACACCTCAGCGGTTTCAGAGAGTTCTCTGCCCAGCAGAGGGCTAATGGAGGGACTATTGGGTATCGTCATAGAGCCGACGATCATGACCGGAAGGAAACAGACAGGTTCCAGATAAATCTAAACAACTTGAACCTGAGAAGTTCTGGTTCCCCCAATAATCAAGTTGAAGCAGAGTGGATAGAGCAGTATGAACCTGGGGTGTACCTGACTCTAGTTTCTCTCCGTGATGGAACTAAAGAACTGAAACGAGTACGGTTCAGGTAACACACATTTAGTTATTCGGAGCAGCATATCATGTTAGGTAGTCTGTAGTCCTGTGTGCTGAAAAGTTTTTCGTCCTTGAACAACATCGTGTTCTGATACGGGCGTTGTTTGCAGCCGGAGGAGGTTTGGCGAACACCAAGCAGAATCATGGTGGAATGACAACCGAGAAAAAGTGTACGACAAGTACAATGTGTGTGGAACAGATCGGCTGTCTTCAGTAATGACAACGTAATGTAAACCTGCATGAAGAGCTTGTTTTTGGGATGTGCTGCATCGTCTTATGTACCTTGTGTTAAGTTGTCATCTACCTCACTGCACCCTTGCTGTATGTATAAGATGATGCCAGCAAGTAGTCGTTGCTCTTTTGACCAAGATACATATGTATATTTCGGGTTAAATCGATGAGAAGAGAAAAAAAAAGCTCCATCGTCTTCTTTGCGGCCTCTTGTATTGGACGTGATGTTTTGTTGTTGGAGTAATTCCTATGTTAAATGTACCTAGAGAGTCCAGTCGGGAGCATCTGATAATCTGAACAGAATGTCAGTGCGTGGACAATCTGCGTCAGCTGGATGCTCCTTATACTCTACTATTCCGTAATCCTTATCGCGAGGTTAGCTGCGGAGGTGGGTTTGACAAAGCACGAATCAGAATGGAACCAGCCAGGATAACCTCTCGCAAAAGTGATGACGACGCACTAGGCAAGCGCTGGATACGCCATTTGTGTGATCTGATAAGCTTGGAATTTTCCTTTTTGCGATGGATGACGCGGTGTCTTTTGGTATCCGTCGGCCAAGGCTGACGCGGCTCCTTCTCGGAGCACCATACACACAGCATGATCCGATTTTTTTTTCTAAAAAAGGAAAAGGGTTTGCGAGCTGAATCCTCCAAGGCTACGCTTAGAACAACTAATAACTCGTAGCAAGCAGCAGTGAAGTTTATCCCGGCCGGTGGGGATGACGATTCCTTGATTGATGCTTCCGTCCGTAATCCTCTTATCTGCACTGCACTGCTCTGCTGGACCTCACCGTCGGCGCGTTCGTGGTCGGTCGGATAAAACTAACTCCGGCAAGAAATGAGCCGGTCGAATCCATTGGATCAACGAGAATCTTGAGATTTACAGCGCAGGTAAGGTAGTCATGCGCGCCGGGCCCCGGCCGGGTGTGGGTTTCGTCGTGGCGTACGCCTGCCCTACCGGACGTTGTGTTCCTGAGTGAGCGGAGCACAATGCCATAATCATGCTGCTAATCAACAAAAGATAGATGGTGGCGGTTGTTGCGATCCGTCTTGGCAGCGTGCAATGCCTTGCGGTTTTGCCGGGCGGCAATGTATCTATCACTCTCCTGGATACTAAAAGCCAGGCAGGCAGGCCGCTGCCGAGGCTAGTGCGTCGTCTAAGATTGGGAGATGTGCTACTATGTTAGAGGTGAACCATGGGGATGGCATCAGCAAGTTAATCTTTCCTTTGATGCATGCTCCAGAATTTATTTATAATGCAGCCAGAGCCCAGAGCCAGCTAGCACCTTCCATTCTCTTGCGTTTACTACCACGCCTACTAAACTTGCAGCGAGCGACCAATCAAGAAAGGATTTAGGTTCATCTATCTATCTACTACCCAAACAGAGATGATGTGAGATGCCGCCGGACGCAAACAAGCACCGAAGCATGCACTCACACCTAGCCAACCACATTCCAGTTGGCGAGCATCCAGTTGTAGATCGTGCGCTGCATCCAACCAAACGAACCGTTTAGGTTTCACAGTATTAGTACGTAGGAGTGCTTCCATGACCATGGATTGCTCTGCCTGCCCACCGTACCTTTTTGTTTTTTCATGATCACGCACGTACGGCCGCACGGTTTCTCTAAGGCCTTCTCCAATGGTGACGGTTCATCGACTCTTTGCTAGCTCTTAAATTGTTTAATCGATGAATAGTGTCAAAACAGTACAGAAGTGGGTTGGCTCTTTGTAAATGGGTTGACTCTTTGCTAGCCCTTAGCCGTCTCATATTCATTGGAGAGTGTAAAAGTGATGTGACCGGCTCTTGTTGAAGAGCCGGTCACATCAAAAGATGCACTGTTCAATGAATATAAAATGCTATGAGCTAGCTAAGAGCTAGCAAAGAGTCAACCCAGTGTACTCTTTAGGTACTATTTTGACACTGTGCATCGATTAAACAATTTAAGAGATAGCAAATAGTGGCTTGTTGGAGAAGGCCTGATAAGTCGTGTAACATCCATCCCATCGTCCGTCCGCTTCGGAAGGTCTCTCGCTTGGTGTCAGTGTTGGCACGCACGGACCGAATGAACACCATTCAGAGTTGAGACTCCAATGATGATCATAAAGCAGAAAACCATGGTGGAGGATTCAGCTCCCGTCGCGTCGTCGTCTCGTGCGTGCATGCGTGCGTGGCCGTACCCGTATACCGTATCTGATATCTCGACTCCTTGCGAATAATCTACCTGATCGATGCCTGACAACATACACTACTCGCTCCTAGGAGTAGAGCTACTCTGACCAGAGCAAAAAAGGACAGGGCTGGGCATCGGCAAACGGCAAAGCTGCTCCGAGTCCGAATCCCCGGAGGACATGATTGGTGCACCCTGCTGCAGCATGCATCTCCCTGACTCCCTCCACGAATCAATATTCATCATACGTATCTCCCTTCCCTCATGTCAAATTGTCCAGTATAGAGTAGAACCGTAGAGAGTACTACTAGTAGTAGGTTTCACTGTGTGGTCATAACCAAAAGCAAGCTAGCAGAGCGAGAGAAGAGTACTCCTGTCGTCCTGTCCTGTATGAGTTTTTGGATGGAATGCACATCCAAACGTTGACCTCTACACAAGGACGCACAACGTACTGTCGCCTCACCAACGAGCTGTCAACAACACTACTCTCTCGCCTCAGTTTCATGCATTCCGTATGGAAACCCACTCTGTTCTGCTTTTAACGACTTCATGATCGAACATCAGAGACTACTCCCTCTGTCACTTCCTTTTTTCTGTCTCTAGGGAAGCGTTGGTGTACACTGGACTAGTGATGAATGAAGAAGAGAAAGCCAAGTCTTGTCCCAACTTGCAATACAATTGTACGCGAAATCGAACTACAGCAGGTGCACTTCTGGAAGAAACAAAAGAGCGCTAAGTATGCTGGCTGGGGAGTGGGGACAGGCAATTCACCACTGCACTGCAGTGCGCCCCTTTTCTTTTCTTCTGGGCATCATCATTCATACTACGTGTCTAGTATCTGTCTTTTTTTTCCCCTCTCGTTTTCCCTCAGAGCTGAGCTAGAGATGAGAATCACTTTGTTTTAGGACTACTCCTCTCATCCTCTAGTTTTGATTTTATTACACATGCATCTATCCGATTACATTATCTAGCGCTAGGTAGGTAGTTTTATCCAGAGCTCACCGTCCACCTTTCCACACCATGCCGGATTAGCTTTCTATCAGCTCTCTGTGTGTCGTCCCATCAGGCTATCAGACGGTATCACAACGTACGTAGTACTATAGTAGGAGCCTGCACTGCACTGCACGACGCACACCCAGCCGAGCCCCTGCATCTCCGTCAACCCCGTGTGCACACTCGTGCAGTGCAGTGTGTGTGTCTATATAAATAGAGTATGATGGCAACACACTGGATTGTACATCTCTCGCCCTCCATTTCCCATTCTCACATACACTGCTGCTGCTGCTGCTGCTTCTTGGCTAGTTGGCTTCCGATTCATCCCAAACCAACCAGGCAACCATCCATCACTGCAAAATTAAAATGAGTGGCTTCTTCCAGAGGCGGCGCAGCAGCAGCAGGAGCGTGCTCGTCTTCCTCCTCCTGGCCGCCACCTTGCTGCTGGCCACCTGCTTCGTCGACGGCGCAAGAGGAGCTGGCATGGCGGCGAAGACGAGGAGCGACGACGACGACCCGAGGCCGGCGATGAGCAGCAGCTGGGCCTACCGCTACCCGCTGCGGCCGCCCAAGGTGATCCCACCGTCCGGCCCGTCGGAGGGCCACAACTCCGTCGGCCCGGCGGAGAGCCGCAGCCGCAGGGAAGAGGACCGGACGACTCCCTGAGCTGAGCCTTGTTGCTGCCTTGCAGGTAGCTAGCGGTACGTACGTACGGTGCATGAATGGAAAGAAAAGAAAAGCCATGATAAGATCATATACAAAGTGGCAGGCAGCATGCATGTAGTAGTGGCCTGCTGTCAGGCATGAACATGGAGTACATATATATGTTAATTTTCTGCGTAGTACATATTATATATACATCTCGCTGTGCTTGCCGTTTTTTCTTTTTTCTTTTTTAAAAAAAGGCCATCCCTAGCTCGTTGATCTCTGCAATTCCCTCAGTAAAACAAGCGACTATATATAAATCAGATCAGATCGATTTCTCTTGAAACCAAATGTATAGATTTACGCTGCGCGTGCTGGTAAGTGAAAGGATATGAGCTAGCTTTTGCACTTACGTGTCCTTGCTGTTTCTCTCATTCTCGATCGGGGCTAGGAGAAAAGAGGCCACGCATGCAATAGGAAGATGCATGGTGAAGCAAGCACTTGTCACCTCGGGCGTTGCTTGTGCAGCGAAAGGTTGGCAGAATGAATGTCGAAGCACACTGTAGTCTCTAGTAGTACACTCTCGCCCCCTCCAATCATTCAAACCTACTGTCTCTAGTACTACAGCCAAGTGCAGCAAACTAGTTGCTTTTGTTTCGTTTCATTATGTGGTTTGCTTTCTTTGGCAGGCAATATATGATGTGCGCATTTTAATTATTGTGTGTTGGAAAACAAGGAATCAAAAAAGGCCAGTGATGTATTCATGCCAATAATTAATTATAGTAAAAAAGGCCGCGCGCGCGTGTGTGTGTGACTCCGATCCCTGAAACATATACTCGATTCACATGTACTCGATTCTATGTATAGCACGCAAGCAAGCGCGCGCACATCAGCACATGCATGGATAGACCATACCTCGTCGATCAGGGCTTCTTTTTCTTGGTTGGCCTGCCTAGAGAACATCTGAATTATGAAGAAGAACATGTATGCATGCGGCAGTACTACTAGAGAGCTAGGAACATTAATTAATTAATTAGAAAAGCAAATCGAAGAAAGAAGGGGTGATGAACAATCGAACAGGAGGATATAAAATGGAGAAGCTAGCTAGGCTTGTGACTCCCATCACACACAGCCACACAGGCCTGGAGGGGACGGAATGCAGGCAGCAGCGACATGGCCGCGGGGCCCTCGCTCGTACGTACCTGCTCCTCTCATCCTTTGCTTTGTTTTGCTTATTTATTATGTACAGAGAGAAGGCAGCCATCTCACTCCCTCCGAACCATGCAATATATAGCATTTCCGGCTGTACACAACCCGGGCAGCTTAGCTGTTGAGGCGTGTACAGTACACTAGTACAGCTTGATCTTTGTTGATCGCCTGCGGCATTGTGTGTCTCTTGTTGCTGCAAGTTTTCAACTTATTACGACTGACTGAAATTAGTAGAGGGATTATAAAGATATCACTTTGCTGTGTCCGCGTACATGATGCATCATCCCTTCAGTCAGTGAGTGTGAACCCTACCCTTTGTCAGGTAGTATAGCAGAAAGGCCAGATCAGCGTACGTGTCATCGAGGACGGATATTCCGTTCCGTCCCGTCCCGGGGCACCGACTTTTATACAGCTAGCGTACCGTATGTTATGTAGTACTACGTGATTTCGACTAGCTAGAGGTGGCCGGGAGATCGACAGCACCACCGTACCGTTGGACTTGGATCGATCTCAATCATGAGCTAGCAGAGCACACTAGCAGTCCAAAAAGAAATTAAAATCAATATATTTTTCCTTCAACTGCTAGCTGCATCTCTCAGCTAGCATATACAGTATGGCCAGATAATGAACACAAACAGATGGTTAATGAACATTGAACAGAACTCTCAAGACAGTTAGCCTTGCTACATCGTGCGTGTAGCCAAGTGCACGCTACTAGCTAGTCCGATCCGGTCGTCCCACACGAACACGACACGGCTTACGTTGGTTTGCACATGATCAAACTTGATTGATCGTCGCCCGACATTCAATTCGAGACGCACGCTAGCTTTACACGTACGTATTCACATACGCTGGTGCATGTAGTATGCATATACTAGATCATCGTTCGTCGTTGCCGCCGGTGGTTGACGTAGAGAGATGTCGCCGCCTCTTAGATCATAACACGCTCCAATAGTAGACGACGACGGCAGCAGCTGATGGTAAAGAGCAGCAGCACCACCTAGTGGATTCTGCTCCGGATGATGATGGCCGTCAGTGATGAAGAAGCCAAGACTGCTCCCTCTGACGGCATCAGCGGCGCCAGCAGGCATGGAGCTGCTTGCTACCAATGGCATCATCTGGCCGCCGTACAGCTGGAACTGCAGATCATCAAGTAGTTGAGTCGGCGGCGGTGCGCGGCGGCCGGTGAGGCGCTGCACGACGGACTTGAACTCGCCGGGGTGCGCGTGCACCACCTTGGGTGACTCCAAGTAGATGATCACCGGCTGCTGCACCGGCGGCCTTGGCCTCTTGCTCACCTTGAGCGTGGCCGGCCGTGGGCCCTGCAGCTGGTGCTGCTGCTGATGCATCGTCCTCGCCAAAAATGGAGATCGATTGGCTCGGCGTCGATCAGATCGATCTGTCGTCTTTCTCCGATCCGATCCGATCCGCCCGTCTGATGCTGCTGCTGACTGCTAGCTACCCACGTAATGATCGATCGATGGCAAGAATTGGATGTGTCTGCCTTAATCTGGTAAGCATTTGTGTAGCTGTATGTGAATATATAGACGCCCAGCCCAGGCAGGCGGCTGGCTGGCTGGCTGGTGTCGGGACTTGTTATTCTCGATTCATTCATCATTGATTCAGGTGTTGCTGTTTATTTGAGCTAATCATCTCTGATCCATCCAATCACCCAGCGCGCGCGCGATAGTAGATTTGGTCAGAAGTGAACCAAGCTAGAGAGATCATTGCCCTGCCCTGCCCTGGTGGCGCTTAACAAGTCAAGGAGCCGTAGCAAATTATGCAGGGTGAGGGAAGCAGACAGCCGCAAGGGCCCAGTCAGATCATGTACCGGTTCAAGTCGCTTTCTTTTCTTGCACCTTTTAATTCCTCGCATGCGATGCGATCATGCGATGCGATGCAATGAGCCCAACGCGTCGCGTCAGCATACGTACGTTTCTATCTGAATGAAAATTTCAACTTCTGGATCGAATGTAAACTTTGTCATCAATCAATCGAGACCAAAGTTTTCTTGCATTGCATTTGCAACTACGTACGACGACGGTGCCCCCTAAACCACAGGCACGACGTTGTCAAAATTCCATCGAACCAAACCCCAACATTTAATTTGGTTTGCGCAGACTCGGTCTATCTTACGTAAGTGCAGTAATTTCCGTATTTCACCAACCTGTTGTTACCGTCAAAAAAAAAAAACTAACTCGGATCCATTATTAGATTAGGACTTAGCATAGAACCCAAATTTAAATTAAAACGGATGGATGAATGAACCTTCTGGTGTAAACACACATCCAGAGATGGAGATGTTAAATACAGAATTTGGCAATTAAGAAGCAACCAAAGTAGAGTATAGTACTAGTTTAATTCTGGCATTATTTGGCAAGGTCAACAGGTTCGCTGATCCTACCCAAGTTGTGTATATGTATACTATGACAGGTGAGACCTGCGCATAATGGCAATCAGCGCTCACTGAACGGACGAAGTGGCCAGACAGAAGAGCTCTGACCACTTCTCCACAAAGACTTGGTGCTTGTTCAGCTGATGATGACTGATTAAACACAACTACTGCAGTATCAATGTAGCGGTTGCATAGCTCCTTCCGTTCATAAATGCTTCTCATGTACTCGGTAGTACTAGTACGTTGTTTATTGATCTATGCAAATTATCCATCCTTCTGCCATCTACGGCACGGCAGATAAACTCTTCATTCCTTCAATTCTAAGTCATTTCATTTGGTAGGCGCACAAATCATTAGCCAACTGAAGTCACTAGGACTCGAAACCTAGCCTGGTCTTGTTTTGTCACTCATCTTTCATCGAGCTATAGCCAGCATCAGGGGGATCAGAGGAGTTCAGACGACAGCTACTACATACCCTACCCTGCTGCATGCAGCCATGACGACGGAGTCGCCAGCTTTGAAGCTGAAAGGACCCGACCAATTCTATGGATGGATCCTTCCTTGCTCCCGGCCCCTGGGGGCAGTTTTCTTCTTCCGCGATATATCATCGTCGTAAAATAATTTTTTTATAATATGTGTTCGTACGCTGTGTTGATCTGTGCATGGAAAGATTCCTTTTAATATACAACAGAAAGCAGCATATGGAGATATGATGGGGTCAAGTTCGTGCAACCACCTGCTTAAACTTGCTGCGAATCCATGAGTTTGTATTGCACCCTGAGTTAATTACTGGAACGCATTTCCTCAGAAAGTCACTGCTGGACCATATAATTTCAGCAACCCAGTAGCACGTGCTGGAGGTCGTGTTTCTCGGAAAGCTTCTCTTTCTATGGGATATAAAGCTTGCTGCGGGACACTGCTACAAACTGAAGACTGTTTCTCCAAAAAAAAAGTTTCCTACTTATAAGGGGAATAAAACCCTCACAAGTCATACAAGTGCAGTCCAAACTGGGCCCAGAGGCCCAGGTAATTTATCTCTCAGCCCAGGACCAGCAGAGAAGCCACGCAATGGAAGCTCGGATTTTTCGCAACGGAGGCCCAGACATTCGGAAGTGGCCCAGGCATTCGGAGTAGGAGTAATGATGATGATGGATGGAAATCGGAATGCAACCAAATCTCCATTGTTTGACGTGGCATTGGTCAGAGATTTCAGTCAAACAGTACGGGGGACCGACTGACCGACACAGCCAGCGTTTGAGCTAGTATTCGTCAACGGCCCTGTTTGCTGGGCTGCTGCTAGCCGTTAGGGCTGCTGCAGCAGCAACAGTAGCCGCAACTCAACAGCTAGCAGCTGCAGCGCAGCAGTAGTGAGTAGTGCAGCGAACAGGGCCAACAATAATACGTAGTATACGGCCTACCGCCACATAGCGGCTCATTTTCACATATTACTCCCGTTACAATTCCACGATAGTTGCGTTTTCTTCTACAGATATTTAATATCCCCTTATTTCTATCAATGTACGTCGAAATAAAATCCCTGGTTGACCAATTAAGGTGAGCAGTCAACCTTGTGCTCTGTATGGCGTCCACGCATGTGGTGTGTATATGTAAGTGTTGCTGTCCTGTCCATTCATGAATGATGGAAGCCTTTTGGGTGTGTTGATCACTTCTCACTTTTCTCTCATGGAAGGCTCTCAAAGCATCTCCAGTGGAAGCTCCTAAACAGGTCTCTATTCTAAATTTTAGGAGCCAAGGAAAAAAACCATCTCTAGTGGGACTCCTAAACTCCCTCCTATTTTATATGCCTTCTCAAATTTCCCCTCCCAAACCATGGGTCCCACCATTTTTCATGCCCTATAGTGTTAGTGTATGATGTATGCCCCACTAGATTTGGATGCAAATTTAGGTCCCTAAATTTTACATGTGACTTTGTGGGATTTGAGAGCCTAAATTTATATGCCCAAATTTACATGCCCAATTATGCTCTAACTTGACAGAAGGCCAAAACTATAGACATACACACCGACGTTGCACACATAGACCCATGAGTCATGATGGGCCATCGGGGCCTACACAGGCCGAACGTGGTGTAGGTAGCACCACTTGGGGTTAGAGTTCGTTCCATTTCATGCATGTATATCTACATGGCTACATCTAAACAAGTTGTACGTCATGTCACGACATCGCTTACGCACATTTACACGCGTTGATTTTTTTTTTTTTGCCAACTTGGATAATCGATTAGTCTTAGAGGAAGACTAGTAGATACGACAGCAAGCGGGCGACTTCAGCTCCATGTCACTCCGTGCTGCCGAGCAGTGGCTAGCTCCCACACTCGTTAAATGCGCTGCTCAGACTTGCCTCTAAGATGAGGACCAAACTAGGGGCGGAGCTAGCACAAAATGAAGCCGATGTCAGCACTATTATTAGCCGCTGTCAATAGTTCGTTGCTACAGTGTGTAATAGTATTTAACACTAATTTCTGAAAATTTACCGATGTCAGGTGACAACTATAATAAGGCCGGGCTCCGCCCCTGGGACCAACCACAGCACACCAGCGATGCAGCAGTCTAAAAAATAATCCATACGTCGGCTAGGAGCAAGCGAGTCGCGAGACGCTAGCTGTCTTCTCTCTTCTTTTCTCTCTCCTTTCCATTCGTTTGGGCCGGCTGGGACTCTCCCACTATACCTGCTCTTATGCATCAGCATGATGAGGCTATCAGCAATCCATCTCGTGGTTGAAGCTACTCGTGTGATTATTGGGCACCCGCAGTGTGCTCTTGCTACGATGCTTAGTTTTTCTCTTTCCTTGACTAGGCATCGTTTTGCACGTTGTTAGCTGCGGATCACGATGCTTGAACGAAAAAATCCAACATCGATGACTCTTCCTCAGTGCCGAGTTCCCGCATCTGAGTTCCTATTGATTGGCAGCCTTCTGTTGAGTCTCTACTGAGTTGCTTTTATACGGCTAGCGGGCTCTACATGGTCACATGCAAGAACTGCCATCGGCTATTGATGTGACATTTTTGGGCATCGGTGAAGTACGTAAACTGTAGATGAACAATCATATCACATAACAAAGGCAAAGTTAGACAACGGTGATCAAAGCTAGTTGTAGGCAGTGGCAAACAAAAATTATTTTGACGTCTAGAGACGCTTGTCAAAGTGACTAAATCATCAAAACTATCCCACACGACAACATAATGGTATTTGATATAGATAGCGCACAGAGGCAATTAAAAAGCATTGATTTAAGTAGAAATTGAAGAAATTGCCTAGCTAGTGCCAATTTAGTTAATCATCGACCTCGCCCTCATCTACCATTTCTTCATGAATAGTAGGAAGCGAAGTCGAGTCTACATAAGTAGATAAGACGTTTCAAAGAAGAAATTAGGCAATCAATATAAACAATAAATTAGTATGAAATGACAAATACCAATACAACATACCACTTACACTATTTTGAGGCCTTGGAAGCTTTTGTCGTGACTCCTCATTCATTTAAAATACTTGGCTTCATTTGCATGTTGATATGGGAAAGCTTGACATTGGATTGAGTCGAATACCCAATCAGACTAGTACTGGTATTGAGGTACAATATCGAAGCCACTGTTTGGATGCAAATAGAATTACTAAATAGAATTCTACTAGATGAACAAATCCAATTCACGTTTAGATGTGTAGGTCTTGGAATTGAGATTTTTAACTGGTCCTCTTCTCCATGGCTCCCAGGGATATGGGGGCGGCACAGCCCACCGGAGATAGGGTAGATGAGCCACGACGTGGGCCCAAGCTCGACCCGATGGCTTGACCGCCGTGCAGGCCGACGGCCTGGCTTAGTGCGCCACCATCTCAGCGGCAGCACGACTTTGAGGGCGCTGACGGGCAACGGCAAGGAGGGCACCAGTGGCGACTATGACCAGTGATGATGATGGGAAGGCACCAACAGGAAGCCGACCAATTCCTCCCAATACGGAGGGGGTAGGCTTGGTTTTGGTGAGGAGTCATTTTAGTTATCATTGAATTCCCTGGCATTCACGTATAATTTTGGGTCCCAATACATAAGCCATCCAAACAGCCGCATTCGAGGGCAACAAATGCCGCGGCGCTCCCCTTCGCCACCAAGTCCGGTGCTTCTCCCATCCATGGCTTCACCCACAAGTCACCACGCCGCCCTCCCCTAGCAAGCTATTCCTCCCTCCGCTTGGGGTGGAGCACGTTAGGAGGAGCTCTACGACGACTCGGCGAGGCAGGAGATTGAGCAAAGGGATGGACAATAAGGAGATGAGCAAATCCAATTTCTTTCACATCCAAACGTGAATTGGCTTTCAGTACATCTCGTGATTCCAAAAGAAAATGAGATAGACATCCAAACAATGGAATTGTGATTGTGGCTATTTCAATACTATGACTGTATTGGTATTGGATCCAATTCAATTCCAAGCTATCCAATATCTACACTACGGAAAAAGGCCTACCAGTACCGGTTTGGAAGGCCCAATCAGTACCGGTTATGCAACCGCCACTGGTCATCCGGTATTGATGGGCACACAACCGGTACCGATGGGCGTCATATGTACCGTACCAAATGAATTTGAGCCAAAAAATGGGAAATTTTTTTTTGAACTCGCTAGAGGGGCCCGCACACGCGCAACATCGCTGGTACGAGTCACACAATATTTTCACGCGTAAATGCACGTGCGCGGTCCGTGGGACTCGAACACACGACCTCCCGCTCGCGCGATTCTTCCTTAACCATCCCACCTATAGAGCACTTGTTGTTGAGGGAAGGATGCTATCCTTTTAAAGTAACCGTGGATGGTGCATTTGGTACCGGTTGGTAACACCAACCGGTACTGAACATTCAGTACCGGTTGGTGTTACCAACCGGTACCAAATGCAAAAGGTGCCTCGGAAGCCCCCGGGACAATTTAGTACCGGCTCGTAATACCAACCGGTACTAAACGTCAATATTTAGTACCGGGTTGTGTTACGAGCCGATACTAAATGGTTCCCGGGGGTACTGTGCTTACCAACCGGTACTAAATTGACATTAGTACCGGTTGCTAAGCAACTAGTATAGATAGGAGGTGGACGAATGTGCGTTTTTACTCTAGTGAAACACGCCCTAAGACAATTTTTCATCTTTAATGCTCGCAAAAACATCTCGCTCAATGTAGCCTGGAGCTAGAGAGCTAGACAATTTCAACCAAACGCACAGTAACTCAGCTGGTCTGTTAGCTGAGGTCCCTGAACCTGAACATAATGCATATAGTAGGTGCCATAGAGGGCATGCAATTCAAATGTAACACACACACACTGCAAGTTCTACAGACTAGAGGGCCGGCATGCATGTGGTCAAACGAGACAATACAAATCATGGTCTTCGGATACCCATCACTTACTGACTTTACCTCCACATCGATGAATGAAGTATCTTTCGAGTCTACCGATATACTCTATACTACATGTATCTACGCGTTTCTTTCGTCTCCTAGCTAGCTTATGCTTATGTCGCTCATCACCACCTCACTTTGTTATTTTTATTATTATAGCTTATTATCTGCCTTTGTCTTTGCCTGTTGGTTTGACAGACGAGGCAGCAAAGCCAGCCTCTTGTTGTGTCGTCGTCTCATCTATCAAGTCAAAACCAACGGACAAATCAACCAAGCTCGCATTACTTGTTAATGATGAGCCAGCCATATATACGAGAGAGCTGAGCTAGTGAGAACGCAGCAGTGTGACCACAAAACCCGATACCTACCGTTTACCGAAGCTTTGGCTTTTCTCCTGTCCTATTCACAACTTTTCTCTTCGGAGCACGTCATGTCCTCTTCACTTGTCCATCTACACTAGTATTCTATTGATGCATGTACCTTCTCTTCACCTCAAAACGTCGTTTTGGTTGCAAGCGTAGACTGTAAACAGCCAGCTGGGGTACCCTGCAACATTTCGCCCAACACAACTACATACTTATTCAGCGTCTCAAAACTATGGTTGTAAAAAAAAGAAATAGTATATAAAAGGCATGTATGTTAGATAATCATACTGCAGGTACATGAAAATGATCGATTGAGCTACATATATGAACAGAGTTGTTGAAGAGATTTCCTTATCTTTCGGTTCAGCTCACCTAAAGCAAGAAAACGGTAGTGCACATCACAAAAGTCAGACACGTACTTGCTTGGTTAATTTCTTACTTACCCTACACATGCTTAGATATCCTATTGCATGCAAATGAATCTGATGCAAGGAAAAAAAAAAGGGAGGGGGCCGGTTATGTGAACAAGTCAAAGAAGCCTACCGTACCTTGTTAGTCAATAGAGCTTACCTAGGCAAATTTCCCGTTGATGCATGCCTAGTAATTCAGCACGCAGAATTAAGCATATTTTCGTCGTCAGCGTGCCATCAAGAGGAGCCGGCCAAAACGAAAAGCATTGAGAAATGCAAATCCAGGTTAAAGTAGAAACCACAACGGCATCCTAGGCGTTGGAGACCTCGCTCGCACTCATGGTTGGCCATTTCTTCTGGCATCGGCCGTCTCTCGTTTCGTCAACTGTTTTGAGCTGCAATGCAGTCTCTATATATATGTCGTTCTTGCTTGACCTCTCTCTCGGAAATTAGACAGAGTTTGGCACAAAAACATCTCAGAAGGAAAGAAAGTTTGCATAACATGGAAGCTAGTGTTGTTGCTCGACCTATTTTGAAAAGTAGCATGAAATAGATAAAAGTGGGACTAGTAGCTCTATTGACTATTGGTGAGACAACATTAATTAATTAGCTCCTGGAGTAGTAAGTAACAAAAATATACTATAATATTTCACTAGACCCAGCCAGAGGAGATCGTCCAAACTATAATATTCTAGGATTATTTAATTTTGCAGAGCAGAAGAATTTTCCTCTAAAAAAAAAGGCAGACGACCAGTAAAGCAATTTCCAGAGAATTAATCAAATCAATGGAGCCGTACGTCTGTATCGTGGGAGGAACCAATAAGCAGCTGTGTGAGCATGGACCGGCTGCGAAGAGATCTTCGCTCACCACCACATGTCCACGTCGACATCGATCGGTGTCTTCGTTGAATAAATATTCGGTCAGCTCACGCTCATGGTCGAGCTCATGGCCACCGTGTGGACTTGCATACGCGCGTCTTTGAAGTTGAATCCATTCGCCGCTCCTAGCTTGTCAATCATATAAAGATTCTAGGCCATTTCATTCCCCACAAGCTCCTGTCTGTCCACTCGCCTGCACCAAAGAACAACAGCCCGATCGATCATCCGCCATTCTTCTTCTTCATCTCGTTAAGCATTGGGTACGTCGCAGCTAGCTAGCGTTGTCAATAGATATACTAGAATGGAGGAAGTGGAAGTTCCTTGCTACTTCGTGTGCCCCATCTCGCTACAGCTGATGCGCGACCCCGTGACGCTCCCCAGCGGCATCACCTACGACCGCGACGGCATCGAGCGGTGGCTCCTCACCGCCGGCAGCTGCCCGGTCACCAAGCAGCCCGTGCCGGAGGACTTGGAGCCCACGCCCAACCACACGCTGCGCCGCCTCATCCATTCATGGGCCGCGATCCATTCTTTCGCCGCCCACGCCATCCAAACGCCGCCCAAGCCCGCCACCGACCGCGGCCGCGTCGCCTCGCTGGTGTCGCGGGTCGCCGCCGCCGCAGCAGCAGCAGCCAAGACGACCAAGTGGTCGTCGTCGGAGCTCCTCGCGGCGCTGCGCGAGCTAAGGGACGTGGCCGCCGAGAGCGAGCGGAGCAGGAAGCTCGTCGCCGCCGTCCCCGGCGTGGCCGACGCCTTGTTCGCCGTGCTCGTCGCGTCAGGCGACGGCGAGGCGCTCGAGATCATCTGCTCGCTCCAGCTCCCGGAACAGTGCCTGCTCCGTGCCATCGAGACGAACGATTCAGAATTGGTGGACGCGCTCGTCTCCGCCCTGCAGCGATCCAACGCCGCGTCCAGGGAGCACGCGGCGCTGCTTCTCCAGAAGGTGATGTCATTGTCACCCAACAGGAACCTCCCGGAGCAGGTGTTCCTCGAGGTGGTGCAGCTGCTCCGCGACAAGCAGCAGGTGTCCAAGGCGGCGACCAAGGCGGCCCTCCACGTTCTCGCCGGCGCCACGCCGTGGGGCCGCAACCGCGTCAAGGCGGTGGACGCCGGAGCCGTGCCGGTGCTGGTGGACATGCTACTGGAGCTAGAAGAGCGGCGCGCGTGCGAGCTGGCGCTGGGCGCGCTGGACCGGCTGTGCGGGTGCGCGGAGGGGCGCGCCGAGCTGGTGGCGCACGGCGCGGGCGTGGCGGCCGTGGGGGCCTTGATGATGAGGGTGTCCGACGTGACCACCGACAAGGCCGTGCGGGTGCTGCGCTCGCTGGCCAGGCACGCCGCCACGCCGGCGGTGTTGCAGGAGATGGCGCAGACCGGCGCCGTGGGGACGCTCTGCGTCGTGGCCGCGCAGTCGTCGGAGCACTGCTGCTACAGCCAGAGGACCAGGGAGCGAGCGCGGGAGACGCTCCGGCTTCATGCCAGGGCCTGGAGGACCTCGCCTTGCTTGCACCGCCACCTCCAGGCTATCTACCCTGATTGCTGATGTGTCCGGCCATGCCCATCTAGTAGTGTTACTAGCTTGTTAGCTGTATGAGTTGAGATGTACAAAGACCGACACAATTATAACTAGGAATCCATCGATGGAGGACAAGAGTTCATTCGACGGAACTACCACTTTTGGCTACTGAATTCCCAGTTCCCACCACTGATAATCCCTCTCAATCTCTCTGTCGCTACTCGCTAGAGATCTCAAGGAAGACTATGCCGGACATGTAGGCTTTCTCTTCCCCCTTGTATAGAATGCACAAAGCAGGCAATATGATGCATTCAACGTATGTTTAGGGATGCTTTGCAAGAAATAGCAAAACATTTGTCTCAACAACAAATGAATCAAATTTTTTTTAGGGTCCATCCTATATCAGGCGTTCCTCCAAGATTGAAAGAAAAATTAGCACCCACCAAGTGTTGTTGCCTAAGCCTTAGCGAGGTTTGTATACCTTTTTTTTACCGGTGCTTGCACGCACCAAGTGTTGTAAATCCGGGGCTTGTAGTCTTGCGAGACTCTTCAACCGAGTTTATGAAGTGACCGCCGGTGGTTGTGCAAGGGAGGAGAGACCCTTGGCATTTGGCCGAAACTCTACCAAGTGAAGGCGGCGAGGAGCATCCGGAGAGGGACAAGCGGAGATCCACTTGCGTGTGGGGAAGTCCCGTGGCCACCCACGGAGTTACTCGACCGCTGAGTTTATGCCCCTGTACGGGCATTTCCTTTGAGAGGGGCTCCAACAACGAGGATTAGTGGAAAGATCGTGAGCTTTCCGATAGCTCGGTAAAAAACATCGTGCTGGGAGTTTTCTCTTCTCTCCCCTTTAGCTTCCACATTTTATACTTGCATTACTTTTTGCATTTACCTCTCCTAGACATGTCATGCTAGTATAGGATTGGACTTAGCGTGCAAAACATTGTAGCGGTAGAGATAACAACGCATAGAGAAAGCCTAAATCACATTTAGATAGAAATTGAAATAGGTTTCATATGTGCTTTGGAGCCTTAGTTTTTATAGACACCTAATTCACCCTCCCTCCCTCCCCCTCTTAGGGTGTCACGGTCCCTTCATATGCGTTAAGTGGCATAGACTAGCACTAATCACTTTGTTAATTATTCAAATATTCTATTTAGCACTTTCATGGATTGAGCAATTAAATAATCTAAAACACTTGCCAATATCTTCTCTGAGCTCAAGCATACTTCAAATGGCCGAGGCAACCCCAACCAAAGGAACTAGCCATTGCCAACTGTTGCAACCTTTCTACGTACTACCGACTGATTCGATGGTGTCACGGGATGGGTACTACCTACTTGTAGTTGGTGCCACCTCACCTAGCCGTTGAAAACCTATGTCGCTGATAAGTAGGCCTTGTCCAACCACCGACTGATTTGGTGCCTGCTCCTCCTTCTCCATCAAATGAATCGGTCTCTGAGTTGATCTTCAACTTCGGTCTTCACTAGCACCGACTGATTCGGTGCCCTTTATTTTGACCGATTGATTCGACGCCTACCGAATGAATCGATGCTCTCCAATTTTACACAGAGCTGAACTATTGTTTCCGGCATAATGACTGGTGCACCTTTAGTCGGTGGTCCTTTTGACTGGGCTTCACAGGGCTCTGGCTTCTGCCACCACCGACTGATTTGGTGGGCTTCAGCACAGAGCTCCAAATGAATCGGTGCCTCTACGAAACTTGCAAACTTTTTTGTTTCTTCGCGGGTCTTTTGTCCATCAACTTTTCCTAATGATTTGGATGCCTTCAATTTGGATGTTGTTAACCATTTGGATGGCTTCCAAAGTATTCTTGAGACCTAGAAATATTTATAAATATCATCTCGATAAATGTGTTAGTACCAATGTTTATGCTATCAATCAATCGTCAAAATCACAGATAATGACCTACAGTCATTTTCTTTACATTGCCCCTCCCTTCCAGACCCAAGTCGTCAATGGCGCTGCAATACATTGCCCCTCCCTTCCAGACCCAAGTCGTCAATGGTGCTGCAACTACAACTGCAACTGCTGGCTGTGTTGTGACGATTGGCGCACGCATGGTGAGGGAGGACATATCCTGCGACGACAATCGCGCCGCTGTTCCTATCCTCCTTCAGGTAACCACTCTCCCTAAGAGTGACCTCAGCCTCTCTGCCTTCTGGGCTGCTTCTTCATTAAGCCTTCCTGATTCATCAAGAACTTGAGATGTAGAGCTGGTCCTCCCACAACCAAATCACTGGTATATCCACTAGTTATCCAAGGTTTTGGTGCTGCTGCTGGATCAATCATCATCATGCCTCCATAAACAGCAGTCAGTCAATGCGTGTTGACATGGCGTGGCTGCGTTGGTCAGAGATCGCTTACGGGACTGACAGTCAATTTTGCCGACACAGGGATGGATGTTTGGTCTTGCGCAAAATGCCATATTTTCTGATGCATAAATAAACCTGTAGCATTTGATTGTGTGTCAGTGTGATCCAAATCTAAATTTTCGCATTTCATCATGATGGTTTTGAGAACCATGGACAGCTCAGAATTATTTGCTATTCAGGCTACCAGGCAAGGCAGCTCAGGTTCACGATGCAGAGGCAAAACTGCAGGATAAGCGAATTCGGTTCAGGCAGGATGCGCGAGAAGAGCTGAACAGTGGATGTGGCCTTAAAAGGCCGAAGGTTGTTTGCTCGCCGGAATAACTGTCCAGCAGGCCCAAACAAAATACAGTGTATATTCTTCGTTCAACGGCCCCTTGTTGGGCTTCTTGCATGGGCTGCCTCACCTGTTTGTTGCTTCTTCCATTTCGCGTTTTTTTTTTCTTTTTTTGAGGCAACCCTCCCATCTGATGCTGCGATGCGATGAATGAAAATGCATGCGGCCGGCAACAGAATCGGTATCGGTTTCTTTTCTTTTTCCCCAATCGTGGCTGTTGCTTTCACTGAGGAACAGGAATAGCCGAATAGGAATCTAGGAAAGAAATGGCTAGGTACACCGTACGCCAACTTAACGCAGAGAGCTACTAGTAGTAAACATAGTAGTGTAAATAAAAGACGTTACGTTGGAATGATCGAGTCAAGTGGCAGGCAGCATGGCATGGTGCATAAGTATATATGTGTTGGTGGACCACCGCACCAACACATAATATATCCAATAGACGATGCATGGACGAACGAAGGAACTGGAATAATAATCCGATCGATTCTTGAGCAGAGAGCTAGCTGCTCCTACTGCTGCTATTGTAGTTTGTTAATTCTAAACCCAACCATATGTATGGTTACTCCATCTATTTCGACCAACGAACTGGTCCTTTCTGGTATGTTGTTAGTGGTGACCTGAGCTCCTCTCTTCCAGTCGAGCGACCGCACATGAGCACGTGCTCCTGCACAACCATTTTATTAATCCCTGTGCTCCTGTGCAGATGCTAGTAGTTACGTGGTGCCAATTGCTGCATCGGTATCGTATGATTCGTAATTTCGTATCGAACGTTGCAAAGAAGGCGCTAGCAGCTAGCTCGAACATGCATGCGAATATATTGAATCTCATTACAAGCTGTATGAATGATTTTTTTTTTATCGGTGTGATACTGTCGGATAAGCTGCTAGCAATCGGTGGAAGATGTACGTGCCACCCATAGAGTACAGCACACGGACTGATCAACTTTAATTCGTTCGGTAATGCTACGGAGTAGACGTCCGGAAGCACGTCGTCTCTCTGGACGATTAAATGTTGTAATATGCATGTTTCAATGTTGTGATTTGTTTCAATGTTGATGTGTTTTGATGTTGTAATGTTTGTGTTTCAATGTTTCACTTTCAAATGTTGCAATGTTTCACTTTCATCGTCAATGTTACAATGTTTGTCTTCGGTAAAAAAAATATTACAATGTTTGTTTTCCAATGTTTTACTTTTCACTGTCAATGTTACAATGTTTCTGTTACAATTTTGTTCCAATACTTCACTTTCACCGTTCGATGCTGCGCTCGGACGTCCGGGCGCTAGCAAGTCCGTAATTTGTTCCACTATACACCACCTACGGCTATGTCTAGCTATACGACTGGACATGGTGGTGTTTGTATAAGTAAACTGTGTGTGTGAAGAGTTAGCGACACCAAACACGCCCAAATAAATCCTTTTGGCTCAAGGCTCTTTGTCTACACTCTATCTTAAAAGGAATACAACTCTCGGTTTCTTGATGAGACAGACAATTTTAAGTTTTACTAAATTTATATAAAATAGTAAAAATATTTATGGTACAAAATAAGTATTATTAGAAGAACCACGAAATGTATTCCATACTAAATTAATATATAAAGTCATATATCTTTGTAATTTATTGTATAAACTTGGTCAACCTTTAAATTGTTTAACTAAGGAAGAGTTGTACTCTTCTGGGGACAGAGGATACGGAAGCAATATAGGCCTAGTGAAAAGATTTTATAAGTATTATTAAAAAATAGATAGCTTCCTAGCGAGGGGATACAAAGCAACATAAGAAAAGGAAGAAGAAGAACTTATTAGATCGTGTTTTCATTTTTACCTAACCGAATTGGTTTAGCTAGGCTCTTAGATATGCTCTAACGACAGTTGAGTCGATCGGATCTGCCATCGGCCGAAGAGTGGTAGGTCAGTCAGGCATGCATACCAAGGTGTCTTTGATGTTACTACAATTCTTAGTACAGGTTCGGTCGATATGCATGACATTGTATGATTTTGGAAGCACACACCCAGCGTACCCGCATCAAATTTTTTAATAAGATGAGCATTAGATTTAAAATAAAAAATCAAATAAATTACAATTTAATACGATGGAAGTACCGAATAAATAATAGATCATTGCTGACAGAGAATAGCATCGACCATATATCCTACAGGGTCCACCATATATTTACATTAATCAGACCATATGCATGTTTACGTCATGCATGTGTGCAAACTAGCATCCACTGCACATTGCGCGGTGTCTGGTGGGTAACATGCGTGCGTTCCTTGTTGCCATTCGCCAATCGCCATCCTGACTGATAGAAACCCACTAGCATAGATTAGATTAATCTTCAATTATACTATTATTTTAGTTTACGAAACTGCATGCATACATATATGCGCACGTCAACTTAAATCGGGCATCCTGCCGGCGAGCTAGTTGGTGCAAACGGTGATCCAAGGATGTATTGCAGCTGCAGCCACGCGCGCGCGTGCCAAAATGCCAACAATATTCTGCTCATCCCTCGCTCCCCTCCAGGCTTTGCTCTTTGCTCTGCATCGAAATGCGCATGTGCCCTTTTGACCGTCTGTCTGTCGATACAAACATGCCATCGAGTACTGCTCTCGTCTGCTGGTACTTTCTCCGTTTGACCTTTATTTGGCTTCTGGGCCTATCTCTATATATCTTGTTTCTTTTCTACAAGCAAACCCAAAGAAATGCATCTCTCTTCTTCGTTAGCAGATCCTAAGTATGTACTGTACTAGCTTTATTTTGTTTTTCACCGACGCTGCGACGTATATGCACATGTAATCTTGTCTTTTTGTCGGAGAAACAACCCCTGTGCTATGAAACATGCATGTCAAAGGCCATGTTCGGGTGGCTGTTTCGCAGCCACCCAACTGCAGCCAGCGCTGGCTGCCAGCCGAACAGGCTGAAAGAAACAACTAGTAGTGACATAAAAGTAATTAACCGAGCCTAGCCCGCGCTGGCTGCAGTTGAGTAGCTGGCAGGTGGGTCCGGCGCCTGTCAGCCAGCGCTGGCTGCCAGCCGAACAGACTGAAAGAAACAACTAGTAGTGATGTAAAAGTAATTAATCGAGCTTAGCCCTTTTTAAATATAATAGGAGTAGCAGTGTGAGACAAATCAATCAAGGGTAGGGTGGATTTCTTTTTGTCTGCTCTGTTTTCTGGGACTCAACAACAGAATCATGCAACCACATGCATTGGGCTCCACTCCTGGGTTCTGGCCCATTCATCCCATCTCCTTAGCTAAAATCTCTCCACCAAATCGGAAGAGGACACCGAATAGAAAACATATACTGTACGTGGTTACAGGGAAGTATTACTACTAGGAGCACGATCCAGTGACAGCGGAGCGGAGGCATAGATGATCGTGTGAAAAGAAAAAGATGGGACATGGCATGCATGGTTATAATTCCTTGCCTAGAGGACTGCTATAGTGCCATAGTATGTGCTTGCTAAAGTCTCAACTCCCAACAGAAAATGAAAAAACGAGTTCACAAGCAAACTTTATTCTTCACAACACAACTGTACATATCTTCTTTGTTGTCTTCTTTGAAATCCTGCCAAGAATTTAACAAATCGTGGTACATACTACATGTGTCCATGTCCGCTGACTGCTAGATTACACTGCAACAAAGAATTCCAAGAATTGAAGATGCACACATGCGCAATCAGTTGGTAGCGTCAACAATAAAGCTCGGTCAGGAATGGAAGCCGATGAGCAATTGCAGCCGTGAGAGGTGGAACAAGGACGGAAGGAGAAAGCGAAGCTTCAAGCTTGTAGTCATCACGCACAATGCATGGTCATGGACTAAGCAAGCGAACCAACGACTGCGAGCACAAGCCGGCCAGGTTTACTATTAGATAAAACTTAAAACAAAGGGCACAAAATAGATTGCATAGAAATGAAGCAATACTAGTCTGCTACTGGTGCTCCATAGAAAGAGGTAAGCCATCTAGATCTCATCGTCTGCTCCGTCCAAGATCTAGGATAATCTTACCGTCCCTAAATATAAATATAAGGAATTCTGACTTTTAAATTTATCTCAAAATATATACAAGTTTTTGGGTATCTTATCGAGGGTTGTGTAATCAGGAGTCATTATTGTGAGCTCCTGTGTACAACAAAGGCAAGGGTTTTGTGGGTTGTTGGGTTATCAATAAGGGCGAAGATAGTATCTTCGAGCTTAGAGATGATGACGGATGATATCATTATGTGACATGGTGTTGCGACATGGTGTTGCATGGGACGGTGGACACAAATATAATCCTTGGATAAAACCGTGTGGCTTGGATTCTTCGCACAGATGCATGTTGAATAGCATTTCGTATTGAAAATATATCTCAATCAGCTACCAAATAGCGGATAAAAAAAATGCAAGAACTATTGTCATTTATCATCTCATACTATGGCTTCCCGGGAAATTGTTTCAGGGAAAAGAAAAAGAAAATGTTGTGTTGCGTGCTTGGATTGATGGCCGTTTTACGGAAAATGACACGTTTATCCAGGTAGAAGAAAAAGGTAGTGGTGGTGATTTGGAAAGGAAATCAGAGGAGCACACACGCACGAGGGGGGGCAATGAATAACGGAGACGGATGTTTATTGGAGGGGGAAGATTTGATGGCGTGAATAAATGCGTGATACGGTACATCCGGTTGGCAGTTAATTGCCCCTCCCAGGTCATACTAATCTTGTCAATGGCGCTGCAACTGCAAGCTGTGTTGGTGGCCCGGGGTGTTGGACAGCGCAAGTCGCGGCGCTGTTCCTGCGTCCTGCCCCGGCAACCTAACCTACAGTGCATCGAGCAAGAACGCCTTTTTCTTTTTCTTTTTCTTTTTCACCTTGGTGGCAACTATTAGTCGTCCTAAATCTTCCGGGAAATCTGAAACACGACGACCACACATGGACAATCGGAAGAAAAGAAACGTAGGAAATCTGCCACAGCGCAGGCAGGGAGGGAGAGAAGAGAGAGGAAAGGAAGGCGCTTTCCCTTTCCATTCCATTCGATTCCTGCTCTCCTGGTGTCATCCATCGATCCCATCCCCTTCCTCTTCGTCTTGCTGCTAATGTAATCCCGAGCTCTGCTCACTTCCCCGACGAAAACCAGCGAGACAGCCAGTCCAGACTGTCCACCGCTCTTCAATGCTCCCCCCGTCCCGCGCCACGCCGCCTCCGCCACCCACATGGACTCCGCCGCCGCCCCTCTCCTCCTCGCCCTCCTCCTCCTCGCCCTCCTCGCCACGCCGGCGGCGCCGGCCACGCACCCGGCCGACCTCGCCGTGCTCAAGGACCTCCTCAAGTCGCTGACCAACCCCGACGCGCTCGGATGGCCGGACAACGACGACGCCTGCGGTCCCCCCGCCTGGCCGCACGTCTCCTGCGACCACTCGGGCCGCGTCGACAACCTCGACCTCAAGAACGCCGGCCTCGCCGGCGAGCTCCCCGCCAGCATCTCCTCCCTCGAGTCGCTCCAGGGCCTCAGCCTCCAGGGGAACCACCTCACCGGCCCGCTCCCCTCCTTCCGCGGCATGGCTAACCTCCGCCAAGCCTTCCTCAACAACAACGACTTCGACTCCATCCCCGCCGACTTCTTCGACGGTCTCGCCGGCCTCCTCGAGATCTCCCTCGGCAACAACCCGCGCCTCAACGCCACCCAGGGGGGCTGGGCGCTGCCCGCCGGCCTCGCCGTCTCCTCGCAGCAGCTGCAGATCCTCTCGCTCGACAACTGCAGCCTCTCCGGCGGCGTCCCGGCCTTCCTGGGAACCATGAACAGCCTCCAGAACCTCACGCTCTCCTACAACAACCTCTCCGGCCCCATCCCCGACGCCTTCAACGGCTCCGCCATCCAGAGGCTCTGGCTCAACAACCAGCTCGGGGAAGCCAAGCTCTCCGGCACCCTCGACGTCATCGCCACCATGACCAACCTCCAGGAGCTCTGGCTGCACGGCAACCAGTTCTCCGGCCCCATCCCCGACGACATCGACGCCTGCAAGGACCTCTACACCGTCAGGCTCAACAGCAACCAGCTCCTCGGCCTCGTGCCTCCTGGCCTCGCCACCCTGCCCAATCTCCAGGAGCTCAAGCTCGACAACAACAACTTCTTGGGCCCCGTGCCGTCCGTCAAGGCGCCCAATTTCACCTTCTCCGGCAACGAGTTCTGCGCCGCCAAGCCTGGGGACACCTGCGCGCCGGAGGTCATGGCATTGCTCCAATTCCTCGCCGACGTGCAGTACCCCACCAGGCTCGTCGATTCCTGGTCCGGGAACGCCCCCTGCGCGGGCTGGATCGGCGTTACCTGCGTCCAAGGCAAAGTCACCGTGCTCAACCTCCCCAACTACGACCTCAATGGCACAATCAGCCAGAGCCTCGCCAACGTCACCACGCTCTCACAAGTCATGCTCGGCGGGAACCATCTCACCGGCCAAGTGCCGGACAGCCTCACCAACCTCGCCTCGCTTCAGAAGCTGGACTTGTCCATGAATGACTTATCCGGGCCACTGCCCACCTTCAAGCCGAGCGTCCAGGTGAATGTCTCCGGTAATCTCAACTTCAATAGCACGGTGGCTGCTCCGGATGCGCAGCCGAACAACAACCCTCGTTCTCCAACAACGCCTAACGGCGCACAAGGTTCACATGGCAGTAATCCAGCCATCCCGGGGAATGGGAAGAAAGCCTCATCAGCCGTCTTGCTGGGCACAACCATTCCTGTTACAGTCAGCGTTGTTGCTCTGGTATCGGTGGCTGCCGTGTACTTCTGCAAGAAAAGGGCATCAATGCTGCCACAGGCAGCCTCTGTCGTCGTCCATCCCCGTGATAGCTCCGATCCAGATAACTTGGCCAAGATTGTTCTGGCGACCAATGATGGCAGCAGTGGCACATCTCAAGGCAATACACATAGCGGGAGCAGCAGCCTGACTGGTGATGTTCACATGATCGAGGCTGGGAATTTCGTGATTGCAGTGCAGGTTCTCCGTGGCGCCACCAAGAATTTTGCCAAGGATAATGTGCTTGGCCGTGGGGGCTTTGGTGTCGTTTACAAAGGGGAGCTGCACGATGGCACCATGATTGCAGTGAAGAGGATGGAGTCTGTGGCGGTCAGCAACAAGGCCTTGGATGAGTTCCAGGCTGAGATCGCCGTTCTAACCAAGGTCCGGCACCGCAATTTGGTGTCAATTCTGGGATACGCGATTGAAGGGAACGAGAGGCTGCTGGTCTATGAATACATGCCTAATGGAGCTTTGAGCAGGCATTTATTCCAGTGGAAGCAGCTTGGGCTTGAGCCTCTCTCATGGAAGAAGAGGCTCAACATCGCGCTGGATGTTGCCCGCGGAATGGAATATCTGCACAACCTGGGTCATCACCGCTTCATTCACAGGGATCTCAAGTCAGCAAACATTCTACTCGGTGATGACTTCCGGGCGAAGGTGTCAGATTTTGGGCTGATGAAAGATGCACCAGATGGGAACTTCTCTGTGGCAACAAGACTCGCCGGAACTTTTGGATACTTGGCTCCTGAGTATGCAGGTAAAAATTCATTGACGCCACCATTTTAATGCTGGCTGCTTTCGTTTTAATCATGACCATTATATGCTAATTACTACTGTCAGATATCAGAATTTTATGTTTGAATTGTCAGCCTATTCTATTATGAGTCTGTTACCAATATGTTTTGTCCTTTTCGATCGAGTAGCCATATATGGACTAAGAGGGGTCTAGGTATAGAAGTTAGTTATTTTCATTACAAAATTCCTCTTTTCTGAAAGACCACAAAATAGCATTTTGTCATGTAACTGAATTGATCTCAACAGTTCTCTTGGAACTTCTGATGAACTAGCCTTTCAAAAGGCCATTTAACAGACCATAACTGGCTCAAAATATACAGCTATTGATTTTATTATATGGTTAATTTAAAATCCGTCCAACATTATCCTTTGTTAATGTAGCTAAAGGTAGTCATTGTTTAATAGTTTTTTTCCCTTTTTTTTCTTTTGGTTATTGTGATAGTCAGCAGTAACCTTGTTATCATGATCAACTCCTGAAAGTGTGGCTGACGATATGTTGTTGTTGTGAACTTGTGATCCTGCAGTGACGGGGAAAATCTCAACAAAAGCGGATGTCTTCAGCTTCGGTGTAGTGCTCCTGGAGCTGATAACAGGGATTACTGCTATCGACGACAGCCGTGTAGGCGAGGGCGAGGAAACCCGTCATCTGGCATACTGGTTCTGTCAGATAAGGAAGGACGAGGAGAAGCTGAGGGCAGCGATCGATCCCACGCTGGATGTGACGGACGAGGAGATCTTCGAGAGCATCAGCGTGATCGCGGAGCTTGCTGGGCACTGCACTGTCCGGGAGCCCTCCCAGCGGCCGGACATGGGGCACGCCGTGAACGTGCTGGTCCCGATGGTGGAGAAGTGGAAGCCTGTCAAGGACGAGGCCGAGGACTACCTGGGCATCGACCTGCACCTGCCGCTGCTGCAGATGGTGAAAAGCTGGCAGGATGCAGAGGCCAGCATGACGGACGGGAGCACCCTCAGCCTGGAAGACAGCAAGGGCAGCATCCCAGCGCGGCCAGCCGGGTTTGCCGAGTCCTTCACCTCGGCGGATGGACGGTGAAGAGGAGGAAGCGTCATCTACTCATCTTTATCTACCGAACTAGCACCGGCACCGGGTTGGGATATAATAAGTATACATCTCTCTCTCTCTCGCGCGCGCGCGCCTGTTTTCACCAAGCGTTTAGTTTGTTGCTGTAGGTAAAAAGAAAAAAAAAAGAGCGCACCATCGCCCATGTGCATGTGCTTCTTCTGTAGATAGATGATATGTTTCTTCTTTTTGGTAGTAGGATTGCTTTTTTACTTGTGTTATTCCAATCTTGAGACTGAAGCAAGTCTCTGGCTTTTGCGAGTCTGTCATCACGACATGTGTTTAGTTTCCTGTGCCTGGAAGGAAAATTTTTGCAAATGGATGGCATCTCCTGTCTCGTGCTCTGCTAGTGGGCAGCATCAGTGATCCATATCATGAGATGAGCCTCACTCACACTGTCCGTCAGTCCAGTCCAGGGAGCAATCAGCTGCGGTCCAGGCTTGCATATCCAAAAGCCCCGCACTGGCTGGTTGTATCATGCCAACATAATTATCAGCAGCGGCGCATGAAGCGAATCATGGCATACACGTGTAGCTAGTGTTACTGTGCTAGAGGTAAGGTAACAGTGACATTGGAAAGCAATATCCATGGTGGCTCTGATGATGGATGAGTTCAGTGCCAAGTGGTGGTGTTATTGGAGAACTAGCACTTGCAGTGCACTATTCCAATGCAGCCTGTACAGCTAGTCAACGGTTGATGTGAAACTAGTGAGGATTAGCTGTAAGTCACTTGTCCCCAGTTTGTGCTGATTACCTCTTCCTGCTGAAAGTGACAAGTAGTCGTAGAATGAATGACCGCATGCATCCGGTCCAGTCGTCCAGCAATGAGTGTCCTTCTCGTGGGACACATGATCAGCCCCTATTAGTTGCCTAATGATAGTGTCATCGCTTGGAACAAGATGGGCCAGCTGGCAAGGATGCGTGCATTAACTTGTCGGCCGATGGAGTAGAGGAAAAGCGACGTTTCTGCGACTCGTCAGCATATGCTCCTCTTGACTGAAGAAACTGCACCGACCGAGCAGCTTACCGGTATCTTAACTTGTACCGAGTTGACATCACACTACATTATGGTATGGACGTGTCTTAACTTGTACAGGTATGTTCCCAATCAGATGCGGTACTTGTACCTCCCATGCATGTGCGAGATGGAGCATGTTGTAAACACTTGATACGGAAGCCAAACAAGAGATTTCTGGCATCCATGGAGAGAGAGGAAGCTGCTCTCCATCCATCTTTTGTGCCGATGTAGACTGCATCGTACAGCTAGCTAGCTAGCTAGCTAGCGGCACGGTGGTGGCATCCATCTACAAGATGGCACGTATCGGAGTCGGATGCCCGAGAGAGTGCTGGCCTGGCCATGGCCGTGACCCTGACATCACGAGTGGTCCGCGGGCGGGCAGGTGCCGCATCGGCGTCACCAGCATGTGTGATCTGAGTGACACATACAGAGCGTAGGCTCCTCCTCATACTGCATATCCAAGATATATCTTCTTCCTATCACCTAACACTTGGTGCTGCCTGTCATACAAGCGAATACTCTGGACTCTGGTCCAAGACAAGCCAACATCGCGTATTGTATATCTGTATGGAAGTGCAGTACTCGCAGGTACCACCACCACTAGTGGCACATACAGACGAAGAAGATGACAGCAATTGCCTGCCCTGATTGATAGTATAGACACGCGACGCTGCTCATGACTGCTAGAAATGGACCAATTGCTCAACTTGTGCTTTGTTAATTCAGTCAGTATTAATGGAGAGGTGGAAGAGGCGATTAGGACAAAAGCAGAGACAGCGGGTAGAATCGAATCGAATAATGAGAGTCGGAAACATGCATGTGGGGGAGCACAAGAGCGCGCCACCGCCATGTGAAACAACAGCACATCGATCAGCTACGATGAGGAGCGAGCGCCACTTGGTTGCAAGCTCCCGGCCATGTCGGCTACTAATTATTGGGGGCCGGAGGCCACGTTGGCAGCTCCACCATGCCCGCCCTTCCACATGGTGAAATTGGCGCCTCTTGTAATTGCCCCCACACAACATTTGCATTTGGATCGCATGCATGCTAATGCACTAGTCTCAACATCCCTATCACTACCAAACCAAGGAGAGCACTAGGAACGATGAACCTCGCATCGCTGCTTTGGCATGCTTTTTTCTGGAGGTGCATTGCAGGAATCGGTTTCCTTGTCACACAGTTAGCTGTTGCAGTCCGGAAAAAGGAAGGCAAGAAAAAAATGTAAGGGAACCAACCCTAATAAAAGACAGACACAGACTCCTCAAAGCTTTGCCCAGTTCGTGAGGCACAAGAAACCAGTTGCTTTCTTTCTTCATTGCTAGTGAGTGACCCACCAAACTTTCTCGGCGGACATTCAAGGATGGGTGGATTCATGCTCCTGCAGTCTACAGTACCTACGCCTCTCCTCGTGTTGCCATCACGCACCTGATCTGAAGACAGGGTTGTGTTCAGATTCAGAAAAAAGTACTTCTCCAATAAGTTTTTCCTATTCACCCTACTCACGAAACACACTTCCCAGTGCACTATTCATCTAGAAAAAGTACTTTTTACTTCCAACCTCAACACAGCCGCCCAGGGGAGTGGAGGAGCACAGCAGATCAAAGCAAATGCGTGCACCTCCCTAACCACATTTCCCATTTTCCTCCAAAGGCGACAATATCATGGCGCAGTACAAAGTGTGACCGACACTTCGCTTTCTTTGCCCTCCCAAAACAAGTGCCAGCCAGCCATTGATATCTGCTGTTGCCAAACACACATCATTTTCCGGCAATCCCCACATTACATTTGCATGAGGTTGCTGCACTGTACAATGGTCCCTCTCGGATAGTATCACAAATAGTACTAGTTCAACAACACTGCCCTCCTAATGCATTGAGATATTGGCAATGCCAGACGCTTCAACAAACAGTGGACATCATGTTCCAAACTGGCAAAAAAACTTAACTAGCAACCAATTATGCAATGAATAAGCTGTAGCAGATAATTACGGAAACAGTTTACGCAACTTATTTTATGACTGAAACGATGAGGATCCAATGCGGACATAATAATTGACAAAAATAGGCCATCTATTATCAAATAGCAGCATACCTCCATCATTTTAAGAGAAATTATTGAGGTTCGGGTACAGCATGGTAGCCCCCAAATAGAAAAGCAAATACAAGCAAACTGGTGACTGGTCAAATCTATGATGAAGCAGTTGGATCTGACTGTAGATAGGGGGCAAAGTGTTTCAGTGCTTCCTCATATACAGGTTTTTTGAAATCGACCGCCTGGTCAGATGGAAATATATTAGATAATACTTCACAAGGGCTCGCGGAAAAAAAAAGGGGGGGGCAGGGTAAACAGACACACCTTTTCAATAACTTCCTGGGGAGTCATCCATGTCCATTCAGCAAACTCTGGTTTCTCAGATCCATCACCATTGAGGTTAATCTCATCATCATTTCCAGTAAATCTAAATAAAAACCTGCATTTTTGCATCACGTGTCCAGAAGTTACATACCGGAACAGCTCCAAAGAAGTGACAAGCCTGTTAAATTACTTTGGATTGACTGTTCTGTTTATCAATGTCAGACAGGTGATAAACCATGAACAAAATACAGCAAGACAGAAATGAGGATCTCGTACAGCCCACCTACACTAACTCCAAGTCTTGGGCCTAAACTTATCACTCAATCACACTATCTCCTAGTCCTGAGCCCAAGCATAATAGAGCAGGTATTAAGTGGGCCTGTGATGTCTCTCTACTGAGACCCAACTGAAACTTATTTTGGTCCATCTCATATAGGATCCAACAAGACCCAAACGGAAGGTCAGAAAACCATGCCACACCAAGTTTTAGACCATCAGCTGTAAAAATTTACACCAGCGATCAGCCAACGGTATAGCTGGCTAATATGTACAACAAAGCTATAAAATGCCTGATATTCTATCAGAGGATACCAGTATTAGAACACCATCAGTTTGGACGGTTACTATCCAAGAAATAGAAAAGAAAAACAATTGCCCAACACAACAACAACAAAGACGTGTTTTATAAGTCATATAAAGTGGTTTTGAGTTTCAATAGCGCAAGAGTAGAAATGTTGATTATGGGTTTCATATTTCCAGTAAACATCAAACTGTATATACAACTGTTGCTGGCCAGAGATTAGAATACCTATATTACATAAATAAATCAGTACAAATATTCCAACCAACATATGAAGTCTTGGATAAGAATAAATATGACCCGTGGGGCAAGGCCGAGTTAGCTGTATCAAGCGTAACTGAATGTGGCTCAAAGTTTTAATGAACCTTAGAATAGTCACCATTTCTATACAAATACCTAGTGATTTGAAATCTGGAGTTCCGTACCCACTAAATTTTGGCTTAGGTCTGCCACTCTACTCTATAAGAAAATTTGCATTGAACGTATGCCACAGCAAAGGGACACTCGTGTTTGACAGCGCTCCCTTGCATGAAAAATGCAGAAACAAATACAGGTACATTCCGGTACATGATTCACTAACATGAAATGTATCTAAACATTGATCTCAGTATAGAACTTTTTGAGTACTAAGAAACCGAGTTGTAACAAGTATGCTACTCTTTAAATTATTCTTTTTTAAAAAAAACAAGTATGCTACAATGTACATACAACAGTACCCACTATATTCATTAGAAATTGTAATAGTCTGACACAACGTGCTTCACATACCACGGCATACTCGTGGACTAGCGAACAGCATTCACCATTGTTACAAACAAGCTCTAGATGACAGAAGGGCAGTGGGGGTGCTCTCTGGGGTGTAATCAATCATATCAGCGTCAAGCATCCAGGCATCTGCCTTTTAAAACAGTGAAATTAGCTGGCCTTTGAGTTGACTTGAGAATCAGCATATACAAAAGTGCATTTCTATGACAAGGAGACTAATTAGCCCTATGGTAAAGTATTTGCCTGCTCGTTGCTATGCTATGTGAAATATGAGAAAGTTTCACTTTGGGGCCAGAGACGCTAGGCACAGGGATTTTAACCCCACTCTAAAGAGCTAACCATCCGAGCTGACCCCCGCTCCGGGGAAAGTTTCACTTTGGTTAGTTCAGAACATGAAAATAAAGTTACTATCAGAATCTTGCATTCATATATTGTTTCATAGCAAGTAGCTATAATAGTCTGCCATCTAGGATTATTCTTGCAGGTTGAAAGTTGAGGCAGAGGAAAAGAAAAACAGAATAAACTGCAGTCACTGCATAGAATTTTTAAGCTGAGGAAATTCAACAGCTTACCATTTCTGAGCCTGTCCTTTCCAATCTGTTCCCCACCTAGCATTCAGTTTTGCTCTCACATCCGGTGGGAAATCATAGGTCAACCAGTTAGGAGCCTACAAAGATGAACTCAGCTAACAGTTACAAAAAAAAAAAAAAAAAGAAGGCAAAACTATATTGACCATCAGGCTATTAAGGCAAAGGCATTGGTGTTTTGTAAATATGTGCTGCGATCTGCTGTTGTAGGATGGTTAGTTGACACGGGGCATCTCATCTCGCAATTATTCATTCACGAAAGCAAAAGGGAATCAGATGAAGCAAAGGTGATCTGACCTCAGCCACGATCTCTGCGGATGTGACGCCGGTTTCTTCTCTCAACTCCCTGACAGCAGCTGCTCTTGGTTCTTCCCCTGCATCTATACCGCCCTGTGTGCAGATTAGGATTTTGTGTTTGGGAATCGTACGATGAGGCTATGCCAAATTAGCCAGATACTGATAGAGAAGACATCGCAAATCACCTGGGGCATCTGCCACGCGCTAGGAATGTCGATCCTAGAAGCCGAGAAAATCTGCGACAATCATCACAAGGATGATGATGATAATAATAATAATCATACGTGTCGTGGGGGGGGGGGGCAGGAGAGACCCAACGCGGTTGGAGGGGACGGGGCGAGCTTGCCTTGGTGAGGGAGGGGTTGGCGAGGCAGATGCCGACGTTGGTGCGGTAGCCCTGCGGCGGCGCGTCCATGGATGCAACGGTGAGGAGCGGCGACGCGGAGGTCGAGCAGGAGCGCGAGGAAGGTGAGGAGGAGAGCGGCGGCCTGCGCGGGAGGCGCAGCGCGGAGGAGGAGGAGGAGACGGGACTATGGTGGACGATGGGGTTTGCGACAAGCAGGCAGCGTGCAGCAGATAAGGCGGCCACCACCATCGCAGCGCAGTGCTGCCCCCCTTTTGCCTTTCTCTTTCGTTTGGAGGAGACGAGACGAGCCGTCCCGTGTAGTGGTGTGGTGGATTCACGATTCGCCTTTTTTTTTTTTGAGTGGTCGGTCGGTCCATCATGGTGGCGGGCCCGAACCCCCCTCCACCACCAAGGTTGGCGTCGGCCCATGGGCTTTTGTGGTATAGATATTTTCCGTCCGACCGACCGACCGAAGGCCCTCAAGCCTTAAATGTTACAGTCCGTATCTGAAACTGAAAATAAATATTCGACTGTATCCGTATCCGTATAACAAAAGTTGAATGTCTATTGTAGATATGTAATGTATATCAATATTCGATGCATATCCGACATATTTTGTATTTTTCGTATCCGAATCCGACCCGACAAAAAAATAAATATTTGTATTCGTATCCGGGCATATCCGTCCGTATCCGATCCGTTTTCATCCCTAGTAGCCTGCAGATCCAACAGCTACTAGTTTTCCTCTTGTCTTCTCAAAAAAAAAACTAGTTTTCCTCTTGACTTCTGTTGACACTAAAAACGTAACGATTGGCAGAGAATGGGCGAGCCTAATCGATCCACCCACTGACCTGTAAAAAACATTTGAACTCATCAAAATGTTTGACGATTTTCGCGCAAGGCGCAACCATCGCTACTATTTGCTTGGGACAGCCCATTATTAGTTGAAAGAAAACACGCTAAGCTAGCCCAGCCCAAAATGAAACTGTTCTATCTGAAATTCAGCTACCTGGCTAACACCCTTTCATTATCTATACAGTACCAGAAATAGTTTTTATTAATGAAGTAATTGATTGATTAATAAGGTTCTTTCTTCCTCTAAAGGAAAAAAAACATATGCTATGTCCCTCTAGAGAACAGATATACTCGTAGTAGCCTTCGGATGCGGTCATTGATTAATAAGGTGTTCTATTCCCTCCCCTCTCTCTCTCTATATATATAAAAGAACGAGTTAAATTGAAAACGTTTCTCACCCAAATCGGACCCGTGGTACCTCTCACGTCGGACCCATCTGTAAGGGTCAACATAGGTGGGAAGGGGGTCAAACCCACCAAAACTGATATTTAGAAAATATTTTTGCCAAAATAAAAAAAAAATTCTCACCCATATTTTTCTACCCACCTAAATCTATTTTCCTCACCCTCCCCAAAACAAATAATGTAAATCCCTGCGCATGGGCCATGCGAGGCAATACGTGGGCCGGGTATGTGCCTGTAACACCCTAATTTCATCACACTAAAAAAATTAATATAGGCAACCCAATTTTCCTAGTTTTTTTTAGGAATTATTAAATTGCAAATTCAAATCTTGGCCTATAAATATTTAAATATCATTTAAATTAGAGTCAATACATTCTTTGTTGCATTCATGCTGTTTGCATATATTTTTGAATGTTTGTTTGAATTTGAAAGGTGTTTGCAAAAGTTTAAATCTATTTTCAAAACCTTTCTTTCCCTCTCTCTTTTCTAGCTCGGCCCAATCCATTTTTTTCTCTTTCTCCGGCCCAACTCCCTCGCGCTGCCGCGGCCCAGCTCTTCTTCTGGCCCAATCCGCGCGCCATGGCCAGCCCGTTCTCCTTCTCTTCGTTTAGCGTCGCTGACGTGTGGGCCCGCCCCGTCAGTCGTCTTCTTCCTCTCGCCGTGGGCGAGTAGGACTCCGTTGAGTCCGGGCGCCGCTCGTTTCCGTGTCGCGTTCCTTGGCGTGTTAGCTGGGGATTCTCCGGCCTTTTTAAGCCGCCGTCCGAGCTCGCGTTCCCCTTAACCCAAGCCGAGCTTTCCTCGCCACCCAGAGCTCCCTAGCCGCGGGAACCCTAGGTCTAGATCCGCCGCCTCGATTCAAGCCCTCGGGTTCGCTTTCGCCGCTTCGAGTTCGTCGTTGAGTTGTGAGTGAAGGTAAGGAAGCCGCCGAGCCTCCAATCCCTCTCTTTCTCGCTCTCTCGTGTCCGTGCGAGCTCGCCGTTGTTCCCGAGCCGCCTCTCGCCGTCGCAAGCTTCCGTCTTTGCGCAACCCTCGTCGAGAACCCCCAAAACCGACTCCCCTTAGCGCCAGCTTTCTCCCAAGCCTTTCGCGGCGAGATTCCGAGCTCTGTAGCCCGTGTTTCGCTCGTCTCCGGCGAGGTTCCGGCCGAGCGCCGCCGCGCGCCGCCGCGGTTCGCTCCCTTTGATCTCAGCCGTTAGATCTTGATCCACCGGTCTAGATCCGAGCCGACTCGAGTCAAACCGTTCAGCATCGGTCAGCCGCGTCTTTTTGCAGAAAACCCCCTGATCTTTTTAGGAATCAACCCGCGGTCCAAGCCAGTTCAAAAATAATTAGATCTAGGTCCTTTTCTTTTTGTTTTAGCCCCTGAGCTTTCTAAAAATCTAACCCGCCGTCCTGGTTGGTCGTTTTTCACAAAAGTCCTTTGGTTTTTATATAAAATTACGTTTTAGGTCCCTGGTTTCTTCTGTTTAAGCCCCTGGAAGGTTAGATTTAGTTCAAAGAAGCCCCTAAACCTTGTTTTAGCCATATCTTAACCGTTTTAAATCCGTTTTGAGTGATCTTTGCGCTCACACGATCGTCTCTTCATCAAGAATAGTTCTAAACACGTCTTTGCATCTTTGAAAGTTGTTTGGTGTATTGTTTTGCTTTTATTGATTGAATGCTTGTGCGAATCGTATAGAGAACGGTCCGTTCGAGGGAGATCAAGATCAAGTCTTCGAGGAGGAGCCACCGCAGTACTTTGAGCAAGGCAAGTGGATTTCCCCCTCAGCATACTCTTTTGAACCCATACACATTGCATGACAACAAAGTTTATATTTATGTTCGCGATGCATTAATTTGATGGGTCCTATGTAAGGATGACTAGTCTTTTACACCCAAGCCTTGATACACCGGGTTTTTCTTTTATGTTGGGTAGCTATGCTAGTTGCTTAACCTTGGTTCATGATGGGTTCTATCCAACATTGATGAATATCCTTATTATTTGTATCTTGTCATGATAATACAAGATTACCATATTAATCGGAACATGGAGAACCACCCAGGATTTACCGTACAACCACAATACTATATGGCTCTGGTCTTAGCTGAATAATTAGATGAACTACATGTTGTGTTTGTGCTGCCTGTTGGGCTGTTATTGGTTTGTGGATGTGTTGGTGCGGGGATCGGAAGAGGGTATCTTCTGTTGAACCGTCGGTACTGGGAACAAACACACATGTAGGAATTATTTGTAAAGGCTTCGTAGCGTCCCTATGCAGTCACACCTCGGAAGTGTGGTACGTGCCTGGCCCGCACTGCATGGTTGGGTCTAAAGTTCTTCGGAGCTTTTACGCGAATTGTGGTGAAAGTGTACAACCTCTGCAGAGTGTAAAACTGTTATAACAGCCGTGTTCGCGGTCATGAACGGCCTGGACCCTCACGTGATTAATCTATCGAAACATGAAATCAAATCATTGCATGCATATGTTATTGGTTATGTTTATGATTTACTTTATGCTTACTTATTGTTAATATGGGGTGGTATATACTTATATCTTAGTAAATAGTTACTTGTCAATAAAACTTGACCAACTAAAATGCTAACCGCTGCAAACCCAGCCTATCCTTGATAGCTTGCATATTTCCCCCACTTGTTGAGTACCAACCATAAGTGTACTCACCCTTGCTTATATTGGATCAGAAGGTAATAATGGAGCGGAGTACTTCAACGATCTTGATGAGTTCTAGGCGTGTGTTCCACCAGTCAGTTGCCTGTGGAGTGCTTTTGGAGATATCGTCTTAGTTATCGTGTGAACCAGTTTATTTTGGCCTTTGTGCCATATTCGTGAGTGTAATAAATACTTTATTTATTAAATATTCGTTTGAGTACAGTTTCTGCTATTCACTCATGGTCTATCATATGTGTGAAATTTGATCCTGGCACACATATGAGATGTACTCGGTTTTCTTTCTAAAACCGGGTATGACAGTGCCATGCTCATGGGCCGTGCTGTGAATGTGTGAATGGATGAAACGACCCACGTTGCTGCAGTGGAGATTCCTCTCGAGGCCTCGACGCCGCTCGTTTGGGCTCCGTGAGCGCTGGATGCTAGCTGCAGCTGCGAGTACTCCGGCCAGGCAGCCACGCTCCACCAGCCATTCCTCCACTGGCTGATCTGAAGAGCAAAGTCATTAGCGAGGGAGATAATCAGGAGGTAGTATGCTACTAACTATTGAGTTTTGGGCAAAAGGACGAAGACGAGAGCTTGGCAGCTTGCATCGTGACTTGACGATTCGATGTTGAAGTCTCAAATGCACACAAGAAGAGCACCAAGGATGGTCCATTTACTACTATCTCGGGTCAGTAAAAATTAAAAAAAAATGAGTGTGCTGTGCTGTGGCAAACCCATTTTTCAGTGTCCATACCACTAAATCAATGAATTTAATGTGATAGACACAAAACCACACATATCGGATGTCCTAGAGACAAATTTACGTAATTTGAAATCACTTGATGTTGTGTAGAATCAACCGCGTGAGGCTTCGCGTGCCATTCAAACCGAGCAGCAAACCTTGACGATAGAAACCTGCGGCGCAGCTAGAAGCCATACTTATTTGCAAAAAAAAAACAATTTCCCACATGTCTGTTACACAAAACTCGAAGGAAGAGATGCAATCGAACTGGGCCTTGGCTCGAAGCAATAATCATGTACATCTATGCTATAATAATAAAAAATATTTTACCAATATATTTTTAAATACGTGCGTGCCGCACGTACATCTTTGCTAGTAATCTAAAAAGAGGCAAATAAAAAGGACACCATCCATTCTCTCCGCCGAGAAAGCAAAACAGAGCAGGGAACATTTATGACAAAACCATCCATATCCATGGAAGCTATGCCTTGAATTTGTAGGCATACCCATTTACGAGGAAATTCATATCCGTGGAAGGTATGCTTTGAATTTGTAGGCATTCGTTTAGCGGTATGGATTGAGTGTGGTACGGCGCATTAATGTGAATATTAAAACTAGCAGTATGGTTCCTTTTATTGGTTGTCTAGTGTTTTAGCAGGAATTAATCTAAATCCGCGCGGCGGTTTTGGCAGCTCTCGTGGTGGTGCTAGGAAAGCGAGCGCATGCAGTTGGAAGAGGCAGGCAGCGGGGGCGTTGACGCGCTGGCAGGGGCCAGGTCGTCACACCAAATCCATGGCCGCGTCTCTGGTCTGGTTGGCGGCCACGTGTCGGTAGCCAGGTCCGCCGCGACGCGGACGGCGAGGCGAGGCAAATCTGCCTCGTTTCTGTACCGCCCCTCCCCTGGGGCCCACCAGTCCTCCGGTAGTCGGCTACGTTTTGCGTTCCCTCCCCACGGCGGCGGGCGGGCGGGCGGGCAAGTTAAGCGTTGACGTGGCGCACCCAGCCCCACGCTGCTGACCCAACTTGGTGGGCCCGGCGCTGCCTGCCTTGGTTGCCAAGGAAACACACCACACCGCCTGCCTTCTCTTCCCTTCCCTTCCCTTCCCACAGCAGCCACAGCAGGAGGGAAATTACCCCGTCCCCGTCGCCCCCGACCCAACCCAACCGCCTTAACTCCCCCTCTATTAAGGCTGTGTTTAGTTGATGAAGGGAAAAGATCTTTTGTTTCTGGGATGCGTGTTATGTGAGGGGGATGAATAGGAAAGGTGAAAAAAGAATTTTTAGGGATGCGTGTTCTGTGAGGGGAATGAATAGTAAGTGCAAAAGATCTTTTGCATCTAAACACAACCTAAAACCCATCCTTCCCCTTTCTCTCTATTCCAACACACCAACAAGCCGCGAGGTCCTCCGATTCGATTCGATGCTTGTGGCCTCCGCCGCGCCAGCACCAGGCCGCATCGCCTCCTGAGGTCACCAGACGCCACGCCGCCGATGGGGGACCTCCCGCCGTCCTCGCCCCCGCCCACCACCGCCTTGCTCCCGGTCGTCTTCGTCGACGGCGACCGGACTCTCGACCTGGGCACCGTCACCGTCCAGCCCTCTCTCGGCGTCAAGCGCCTGCAGGCCGTCGTCGCCGACCGCGTCGGCGCCGCCCCGCACCAGATCTCCGCCTCCCTCGCCCGCCCCCGACGCGCGCGCCGCGTTCCCCTCGAAGACGGCGCCGACCTCGCCGCCGCCGTCGCGCGCGAGGGCTCCGGATGCTACGTCCTCGCCACGCTCCGCCGATCCCGCCGCGAGCGCCGGGGCGGCCGATCCCGCCGCGGCGGCGCCGACAAGAAGGCCGCGGCCGCCACGACCACGCCTCAGCCGGATCACCACAAGACCATCCTCAAGCGCCTCCTCCCCCCCACGGATCTGGCCTCCCTGGTCACCGCCGCGCCGCCGCCCGCCGTCTTCGGCGGCTGGGACTACGAGGCGCAGCTGCGCGAGCTGCAGCGCCAGCGCGACTGGTACCTCATGAGCACCGCCGCGGCGGACCCCTACCTCCCGCTGCCGCCGGGCCTCGAGGACCCGCCGCTCTGGTCGCCGCGCCCGCCCTGCCCCGACTGCGAGGCGGCCGCCGCGGCCATGCGCCAGCCGCCCTTCCACTGGTGCGTGCGCGACGCCGTCGTCACCGCAGGCTTCCGCTCGCACGTCGGCCCAATCGAGCGCCCGGCGAAGAAGTCGCCCTCCCCGCCGCCACCGCCGCCTAGCCCCGGCCGTCTGCCGGGGCTCCTCGGCATGCCCGTCTACTAGTAGATGGATTCTCGGTAGCAGCACCTACTTCTCCGTTCCAATTTCACTTCCCCGGCCGTCTGAGAAGATGATTGTAAAGAGAAATTGGGGGAAAAGGAATGGTGGAGGAAGTTGAGTGCAGGGTTTGTGCAGATCGCGGCGGCGGAGGAGCAGCCTAGTAGCATCGTGTAGGAAAGAGGGGAGGAGCACGAGTCAGATGCAGCCACCGGGAGGGGGGTGTGGTACGAACGAGTCCATTTCCCACTCCGCTGGGCTTTTCTGGCTTGGCTGGCACTAGTAGTAGTAGAAAATTGATTTTTGTTTTGCCTTTTCCCGTGCTAAGCTAATGTGGTTGGTTGTGCCTCAGCAATGTGGCCTGGCCGAGTCCGGAGATTGGGCCAACATTTCGGGACTCGTCTTTTGTGTTTTCCTTTCTTCTCTTTTATGAATTCTGAGAGAATAGAGAGAGAGAGAGTTAAGAGTGAGAGAGAGAGTGAGGGAGGGAGAGGTCGGAGAGAGCAATTTGACTCTGGTATATCGAAGTGGTATATGCAGAATAGAAAAAAAAACCCTTTCTATTATGTGGAAGATTGGTGTGGCTCCCGTTCTATATTTTGTCACATGCTTCGCTGGTCCGTGTCTGTTGGTCACGAAATGCGACGAGTCATGCTACTACTCTTCCCCCAACTCTGCATCTGCATGTGGTAACAGCGAAGCAGACAGGGGTAAAATACGGATAACGTGACAGGCCAACGTGGAGAACGATGGCGAGCGAGATAAATTTTTATATTTTATCGGCCAGGTTACGGCTTTTTTGCGGTGACCTGAGCAGGCTTCGCGGCTGAAGAAAAGTAGTGACCTGAGCATGACAGCCCAGTACCACACCGGTAGTGACAACATCCATCCAAATCCGATCCAATCCAACAAGTCGGCAAAAGTCGCCTTCCACGCAGGGTTACCCAAACCGGTCCGGTAGTTCGTACCGCCGGCCGGCGGTAACGGTATACCGGACCGGTTTGACCGGTAACCGATGGAAACCGGTTGAATTCAAATTTTGAATTCAAATCCCCCGTGCAATCGGTTTTTTTCGGTAAACCGCTCGAATTGACCGGTTACCGACCGGTTTGGACCGGTTACCGACCGGTTTGTTGGAAAACCGGCCAAATTCAAATTTTGAGTTCAAATCCCCCGTGTGACCGGTTTGGAACGGTTACCGACCGGTTTGACTGGTTACCGACCGGTTTGAGCGGTTTACCGGACCGGTTTGACCGGTTACCGGTCAAACCGGTCCGGTTACCGGTACTACCAGGGCGGTTAGCCGGCTCGCGTTAGGGAGGCGTTGGGCCTTCATGGGCCTTAATGGGCCGGCCACTGTTTTTTCTTTTTCTTTTTTTATTTAACTTGTATTTCGCGAAAAAAATAGCAAATGACCAAATATTTGAGAAATTTTGACACCAATAGATCCAGCACACCATGAAGTATTTTTAAGAATTTTTATCCGATTTTTCGAATTTTTAAATTCAAATTTGAAATTTTTGAATTTAACCGGTTTCAAACCGCCCCGAACCGCTACCGGTCCGGGGCGGTTCGACCGGTGACCGCGGTTTTCGGACCGGTTCCCGCGATTTTTTTAACCCTGCTTCTACGGCTGCACGTACATACCCACGCTTTGGTGACGTGCTATCATCGCATCCTTTGTTGATTGATCGCGTTCGCGTCACCCAGAGCTAGAGCCCCTCCAACCCCTGCCTTAAAGGTGTGTTTAGATTGGGAGAGATTCCAAAAAAAAAATATTGTAGACCTAAAAATACACTGTAGATGAATAGTGTTATGTGAGTGGGAGGGGTGGGATGAATAGAAAAAAGTTGTGTTCTGTGAGTGGGAGGGGTGGGATGAATACAAAAAAGTTGGATGAATAGTGTTTTTTAGGTGAGTGTGGGTGAAACTAAACGCACACTTACTTTGGTCAGGCAAAATCGGCAAGATAGAATGGGTGTGAGTTTAGATTGAGAGAAAAAACACTGTAGGTCTTGTTGGAAAGCGTGTTCTGTGAGTAGGAGTGATGTGATGAATAGAGAAAAATTAGATGAATAGTATTTTTTTTAGAAGATGGGTGATCTAAATGCACCCAACTGATGTTACGGTTAACGTAACATGTTGCATCTCACTCTCGGCATAGAAGAAATCTGTTCCTTTACATGTAAACTGATGTTACGGTTAACGTGCATGCACTTTGTACATACACAGCCGAGAGTACTGCCCCACTAATGCATCAACATTTCCCTTCAATTCGTTATTCTGATCCGGTCCAAAACAATGGGTACCTGCCGCTTGTTTCTCAATTTACAGTTGGAGAGTTGAGAGATAAGAAAGAAAAAAAAAAAGGCCACGAGTTAGTACCAGCTAGGTTGTCGCAGCCAGGCGTGACCACGTCAGTGCGTGGCATTACCAACCTGACGACACCACAGTCTTCGCCATCTGTCATCACCAGCTCCATTTCGTTTTTGTTTTTGTTTTGTTTCGTTGATTCAACGAATGATGCTGGCCGCGCGTACGTAGATTTTCCGTGGTCGAAAACCGGACTCCGTGGCACAGCTCTGCCTTCTGACTTCGCTCCCCTCGCGTGTGCTTTTGACTTGGGGCGTGTTTAGTTCGTACAGGTACTATTTACTTCCTATTCATCACCCTCACAGAACACGTATCCCAAAAGTTCCTTTTTTACCTTTTCTATTCATCTCCCTCACATAACACGCATTCCAGAAAAAAAAATACTTTTTTCAATACTTAACTAAACACGGCCTTGAATTGTATGACACGCGCATCATTCACAGAGTGTACAGTAGCAAACTTCCTGTCGATATCGAAATAATCTGTGCCCCAAATGCCTGCCCCTTACGGAGTTACGCCTGCCGATTGGGACTCTTTATCTATCCCATCAAAGACAAATACTACAATCGATCTCCCACGGGAACGCCTATTTAAGGGTGCGTTTAGATGCCTAACTCCCACCCAAAAAAACACTATTTATTTAATTTTTTCTATTCATCCTATTTCTCCCACTCACAGAATACGCTGCCCAGCGCGACCTACAGTGTTTTTTGGATCTACAGTGTTTTTTCTCCCAATCTAAACTCACCTTAAGTTTTTTACTGGCCGCACCTAGCTGTACAGCTACAGCCACCAAACAACACTGCTACATGATTTTTTTAAGGAAAAAGTCCATTTTTTGCCATCCAACTCTTGTCTCGGTTTGGTTTTGGCCATTGAACTCCAAAACCAGGTATCTTTGGCCATCCAACTATCAAAACCGTTCAAATTTGGGCATCGGGCTGTTTTGATGAGTGGTTTTAACTTCTTTATTTACAATTTAGTCCTTAGAACTTAAAATGATTATTACTTATTGCTCGTACCTCTGATTTAAGTGATTCTTGTGGCCACGTGTTCCTAACGGTGAGTACTATATTTTAAAGTGATCTTTATACTATTTTATTACTAATTGTTATATTATTTTTTTGTCGTTGTGTACAAACAACAATATAAGAAAAGTAAAACAAACAATTATAAAATAATCTAATCAACATTTTAAAATATAAAGTTCACCATTACGAATGCATGACCACTAGAATCACTTAAATCAAAGATAGGAGAAAAAATAATAATCATTTTAAGATCCAAGCATTAAAATAGATGTTAAAATGATTACTATTTTTTTCTTGCAACCCTGATTTAAGTGATTCTAGTGGTCATGTGTCTATAACGATGAGCTTTACATTTAAAAATATTGATTGTATTATTTTATAACCGTTTGTTTAATTTTTATTGTATTATTTTTTCTACACAACGACCAAAAAATAATATAACAAATAGTGATAAAATAGTATAAAGATCATTTTAAAGATAATGCTTACCGTTAGGAACACGTGACCGCAAGAATCACCTAAATCGGAGGTACGGAGAAAAAGTAATGATCATTTTAAAATGTAAGGACTAAATTGTAAATAAAAAAATTAAAACCACTCATCAAAACAGCTCGAATGCCAAATTTGAACGGTTTTGATAGTTGGATGGCCAAAGATATCCGGTTTTAGAGTTCGATGTCCAAAACCAAACTGAGGCAAAAGTTGGATGGTCAAACATAGACTTTTTCCTTTTTTTAAAAGAGTACTAGACTTCTGTTACATTAAAGTTTAGTGAAAGAATTTTAAGAGACATTTTAAAGAGTACGACCCGTAGGGAAAGGAGTGACTGCACCAAAGTTGGAGACTGGCTATCAGGTTCTTGTGAAGCTGTGGGAGAATCGATCATACCAAGACTCAGAAGTTGCCCCACTCCTATGGCATATCGAGGATCTAAGCCAGAGTTTTATTGATTTTCAGTTTATTTTCTCAAGTAGAGATTGTAATAAATTAGCTTAGCTCATGGATGTGCCAAAATAGTATCCCAAGACAATATGTTGGTGGAGTGGCAAGAATCACCAGCAAGCCTACGGGATATTATAGATTCCGATTGTAATCGCATTCATGATCCTTGACCGATTCCTCAAAAAAAAAAATTGCACTGCATGTTTATAATGCATCACATGTTTCATTTTGCTAATACACATTCCGAGTCAGATTACATTTTTGTTGAATTGTTTGTTTTGCAAAAAATGACATACTTCAATGTTGAGAAAAAAAAAAAGAATGTAGACCATTGTGTGTGTGTGAAGGTAGACAAACATCTCACATTGACCGTGCGTTGCTAAATAGACCCTGAATTACAACTTCCATGGTTTTGCTTTCAAGAATTGTCAATTGTATAGAAATACATAATTAGATTTCTTTATAGTATATACCAAATTGTGAGTTGTGCCAGGGGCATTAACATCAGAAAAATTCGTAGTTTTGTAATGCATATTTGTGAGTTTTTTTTTGTTAAACGTTGACTAGTGTCTAAAGTCAGACTTGCGTGGAAAATTCTTATGCCTCATTTATGGAAGTTGACAAAGGCGACCATGGGCGGCATGAGCAATTGAACATTGAGAAGAGCCGACTCAAGCCGACCCAAAGGCGCTAGCTTCGTAAGTCTAGGGAAGCCATTCATTTGATAGTGGGGTTTTTTTAATCCACATTATTCCTTTCAACTTTTCTATTCATTCCTTCTCACGTAACACGCTTCACTGAAAAATTACTACAATATATTTCCTCCAACTTAGACAGACTAAACAGACAAAAATAACTAAGTTTGTTTTGTTGGCACCTTAGAAAAAAATGGTGCAGAACCTAGCCGCACGCCCGCACGGGCCTTCACGCCGCCGCCTCCATCCACCGTAGTGATTGTGAGCGAGGGAGCAATTTTTTCTGCTGGTGGTTTATTCAGAATAGGAAAAAAAACTTTATAGCATGTGAAATCATATCTCGTGTGCTTCCCTTTGATATTTGAGAAAATTCTTTATATGTCATTGAAAAATACAACCCATCCCTATGTGTCATTGAAGAATACAACATTTTTTCTATGCCATCGTTTATAATTTTTCATTCCTTACATGTCATTGCCCCAAAACCAACCAACAAAACGGTTAAAGTGAATGGTAAAAAGACAATAATACCCATGGTTCCTACTTCCTACCCCTTACCTTTTCTCTTACCAGTCTACCAATGACGCGAGGGACCCTCCAGGCATATCTGCAGTCTGAGAATAAAATGGAAGTAAGCAAGTAGCTCTTCGAACCGGATATGCCCCACCTCTAAATCGGTTACCTCCGCAACTGCAGTTTTTTCAACTTGATCATGGGACGCCTCCCGCTCCCAACATATCTCCGTATCTTGCAATTCCCTTCGTTACCGGCGTACACCTCTACGAGCCACCGCGGAAGTCCCCGCCCCACCCCCTCAGCTCAGAGGTCCACCTCCACGAGCGCAAAGGGAAGAGAAGGCATCCCCGCCGAACAGAACGTTATGTGCCTCTCTCGGCCGAACCCCCTCCTTCAATAACCGGGTACACTTACTTTCTCGCCCCAGGGAGGGCGGAGATCCTCCAGGTGTGAGCTGGTTCCATCGCTTACCGGCAGAGGCAGAGCATCCTCTATGGCAGGATAGGGGGGTTTCCCCAACTATTCATGGCATAGACACATCTCTTTAATTTTTTTATAGTTGGATTTTAATAGCTGATTTAGTCTTGGGAAAACATATTTTATAGATGCGAGACATTTAGGCGGTGTTTGGATAGCTAGCATGACGAGATGAGCGGTGGCTATTGCGGTACGGTCTTGTCGTCCTGCCTTCGAGAGGTACCACATCCACCCGGTGCCACTGTTTTCAATAGTAACCCACCCCTTTTGTTAGGATAAGATCTCTGAGAAAAGGATACTTATTTACCTATCTCAAAATAGATATATGCACCTATCGTGGCCCGCAGAGACCGCAAATATCGAAATATATTCCTTTTCTAAAAAAATTACCTATCTCAATATGGGACAATCTATCCCACCCCTTATTTTACCACTACCCAAACGCCACTCCCCTTCGCCGTCCCTGCAGAGACCTGCTGCTGACCGGACCGGAGCCGCTCGCTCTTCTCCGTCCGTGGACAGCTCTCTCTTCTCTCCGACGATTCGTGCTCGTCCTGGGTGGTGGTAACTGGTAAACTCCGGCGACAAGGTTCTCCTGCTCCTTGTTCCTCTCTCCGATTTGATGCCTGGTGGTGACTGGGTTAGGGTTCGCGGTTCGGGTCGTCAGGGAGGGCTCCATGGCCGGCGGGCTTAGAGGACTCTCGGATTTGATACCTGGTGGTGACTGGGTTAGATTTTCCGGTTCGGGGTCGTCGGGGAGGCCTCCGTGGCCGGCGGGCTTAGAGGAGCGTCTGGCGGCTGCAGTAGGCACGGCGGCGTGGTCGCCGGAGGAGGCGGAAGACAACCAGCGGGAAGGGCCGACGGAGGGGGTGAGCAGCTTCCTTGGTTAGCCAATGGCGGGGTGCAGGTGCAGCGCGGCGCCATTGCCGGCGGTGGCAGGGGCATTCCGGTTCATTGAACTGGATTGTGCATGCAGTCGCCCCAATTCTAGCATTTGCAGGTGTTAGTAAAGTCCTTGAGTGATTTGTTTCTGTGTTGAAGCTTTCGTTTTACGGCAGGCACGCCCGCCCTTCACCTTTTGCCATGTGCTGATTTTTTTTAGCAACAGCGAAATATGATCTGGAGATGTGCAACCGTAACACTTTTGTGATCCCTGTTCTTGAAGTGGGTAGAGATGGGTTCTATTTGTTGACACATGTTGCATTTGTGTGCAGGAACATTGGTGATGTGCCTTCAACACTCAAGACCTCGTTTATCTCCAGATGAGCAACATGCTGCAGAAAGAAGTTTTAATTTGTATTGCAAGCCAGTTGAGCTATACAACATTATCCAGCGGAGAGCCATAAAAAGTGTAAATTTCATCTTACAACTGCAATCCCTTCTTAATTTGTATTACTAGTAGTTTTTATGTGTAAGTAGTGCTGTCTTACCAATGATGTTCTCTGTATTTGGCAGCCGACTTTTATTCAAAGATCCCTTCTATACAAGATACAAGCGAGGAGAAAAAAGAGGTTTGTCCCTTGAATAAACAGGAATATACTTAATGCTGTGCATCTTTGCGTGTGCTGTTCCATCCGACAGCCTGATTAGTGAGGACTGATATGATAGTTATGCCCTTTTATTTAATGTCACTGCATGGGCTCAGCCATGTGTGCTCTGCATCAGCGGTATGGAATATGGATTTCCAACTCGAGGAGTAGGTTGATAGTTTCTCTGTCAGCAACACTTTTTAGTTTTCGCTGTCACCAAATCTGAGGCTTATTGGACTTGTGCTTCCTATCTCTCCCTTTCTCTCTCTCAGCGCAAACTATGTACATACCATAAATAATGTTACATACCAGTGTCATACAAAAGTAACAATGTGATTCCTTTTTGACTGAGGTACAGTTCTCGTTCCAAAGTTAATAGGGTTGATCTATTATTTTGGAGTCAAGTAGTTGGAGCTACAACCATATATTTGCCTCTGTGTGGGAAATCTGGAGTCTTTTATTGCTTTGGATGCTCGAGCAGCTAGAGCGAGGAAATTTGCTCTAAATTTAGTCCACTCAAGACCGAAACATGTTATAAATGTCGGTTAGGGTTTGGAGCAGATAAGCTAGATCAATAACCGATAATCCCAGCACTGATTGCTTCTGATTTTTGAAGTTCTATTAAGATATTGACTAGATGGTTGCATCTACTTCATAGGCGTAATTCAGTACCTTTGTGAGGCAAGATGTGTTTGTGGCCAATATTGGTCTGCGTTTGACTGTTTTCTGTTTATTTGTACCAATACAGGATTCAGATAACCATATCACTTTCTGGAAGTACAAATACCCAAGCACAGAATATCTTCCCTCTTTATGTGCTTTTAGCTAGGCCGACTAGTAATATTTCGCTTGAAGGGGTAAGTGTAGCCCTCTTTAGTTTGCGATAATGGAGCAATGAGTTTTTAAGGCTGTCTACTATATCTACATGCTCTTTATTTCTGATTCATGATTAAATTTTGCAGCATTCTCCAATATATCGATTCAGTCGTGTTTGTTTGCTTACTTCCTTTAGCGAATTTGGAAATAAAGACAAAACTGAAGCCACATTCATCATTCCTGATCTGAAGACTTTGTCGACCTCCCGCTCTTGCAACCTTAATATTATCCTTATTAGCTGTGGTACAGTGCATCCTTTGTGAGTATTTATTCTTTTCACTTGTTCGCTGGTCATCAATTTTTTCTTTGTTTCATTAGGGCAACTAGGGCAAGTTATTGGTGAAGACAACTGCTCTGGGAATTATGTGGAAGGCTCTTCCCTTAAAAGTAAGTTCATGTTGACATTTTAAGGCATATAATCATCATTTGCCACAATGCATTACTTTATTATGTTTGCAAAATGATGCAGTTGGCTAACAAAATATATTAAGTCATAGAAATCAATAGAAAACAAGATCAAAGCGCAGAAAATTCACAAGAAATCATTTCACGTGTAGTTAGTGTGACTCGAACCTTGTCTTTGCAAGAAATTTGATTTCCATACCTTTGTTTCTGTTGAACACAAGATGCTTCTGGGTCTGCCTTCATCTTCTGAACCTGATTGGACTAAACTGTCTCCTTATGTTTTCGGATTCCAATTCATACTGCAAACTGCATATTATTGGGCAACAATCTTCTGAACCTGATGGACCAAAATGCCTTGTTATGCTCTGAACCCAATTCATAATGCATATTATGGGGCGACTAGCCCAAACTCTTGAAAGCTAAGCTTCTGTAAAATGCAGCCATCTGCAAAGCCTTCTCGTTCATGTGGACTTTTGGAAAGAAATCAGCCTTTTTATGCAATCACTTGAAAATTGGAACTTCGAGAGTGCTACTTACATTTTAGAATGCTTTGCTCTGTTAGTTTAGCGAAATTTGTTATGTTTGCTCAGCTGTACTCCAATTGGAGCAATCGGGTGTATAGAATATTCTGGCACTATGTGATTACTCACCCAACATAGATATTATGTTAACAAGCCCTTCTTTTTGTTAGTAACCCAATTGATCTTCCTGCCAAGAGGATCCTCATGCCATTATTTTTTTTAGAAAATATATAATTCTTCATTTGTGTTTTAAACAGTTATTAAGCATATAGGTGGTTGAATTGACTAACTTCCATTTATGTCATGCGTTTTAACAGAGCTTGAAGGGAAATGTTACTGGGGTAAAATAGCAACACATTTACTTGCTTCCTCTTTGGAGAAAGAGCGTGCACGTTTAAGTTTGGGATTAACTGTAGAATTGGCTTCAACAGTTACAATGAGCCCAAGCTTCTTAGAGGTATTGGATTATGCAGACCAGGAAAAGTTTGATTGATTCTGTTTAATCTTGTGCTTTCTGATGCCCTCTCTGCTTGTTGTTTAAAGTTAGATATTGTTTTTATGCATGCAGCCAAAATTTCTGGAACAAGACAATTGCTTGACATTTTGCTCTCACAAAGTTGATGTTACGGTAAGGTCTATCCTGCTTATTTATGGGGGTAAATACTAAATAGAGAAATCTGCCTTTGACCAAACTTTTAATTCAGTTTGCATCTTCCAAATCAAATTGCTCCCAAGTTTTTTGGTAAAATTTCAACTGTTAAGAGGGGCAATTCAAATGTTAACAAAGTTTCTATGCTTGAAACATAGACAATGGTATCAGATTTGTTACAACCTAGTATGGAAATCAATTTGCAGCTACATATGTGGGGACCTGACAGTAGTTGTCACTAATGAATTTTAGTAACTATTGTCTGTTGGATAGCTACACCTCCAGTTCTGCTGAGATCGTTGAGCTCTCTTGTTGTAGGGTTCATACCAATTAAAAGTATGCATCCATGCAGAAGAGGTTGGTTCAGGAGACTTGTCTTTGTCTCCTTATAGTAATTACTCATACAATGATGTCCCGCCTTCGATTTTACCAGAAATCATAAGGTAATTATAGTACATACATAGCCCCCTTTCTAGAATCTAATGACTTCACTATCCCTACTCATGTTCAATTTCTATATATATTTTGCAAACCAAGTTTCCTTTGGTCTCCGACCAGCAGCGATTATAACCACAGTTTTCAGTTGTTGCTATCATTAAAGAACATGATGTGAAGCTTATAATTAGCTTGTGTTGCATTTGATTACCATGGCCACACAGATGATATATAGGCCGCATGATATTATCTAGTGTCTTAGTATTTGGTGCATCCGTTAACTTTCTGCTTTATCAAAAATACATTGTTTGATGTAACCTAATTCTTTTTTTTTTCCACAGGTTGAGAGCTGGCAACGTGCTTTTTAATTACAAGTACTACAATAATACAATGCAAAAAACTGAAGGTACTCTCTCTCTCTCTCATGATGTCTCATGATTGCATCATGTAATATATTGCCACTTTAGTTACTGCCAGGCTGCATTATATATTGACCCTTGTTGCAATTTCTGTACATTTTCTCATTGTACCTTTTCTGTTAAATCTTATGTAGTATGTTATGGTAGCAATTTCTTGTTGGTGGTAGTTTTTATTGTTTTGTCAAATCAGTAACCATTTCTACATGCTAGGAACCACAAAGAGATATAGCTTGCATTAGTATTCTAGAACTATTAGGATGTATGATCACCCCAAAAAAAACTAGCACACAACATGACAATTTTACACCTTTCTGTTGAATGCTTTGTGACATTTGTTGGTTGAAAAAAATTCTCATTCCTTCGTCGCCCTTGCTCATATGTTCCACTTTTCTTATATTATCCATCAATCCATTCTTACCAGTTACTGAAGATTTTTCTTGCCCATTTTGCTTGGTACCGTGTGGAAGCTTCAAGGTAAAAATTAAAGCAGATTTTTTGTATTATTTTTATTCTTTTATCACCTATTGCTGCACTATGTGGTCAATCAGGCCACATTCTCATCTGCTACATTTATGATAAAAACAACATCCTTTTGTTGTTTCACTCTGCACAATTGATTTTTCCCTTACATTCACTTTGCTTTTTTATCAAGTTGTATCTAATATCACTGTTTTGGTGATTCTAGGGCCTGGGATGTCACTTAAACTCATCACATGATCTATTCCACTTTGAGTTCTGGGTTTGTGAACCTCTAAAATCTCTGTTGCAAAATCTTCTTCAATCTCCATAGGTTGATACTAATACTTTTATGGCATACACAGATATCTGAAGAGTGCCAGGCTGTTAATATTAGTCTGAAGACTGATGCCTGGAGGACTGAGGTAAATTGTGATATTATACAATTTAGTTGTGGCACAATGAACACAACATGAATGATATATTTGCCTTCTTTGCTCTCTGCTTCCTCTTAGCTTGAATTATGTATAGAGCACGGTTCATAGCTTGGTTTTACCCATAATATAGAACAATGGCATGGCTTAGACATTGTTAGAGATTCCATGACAATTTCGATTGTTGAGAGAATGCTAAAAAGTACTCCAACTGGATTTGGATTTGATGATCACGGGCTGATGTATAATAATCAAACAAAATGAAAAGCTGCTAATCTAATTGGACATCTGAAAGCTTTGGGCTGCACTATCTTCCAGCACACATGGGTCATACCGTGTGCCAGTGCTACTGCTTCTGCGCTGTTCTATGCATTAAGCTTTTGTTTTTCTCGCGCTCTTTGAGCGCAGAGTCCAAAGGCTCAGGAACAATTATTGCTTTCCATTAGAAAACCAACTTACATTGTTTTTTTTTTCAGAAAGAGCTTAATTCATTAATATTTGTATTCATAATAACTTATAATTAATGAGCTGATTATATCCAGCTTCTGGCAGAAGGGGTTGATCCAAGACACCAAACATTTTCCTACCGGTATGCCTGTGCAACCCCGCTCTGTGTGGCTGTGCCCCCCTCAATGCTACTGTATGTTAAGTTGCCTAAGCCTAACTTTCTTTAATCAGCTCGAGGTTCAAGAAGCGTAGACGATTGGAAACCACAGCCAAATTCAGGCATGTACATTCACATGTTACGGAATCAGGATCACAGGAAGATGCTCAGGCAGGGTCTGAAGATGACTATGTGCAAAGGGAGAATGGTATGTTTTCATCTTGTGGTCTGCTAGGGATATTTTGTGGTTGCTGTTTTGTGCTTGATGCTGCAGTTTTTTTTTTTTAGCTGTTGTAGCGAAATTGTCATAAACAACAAACAGGGGGTGTCAAGTTGGGATAGGTTAGAGATAACCACCAATAAATATGATAAAAAAACTAACAGTATGTTTGACTTTCAAATCACATAGTTTCAGTTTTCAGATGTAAACAAATTTACACATTCTGTCATATGACGGCTCTTTCACCTACATCTGATATGGCTGATATGTAATTGAAGCATGTGATATTAATATTAAGCACATTAAATCTCTATTTGTAACTTAGATATATAAAGAGAAGCAGTTAGCAGACACTAAACTTTTTCAATATATTCTGTTAAAACTACACTTATTTCTACTTGAAGTGGCTTTGAAATATGTTGTTCTCTCTCCTATCTTATTAGCTGTGTTGAAGTGTATGTTGGCTCCGATGGAAAACATGCAAATCCACCATTTCTATTGGCTTCTACCTTTCTTCCGTTCAATTAAGCATTAATGGTTGGACAATATTATCGAATTATGCATAGACACCTTCTTGGCACACCTGACACTGCATTCTAGGACCTTTTACTTTCACTAGGCGAAAGGGCTGCTGATTAGCTACTGTCTATTGAAATTCTAATTTTAATTAATTACTCTGTATTCTGAGACAAACCTGTGGTGTTGCTTCACATTTCTTGATTTGACACCTATTCTTCCCTACTTTTCCTTAATCTGATGGTTAAATTTTTCAGGGCTTTCTGTAGCAGATGCTTCGGTTGATCCTAGCCACACTGTACATGCTAGCAATCTTTCACCACCAACAGTGCTACAGTTTGGGAAGTCAAGGAAGCTATCTGTTGAGCGATCTGACCCCCGAAAGTAATATTTTATGTTTAATCACGTCATTCATGCTAATATTGTTTCTTGGGGAACGTGTATTAGATCATGTTTAAATAACTGTTTGTCTGTTTTATATTATCTGGCAGTCGGCAACTCCTGCAAAAACGTCAGTTTTTTCATTCACACAGGGCACAGGTAACTGAAAATTACTCCCTTCGTTCCATCTAGCTTCCTTGCGTATCAGCAAGCGTGTACATACTCCTACCGAAGTCTAGTTTGATGTATGGCATTGTATGGGTGCACATTGTTGTAGCCAATGGCATTGGAACAAATCTTCTCAGATCATGATAGTGAAGACGAAGTTGATGATGATATTGCGGACTTTGAGGATAGAAGGGTAAGCTGAAACCATTATTTTATTCTGATATACAGAATAAGATATTTGCTTCCTAATCGTTGCTGATTGGCATAATATTGCTGCAGATGCTTGACGATTTTGTTGATGTTACAAAAGATGAGAAGCTTATTATGCATATGTGGAATTCATTTGTTCGAAAACAAAGGTTAGTGTTCTTAGTTCTGACTGTAGCGGAAGATAGAATCTTGGGGCTAGTTCTTACTGAAAGCGAGATTGCAGGGTGCTAGCTGATGGCCATATACCTTGGGCCTGTGAGGCCTTCTCCAGATGCCACGGCCAACAACTTGTGCAAAACCCAGCCCTACTCTGGTGAGTGATTTCTTTAGAAATATATTTACTTACTTACTAGGTGTGCATACTTACTTTATCCCATTTGCAATTTTATTGCTTCATGGATAGGGGCTGGCGTTTTTTCATGATTAAACTTTGGAACCACAGCCTTCTTGATGCCCGCACCATGAATACGTGCAACATAATTCTCCAAGGCTACCAAGAGGGAAGTTCTGACCCCAAGTAAATTTCATGCAAAGAAACTGCCGGACAAATTGTGTAAAACGGCAGCGGTTGTATGTCTGCTAATCCCAGAAGTCTCATGAAGCAAAACAGAAGAAGTATTGGAAGGTACCATTGTGGCATGCATTTGGAGGGAAGGTTTAAGAGAAACTCCCCTCTTGTGAAGAAATTAGGAACAAAGGCTGGATCCGTGGTGGAGACAATGATTGTTTAAAAATAACAATTATTGTTTCATTCGTTACTCGCATCGATTGTTTTGATTTAACTGGCTGATGTTTGAAAGGCGGGGTAGCATGGACGATAAGTTATTGTTGTACGCTTTTGTGTCTTATTATTTATGTATAGAAATCGAGCGTCTTCGAGCATCTATTGCCTGTGTGTTGGCACGCTAGGAGTATAGGTGGTGTTTGGTTCGCTCACGTTATAAGTGTTTGCTTGTTATTCTTTGGAATCGGTTGACACTGCAATTGAATCCCTTGCCTATATAGGTTGTTATTTCTCCTCTCCCACCGTAATCAACATACTCACAACAATGTTACTATCTGAAAATGTTATTGTTATGCAACCAACCAAACAAAGAGAGTGATGAACTATTCCACCATCTATTACAGTGTAATCATTTTTTTACGTTTGCATTATCATTCTACCAACCGAATACATCCATATTGTTTGTATTATTGGTGAGGATTTGTGTGCGCTAGAAGCAGCCTAGAAGTATGCCGATCGTACACGTTCGCAAACGCCCTGAGTCACTGCTCAGGTGCTCATGTACGCGGCTTGGGCCTGAAAGCCAAAATCAGGGTACGTTTGGTTCTTCCGTTCCCCTCGCCTCGCCTCTCCTTGCCTAGTTGGTTAGTGTAACGAGCACCTTGCCAAGGCAAGCGAGCCGATTTGGCGCTCTCTGAGAAGCAATGAAATTCTTGTACATACCTAGAGTGCTCCGGCAAGAGAACCAAGGCCGTCCGCTTTGCAACCTGTCCTTGCTCGGCAAGGCGGCACAGTGCCGGGCAATCGTACCAAACACGCCCCCACTCCGCCAAAAGCAAGACGAAAACTGGTTTAGCAAAGTAAGGCCAAGTTTCAACTAAACACTGAAAAACTCACGGCAGAAAGTGGATGTGTCTGTGGTCATATAATTTTTTTCTTAAATGAATTATCAAAGCACGTCGAATTTAAAAAATCTACATGAAAGATTTAAGAAGTGTATCTTTTGTTGAATGTGAAAATTTTGTGTAAAAGAATTTGAAAGGAGCTTTGAATTCTAAAATTTGCAATATTTAAAAGTTTTTGGAATTTGGAGCAACATTTGTGTTAAAGTGTTTTTAATTGAATGTTTTTTTGTTGTTTCAATGTTAGGTTCAATGGGGAAGGGAAAAGATCTTAGGATTTTAAAACTTGCTGTGTAGCAAACTTAGGGCATGTTTCGATGGTGAAATTTGGTGAAAAAACATCACACTGAGAAGCGTGCCCTATGAGAGGGAGCACATTTCTCATTCTGAATATTTTTAATAAAATTTCACTATCTAAACATACCTTTATTGATTGTAAAATTTCGAGCTATTTTAATATTCAATATTTTTTATTTGAAGATTTCTTGGTGTCCAAAACGTAGAGACAACGGATCGCCCGATCCATTACATCCCATGGTAGGCCCACATTAGTGGGTCCCAAATGTAGGGTTTAGAGATGGGCAGATGGCAACAAGTAATATCTGAGTGGATACTTGTTTCAGATATCTGTGTTCACTACTTAAACCCCTTGCTCGCACCTGCGCCCACTATCCACTACGGGCCGAAAATCATGCCCACGTCCATTATCCGCGGATAGTTTCTGCCGTGGGTTTGTCCGTATATCCGAAAAACATGATATAGAGTACTCCCTCTGTCCCAAAATTACCGTCTTTCTCACTTACCGAAAAACAACGTCGATCAATCATATATAAAATGTATTCAAATTTGTGGTACAAGTTAAATATCATTAGATATATACTTAAATCTAGTTTTTAATATGATTTATTTGGAGATTAAAATGTTGTACGTATTGCTACAAATCTAGTCAAATTTGTGACACGAACGCCCAATACGACATTTAATATGGGACGAAGGGAGTAAATATACATCATATTTTTGAGGTCCACATGTCAGCTATCTGGTTCAGCGGGTTGTGGGCGCGGATATCAATTTTTATGCCAGTTAACCTATATCCATTGGGTATAGTCACGCCCGTAGTCACAACCCTAGACCCATATCCACGCCCATCGGGTTTGCTATCCACGGAGCACGGATATTTTGTGCTCGTTGTCATTCCTAGTATGGTTATATGACCTAAAATTGCTCAAAAGCAGGGAAAAGGTTAATCTAGGCCGTCGGCGTCTCCAATCTAGCGGACGAAGAATTGCGGATGATGTGGCAAGGTGCGGCAGCTCGGCTTGGGTACAAGATCTATATATAGAGAGATGCACGCCTCTTGTTTTTCCCACTGCGAAGGCATAGACCCAATCTCAAGTTGATCATCGATGTTCATGGCCATTGCCTTATTGCAAATTTCAGACACCTTGATGATTAATAATTAGGACGTGTGTCAAAGAATTCTGTTAAAGACAAATCGACCAGGAGTGCCTGCAAAATCCGAAAAGCACGCGGTGCTGAATATTCCGCAGGCGGTCCAACCTGGACAGCCCGCCGCCGCCGCAGGCGCACCGCGTGCGGCGGCCCACGCCGCTACGCGACCGTTCAGTTTCCTCTCTCTACCTGCTGCACTACCGCAGCGGTTCCGTTCCGTTGCGTTGCCTCGGGGCAACGCACGCAATAATCACCTGCTGGCTTGCTTCACCTTCTCCTTCTCCCCCCTCCTGGCTTCGCTTCGCTTCGCTTCCTCCGGCCCGGGGGCCGCCGGTGGGGTCCTCCTCCTCCATCCACCCTGTCTCTGTCTGCTCTGCTCTGCTCAACCAAACCGGCGAACCGCTCCCCCTCCCCTCCAGATCCACCTCTCCTTCCCAGAGCCATCTAGGGGATTCCGCCGGACTAGGGGGCAAGGCAAGGCAAGGCAAGGCCGGGCCGAGGTGGCGTCGTCCGGCCGCGCGGGGGAGATGGAGAGCCTCGCGCAGCGCGCCGCCCTGCTGCGGGAGTCTCTGCACAAGAGCCAGCAGGTTACCGACGCCGTCGTCTCCATCCTCGGCTCCTTCGACAGCCGCCTCTCCGCGCTCGACTCCGCCATGCGCCCCATCCAGGTAGGCGCAGGCGCGGCGCCGCCTCCTCGACTTCCCCTCTCCCCCTCCCCCTTCTTAATCTTATTATTATTTAGGGTTCTCGCCTGCCCTGCTGGAGCTGACGGCGTCGCTGGTTTGGCCGCAGGTGAGGACGCACGCCGTGCGGACGGCGCACGAGAACATCGACCGGACGCTGCGCTCCGCGGATGTCATCCTCACTCAGTTCGATCGGACCCGAGAGGTGCTTGCTCCTACCTACAATTCCATTCCATCCTTGTCCCGCGTTTTCTTCAATCCTCGCGTAGCGGCCGGAATTGTACGCTCAACTACTAGTACAGAGCTTGCAGTTAGTAGGTATTTGGGCATGGGGTGTATATTTAGTTGCAAGCCTGAATTGTTGCTTGTCCCACCAATTGCAGAGCTTCTTTTAACGGATATCTGCTTCGGAATTTGTATTGCTGTGTCTGACTAGTGCTGGACCATAGCCATGCTCCCGTTTGGCTGCTTACTATAGGAGAAGGAGATGCTTCTATTTTAGCTGAAGCTGGACCTTACTATATATTATGCAAGGGCATGCATGACCTTGACTTGTTGTATTTACAGGCTGAGCGTGAGATACAGAAGGGGCCGCATGAGAACCTTCAAGGTTTTCTAGACGCGGTTGATCGGTTGAGAAGTATTGAGCGCTTCTTTAGCTCTAATAGGAGTTACCGCAGCAGCGATGGGGTGCTCAACCATGTGAATTCCCTCCTTTCCAAGGCCCTTGTGAAGATGGAGGGAGAATTCCAGAACCAATTATCCCAGCGCAGGTTTCTGTCTCGCCATTAATTTAAATTTTGTATTTCCCCCTAACTTAACCTCCTCTAACCCCCCTTGCATTGTGCACCCTCGGAACTAATTTCAGCAAACCTATGGAGCCCGATCGACTTTTTGATTGTCTTCCAAGTACGCTTCGACCATCATCTGAATCTCAGCCTGAAGGTGGGAAAAACCCATCTGGTTCACACTCCGAAAATCAGCAAAACTCGGAGCCTGCTGTATACAGTCCTCCTGCTCTTATTGAGCCAAAGTTTGTTCCATTACTCTCTAAGTTAGCGCAACAGTTGGTTCAAGCTGGGTGCCAACAACAATGCTCAGAAATATACAGGTACAAGGATTTACATTGGAAAATCTTAATCCCCTCTTCTTGTTTCCATGTGCCCATGTGCTAAGTGATGCAGTTACAGCTATGCTCTATGTAGTGATTTGCTGAAGCATATTCTCCTCTATGTGCAGCGAAGCTCGTGCTTCAGCTTTAGAATCAAGTTTGAAGAACTTGGGTGTTGAAAAATTGAGCAAAGATGAAGTGCAGAAAATGCCTTGGGAAATTTTGGAGTCTAAAATAGGAAATTGGATTCATTTCATGCGAATTGCTGTAAGAAAGCCTTTCCTCTCAGAACTTATGTCATGGTAATAGCATTCTTTCTATGACATTCGCTCTGCTTGAAATAGGTCAAACTTCTTTTTGCCGGAGAGCGCCAGCTTTGCGACCAAGTTTTTGAATGCAGTCAATCGCTGAGGGATAAGTGCTTTGCTGCAATAACAAAGAACAGTTTGGCTACACTACTCAGTTTTGGAGAGGCAATTGCTATGAGTAAACGATCCCCAGAGAAACTGTTTGTTTTGCTAGACATGTACGAGATAATGTGTGAACTCCAAACAGAGGTAAAAATCGCTGATTCTGACCATGGCCACGGTGGTGTAGTATTTCAGATTTTCAGTTGCTAACCACTGCTCTTGTGTGCACGCTGATATCAGTATAATTTGCATTCTGAACTTATAGTCACCATCCAGCTGTGTTTACCTGAGTGTTAGAACATTTTGGCTGTCTTATGATTTTGGTTATCAGAAATCCTGGAGTAACCTGTCTTGAGCTTGGTCCGCTTGTGTTGACAACATTTCAGCTGATTTACTGTAAAAAACCTTGCTGCATATGCTTACCCTAAACTATAACTTTCTGCTCACATATTTAAATAGTTTTTAAACATATATCACTCCAAGTTTGGCACCATATTTTCTGTAGTCAAGTGTTAGCCCTTGTCACACTTTTACCCAAAATTGATTTGACTTTGGACTTCTTGTCTCTGAGTTTGATTAAAGAAGTGCACTTCACTAGACAAGTCTTGTAGGAACTTGGGAATGTGGAGGCTTATAGGAAAAAAGAACGTAGATTTACTTATATTGGGTATGGAAAGGAACATATTCATCTGTTGAATTGTATTTGTAGATTGACACCATCTTTGTTGGAGAGTCATGTTCTCAAATGCGTGACTCTGCACTGAGTTTGACAAAATGCTTAGCGCAAACGGCACAGAAGACCTTCAGCGATTTTGAAGAAGCGGTCGAAAAGGATGCAACAAAGAATATACATACCGATGGAACAGTGCATCCTTTAACGAGCTATGTGATCAACTATGTTAAATTTTTATTTGAGTAAGTATCTGATCATATCCATATGTTGTTTTAAATGAATATCCACTGAGTTCAACAACATCTGCAATTTAATTTTTTTTATTAGACTGGACAACCAGAACTAAAGATAGCATCCATTTGTGCCCCTTTAGTTTGTAGGTGAACTTCTTATGCCCCATTCTTGTGAAGATCCTTTCGGCATAAATTACAAACATTCTGCATATTAAATGCCTCCTTCAGAATTTCCCTGCTTATAATGTATTTTAAAAGTCACGAGTAGCAGTTGATTTTTTTACCATCGAAAAAACAAACGGAAATAATTGATCACCACCTGCTAATGGCTGTGCAGCTACCAGTCAACTCTAAAACAGCTTTTCCAGGAGTTCAAAAAGGACGATGGAACAGGTTCTGAGTTGGCAGCTGTAACCATGAAAATCATGCAAGCTTTACAAAATAATTTGGATGCAAAAGCAAAGCAGTACAAGGATCCTGCTTTGATGCACATATTTTTGATGAACAACATTCACTACATTGTCAAATCTGTCCGCAGGTATGTTCCTCTATGCATGAAATAAAGTTACAATTACAATAGTGAATGTATGATCTTATTCTGTCTTTTTTTTTTGTCACTCAGATCAGAAGCCAAGGATTTGTTGGGTGATGACTGGATTCAAAGACATCGAAGGATTGTACAGCAGAATGCAAATCAGTATAGAAGGATTGCTTGGTCAAAGGTTTGCTTGCTCTTTATCTTTGTTTAATTAAAACTCTGCTTATTTTTCATGCATGCTGGGATCTTTTGTTTCCAGGCTTTTTCAGTGTAATTTGATATTCTCACTGCCTATACCAGTCCACTCCGAACACATTGATGCATCCATTATTCATGTTTCCACCAACACCAGAGTTCTTAAGAGACATCAATGTCCATAATATTGCCACTCCTGATGCATAAGTGGGATTGAACTAATTATCACTGCATGTTGTCCTGTAGCATTTAATATTTGATAATTAGTAGGTTGGTTTGGGGGACATGATTATATTAGGATGTAGCATTCTTCTAAAGGAAAGGTCATACCACAATATTCTCAATATTGTGTGAGCCACAAGCTTAATCTGTTGGGTGTGCAATGCGAAAATATTATTTGAAAAATGAAACCAGCAGATTCTGCTAACTCTGTCTCTCCATATTTGTCTGGTCTGCGTACCTAGGAGGTACACAGATTAATTAAATTTGTGCCAAATTTAATGTTTCTTTGTTGTATTGGATAGGAAAAACATATAATCTATCCAAAATGCATGTATGATTTGATTAAATATTACTCAAATATTATGCTGTCTATGGGCCAGATTGGACAAACATTGCGATGCACAGGGAGTATGTCTACGTGCATAAACTCATTTTTTATTTGATCCAATGTTGCAGGTGTTGCAATGCCTCTCTGGTCAAGGTTTGACTTCGTCTGGAGGTAGTGGTCAAGTAGGGAGTGAGGGCGGCAATAGCAGTGGAGCTTCAAGAGCAGCTGTCAAGGAGAGGTTAGTCATATATACTTACGTCTTTAGCTTGCTTTCTCCTACAATTTCTGAATCTTTTTTTTTTGTTATTTTTCCTGTTGTGCTATCAGATTCAGGTCTTTCAATGTGTTATTTGAAGAGATCTATCAGAAGCAATGTAGCTGGTCGGTTCCAGATACTGAGTTGCGCGAGTCACTGAGACTTGCGGTTGCTGAAATTCTGTTGCCTGCGTACAGATCTTTCATCAAACGATTTGGGTATGCTTCTTTACACCACAGGAACTGGCAATTCTTTCTCAATATGGCTCCCCCGTTGCGCTTCGTTGTGCTTACAAATTGAACTGCTTGTCTGTAGGCCACTAATTGAGAACAGCAAAGCCCCTGGAAAATACGTCAAGCACACGCCTGAGCAACTAGAGCTGCTGCTTGGCAATTTATTCGAGGGGAAACAGGAGCGTGCTTGATAGCCGCTTCCTTTCGTACCTCAACAAGGATGTGATGCTGTTCTTTCTATGTAAATTGGAGCCCCTGTTAGCATTGCTTGTGATATGTCCATGACAACACGGTTGTCACTTGTCAAACAGCTTGTATGCGCACCATTCCTTATTTCGGTGCATTTTTTTGTACAGAATGAATGCCAGCTATGCCTTGTCTGGTAGGGGTACTAGCATTTCGATCTGGTAGGTACTAGCCTTTTTTTCCCTCGACATTTGGAGTTCTTAGCAGTGTGCAAAGAAACCGGCTGGCAAGCGTTAATTAAATCATTGAATTTTAGTTCAGCGTGTTTGCTACGTGTGTGGCTGTTTGGTTACGATTTGCTTTGGTAAACGATGGGAACCGTAACTAATTTCTGCCAAGATTTTCTGTGTAACATATGAGATTCATTCTGTTCGTCAAGAAAGAAGGAAGTTGTATTCTTCTCTTCTTTTTTAGGGATAAGATCTTCTGTAAATCATATATGTTCTATCTACTTGGATTGAACTGATGCTTCTGGTTCTATGAATCTTCTGAACAGGATTCTATTTCACTCTGCTACAAGCCCTGTAAATATGCTCAATATTTGGTTGAGGTTTCTTGTTGTTTTATAAAAGATTTTAGACCTTAATGTCCTAAAACTCAATCTAATTTTTTAACTGTTTCCTTTATGATCAGTGATAACATTGTGGATGAGAATGCATAGGCACACTTGAAATAGTTACAACTACAGTTGCAGGATCTTTCAGATGCACTTTCTTTTCTAGACAAGCTTTATAATTCCTTAATTTGCTCTTCGCTACTGCTTTTGTTGATTTTTCACGCACTTTAGTTTAAGGTGTTTCTCACGTCCTGTCAATTGGGCTCTAGGAATTAAGGAAATGATTCATTATGTTCAGCTGTGGCACATCCTCGATGTTATTGAGTTGGACAACGACTCATCTGATCCAGTGGTTTAGAACACCTTCTATCTTCCTGTGTGTAGGGAGAGCATCGTATATAATAGTTTACATTCACGTACCTGTTCATTTCTGGATCTGGAATTGACAGCAGCGAGGCAGTGTTAGTTGGGTCTGACAGGGACTGGTATAAAAGGGCGTCTTTTTTTAGATGGAAAATGGAACTTTTCGTTAGTTGTAATGTACAGTTAATGGAGCGCGTCGAAGGGTCATCATGACCAGTGCCTTTTCAGAATACTTAACGGATGGAATTTGTTGGCCATTTCATTCTTTAATTTTCTTTCACATGTTGTTCTATAAAATCTGAACGCGTACCTTTTCCTATCTTTTTGTGGTAGAGCCTGACGGCCTGTGGAATTAATTGGGTGTACGTTTGTGTGGTGGTGTGGCGTGTTTATCGGCTTGATATTTTGCGTGGCAAACTGGGAGTTTACAAATCAGATCGTTTCGCTAATTCTTTTTATGTGGCTTTATATGGTGCTTATCCCATTAGAACATAGTTTGGTTATGGTAGCTTTTGAGTTGCAGGCCATGGATTATGGATTCTTGGAGTAGGCATGGAGCTGGATGACTTACAGAGAACATAATTAGACTTTTGTGACTTGGGATGTCATTTGAAAAGCTACTTTCAACTACGGAGGAAGTAGGTGGTGCTGAGAATTTTAAATTTTATTAATTCTGCAGATGATGACATTTCGTCGGTTCCCTAATGTGCGTATGAAATGGCCGGCAAGTTTGACTCCTGCTGGAAAGTCAGCAGCTGATGCTACAGTACAGTACAGGGCAGCGAGCTCACAAATCTTACTGTTACTATTCAGTAGCATTCATCGTCGCGCTCTAAAAGAGCATGCAAACCACGCAAGGCAGACTGAAATCCTGCAGGTTCCAATGGCATGTGCTCTGGCAATTTCCAAGCTGTAGCCGAATCGTGCATCAAAGACTTGGGTGAGTGATGAAATGTTTGAGATGGGAGGGAGGTTAATTAGGAGACGTCCCTAATTAACATGGCTGGCGGGCGGGCCTCTGTGAGTTGTCCTATATTTGGACGCCACCTGCATCTGAGCTGCCGTGCTCACCCGAATCCATCCATCCATCATAGTACCCGATCAATCAAAGTTGTTGTGGCACAAGGTACAGAAGTCTGCAGCTAGGCTAGCCCCAAACTCGAACAGGCAGCACCAACGACGTGCAGGCTGGGCGGCCAGAGAAGCTTCCGTCCGTCCCGCCGTGCACGGCGTCCATACCTGATGACGTGTCCGGTCATGATCTGGTCTACATGGGTCGTCGGCCGGTCGTCGTTTGATTTATATGATGATTGTATCCGTATGGTTCTGATAGACGACGGGACCGCAAAGCTGGATTTGTGGGCACATGATATGGATGATAGAATCGGAAACATGCATGACTCTGATTTCTAGCCCCACCTAATATTCCTCCGTCCTCCTAATCTTCCAACCCCATGTAGTTAGTTTTCGCCACTCTCACGGTTTGCCAACACGTACGCACGGATTGACACAATCACAAGGTCCGTATGTGGTGGGTAACTATTATTTTTTTTTGGAGCATGTATATATGGCTTGATGATTATGTACATGGCGATGCATCGTGGTGGCAATTACGATCACAGTTGCAAGGGTCAGTAGTCAAGATCGCCAGATCGGGGAGGAAGGAGGAGGAATGAGCAGGTGATGAGCGAGGACCCATTATATTTGCGTGTGTGTATGGAATTCTTGCGCTTTTAGCTTGGCTTTGGCCGCAACGGCATGGGGGCTTGAGGCGCCTGGTTTGCTGATCCGATCTGAAGACGACGCGCCACCGGCCGTCACCTTTAATTTCCGAAGTTACCAAAGTTGCTTGTCCTTTAAGTCGAGCTATCTTGCTCCGTCTGTGTCTGCCTGTCGGTGATTAGCTAGTGCCCCTGGGGATGATGGGATTACCAGCCTCAAATCGTAAAAATGACAGTGAGCATCGTCGGAAGTAGACTTGATTTAGTTTTGCTGAAATTATTGGCCTAGCTTGTACGTCATGTGTGTGGACTTGGCAGCAGACTAGCTAGTTTGACGCGGCACCCCCGCTGATCTGATGACTCCCCACGCACACTCGGCGTCTAGAAAGCAGGACAGGGGAGTGCCAACTGCAGTGCACTGTGCAGAGCACTTGGAACTAAACAAGACACAAGTAAGCATCTTGCGTGCGGCACGCAAGGCAACTTATCAACGTTGCTCCTCTTTAATCCCTCTCTGCATCGTATGTACTATATCGCTTCCGGGCTAGCTCCTCCGTTTTATATCATCAAGGGGAAAAAAGCTGTCTTTTTGGCACCCAAATCTTAAACTTGCGTCAATCATTGCAGCTTTTGGATCGCAGTAGGACGTGTACTCACTCCACTATGGCATGGCAAGCTCAGCGCATGATGATCCCCATCATCCATCCTTAACCACCTCGGTCGATCTCTGTTAGTTCATTAATTCTACTCTACTGCAGAGCGCATGCAGTGCTGCAGGTAGAGGGAGGAAGCAGCAGGTGGGCTCTAGTGGCAGTAGTTTCTCCTGCCCCTGCCCCTGCAGGCACCAACTCACAATCGAAGCGGCCTGATCGCTCCTCCTACCAATAATCCCCTCCTCTCGCGTTGCGTTGCGTTGCGTTGCAGCATATAATCTCGTCGATCCACCGCCCGCTCCCCCGAGCTCTCTCTCTCGCCTCCGGTCCCCTTTGTATTCTACTCTTCTCTTCTGTTCTCTTGCACACACGATCCAACACAATTAAGCTCGATTGATCGCTCTCCTCTCTTTGATCTCCATCCATCCATCCATCTACCCATCGGTGCTGAGACGCCTAGACAGGCATGGCGGTGAAGCACTGCGGCGGGCACAGCAAGGGGGGCGGCGGGTGCGAGTGCGAGCACGACCGGTTCCGGCGCAAGGTGTGCGGGGCGGTGGTGGCCCTGGTGCTCCTGGCGCTCTTCGTCGTGCTAATCGTCTGGCTGGTGCTCCGTCCGCACAAGCCCCGGTTCTACCTGCAGGACCTGTCGGTGCTGTGCCTGAACGTGACCCCGCCGGCGTCGACGTACCTGTTCACGACGATGCAGGCCACGGTGGCGGCGCGGAACGACAACGACCGGGTGGGCGTCTACTACGACGAGGTGGACGTGTACGCCGAGTACAAGGGCGTGGACATCACGGTGCCGACGAGGCTCCCCGTGGGGTACCAGGGCCACCACGACCAGTCCGTCTGGTCGCCCTTCCTGCAGTCCATGGACAGCGTGCAGCTCCCGCCGCCGCTCGCCGTGGCGCTGGCGCAGGACGAGACCGCCGGCTACGTCCTCATCGACATCCGCGTCGACGGCTGGGTGCGCTGGAAGGTCGGCACCTGGATCTCCGGCCACTACCACCTCCGCGTCAACTGCCCCGCGCTGCTCACCGTCAACGAGGGAAAGGGCAGCTACGGCCTCAACACCGGCGGAGGACAAGGCTACTTCCGCTTCCAGCAGGCCGCAGCCTGCGCGGTCGACGTCTAGGCAGCTTTATTTTCTCCATGCTTTGCTTCGGTGTCAAATTATTAAGCATCAGCAGGTACAGATCGATGCATGGTCGCTCGCTCCTCCAATTCATTCATGGGTCGTTGTTGGTTGGAATCTTTGAGTGCAAGCTAGGCAGGCAGGGAGATATTGATGATCGGTGATGGACGGATGATCATGTACATGGAGCAAGCGTGAAGAAGGCTGCTCTTGCTCCACCAATAATACTGTGAATCGATCTTCATATATTTGTAGAGTTTATTTCTCTTGTTGGTCTAGTTGATGATGAATTCTCATCCGCATGTTTTAAATAGTTTTACATGATGTTTGATGCTTGCTTTTCTTTCGATGGATCCCCTCGAAAAGGAAAGGAAAAGTTGGCCTTTCCTTTTCGCCGCCTTGAAATGTGAAGGAGACGCTAGCGAGCTAGCTGCTTGCAGTTCGTTGTAGCTGATCTTAGCTGCTTGTGACTGAGAAAATATAATTGACCCTTCTATTGGATCGATCGATCGATCTCACATACCACACAATTGTTGTTGTTGTTTTGGTTGAAAACGATGATCAAGAAAGCAAGATTATTGGTAACGGCCGGAAACCCTCCTTGATTGATTAGCGATCGATATTGATGATGAGAGTCGAGAGAGAGATGTTGCTGGAGCAGGCAATATATTGCCAGCATGACACGATCCGGTTGTGTGGATGGATGGGATGGACATGGACGCATCGGGCCAAATGTATGTATCTGATAGCCCTCTCTCTACTAATAAACTGGGCTGTTGGCTGGGCACGCCACCTGCACATGGCTACGTCGGCGATGGTGACGCCGCCCCGCGATGGCGATGCATGCGCGCTATCGCTATCTCTTCCTCTTCCTCTTGCCAGGAATTCTGCTGGCACGCAAGAAAAGAAATAATGTCGCCTTACATGTACCGGCTCGTTTTAATTTATTTGTTGGCGCGTGTCGATAAAGAGGTCCCGACCTTTTTGCAATAAGTTGATACACGCAACGCAAACAATGATACTGAAACCTAAGGCCCTAGCCGGCCAATTGAACCCTGCAGTCTGTCTTCCGTTAAACCGATCGTTGCTCTTTCTCAGCTTTCATGAGCGCGTATATATGCATATGAACTAGTAGTAGATGGTACTTGCTACAGCAACTTTATGATCTCCTAATTCACGCGTGCTTTGTGTTAACAGAGGAGTATGGGGAATAAAAGCATGTCTAGATACATGGTTGGTGTGGATGCTAGCTCCAAATACTTGCCGCACGCGTGCTGCCTTTCGATAGCACCTTCCACACCACGCCAGTACTCTACTACAGGTATAAGTAGACTATCTAGTCGTAGGACGAGTAGCAGAGATGGGAACGAGCGGATGGTGCCATGCCATAGTGGATACTGCTATATGCATGCCTTTCTGTTGCAAATCCCTTTCGTCAATTTCTTTGGAATATGATCGCAGCAACTGCCCCTGTGCCCTTGTTGCATCTATCAATCCATCCATCGATCATGGCGACACACCATACCAAAGTGGCTTTCAGGTCGGTTAGTTGTGGTCATACTACTAATGCACACCACCACCACCAGCAGCAGCAGCAGCTAGCGTTTTCAATTCAATCCCGCGCCGCTCCGTGCAGGTGATGCGATATTATTCTGAGACAGAGAGAGCCTGCTGAATGCATCGATGATAATGCATACGTACATATGCAGAGTCTATTTGCAGATAAAAACAATGCTGCAATTTGGGAACTGCATTGAGCAATATAATATCTAGATTTGCAAACATGATTACATGATGAATTGATATGAAAAAACTGATGATGGTAAGACGACGCGGTGCTGGGACTGGTGGGAGGATCGGAGGAGTAGGCAGAAGAAAGTGCATGCGCCCCTTCCCTTTGCGTCGCTGAGATGCTGAAGGGTACGTAGCATCGGAAAGGAAGGTGCATATTGCGTGCAAAGCGATTTCCGTAGCTTCCTTGCTGTTTCGCCAAAGGCCAGAGCCAAGGAGGACCGGCAAAATTCTAGTGTTCCTCCATCTTTTGGACCCCCAAGACATAGAGGAGGAAAATGCATGATTGATCTCATCATCCTTCAGTCAATAATGTGGAGGAAAAGTTGAAAATGCAGTACAGTAGAGATCCGGTCCTGAGTGAAGATGATGGATGGTGAGTTTGGGCTGTTTGGGTGGGTGTGTCCGGAATGATTGATGGGCTTGTTAAGGCACAACAGCCCATAAACACACGTGATGGCTTGTTTGGTGGCCCATCCAGGTAGAGATCGCAGTTGCAGGCCCATCCGCTGGTCATCCTGCTGGTTGGGTTGGGTTTACACGGACCGATGGCCTCATCCGCGCTGCTGGTCTGGTCATCACGCGTAATTGACTTTGCGCGACAAATAAAACCCAGCAAGACACTGAAAGTTTCGTAAAGGTTGCACAAAGCGTGTGCAGCAGTGCGAGTAAAACCCAAGACACCGAAAACGACATGCGAGCGACGGGAGCATCATCGGGTCAAATACGTATCCCGATTGCGAGCGTGACATCCTTGGGTTTTTTTTCCCACTGTTGGAGGGCGGCTATACTATAAGAGATGTTGATGGTTGAACACTGACCATTACCCTCACGCACTGAAAATACTCTTACGGCTGCCTAGCATGATGGGGGCGAAGCAGAGGTAAACAAATCACAACGGCAGGGTTTTATATTAAAAAAATCATAATGGCAGGGCATGTAGAGACTGTATTGTATAGTATATTTGTACTATTGGATTGTCCAACGGGGAACGTGAAAATCACAAGGCGATGTCCTCCGATGAGACCGTACTACGCAGGTATGATGATGGTTAGGGCAGGGCAGGGCAGGGCAGGGCATCAAAGCAATCAGGCTACCCACCCACCCTCGCACGAAGAACAAGTCAAGGCAAAGGCACCAAGGCCACAACGGCTACAAGCGAATGGATGGAGCCTTGTGTCCATCTGGCCAGGCCACTTCCTGCTGGAGGCTCCAGGTTACAAGCGAATGGACCCACCCTCGCACGAGGTTAAACGCCTGCCCAAACAAACCTCGCCGTTTCCATGACCAACACGCGCTTTACACGACCGCGTCGCCGCCTCCTTCCTTTCTTTCTTGAGTAAATTCCTCTATGTCATTGAAAAATACAACTCATTCCTTGTGTGCCACTAAATGACATAGAGAGGATTTCTTTTTTGTCTATGACATGCAGGATCAATGACATATAAGAAATAAGTATAATTTCCAATGGCATATATGGAATTGGCCCTTCTTTCTTAATTCTTCCCCGCTTCCCTTCCCTTCCCTTCCCTTCGTATAAACAACAAATCCCACACGAATCCCTCACCAAATCCTTTCACCCTTCCCTCAATCCCTTCGTCGTCGTCGTCCTTCTTCCTCCGGACCTCTTCCTCCCCGAGGGGGGACGGACGGGACAGTCGAATCGAATCTCATCCAACACCACCAGCAGCAGCAGCAGCTGAAACAGATGGGCTCCGCCAGCCGCGCCGTCTCGTGCCTCTGCTGCCCCTGCAAGTGCCTCGCCTGCGGCCTCTTCAGCTGCCTCTGCAGCATCCTCATCTCCCTCCTCGTCACCCTCGGCGTCCTCGCCCTCATCCTCTACTTCATCTTCCGCCCCCACATGATCGCCGCCACCGTCGACTCCGCCAACCTCTCCACCTTCGCCCTCTCCACCAACTCCGCGCTCGCCTACAACCTCACCGTCGGCATGACGGTCCGCAACCCCAACACCCGGGTCGGCCTCTACTACGACAACGTCGAGGCCCTCGCGCTCTACAAGGACCAGCGCTTCGGATACGACCCGCTCGACTCCTTCTACCAGGGCACCCAGGCATCCACCAAGCTGAACCCCGAGTTCCACGGCAGCCAGCCGCTGCAGGGGGACGTCACCGCCGCCGAGTTCAGGCAGGAGCAGACCGCCGGCAACTTCGCCATCAACATCGACTTCAACGCCAAGCTCAGGGTCAAGGTCTGGGCCTTCAAGGTCCACGGGCCCAAGGCTAAGATCACCTGCAAGCTCTCCGTCCCGGCGCCAGGAGCCACCAACGCATCCCCGTTCCAGCCCACCGACTGCAAAGTCTGGTTCTGACTGATCTCAACACCATGGCCTTATGCGGGGGCAGTGATTAGATAGCCTGATTTATGCTGTTATTTGGGATGGATTCTTTCCTTCGATTTCGATGTCGATTTCGCTGTACATCATATCACCGGCGGCGGCTGCTCTAGATTCTAGATCCCGTCCCCATCCAGTAGCCATGCACATATTATCCTCTCCTCTCATGGATTATTTATTTATTACTACTCTTGTTTTCCCCCTTTTGATTGATACTTACTGCTGCCTAGTAGTATACATGTATGCTATCCTGTTGATACCATTCAGATTTCAGATGGTTTTATTAGCACCTCTTATGTTGAGATCCTCTTTTGTGTTTTGCTGTCATTCAGAGGATTTTATTAGCACCCTGGAATTCTGATGCTTTGATGCCAAATTCGGTGGATTCTTCCTAGGATTTTCCGTCAGTTTTGGTTATTATAAATCAATATGAATTGTGGTGCCTTTGACGCCAGAATTCAGAGTGCTTTGATGCCTGCAATTCGGAAAGTGCTGCATACCGAAATGCATGTCATGAGACATTTTCGGTGTTTGCTGGATAACTCTTTGTTAGGCGCGGGGTCAAGAGACTAGTTTGCACACGGAAAGCTCGCAACCTTTCTACTCTATCTGAACAGCAAGGCTTTTCAGCGCACACGGCTTGTCAATCTACCACGAACCTTTGACGAGGTTGCAGTTAACCGCATAGCTCAATCCAATAGTGATGATGAGATGACAGCCCTTCGTTTGTTTTTTTTTCCCTGTGTCTGCTTCTCTGTCATCGGAAGCAGCTGATGAAAACATTTGGCGCTTCCGTTGACGGACGCATTCAGGCCAGGTCAGCATGTTTCTGAACTCGACATGCTTCAACTGCAATCCTGCAACTGACTGAGGACGGATATTGGCTTTCAATTCAACCGAAAGCAAGTGAGCTTGAGGATATTTTTTTTTTCTTTCGGGTGCAGGTGACAAAAAATGCCAGAAAATATCAAGGAGTAGTTGGGTTGGTTTATACGGTGCAGCAAACAATGCACGAGACGATGTCTCCCCCAGTTGACGAACACGACAATGGCGGACAGCAGGGAATGATAATTGATAATGCCATTTGTGCCCTCCACCAAGGAGGAGGACTAGAACACCGTGGGCCCACGTTACATGTTAGTCCAGATTGCTGTGGTTAGTGGTGGTTGCAGCGAAAAGGAAGATAATATTCAGAGGTTGATGGAGCTCGACCTTTTTTCAACGGGCCTGACTTCTTTGTACCAAAAACATGTAGATTCCGTCCGTCCCGGCCAGCGTATTGCAATGGCCCACCAGCCCACTTTCGTCTCGGCCCTTTAGGATCCCTCCCTCCTCCTTCCCATTTTGGTCCTTTTCCTCGACTAGGCCGACCATCGCGGCCCGCTGTGTCTCCTGACATCACCTCTCTCTCACTCTCAGAACAAACAAGTCAGCGGAGGTGTCAGCCCAGTAGTACGTGTTGGGCTCTTCTGTCGTTTTTAGGAAAAAAAAACTGAGCGTTTAAGTAACCTCGAGCAGCAAACTGATCCTGGATCTGTTGGTTGAGTTCCTATGTGGTATAACATCTCCATCAACAGCGAGGTGCCCATGGTAACTTCGTGAATCTCAGTCCTTCGGAGATGCTCATAGAGATATGACTTGCGTATGTGTGTAAATGCGTTCATAAGGATGGGTGAGTGTGGGCGCGTATTAAACGTCTACTGTGTAATTAAAAAATAACCAATAGGATAACTATAAAAAAAGTAACCGCGAGGGTGATCTTAAAAGAAAATAGCCGCGAGGGACAGAGATATCACATAGGGAAATACGGAGGTCTCTTTTTTTTTTTTACGCCTTTGTCACCTCCATTTACAAACTCACACACGAATTTACTGATCTAAAAGCCATGTAAATAGACTTGAACATTTTGGTTCAGGAATCACACCCCACTCCACTGTAGGTCTGTAACGCTTTGATGTAAAGTTGTTTCAGATTTTACTACCGGCAACGTGCCTGCCTGCCTGGTGGTCGCTATGAATTCAGGACGAGCTGTAAACGCGAGGGAGAAAATGCGCGCGCAGTACCTGAAAGAGGACTCTGTACTGCCGACACAGCGAGGAATGGCACATGCGCCTTTCAGAGTACTCCAGTGAAATTAGGTGGCAGAATTGAAAACGAGCAGTGAAGGCACGCGACAAGAGATAGGCCCAGAAACATTCCGATCGTCCGTTTTTTTCCTTTTGAAAATGAAATTTTCGGCAGAAAACAAGCCGCATGAATTTTTGTTTAGATAGAAATGGGGAAAGAAAATACAAGCGGATTACGAGCAGCACATGGCAGCTTCCCTCTACCCGAAGCAATCCCTAAAGCATGCATGCTGCATCGCCGTCTTTTTGCTCATCTTTTCTCTAGTCTTTTACTTGCTGATGATGTCGTGTATGAAACTGACTAGGAATCACATGACATTGCCAATTGGTGGAAACAAGCACACACCCACACGGATAGATGGTGTAGTAAATTTTTTATTAGCAGTAGAATCCGCAAATCCGATCACTAAAAAGCAAACAGATTTGTCATTAGCAACGCTACCTAGCTAGTACGTGGAGCCGTGGAGGTGGAGCAAGTCCCTCCCGCCATTACGATTTAGTACGAACGAAGCTCTGATGAGTCGGAGGTGATCACGAGGAGGCGGCGCATGGCTGCCGGCGGAATCCCAGCCTCTCCTTGCCCAGGTCGTACTCGATGAGGTAGTTCTGCTGCTGGAAGCTCCCCAGGATGATGGCGGGGCCGCGGCCCACGTCTCCTCCGGAGCCTCCTCCCATGTCGGTGACGACGGCGAGGCAGATGGCCTCGGCGTTGGCAGACGGTGCGGCGTCGGCGCCGGGCCCGGGGGCGCGGCCGGCGACGACGAAGTAGTTCTCGAGCGGGAGGCGCATCTGGGCGCCGCCCTTAAAGTGGAGGGAGAGCTCCGGCAGCGCCATGGACTTGGCGTCCTGCGGCAGCGCGAAGCAGGGGCGCAGGCCCAGCCCGCCCTCCGCCTCCTTGGACCGCTTGTACCTCCCGCCCACCGCCGCCACCACCGCGTCCGCCACCGGCTTGAACACCGTCGGGTCCAGGTACGTGAAGGTCGTGCCGGAGTCGACGATGGCGCCTCCCGACCCGGCGGCGTTGGCCGTGAACGCCCGCTCCGGCAGCGCCACGGCCTTGCCGCCAACCTCCACGCCCGTGAGGGCCAGGTAGTAGTACACGGCGTACGGCTGCTTGTCGCCGGCCGCGCTCTTCACCAGTGGGATGTACTGCATCCTGTTCCTGTCGCCGGTGGCTTTGGTGTCGCCGAGGACGAGGGAGCCGCTGACGGCGGCGTTGTCGTCGTAGCGGCGGGAGAGGAGGCAGTAGGAGAACTTGTGGACGCCGAGCTGCGCGGGCACGGAGGGCGCGCCTCGGCCGAAGCCGGCGAGCCCCGTGGGCGGCTGGTGCACGGACACGATGCTGCATCCCACGACGAAGTTGTTGACGGCGCGGCCGCCGGGGGCGCGCAGGGTGTCGGCGACGAGGAGGCCGGCGGTGGATCCGGAGCCGTAGACGACGGCGTAGGGCGGGCAGACGGTGGTGGCGCCGGAGGTGCAGTTGGTGGCGAGGTGGGCGGCGGAGTGGACCCACAGGCAGGAGGGGTTGCGGCAGCCGATGAGGCGGGAGGTGGAGGAGTTGTTGGGGTGGAAGGTGGGGACGGCGGCGGCTGTAACGGCAGCAGGGGGGCAGTCGCGGCACTGGTAGTTGGAGGTGCAGGGCACCCACGTGAGGTGGCTGCCGGTGTCCAGGAGCACGGGGAGCGCCTGCGCCGGCGTGCCCAGGGACGCCGTGAACGCGTACCCGCCGTACGAGTGCGGGTACAGCGCCGCGGTCGACGCCGGCGGCGGCTGCTGCTTCTGCTTCTGGTGGGCGGGGCGCCTGAGGTGCGAGGCCCGGGCGAGCGAGGCGGCGGCCAGGCGGGAGAGCGGGTGCTGCTGCGCGCTCTCGCCCACCACCGGGAGGTGTCTGTACAGAGGCAGCGTCGTGGAGGCGGTGGTCGGCGCAAGTACAGCGGCGGCGGCGACAAGAGGGAGGAGGACGAACGGGAGCAGCGGCGGCGGCGGAGCCATGGTGGATGGTGGCGCTAGCTTTTACCACTCACTAGCTGATGACAGACAAGCAAGGGGTTTGTTTGGGTTTTAAGCAGCAGCGGCCGCAGGCATATGTGCCTTGCTTGGGTTGGAGGGATGAGCGGTGGGGGCCATGCCATTGCCATGATCATCACACACAAACACCACAGTCACGGGCGCGCGGCAGGACGCAGCAGGACGACGCGTGCGCTAGCTCAAGTCACCACTCACCAAGTATCAAAAAAAAAAAAGTCACCACTCACTCACCACCATAGCATGGGCGGGGCCACGTGGACGGATGGGTTCAGACGAGACGAGCCGGTCGACGATCGATGACGCCGCGCACACAGCACGGTCGACTCGACGGCAATCTATCATGGTCTGGTCTGGCCATCTATCATAATTCATAACCAGGCCGTGTTTGTGCTTTTCCAAGGCTGTTGCAGGATCAGCCAAGATCGGTTACCAAGCAGTACGTGCCGGCACCGAGATGCACATGCTACGTCTCTCGATTCAATGCGAATCTACCAGGGAAGGACCAGCGACACGTACATCTATTGCTTCTCTCGCCTCCATCATCAACTACATCCTGTTCTTCACTAACAAAAATGCATGCTGTTGGGTTATGCATGCGTCTTGTGCATTCCATCGGATTCTTCAGCTCATGAGCTTTGTATTTTCTGCTTACATTTGTATAGTAATACCCATCGTTGATAACCAAGTGCACATTGTTTGTAGTAACAAATTTTTAGACTTCGAACAACAACATCCAATCCTCAGACATCCACTGCCCAGGCGCTTCTTCCTTTTTTTTTTTAGTTGTACCGGCCCACCCTTGGTATGTTTTTTTTAGCCCACCCTTGGTATGTGGGACGTAGTTCATGGGCCGTTTACTGGGCCTCGTGAGGCTGTCCGTTCACTGGGCCTAAGCAGCAGCAGCAGCAGGGCCCTTCCCAAGTTAAAACCCTAGTAGCTCGTCTCCGCTTGGCTTCTTTCACAGTTTCCCCAACCGCAAACCACCTCACCTCACACCGGCGCAGCCATGGCGGAGGGACCCGCCGCCGCCGCCTCCAGCTGCGAGGTCGACCTCGGCAACCTCATGGCGTACGACCCATCGCACCACCTCGACGCCTCCACTGCCTCCAGGTTCGCCCCCATCGCACCAACGATACCATGTCCTTGTGCCGTGCTCGAATGTCCTGACGGAACTTATTTGGGGTTGCGCAACGGACGCAGGGAGGAGCTCAGGCAGGAGTGCCTGCAGAAGGGCACGGAGCTGGCGCAGGCGGTTGCCGACGCCCTCTTCGCGCTGCAGCCCACCGAGGACCGCGAGGGTCCCATCGTCCAACTCCCGCCGCCGACCGTCCGGGTCCCACGCGAGAAGCATGTGAGAACCTCTCGCTTCATCGATGCCTAATAACCTAATCTATGTGCCTGTGCTCGGGATGCGCTAGAAGCATCCGCCGGCGATGAGAATTGGTCGCACACTCCATCTGTAGCTTGCTAGTTAATCTCGTGCCTAAGCTACAACCTTTTCTTAATGCGAAATATGTAGCTGCCTCACCTCTTATTGATTCGAAGAAACGTTTACCATGAATGCGAGCAAAACTATTGCTGCTTGGCATACTGGTTTTTGTTTTATCGAAACCAATCTCAATGGCACGCTTCCTTACATTGATGTATTATGCCTTAAATATTGTAATGTGAGATGCTTTGTGTGTTTAACAATCCTGTTTCTGTTCTCACCAGCTACCCAGGCCAAAGCCACCCACCAAATGGGAGCTGTTTGCAAAGTCGAAAGGTGAGACCATTGCCCATGTTATATTTTCATGACCCTGTGTTGTACAAATTGGAGAATTCACTTACTCTTTCGTATTTAAATATTTAATTGGGTCAACATGATGCAGGGATTACCAAGCGCAAGAAGAACAAGCGTGAATGGGACGAGCAAACTCAATCCTGGAAGCGGACCTATGGCTATGACCGTGTTAATGATGACAAAGACATTCCCATCATTGATGCAAAAGCCACTGATGGTTAGTGATTTGCCTTCGTGGACTACTGCTAGCAATCCTGTTTACTATTGTCTCTCCCCAATCCAGTAGCATATTGCAGCTGTCATGGGCATCTGCTTGTGATCACTGACTTTGTCCAGCATTTTTATGCAATGTTTACCCTGATTGTTCTAGATATGCAGTCATTTTATTGCTTTAAGACCTGAATCTGAAATATTTTCTTGTTCAGCGGGGGAGTGTGTCCTAAACCTGGTTTGTCAACCTGGTACACCCTTTTAATTGATGATTTCATCTGTAACAGAGCCTGGTGTTGATCCTTTTGCACAAAGAATCCAAGAGAAGAAGAAGCGGGTAGAAAAGCAAGAAAAGAACAGACTGGAGAACTTAAAGAAAGCTGCGAAAGTTGGTGCTTTACCAAGGTTGTAATCCTTACTAGTTACTAATGCTGCCCACCTCCCTCCTATGAATTCATTTTTGTATCAGTAAGGAACCTTGTATCTAACAGCTCTCCATTACCTCTTGATTGCAGTCATATACAGCTTGCTGCAAAAGCCTTGCCCATCGCAGGAACTAAAGCTGACCTTCTGAAGAAATCTAGAAAAGAGGATCTCGAGAATGTTGCTGGCATGGCTTCATCAGCAACAGCAAGTGGTGGGAAGTTTGATGAGAAGTTGCCTGGTGAGAAACCTCCAAAGCATCCTGGCAAACATAGAAAGGTAATATCTGAGTGGCTTTGGTTTCTGAGTCTGCCTTAGTTGGCTGATTTTGTGCGCTAGCTGAATCATGTCATCTCTGCAGTTCCTCCCAGTTGCTGAAGGGAAGGGAATGGGCAACCTGGAGAAACAGCAGAATGACAAGATCCTGAACTCTCTACTTGCCAGAAACTCTGATGAGCAGCTTGATGTCGGCAAGGCAAGTTCCAGGATCAAATGTTGCACATTAAATTTTGTTTTCCGCACCATTGTTTGTATTGCTGCTCCTTGTTTTGTTTGAGTGGACTAACAGCATCTGTGAACATTTTGTAAGCAGGCAATTACAATGTACAAAGTGAAGAAGGAAAAGCAAAGAAGGAAAGACAAAGATATGTCCTCGAAATCTGATAAACTTAAGCCCCAGAAGAAATCCCTCAAGAAATCATCAAAGAAAAAGGCTTAGGTCTTCATCGTTCTTGTGACTTGCTTTAGGAGGTGACCACAGTTTTGAAGGCTCAAGGAGACCTGTTTCATCTTGCTATTGTATTTGCCCGGTTTGAATCTATGGAAGAAATATTATTGTTCCGTTTACTAGTTATGACACAAACGCCTGAATGATGTTGCCCTAATATGCGCATATTATATTTGTCATCAAATTTTGTTTAGATATGGTTTGCAACTCATCTTTACTGATCCCTTGAAAAACCATACAAAAGGAGCAACTCCATATGTCAATGGACAAACTTTTTCTTTTCTTTTCTTTTCTTTTCTTTTTGGGTTGTGTTTGGTTCTCCAGAGTCAATCTGATGCTTCTCCAGTGCCAATCTGAATCATCTAGTGACAGTATCATCGTTTGCACTTGTACTGATTTATGTTAAGTAAAGCTGAGGGATAGTACGTAGTACAAATATATAGATGAACCAACGTTTCTTACACAACAAAAACAGTAGCCTGGTGAGTGTCTAATCTGCCTCCTCTTGGCCAGCATGACCTCGTCTACTATGCTCGGTACTGCATGTTAATTGGCATCTTCTTTTCGATCACCCCCGTGATTCCCTCACCCCCTGGCCGGAATCACACCAAAAGCGAGCAACACCACACAAATGTCATGTGAGAAAAGACACGGTGTCGTGTTCTCTTCGCTGCTGAGTCTAGTGCAGTAATGGTATTGGCGCCACCAGCGTTGCGCCCAGTGCTCTGCTCTCTGTGACGAGGAGGTAGGAAGGACATTAGATTCTGCCTAAAACCCTAGTAAGAAACTTTGCCGCTGACTGTCTGTCTGTCACTGGTGCTCCACTAAGGTCTAGGACATCGTCAATCTGTCCAAAACTGGTGCGCGTTTTAGTGAGATGAGCTTCATCGATCGTCTTAGAACAGCATTTCACTTCAAAAAATACCAGTCCCCATCAGGGACAAGTTTATATCCAGGAAACTTGCACCTTAACGTCTCCAATTGTGAACGACCATAACGCTGCTGTCACTCAGGGAGATCAACCTGCTGGGGATTGCTTGTTTCAAGTTTCGTGCGGATCTATCTGGATGCTTGTGATCTGATCAACCTGATGAGAGAGCTGGGGCGAGAACTATTCGGCTAGGCTGTTGCTGGCTGGTTCAGATCACAAGCCAAGCCACCAAACAGTGCCTTCGTTTGCAGCCTCTGCCCACATGCAAACAAACAAATTTATTTCTTTCCTTTACCTGATCAGTATTGTAGCATCCAAATCTCCAAATGGCCACGCATGTTTTGGCGTCTTGCAACGGCCTATGGGTGATCGATGGGGCGCAACAGTCTCTCAGCTACCATGTGCTGTGGGTGCCAATGGTGGAGGAGGGATCTCGTACAAATCAACGTCGCGCCACCCTAACGCTCTGATCGATAGATAGATACTAAGCAGTCTACTAGCGTAGTGGCAATTTTGATCTGGTTTTGGCACTGCACGTTATATTCCTGACAATCATTGGCGCATCAAGCGCCGCTATTTTTCAACGTTGGCAACCTGTTTACATGTCAAGTAAGTTCACTAAAGGAGCAAAACATAAGGCAAACCTTGTGATGAACAAGAATATACTACTTTGACAGCAATTCATCTCACGCCAAAACCAAGCAAACCTTCTGTTTCGACACCGTACATGATCATCGGCCTGCATCCAGATTTTGGGTTCATGCATGAGCGTGACGTTCTTTGATTTCCAAGTTTGTTGTTAGAACAGATACTGTCATAGTAACTCTGAAATTTGAATGGTTGGGCTGTACATTTCCCGCGTATTGTGGTGCAAGTGCAACTGTACACATCAATCGTCTCCTTAGCTTTTCAGGCCTAACTTTTGATTCCTCTAATCAGCGAGTGAGATCCTGCTCTGACTTGCGAGCTGTGCTATTTCACACTTGCATTGCACAGTGTGTATGCATCTCACAGCCCTTTCTCGATGAGAGGCTGCAGTGAATATTCAATCCTGTTCAGGGGGGTGGTAAAATAACTGAAAGTAAAGTTGAAGGCACAGCATTGGTACGTACACGAAACGACCACACATTCAAACGTCCGTCAGTGCATGTGTTGCTAGTACAGGAAGGACTCGGAACCAGCTTGGCAGCGTCAGGAAATGATGGTCAGATATATAGTACTCCAACCGACTGGTACCACGACTACCTGACGCCTTCAAGGACGACGAGGCCAACAAACAGAAAAGAAAAGCGACCCCAAAGGACCTACCAGTGCCATGCCATGCCATGCCATGCGTCGAGCAACATACAGGGGAGATCATGAGAGAACGATGGCTAACGACCGTCCACATGCATGATCAGAGGTTCTTAGACATCGACGACAGGGAGTTGAAACTAAGCTCTCGCTCTCAACCGCTACCGCTAGCAATATACAATCATACAGTAGTCAACAGGTACATGAGCACACTAGCACGCAACGCAGGATCAACCAAATTAACTCTCAATTGAGTCGCAAGACAGGCATCAACTAGCTAGCAATTAAGCACCATTTACTTGGTGTTTTCATCATGGCACAAATGGTCAGTTGCATACGTAGTGCATTTGCCTTTCTTGGAGCAGATGGAAGGGGAGGGAGCCGAGGAGGAGGCGAGCGCGACGAGCAGGTCGACGAAGGCTCCCACGATGAGGCCGTGCGTCTTCTTGCCATTGGCCCTGAGGTACCAGGCGAGCATCTCCTCCAGCCATCCCCAGTCGTCGACGCCGTGGCTCAGCACCATCTCCTCCATGGATCGCCGGAAGTCGCCGTACGGGTCGGCGGACTCGATGGCCAGCGCCGTCGCACCGTCGAACGCCGCCGCCGCAGCTCCCCGTCGCTTCTCCTTCTTCTTGACGATGGAGCTCGTGGAGTCGGGCTCGAACAAGAGCCTGCAGCTGTTGGACGAGCGGAGCCCGTGGATGATGACCTCGTCCTCGTCAACGACGACTGGCTCCGGCGCTGTGGAGAGGATCGTCGTCGATGTGTCGGAGAGGATGCTGGCGGAGTAAGCACAGTCGTCGAGGCCGTAGGTCGGGTTCATGGTGGTCTTGAACTCCTCCTCCTCGTTTCGGTCATGCCTATTGGTGCTGTCCTGGCGCATGGACACGATCTCCGGGCTGCTGTCGCGCCGGAAGGACAGCGTCTTTGCCTGCGTGCAGGATGGCCACTGCCACGACGCCGCCGTGCTGAAGGAGGCGGCGGACATGGATGTGGAAGAGGAAAGGGTGGTCTCACTGCTGTTGAAGAAGAGGGAGGTGAGCGCGAGCTTCTTGACCATGGTTACTTGTTCTTGCACGTACAGGTGACGACCAGCTGGAGAGAGAGGAAGCTGAGGCCGTGAGAGTGTGAAGACGAGGTGTCGAAGTGAGGTGTTTTTAAAGGGAATGGAAGAAGTGGGCGGGGAGGGAGGAAGATGCGAAGGAAGATGGTGTGGCGGTGCGTGCGCGTGTCAATGCATTTTTTGTGCGTTGGGGGTCTACGCTTGTCTCCCTGGCTGCGATGCCCTCATCCATCTCATCCACCCGGGAGGTTAAGCATCACTGCCAAGGATCTCCAATGATCACCATGTTGTACGGTCTTAATTAGCAAACAAACTGCGATGTAGACTACAGGATTACATTTGTTTTTCTTCCTCAAAAGAAAACCTCAAAAGAAAACAAAGATTAAAAGGTCTTGGTATACGTACGGACTAAAAAACTTTCCATGGATGATCAGAAGTAGTATTTAAAAGATCCAACTTTGGTGGCGCCATCGTCTCCGAAATAATCGAACAATCTTCATCTAAAAAACTGAGCAAATAATCCACACAAGATAGTAATGCCATTTGTTTTGTTTTCAGATCTCCTGGTCTGATATTATGTGCTACTATTAGCAATTCAGAGGCCAACTGCCTGCGGCTTACTTTAGAGAGTGTAGCCGGTTGCTCTCCACCAACAGTACAGGGAGAAAGAGCAACGTCGCTTCCCCCACCACCTATCATATCTTCAGGACACGCTTGCAGAGACAGCCTGAATTCTCCATCATTTTTTTTTTTGTTTAGTCTGCTAGCTCGTGCGTGCGCGTCCATGCATGAGAATTAAGAAATACTTCCAGACACTCAAACCTCGGTGACCAAGTTTTCTTCTAAATTTCTTTCCATGAAGATTAAGGTGACGGTGCTTGCCCGGCCAAGTTGGCAGCAAATGGGTTGCAACGAAAGGTTCCTCCATGATTGTACACGAACAGTAGGGTGGTTGCGGTTGTGGGTCTCTAAGAAAGATGAGATGGATCATGGATGCGCATCGCGTAGAGAGAGAGAGAGAGAGAGAGACGCAAGGGTGCTCGTTCATCAGAAACTGTACTTTTTGCATGGTTGCTCGTTCATCTGTCATGTCGTCTCAAGCCGTAGCTGGTCTAAACCCAGGTCAAGATGCTTTCTTCTCTTCTCCCTGCTCCCACTGACACAGACAAAAAGTGTTGTATTACTGACCCAGATATCACTTCAGTTAAGCATAATTAGCCAGAGATTATAACTGTAGGATCTGGACTGTCTCCTTCAGAGCAAAGGCCAGGCGCCTGGATTCATTTACCTGAGATTTCAATGTCTCCAGATTTTCAATCTTCTTTTGAGCAAGTCAGTTTTCCAATAAAATATGTATTAGACGAGAAATGAATGCCCTTTTGATGTTTCAGTTCTTCTTTGCAGCTATGGTGGCAACCACTTGCTGAAGAAACTTTTTTGTGTACCGCCAACTTGCCATTTCTTCTAGGAGCACTGTTGTACTGACAGTACTACTATGCAAAGTTTCTAGATTTTTTTTTCCAGTTGAAATGCTGAGAAGCGGAGACAGAATTTCGGAGCATTTAGGCAAGTGTGGCTAACCATGAGACCAAATTATAGCCCACCTCTCTAATGCTTCCTTTTTCCATTCTTTCTTCAGTGGTTGCCAATACTCATCCATCACCTTATGTCTCCATGCCATCAGATAGGGCATGCAAGTGCAAGCAATCACAGGACAGGCTCCCCTCCATCTGAATTCTGAACCAAGAAACATGCACTATGACACAATATCAATGCCACACTCCACTGCAAGGTGCCTAGAATATACTAGATCAAGAATTTAATACGCAAGGATCACAAGTCTTTCCAAACATTCTACACCAGTGTAGCATTTGGCTCATTCATGTACGTCAGAAATCACGCCATTCAGAGAGGCAGTGATGTTGTCCTTGCTACTCATGCCGTAAAAAGGCAGCAAAATCTTCTCCAGGATCTTTATACAGAAGAAGAGCTGAAATAATTGACGCTTGCATAGACTTGCATTGCACAACATGAAGCAGGCGACAAGAGGAGACCACGGCGTTGTAAAGAATGCGACGCATCGACTAATCTAACTGACCTCCATGCCTGAGCATGGCCAGGAGCTCATATCAACAGTTCTAGCCGTGTTGTTATCAGCCTGTTATCGGCGGTGTACTATGTGGCCGGCGGGAAGGCTGATTCCATTGCCTACCTGTATTACTGCAGGATGCTGCAGCCTGCACAGGACAAGCCCAGGTGACTGTAGTGAAAGCCTGCATGCTGTATTATTTGCAATAGTATTAGTTACTGTTAGATCATGCAAGAACACATCTCAGACGCCTTTGTTTTATTTTGAAGATTTTTGGGGGAGCACGTCTCATATTGTCTGATCCTATGTGAAGCAGCTTTTCATCGCGTAGTCCACACGCTGGATGCTGCAGGATATAGTATGGCCTCAGGCATATGCTTCACGTTTCAAATTGATTTGAATGCATTCCCAGCCTGCAATCTGACAGATCATAGGCTCATTTACCTCAAAACAGTGCCTTCTTTTCTTTTTTTTTATTGTAAGTACAATTTCACTTCTCAGTGCCAAAATGCTTGAAGTTTGTGTTGGCTGTGAGGGAAAGACGCCTGCAATAAATCATGAGAGAAAATATGCACTGTTACTGTGTCCGTAGGCCTGTTGCTCACAATATCAGATCCACTGCTGTGTACTCTATACATAAACGTTCCAAGAGTACTGTTGTTATAAGATCACCTGCATTGGTAGGAGGACTCCAAGAACGTAATGTGTTGATGTGTTCCCTTTTGCCAGATCAATGATGAAGCTTTCCTGTTTGCTAATCACGATTGGTTTTCAAGTTGGGGGCAAATGCCAATGATGAGGTTCAATAATACGAAACATGTCTGACGTCGCCACTGTATATATACTATTCCTTGCCTGCTATCCACTGCATCTGCATGGACACGACAGCTACCAAGAAATAAAATTGGGGAAATAAAAAAGAGAGGGCATCAAATCTTGCCTCTGCATCTCAAATGGGCGTGCTGTTGCTGACGGCTTCCGGCGATTTGTTTTGTAGCCATGGGGATGCATCTGGGCTTTTGTCCACTTCATTTGCTGGGCTCAATCCAAAGCGGATTGGTTTGGTTGGTCATGAGCAACTCATAAAATTATTCGTGGAAACTTAAGCTCCCTAACGTAGAAAGCAGAGAGGATGCTGTTGCATGCATGTCGTGACCATGATTTGGCCCGTCGTGGGTGTAGGGTGTGTATCGGTTCTTCCTTGGGGATGAAGACGTACTCAAAGTCTTGAACTGAAATGCAATGGTCGCGGCAGGTGCAACGCCCTGCAACACAAGATGGTACTGGTGGTTTTCGATTCGTCGTCCTCTTGATTTCGTGTCTTGTTTGATATTGTTTTTTTTTTTTCCATCAAAGAGACTAGTATGCCTTGGATCAGGACGCCTCGTTCATTGTTGGGTGTGATACCAAACGATCTCAACAGAAATGCTGGTGGATATGCGCGGCAGGGATGTAGCCGTGGCAAACGAAGATTAGTCCAGCCGGCATGATTGATGAAATGTCAGCGAATTCTTCTGAATTTTTTTTTGTCTTTGTCTTTTGGGTGGAGCCCATGACCATGAGCTGCACCCTTGACACTGTTTACTGCACGAAACGAAAAAGAGAGAGAAAAAAGTGCTTGCTCGAAAAGGGAGAGTTTCAACAAAGTTCTGCAGCCGGACGAGCTTTTGCTCACCTTTTATCATGATCATGGAGAGGAGACGGAGATTGATAGCCTGAGGACTGATCTCAAGTCTGTCTGAATACAGACACGCACGAAATCTTGTGATGGTGTATGTATGGGTAGGAGGAACACCAGCAGGTGTTGGTGACTTCACCCCTTCTTTACGCAGGACAGTGACACCATGCAAAGTAGAGGATCATCCACATGCTGACACTGTGCTCTACTGCTCTGCATGACTGCATTCGCCATGTCCATCTGATCATCCATGCTCTAGTCGTCTGGACAAGAGAAAGGGAATAGACCCAGGGAAAAAAAAACGCAGTAGAAAAATTGCTATAAACCTCAATCATTTCGTTCATAATACTAGTGTATGATTTTGGATTTGGTGCACGCTTTAGTCCCAGACACGGCAGGCAGCGATTTTTGGGGTGGTCGTTGGAGACCAGCAAGCACAAGGAACTACCACTACCAGAAAAAGGGAATAATGTTTTTTAATAATGAAAAAAAGGAATGATAGTTGTCTGGTTGAAGACGTGCGGACAAGTATGCTGCTGCTGCTGTGCACTACACTAGCAGTATAATTATATTATTATTCAGCTTCCCCGCAAAAAAAAAAATTATTCAGCCGATGCAGTATTTGGTTGAATTAGGGAGGGTGCACCATGTATTAGTTTCAACGGGCATCCATGTTGACCCGTGAATGAATGCAGACATTTTTTTTCCTATCAAAAACTTCAAAGAGCCAGCGCTTGTTGTTACAATTTTGTATTATGGGAACGATTTTTTTTTTTTGGTTAGAATATCAGTAGCGTTTTGGCGTGCATTGAGTGGGTTTTAGGTCTTGTCAGAATAAACTAGTAGCCACGGGTGCGGTGTGCTAGTAAAGCCAGAGGAAGAAATGAAAGGATAAACTAGCAGTTACCCTGTTTGTTGGCGGGATTGCTTGGCTTTGCACGCCCAAGTCGGCAATGGGCTACCGAATAATAATACCTAGTATTAGTGTAAATTCTTTTATTTGTTAAAGAAAACTAACTGCCGCTATAGTGCTATACTACGTGTGACGGTCAGAGTCGTCTCAAGGGGGAAAAAGAAAGAACAGTAGGAGTCAAAGTCAAGCTGAGCGAAGCAATTGGAGTGCACTGTCCCTCACATGATGCACGCTCACCAGCAACTGAACTGAAGAAGACAGGATTGAGTCGAGTCGTGCAACGCTGCTGGTGGTGGTCCGTACGCGCTCGCTCCACTAGAATGGGAGTGCGAGTTGGACTGCCGGAATCGGCCGACTTTTCCGTTGAATTTCTCCAGCAGCACCGCACAAACCAACAAACATTCATTCCGTGCCGTGGCTGCCGGTCAAACCCCACAACGGCCTCTTCACTGTCGCCGCCGGGCAGGCCAGGCGAGGTGACCATTTCATTTCAGTCTGGTTTTTTTCTTGAGCCAAAGAAACACAGGGAGGCCTGGAATCAGCGATCGAAATTGGAGACACGGCGGGCGAAATTTAACCAATCAAAGAATCTCTTTTGTCTTCGTGTTAACCTTATTCTTGTCCTGTCCCGACGAACTGATTCATTCGTTCGTTTCGGGAGAGGACGAGGAAGAGCAATGAGCTGCTGCTCCTACTGCTGCTCTGTACATACAAGTCCATCATGACACGAGCAGCTTGGTGTCGTCGAGCTCGAGGCCGAAGAGCACGCCGGCGCAGAGCTCCAGGCTCCCTTCCCTGGCGAAGTAGAGGCGCCTCATCTCCCTGAAGGTGTCCCAGGTGAGGACGCTGTCGGACGCCGCCTGGTGGCAGCGGCCCGCCGCGCGGCGCACCCCGAGCGCCGCCGCGACGCGCTCCAGCCCGCCGAACAGCTGACCGCCGGCGAACCGCATCATGTGCTTGACGTCGTAGACCTCGGGCCCGAAGTAGACGCGCACATATTTCAAAAACTCGGGCAGCGACCTTGGCAGCTTGCGCCCCATGAGCAGCTTGACGAGGTAGGCGAAGTCGTAGGCGGAGTGGAAGGTGACCCAGGCCACCTCCGGGTTGCACACGAGCCCCGAGGACATGAGCAGCGCCGCGAAGGCGCGCGCCGAGACGCCCCTGGCGCGGTGGGCGGCGAGGTCGATGCCGCTGGCGGCGAGGAGGCGGACGGAGTCGGGGGCGTGGCGGTGGACGCGCGGGTCGAACTCGCGGAGGTTCACCTGGAAGGCGAGCGCCGGCGGGGAGGACGGGGAGGCGGCGAAGGCGAGGCCGACCTGGATGAGGTGGAGCGCGTCGACGTTGGACTTGAGGAGGGCGTAGCGGTCGGCGGGGGTCATGGCGGCGGGGTGGGTGGTGGGGCGGTGGATCACGCCGGGGAACTCCGTGTCCATGGACACGTAGGGGAACCGCTCGATGGCGGCGCGGATCAGCTTGAACTCGCGCTCCACGTTGTCCGCCCAAACCTGACGGATCTCCAGCTGCTGCTGCTGCTGCTGATGCGCATGGCGGTACCTGCCGCCGGCGACCAACTCCTCGGAAGGCATCTTATCTTATCAATTCAATCGCCAAATAATAGAATTTGGTTGGAATTGCTTCTTCTTTCCTGTCTGTTGTTTGTAGACGAGATGAGAATTGGGGGATGCTTGGTCGGGCTGGGTGGGTGATGAGCTCGCCGGGGCTTTCCCTGGTTTTATATACTCCAGCAGCTGATCTGACGGGCGAAGGGGGAAGGAGGGCGCGAAGGAATTGTCCAAGGAAGGCGGCGGAGATCCGTGCGTGCCGTCGACAGGGATCGACGGTGGACGGGAGACGACGCGTTTATGGCGTGCAGCCGCCGTGCGGGAAGGGAAGGATTGGTTTGTTCAGTTAAATGATTGGGCCCTCCCTCGCTCTTGTTGACCACAAAACGGCAGGGGAGGAGGCAATCCAAGTGCTTTCCTTAGTGCTGTGTTTATATTGGAAGTAAAAAGTACTTTTTCTAGATGAATAGTGCACTAGGAAACGTGTTCTGTGAGTGGGATGAATAGGAAAAAATTGTTGAAGAAGTATTTTTTCATGAATCTAAACACAGCATAGTATTTGTTTTTGTTGGAGGCGCCACTTACCTGGACTACCACATGAGTAGACTAGGGCTGTGTTTAGTTGATGAAGGGAAAAGATCTTTTGTTTCTGGGATGCGTGTTATGTGAGGGGGATGAATAGGAAAGGTGAAAAAGGAATTTTTAGGGATGCGTGTTCTGTGAGGGGAATGAATAGTAAGTGCAAAAGATCTTTTGCATCTAAACACAACCTAGATAGATAGAGACAGAGAGGGTTCCCTTCCCGGTCTGCGCCTTCAAGGGATGTCGACTCGGTCTGCGCTAAAAAATAAAGCAACCTTTTTCTTTCTTTTTTTTTTTGCGTCAATCAACTCAATTCTGTGCGTTGGTTATTTCATCTGCTTTTGTCAATCTAGTACAATATTTGGAATTTGGCAATGTTTTTTCTGTTGCTTTCGGGTGCAGTTGCAACAGGAACGTTGCATTGCAACTGAAGCAAAAAGGCAAGTGCCAACCCACCCAACGCAGTGAAATCATATCGGCAGGTACGTTTATATATATTTTCCTTTTGCAAACCAAACGACGGCGGTAAAGAATCGGAGGCCCCTCCCTATACATGCTCTGCTTGGAAAAAGAATGAAGATTGCAAACGAAACGAACGCGCAAACAACATACCGCGGGGGGCTCAAGTCAGTCGTCGGCAACTCAAGTCCATGGATCACTCACCTCCTCGGCAAAAACAGCTGCAAGTAGAACGAGTTGTATGTGATGTCAGCTCAAAGTCTTGCCATGTTTCCTAGTTGGTACGAGTATTATTGTCTTTTACTGCTTCCTTATTGGCTTCGGATGGCAACTGCTTAGAGATAAATATGGAAAATTAAAACGACGGTGACATTAAAAAAAACTATACTAATTTATACTATTATTGGAAGGTAAGGTTCACGTACTGCATGTCCCATACGTTTATATATTTTCCTTTTGCAAACCAAACGCAAACGCCCTTCGTTTCGACCTATCGCCGCGACGTCCCCCTCCTCCATGGACTCGACCACTGGATCGATAGAGAAGCCGCCGCCGCCGGATTGCAGCCCGCCGCCGCCCTTCAGATTCTCCCAGCCATCCGGTAGAGGTACTATCAAGCCCCGGCCCCCTCCGAAACCGATCAATTCCACATGACCCTACTCTGATCAGCACAATGCTCTTTCTTCGAGTTCACTTCTGCAGTGTACGATACTCTTCAAGGGATACCTTCGGAAAGTGCGATCAGTGCCTCTCCAAAGAGACACCAGATGCTATGCTCTGTTCCTGAGTGCTCCACCGCTAAACAGGTGTTGCGTATGTCCCATTTCATTGTTGGCACATTACAGATTATAGTGCTAGCTGCTACCAACTAAACTGACAAATGCAATGCTGGTCTTGTTTCAATTGATGTCTCTTTACTTCTCTTGACCCTACACATAGGAATGCTCTTTATGAATGGTCTACGATACAACTTATTATGACTGCTTAACGTGCTTCTTTGTGTTTCTTACTAGCATACAATTCCTAAAGCATGTTCTCTTTGGGGACAAGAGAATGTTATGCAACTACCCTCATCATTCCTATTTTTTTCATCAATCTTGCTATTTTACTTTTCAAGTATTCTCAGATGTTCATTATTACCCTCTATTAGGTTGGCCAAGGGAGAGTGCAAAACTGGGCCTATGTAAATTTTTCATGCCTGAGATTTGAAGAGACAAACAAATTTGTGTTTGAGCTCAGAGATACATGTGTGGCCATTGGAATGGTAAAGTTATGCATGTTTTCATTGATAAACCTGATTGATCACCGGATCTGAAACATCTAACTTTGACTGTCGACTAATAGGAATTTGAAAATCTAGACCCAACAGTCAACTTGCACATAGACAATCCTGTTCCCAGTGTTATGAAAAGCACCTTTTCATATTTACATGGGTTAATCAAAGATGAAGCCTTCAAGAAGCATATGAGTCTCTTGATTGTTATTCTGCCAGACTTCAGAAGCTCTGATGGTATACAATTATGATTTGAATCGGATGCAATTTCCACCCTCCTTAACCCTCCTCTCTCATCATGTTTATATGAAGCATGCCCTGATTTGCAGCGGAAGTGGAAGAGAGGTGCAAGGACCTTGGTGTTCCATATCAAAACTTTTTGCCCGAAAACGCTACAACATCAGGCAAGGAATATCTGAACAGAGAAGCACGTGAAATAAGCAGCAAGGTTTTCATCTTTTCCCCCCTCTATCTTTCTGTTTAATTTTTATTTTTGAAACAAAACTCTGATGTTTAGAGTTTATTGACCATGTTCTATTATGGTATGAAATCTTTAATTTTTTTATGGATATGGAAGAATGTGATCAGTCAACAGAACAGATGGGAGATGATTGTATCTCCATGGAACTTGGTGACAAGATAAGAAAAGATGGTGGCTCCAACAAACTCTGTAGTCCGCACAAGGAGTCACAAGATAGTGACTCAAGGGATTCTTTCGATGAAGACATGGGAGAATTTGGTGTTTTGGACGAGGAAATGGGAGAACACGGTGACTCTATAATTGGAAATGATCCCGATGTCGACTCTGAATCAAGTGATTTTGATTATGATGAATCTGATTGCATCGAAGATGAGTGTGTATTATATGAGACAGAAGATTCTTATTCTGACGATGAGATGAGAGATGGTGTAACTGAAGGAAGAGAAAATAATATCACGTCAGCTGGTAGCACTGATATCCTACCTCCATTCACAGTTGTTGATCAAGTAGCCAGTGAGAAATTCCTTGGCTATGAGAAACAACCATGGCTCATGGGTGTACGGTCCACTAAGAGGGATTATTTATCATATGGCAACCTGAAGGTATTGCTTTGTTTAATTCTACATCCAGTCATTTATTTCGCACAATTCCACATTAGCCACTTTTACATCAGGATAAACATATTATAATTAACTGAACAACATATGATGTCCATTATTTTTGCTAGGACAGACCTACATATACCGTTTTTCTGTTTTTAATCTATGATGCAGAATGATGTTGGTAACCAAACAAACTTCCACTTTGTGTTGTGTAGTATTTCCCCTAGTGCCTCTAATATGAGCGTTTGAAGGTTCAAAACTTTTTGCCACAATGAAATAAGCATTGTGTTTGAATAAATGTTCCATTGCGCATTGTGATTGAATAAATGTTCCATTGCACATTGTGATTGAATAAATGTTTCATCTGTTGCAAGAATCCTATTTATTCTATTTATCTTATAATAATGCTCTTCTTCACCATACCCGAATAATACAAAGAGTGATCTATCATTGATGCTCCAAGTTCCATTAAGCATAATTTCAGACTGCTCAATTTGGATGCAGTGAATAACGGTGTTGTGCTTCTGCAGCACTAGGATGATGTTAATGTTATGCCTATGATGTAGATTTGCAGGTCTTGCAACACAACTCGCAAACAATATTAGGGGTGATGAAATTAATATTTGCCGCAAACTATTCTCAATCCTACATGTTCAAGATATATTTTCTTTTTAAATTCCAGATTAAAAAGGCATTCTATTAAGTTATGTTTTGAACTCTGAATCATCTCTAACTTGCATCTTTTTCCCTATTAGATTTGCTAGAGAATAATTTCTACTCTGTATCTCCAAACCCTAAGGTTGGGATAAATATACAAGTGTACATGGGCCTCTAGATGTGCCACTATACTACATGGGCTGCACATAGCCTTTATACACCAACACTCCCCCGCAGTCTGTACAACCGTCGCAGCGGAGTACAAGACTGGACACAAGTTGAAAAAGACCTATAACCCCCCGCAGTCTGAACATCCGTCGCAGCGGTGTTCAGGACTGGAAAGAGGAGAAAAACTAGGTACAAACACACACTCCCCCGCAGGCCCAACTAGCCACTGACTATGTTGAGACTGGAGCGGAACTCAGTGAAGGTCGAGGAAGGAAGACCCTTGGTGAAGATGTCCGCAAACTGAGAAGTGGTCGGAACATGTAGAACACGAACCTGGCCAACGGCCACCCGGTCACGGACGAAGTGCAGGTTGATCTCCACATGCTTCGTCCGCTGGTGCTGCACCGAGTTGGAGGAGAGGTACACGACGCTGACATTGTCGCAGTAGACGAGCGTGCTCTTGGTGAGTGGGTAGTGGAGCTCCCCCAAGAGCTGACGCAGCCAGGACGCCTCTACAACGCCGTTAGCAACGGCCCGGTACTCCGCCTCGGCACTGGAGCGGGAGACCACCGGCTGTCGCTTGGAGGACCAAGAGACAAGGTTGCCCCCAAGGAAGACGGCGTAGCCAGAGGTAGAGCGACGAGTGTCAGGACAGCCAGCCCAGTCAACATCTGTGTAGACAATCAGCTCAGAAACGGGAGACCGGTGAAGAGCAAGCCCGTAGTCAGCAGTGCCCCGGAGGTAGCGCAGGAGCCGCTTCATAGCATTGAGATGAGGCTCCCGAGGATCATGCATGTGAAGACAGACCTGTTGAACGGCATAGGTGATATCCGGCCGAGTGAAAGTGAGGTACAGCAGAGCTCCAGCAATACTCTGGTAGGCGGTTCGGTCAGCCACAGGAGCACCCTCAGCAGCCAGAAGCTTAGCCAGAGTGTCAACCGGGGTGGAGCAAGGCTTGCAGTCAGACATCCCAGCCCGCTCAAGAATCTCAAGGGCATACTGTCGCTGGTGAAGGAAGAGACCGGACGGGCGGGACTCAACAGTAACACCCAGAAAGTGGTGGAGCACACCCAGATCCTTCATAGCAAACTCCTGCTGTAGTGACTGCATGATCCGCTGAAGAAGTGCCTGACTGGAAGCAACCAGGATGATGTCATCAACATACAGCAGCAGATATGAAGTCTCAGAGCCGTGGCGGTAGATGAACAGAGAGGTGTCAGACTTGCACTCAGTGAATCCCAGGGAGACCAGGAACGAAGCAAAGCGAGAGTACCAAGCACGAGGCGCCTGCTTCAAGCCGTAGAGGGACTTGTTGAGGCGACAGACCAAGTCTGGACGAGTAGAATCCACAAACCCGGCTGGCTGAGAGCAGTAGACTGTCTCAGAGAGAGTGCCATGAAGGAAAGTATTCTTGACATCAAGCTGGTGCACCGGCCAAGACTGAGAGAGAGCAATAGAGAGGACAGTGCGGACTGTCGCAGGCTTCACCACCGGGCTGAAAGTCTCATCATAATCCACACCAGGTCGCTGGGTGAAACCCCGAAGAACCCAGCGAGCCTTGTAGCGCTCCAGTGTACCATCTGCCCGACGCTTGTGTGTCTAGATCCACTTGCCGGTGACCACATTGCAACCAGACGGACGCGGTACAAGGTCCCATGTCTGGTTGGCAAGAAGGGCCGCGTACTCCTCCTCCATCGCCTGTCGCCAGTGAGGATCCGCCAGAGCCTCACGGACAGAGGAGGGTATCGGCGAGATCCCCGGCTCCATCTCGGAAGCGGAGAGAGCCGCAGGCCGGAGCACGCCAGCCGCCCGCCGTGTCACCATGGGATGGGTGTGGTCGGGATCCCGATGGATGACAGGCGGGTGGTAGACATCCGGGTGCAGGCGTGAGAGAGCCCGGGCGCGGACCGGCGGAGGAGACGGTGCCGGTAGGTCCGACGGTGGCAGCTCCGGTGCCACCACCGGACGGCGCTGGTAGACGCGGATGGGCTGAGCGAAGCGAGCCGCGCGTGGCACGGGAGGGGGCGCCGGGGCCGCGCGTGGCACGGGAGGGGGCACCGGGGCCACGCGTGGCGCGGGAAAACCTGCAGAGAGAGGGTATACAGAGAATGGTGGAGACTCCACCGGGTCAGTAAAAACAAGAGCCTCCAGCTCTGGATCGGCTGAAGATGGCTGAGAGGTGGAGTAGGGAAAGACAGACTCGTCGAACACAACGTGACGAGAGATAATGACTCGACGAGAGGAGAGGTCAAAGCAGCGGTATCTCTTGTGGTCAGGAGAGTACCCAAGGAACACACACAGAGTAGAGTGGGGAGCAAGCTTATGTGGAGCGGTGGAGGAGGTGTTAGGGTAGCACGCACACCCGAAGACCCGGAGATGGTCATACCGGGGAGGTGTACCAAAGAGAGCGTGGTGAGGTGTGGGAGCAGGACAGGCACTGGAAGGAAGACGGTTCAGGAGGTAGGTGGCTGTGTGGAGGGCCTCAGCCCAGAAGCGAGCAGGGAGGGACGCATGGAGAAGAAGGGTACGGAGGACATCGTTCGTGGTCCGAATCATCCGCTCGGCCTTGCCATTCTGAGCAGAAGTGTAGGGGCAAGACATGCGGAGCTGAACACCCTGAGAGAGAAAGAAGGCCCGAGAGGTGTTGTTATTGAACTCACGACCGTTGTCACACTGGACGGCCTTGATGGTGAGACCGAACTGTGTGGAAACCCAGGCGAAGAAGTGGAGGAGGGTGAGGAAAGTCTCGGACTTAGCTCGCAACGGGAAAGTCCAGGAGTAGTGAGAAAAATCATCAACTAGCACCAAGTAATACTTATAACCCGAGATGCTCAGAACAGGAGATGTGAAAAGATCACAGTGAATGAGCTCAAAAGCATGATGAGCATGTGAAGAAGAAGAAGAAAAAGGGAGTCGAACATGACGACCCAGCTGACACGCATGACAGAGATGCTCATCGGAAGTTCGAGTACAAGACACAACTGCACTACGACTAAGACGAGCCAAAACATCTCGGCCGGGATGACCAAGTCTGCGGTGCCAGGTAGTAGAGGAGGGAGTCGACGCAAGGGCAGCGGAAGAGGTGGGAGCCGAACTCGATGTGGTGGAAGCAGGCAGGCGAAGGGTATAGAGCGGCCCCGCGCTGTCACATCGGAGCAGAGGACGCCGGGAAGCCAAATCCTTCACAGTCAAACCAGAAGAGTCAAATTCAACGGAACAAGAGTTGTCAGAAGTGAATTGACGAATGGAGAGGAGGTTGTGAACCATCTGTGGAGTAACAAGGACATCTGAGAGACGAAAAAGACCAGGAACAGAACCCACAGAAGTGACAGGAAGACAAGAACCATCGCCCATCATAATGGAAGAAGGAAGGGAGGGGTGAGGTGGGTGAACAGACGAGAGTATACCAGCATCAGGAGTAGTGTGGTGGGAAGCTCCGGTGTCCGCAACCCACTCGGCGGTGACCGGCGGAGTCACCCCGATGGTGCTGAAGGACTGGGCGAGGGCAGTCGCGTCTGTAACAAACTAGGATTTTTGACTGTTTGAAAAATTTGAATTTCAAAAACTTTTTGAGTGAATATGAAAAACTTCTTTAAAACTAATAAGAGTGCCCTCTTTCTCCCCTAAAATCTTAGAAGCAATTAGATTTTATTTCATTTTTACTAAGGACAATTATGATAGAGTGACCATTTGGGTTTTATTTGGTTTGTTTGGACTTTATTTGAGTGGGATTTGAATTTGAACTCGGTTTCAAATTCAAAGCTAAATCTAACACTAACCTATCTAGTTTGGGCCCTAACCTAACCCACCAGCCCACACGAGCACACAGCCCAGCCCATCATCTCACCCTCTCTCTTTTTCCCTCTCTCTCGCACGCGGCCCATCAGGCCCAGCTCCCGCGCGCTCTCTCTCTCTCGCTCTCTCTCTCTATCTCTCTCTGGCTGGTGGGGCCCGCCTGTCGGCGCCGTCCCAACGCAGCCGGCTCGCTCGCGCTCGCTCTCTCCCTCTCTCACTTCTCTCTGCCCAGACGGCCCCGCTTGTCAGTGCCGATCTCCACCTTCTCGCGCCCGGCCCGCTCGTTCCCTTCCCCTTTTCTCTCTCTGCCCAGACGGCCCCACTTGTCAGCTTTCTCCCCTTCCCCCCGCCACGGTCGCGCGACGTGCGTGACCCGCGATAGCGACGTGCGTCGAGCGCACGACCGCGGCCGTCGCGGGAACTCTCTAGAAGCTACTCACGTGCCCTGCTTGCCCCGCGCACCCGTGAGCCCCTACCGCCCCTCAAAACCCTAGCCGCCGCACCCCGGATGCTCGCCGCGTGTCCGCCAGCGCGGACGCCGAGGATCCCCGCCGTTCGCCTTACCAACCGCCCCGGGAACCACCTCTAACCCTAGCCACTACCCTATATAAACCCTAGACAGCCCCAATTGCTACCCTAGCCGCCAATTTGGGGTTTTCCCCCAACCCAATCCGCCGCCACCAGTGGAAGTGAAGGAAGAAGGAGAAGAGGAGAAGAAGGAGAAAGGAGGGGAGGAAGAAGAAGGAAGGGACCACCCTGACGAGGGGGAGCGCCTCGCCGTCAAGGACGTCGCCACCGTGAGCTGCTCGTCTACCTCCTCGACGCCAAGCACCACCAAGCCGGAGAAGAAGGAGCAGAACGCCGACGTCGACCACGCCAAGCGGAACCGCGAGCCGACGCTGCCGTGCCGAGCCATCTGCCTCGCCGGCGTACCGCGAGACCTCTTTGGGCCGGCGACAACTCCGCCAACGCCCGAGGTGAGCAAGGGAACCCCTATTTCCCCTCCGTGCCCATGCTCTGCCACGGCGGGTCGCCGTTCAGCCGTAGTGGTCGCCGCCATAGGAGACCCCCTTCCCCTCTCTGTCCGGCCATCGTGCCGCTTTGCAGGAGCCCCAAGTAGGCATCTTTGGCCCTGGACGCGACCGCGGGCGCGCGTAGCCGCCGCTCCGCGAGCTCGCCGTCGCAGCACGCCGTTTCGGCCGCCGAGCCGTGTCGTGGCGCCTCCCCGCGTTCGCACACGCACTCGTGCGCGACGCGCTGGCTCGCGCTCGCGAACGCACACACGCACGCACGCACACGGAAATGCTCGCGCACGGGAACGCGGCGAGCGCACGCTCGCCGGCGTTCGGCCATGCCTTTGCGGCATTTCGCCGAGCGCCTGGCAGGCGTACGCCCGGCCGTTCCCCCGTTCGCACGCGGATGGCCACACGGGCGCTGGCCACACGGGATCGCCGCGTTGCCGCAGCTGATCCCACGGCCGCGCCCCGTGCTGGGCCAAGCGCCCCTGGGCCGCAGGCCGGCCCAAGCCGGTTTTGGCCCAAAGGCCGAGCCGAGCCCAGCCGAGCCGACCTGACCGCGGGGACCCACCTGTCGGTGGCCGATCCCCACTGACTGCTGGGTCCCGCGCTGACGCGTAGGGCCCACTGACCTGTTGACCGGTCAACGTTGACCGTTGACCAGTCAACGCTGACGTCAGCAGGGCCCACTGATGACGTCATCACCCGGTGGACCCTGTGCTGACGTCACCATGACGCCATGCTGACGTCAGCATGCCACGTGTCACCCTCTGGTATTTTCTGGGTTTTCTCTTTTTCGGATAAACATTTAACATTTTCAGAAAATGGTTTAAACTTGGAAAATTCATAACTAAATCATTTCAACTCAGAAAAATATGAAACCGCTTTCTAAATTTCTCTAAAAATCTGAGTAACACTTTAAAAATGAAGTTGAGGTTATTTGAAGTCTTTTGCTAGTCTTTTTGGATCTTTTGCAAATAGGACCCTAGGCTTTATCGTTTTCACGAGAATGGGATCCGTTGCTGATGAACCGCTCTGCGAGGAGTTTGGCCACGCCTTTGGTCTGCACACTTGTCGTTCACCCATGCCTTGCCTGATCACTTGTGCACCCAAACCCGTCCGATCCTTTGATCTGGCTTGTCTGACCGTCCTGCCTACAGCCTTGCCGTCCCCCTCGCTGCAGCTGTACACTTCCGCGACCTCGGGATGCCGAGCACCCGCGCTCGTGTCACAGCCGTGCGGCGGCCACGGGATACCGTGAGTCCGCACACGAGCACGCCTAGCTGGCAGTCTGAGCTCCAGCCCTGTGCCGCCCTAACCAAAGCCTCGACCTTGCTCTCGCCTAGCAGTTGCTAGACATTGCAAGCACGGACCCGACCATCCAAGCCGCGCGTCGGTCGAAACCCAAGCTATCGCCCTTGAGTGCTAAGCCAGTCAAGCCAACCATCGCCTGCCTAGCCCCTAACCTGATCCATGTCTCACAACCCTACCGAGCCTCACGTTGCACAGAGTCAAGTGTCGGCTGCCTTATTTAGCTGCGGCGTAGACGTGCGTCTACGCATTGCAGGACTAAGCTTGCCCTTCCTACTTGCACAAGCACGCACGGTCACGGAGTCTTGTTGCTCCATAGCTAGTCTCGTTACTAACTGCCCCGCTTAGTGCTTGCACACGCCGCACTCTGGGCACGACCAAGTTATCACATCAACTGGTTGAGCAGCCAGAGTGTGTCCTCTAACTGAGCCACACGCAAAAGGCCACCCAGCTAGCACAGACACCCGGGGGTGATCATGCTGCACTCACTTAGCATCTAAGCGTTAGCCTCCGCGCTAACCATCCACCAAGCTGCAGGCGCAGGCGTGTGCTGCTTTACTTGCCAAGCCTCATACGCCCCTGAGCCTAAACCTAAGCCGTGGCTCCGTCGTGCAACGCCACGAGGCAACACCTCGCCACGGTCGTTGCACGACGCCTGCCAGTCTTGCCTTCGCATGGCGCACGGCCGGCTGTGAGCCAAAGCTCGCACGGCCGCGACCGCATTCGCATAAACACACCCTTCAAGGTTGACGTACACTTCCAAGGCTGAACCTGTCCCTTTCATGCCCTTGCCTTGCCGCATGCGCCAACAGGAGTGCGCTCGCTTTGCTCCTTGCTGCACATCAGGCCACCCCTTTTTGCCACCTCTCCAACAACCACCCAACCTGTTCTGTTTGCTACCGAACATGCATTCGCCTAGTTCGGATTGCCCTACCTTGCCTGTCGCCTAAGGTCGCTGACCTTGGACCGCCTCTAGCAACCGAGCCTTGAGACTAACCAGACCAACCTGAGCTAACTTATGGGGCCCACATGTTGACATGCGGGACCCACTAACAAGCGTTCCTCGTTTCCTTAATCGAATCGAATAAAAGGATGATTTCAATCTTTGAAAGTAAATAATAAATTGATAATAGCTTATGGAATGTGAAACTTATTTCATAACTTCCCTAAAACCTGGACTAACCCATTAGTATAGTGTTTCGGAGTTATTTGGATATTTATTGCCTCTTATTCGGAGTTCATTTGCAATTAGATGTCGATATTTATTTTATCCGCTCCTTAGGAGTTCACGGAAGGCCGGACTACCTCGACGAACGCGACAACCACCACAAGACTTGAAGTGAAGAACCTGCTCCAGGTTCACGCCCGACTGCTTCTTTGATTACCCATAGGCATTGCTTATTAGATACGCTATGCTTGCATGTGTTGCTTGAGCTGTGAACCTTGCATAGCCTGTTTTATTTATCGTATGCCTTGTTACCTACTGCTTATCATATCGTACCTTGTTATGTGATGATGATGAGATGCTATGCTTGCTTGTGTGCGGGATATGTGGTAGATATTCTTGGCATGTGTGTGGGGATAAAACTGGGAAGGTGTATGGCGATTTTGACCTTACTAGGTCTTACCGGTGCGGGTAATAACAACCCGATCTTAAATCGGGGTGAGATGACTTCTGGGTCACCTCGTGGGCTCTAGGGGAGATGGCCCCCTAGGGTACCCTAGGGGGGGGGTTGGACCCCCTAGTGGTTTTATGACTTGGAGCCAGGTGTAGGAGGTTACTTGAGAGGGTGAGGAAGAAGACTGCCTCCCGTACCGGTGCCTTAAACCTTGTTGATTGTCCTGTGTTCACTGTACCGTACACGCCAACTTGCCTGAGATGTGACCGGTAACGACTAGCCTAGCTAAGGTGGCACCTGAATGCGGAGATCACAGTTTGTGAATGTGTAAGGGGTGAGTGCCCGTGCCTTAGACCCCCGATGGGCAGCTCTGGTGGTATGCTTTCACATTTCCTTGGGGCCAACGTCTTCGTGCGGAGGCATCCAGACCCGGGAGACCAGGAGGGTGCCATTCTTACTAGGAGGTCTACTAGTTGTGGGCTGCGTCTCGACTGGTTGATCCCCAGTCGCAGCCCGGGTTGGGTACAGGTGTACAACCTCTGCAGAGTGTTATGATCTATACGTATAGCCGTGATCTTGGTCATGGATAGCGCAGTGTTCTTTAGTATGGTCGGCCATTGTTTTGGGATATGCTTTTCTCCCCCCATAGGTGAGAGAGTGAGGGCGTAGGGATAGCCGGGGAGAGGGAGGTTGTGCTCCGCCTGCCTTGTGATCCGGTTATCCCTCTTGAGATGCCAGGAATGAAGCTGCGCATCGCCGAGAGTTGAAGGTGTGTGTTGAGGTGGATGCCGTCGGGAACCCGTCGTGTGATGGGACTAGCCCGGGACAGATATATGGGAATTGGTGGGATGAAGATACTATTATTATTATTATGCCGCTTGCTTAGGAAACCTCGAGCCTTTCTACTCCTTGCTATTATTGTCTACCCTTTAGAATATAGGCCACTTAAAGCTTGCATACAGTTGGTGACGTGGACCTATCCTATTCCTTGGGGACAGTCGTGAGCATGCAGGTATGCGGTCGAAGTCGAGTTCGATCACAGGGATGTCGAAGAAGATAGGGTGCGAGCTTCGCTCAAGGACGCCTGTGGTGAAGATTGAAGACGAGGACTTAAAGCCCTAGCTACCGCTGCGCAGGATTTCTCTTTGTTTAGCCCCAGGGGCTCGTTCTAGAGTTGTGTACCGAGGTAAATCGGGTGTATTTATTCTTATTATGCTTTGTAGTCGTTGTTCGGAACTGACATTGTACTGAGATGAGTTCTGTACGTGATAGATACTGATCCAGGGACTATCACAAGGGTATAGAGAGTTCGGTTTTCCGTCATCGGAGAATCGGGTCGTTTCAGCGTCCCACCCCCCAGGCCAGGTCGGTGCAGGAGGTGCCCAAGCCTGAGCGGGCGACGGCCAGGGAGTAGCCGCGGGTGGTCCCGGTGGAGTCCAGGCGAAGGGGGAAGGGGCGGCGAACATCACCGCAGGCTGGTGCTGAGGTCGAAACCCCCCCCTTTGAGTCTGGTACGGCCACATGGAGATGCGCCCGGTCCAGGGGTAGCTAACCGTCGGCCAGGGCGCACCTCCCGGAGTAGGAGCCGAAGGTGGTGCGGTAGTCGTGGGTGCCGGTGAGTCACCACCACCACGGCCCCCACCTCCGCGGCCACCACCACCGCCACCACGGCCACCACCACCACCACCGCGGCCTCCACCACCGCCACGACCCCCACCGCCATGACCTCCACCACCACCATGGCCCCCACCCCCGCTTGGCCCGGGAGGAGGAGCACCAAGGACAGAGGTGGCAGCGAGCGCGGAGGGCGGGGATGAGGACGAGGAGGAGCCAGGTGTAAGGCCGCGGGAGACCTCGTCGTCGAGCAAGTCCTCCCACACCTTCATAAAGGAGGGGAAGGGACTCTGTCGGGGCAGCCAGACCTTCAGGACGTCGTAGCAGGGGTTGAGCCCCCGGAGGACCTGGATCACCAGGTTCCGGTCACTCACCGGGCACCCCAAGGCAGTGAGCTCCTCCGCCATCTTCTTCATGTGCTGGCAGTACTGGGTGATGGTGAGATCGCCCTGGACGAAGGTCCGGAACGCTGCATCGAGGCGGGCTGACCGCGACTCGGCGTTCCCGTAGAAGTGCCCCTCGAGAGCCCGCCACGCGTGGCGAGCGGTGTCGCCATGGGTCCGGACGAGGTCTTGGAGGTCTAGGGAGAGAGTCCCCCAGATCCAGGAGAGAGCGACGGCGTCGAGGCGGATCCACATCACGTCTCGTGCGTCCTCAGGGGTGTCGACGAGGACGTGGCTCTCCAGGGCGTAGCGGGTGAGGGCGAGGAGGACCTGCTCACGCCAGCGTGCGTAGGAAGTCGAGGTGGTGTCGAGGACGACGGAGACGAGCGAGCGGATGTTCTGGACCCCGACCGCCTGAAGGTGGAGGTGAGCGGCGAGCGGGTCGGGCACGGTGGGGCGGGGTGTAGAGCCGATGGGCGAAGCCTGGTGGGAGGACGAGCCGCCGGAGTCAGCGGACTGCACGACGGGCTGCTTGCCAGCAGCGACGAGGGCGCGCTCGGCCTCCGCGACCTGACGAGCGAGAGTCTCGGCGGCGGTGCGCTCGCGCTCCCATGTGAGGGCCGCAGTGCGCACGCGCTCCTCAGCAGCTGTGGCCTCCGCCCGAACCGCCTGGAGGGCTTCGGCGAGGGCGATCTGGGCGGCGGAGGGGCCGGGGGGCAGCGCCGTAGGATGCAGCACCCCTGCGGAGCCCAGGTCCGCAGGGTGTAGGCCCGCAGGGTCCAGGCCCGTTGGGCCTAGATCTGAGCCCTTTGGGCCCAAATCGGGACTAGCCAGCGGCGGGGCGGGCGTCGGAGGCGGAGGGGGTGGAGGCAGGGAGGAATCCGGCGCCGGGGGCATGCCCAGGCCGCCGCCGGCGGCGGCAGAGGCGACCTGGCCGGCGACGGACGGGACGGAGGCGCCCGAGCCAGGGGTGCCGCGCGCAGAGGCCTGGGCGGCGGGAGCAGAGGAAGGAGAAGGGAGGAGGGGAAAGGAGGAAAGGGGAGGAGGCCGGCCGACCATGGCGCCGGCGGCGACGGCGGCGCAGGGGAGGCGCAGGGGAGGCGGCTGGGCAGGGGAGGGAGAAGAGAGCCTAGCCTGATACCATGCTAGAGAATAATTTCTACTCTGTATCTCCAAACCCTAAGGTTGGGATAAATATACAAGTGTACATGGGCCTCTAGATGGGCCACTATACTACATGGGCTGCACATAGCCTTTATACACCAACAAGATTCACCGTGGAGTTGTGGTAGACTGGGCATGTGTAAATTTTTCACAATTGGGTGATAGGCAATTACACAGGTTTTATCGCAAGCTCTTTTCTGCTTGCCACTCTATTCGAATGGTAATGCTCTCCACTGTGCCTTGAGTAAAGCATACGAGTAATGTGTGAACATATCTGACTTTGACTACCACCATAATAGAGTTTTGATTCTACACCAATGGAGACGTTCCATGAAAAATCCGCTGATCCAGATATAGAGAACACTTTCTTGAACGTCTTTGAAAATCTCTCAAAGCAATTTGCTTCTCTTGACATGGCTGGAGAAACAATAGGACTTATGCTCATCATCCTTCCAGAGGCTAGAGCGTTGGATGGTATGGGGTATATTTTTAGTCAGATTCACTATCAATTTTTCTTGGTTATATATATGTGGTGACAGTCATCATGTTATATTATGCAGCAAAAATTAAATGGGTCTGTGACAACCATGGTGTTTTATATCACTGTTTGTTTCCCAGTGACATTTATTCTCGAGATGAAGCATCTATGAGTGAACTTGCATGTCAAATAAAATCCAAGGTGCCCCCCTCCTCTCCGTGCGCGGCAACATATGTCCTTCATATGATACACAGATGAATTTTCATGTTTTATGTTTTAAATTTAGGTTGTTGAGCGGGAGACATTTATACCATTTGTGTCAGAAGGCCCAACGTTTATTTTTGGAGCTGACACCTCCTGTAACAATGTTGCATCTGTACGTCTCTCTTATTCTTGGCTTTTGCTGTACTAATAAAAATGGTAAACATGGAATCGTCTTCTAAATCTGCCAACATGTTCTGGTAGGTGGTGGCACCTGTGAAGTGGCAGGAATTCAGAAACTATGTAGCACTGTTTGGACCAAATAAGGGAGCTGAAATACAAAACCTCTTTGATGAAAATGGTGGCATGATTGGGTAACACACTATGAATTCATTAGTTCTTGCATGCAGTCACATCTTCATTTGAAAACTAACATTCTGTATTCAATAGTTATCTTCTGTCTCCCTTCCGCAAGAAAATAGAAAGAGGTTGCAGGATAATATTCTTCAGGTACTTCTGTCCCTCCCATCTCACGCTCATCTTGTTGATAATACATATATGATCATACTTAACTGCCTGGGCACAGACATGGTGTAATTGAAGATCTCATTGACAATATCTGCCATAAGGAAGTAGAGGCTATAAAACTGGTAGGCATACAATATAATTCATTCTATCTACTTCAATTTGGCTTGCTCATTTTGATGGTTTTGTGCCTCTTTTTAAGGCTTGTGGGAAGTTGGAGATTGGATGTAAGCCATCAGTCACATTCGTGTTTGTTGGAGGTTAGTTTCTTTGCTGATTCTGTTTTGACTTACACATAAGCATGATAAGTGGATGCTCATTTATTTGTTTGATTTGTTTCCGTGATCAATAGGAAACAAAGAAGAGAGCTCGAATGATGGTAAGAATGACTTTGTGTGCCATCACGGTTTTGTCAAGGTAAAGTAAATTCTGTTGTGCTTCTATGACTGTATTTCCACCCTAAAGAATACTTTAGATACTGGTCTACATTCTATGTAGGGAACCAGTCCAGCCCGTTACCGTGTTCTTCTTGATGAGAACAATCTTACATTTGCTGAAGTGGAGTCTATAATAATCAAGCTCTGCTTGCTGTAAGTTTCAACTCTACTCTTGAATTGCCGGAACTAAATATAGACATCTCTGACATATTTTGGCAATTGCAGCCGAGACCACGTGGCCTTCCCTCAAATATATATGGGTGAGTTCTTCCATACAACTCAATTGTTTATTCTTCTCATCTCAATATGTATTTGTACTTTGGGAAGGCACAAGGGTTTGCTTTGTTACCAACCAACCAAAACAGTTATTTGCAATTCGTAGCCTGTTTGATGTGTTCTGCATGTTATATCATTTGCATTGTACTTACTGTTTGTTCTATTCATCCAGTCCCACCGGCCTATGCCTCGCTGGAGTCATCACTAGCAGAAACTGAAGAACTTAGCTTGGGTGATTAAGACAGCTATCCCAAGGCGCATCGGGTAATGCTGATGAATAGAGCTGTTATGATCCAGCAACAGCAGCCTGTATGTCTGATGAATATTTAATGAAATGGACCCTTTCAGAGACATCTGATGCTCTGTGTATTTGTATAGAACTTAAGATGCTCTATGTATGGACGAAATATAACCAATGTTAGTGTATTATATATGCCGGAAGATTATTTACCGTAGCAATTGACGTGGAAGTTTGAGTTTCATCACAATGGATACGGGGAAAATTCTCAGTGTGCCATTGACGGACTACTATCACCTGCCATAGTTGGCGATTCTAGATACTGTGCACCTGGACACACATGCTGACGCCGGCTCATGCTCGGCTGGGATACAAAGCAGGAAGAAGGACCTGAGCCGTGGGGGATCGGGATGGAGGACTCACTCAGTCAGTCAGTCGTCGGCAAGCAAGCAAGGACACGGTCGGCAACACAAGCACCCTTGCTTGGTACCGATCGATCACCTCCTCGGCAGCAACTGCAAGGTTCCATGCACCGCGCTTCCCTTCCGTACGTGGCTTTCTCCCCCCCAGGCTCCAGGCAGTGAGTGAAGTCAGCGTCAGACAAGCAGGTCCACTAGTCCGCCCAATACTCCGGCGCGGTCGTTCGTGCACACAACAGGGCCTCCACAACTGACCGAGTACGGTGTTGCGACTGCGTTTTCTAGTCTCCATGCAGTCAAGTCTTTAGTCTTAATACTCCCTCCCTCCGCTCCTGCGCTGCGTGGTTGGTGATTAACCCCCTAAAACTTTATAGGGTGTCACAACCGAAGTTAAAGCTAGCCTTGCGATGTTTTATAGCTAGGAGTATTACCATTTACTTTAACTGCACAGTTAGTGGCTTGTAACAGCAATAGCATAAAGGGGATAAAAAATTAAAAATGATGGCACTCTAATAACACAGTGGCATATACTTATATATGGAGTTTGCTCATGGATATTCGGTCGATCGCCTGCCCTATATCTATCTAGTGATGCTACATGCATGCTGAGCACCTGGACATGCATGCATCAGTGCAGAGACCGGGGCCGGCTCATGCTCTGTGGCTCTGCTGGGTGTGCAAATGAAACCACTGCGGTGCCGGTGCGGGAGCAGTCGTCTCGCTCGTCGGCAAGGACTCGCTCCGTTGGGTCCCTTATTTTGTGGGGGAGAATAAAAACTGGAACACGGCATCATGCAGCCAACTCGATCTCACTCGCTTTGTTGGACGTCGCTTTCTCCGCTAGCCAACATGCATGCATGACCGGCAGGCAGACGACCAGGTCGAACGAGTCCGATAACATGGAGTATATACTACGGCACGGGGCGTCAGCGTCGCTCGTGCACGCACACGCACACGCACACGCACGCGGTAGAGCTCAGCTCAGGGCCTCCGCAATTGGCCGGGTACTGCATCCAGTAGTCCTCCGGTCCTAGTTTCTACTGGTTTGGCCTGGCCGGTACGGTACCCTTACCTACCCAGCAAACAAAAAAATACTAAAGCGACAGCTTATTGGCCACTCAATTGGGCCAGCCCACATGATCGATGAAAGAAAGCCCCGTGCAGCTTCCCCGCTCGACCCACACAGCCCCAAGCGTATGCCTGCCTTATTGCTGATAAAAATATACTGGCACACATACTAAACATGACCGCACGCACGCACGCACGACACAAGTGTGGTATATATTACTGTACTATCCAGTTTCATCAGTACTCTAATAAGCTTAATATTTGGTTGAAGCAATGAATCATACACAATCATATATAGTAGATCAATAAGCTCAGCATTAGAAAACATGCAAGTTACTAAGCACGAAACCTCCATGAATGTATTAATACACTAACACGTACTGCCACTACATAGGCAGCAGTCCTTGTCCTTGTTTAGCTAACTGCTGGCTGGCTGGCTGTATCTTTAAGGATAAGTAGCTTGTTAATTGTCGGCATGGATTGTTGCCGAATTATGATTGAAGAAGAAGGTCCCCTCAGGTGGCTGGAGCAGCTTGCGGTTGTGCGGCGTGGCCATCTCCTTCTTGAGCTGCGTGAGGATGTGCTCCATGGTGTACTCTCGCTGCCACCCGGCGCTTGACAACATCGGGAACCTGCTGCCTTCGACCTGCCCTGTCTCCGGGTTGACGCAGGTGAGGTTGATCCTCGAGTGGAAGCGCACGCTGGGCGGCTTGTCGGGGTAGTCCTTGTCGCACACCAGTTTTAGCTGGTAGATGCGACCCTCGTGCACGGACTGCAATCATGTCTGAATTGTTAGAATCGATCGATGGATGATGCATGCGAATTAATTGAAACGTACGCTGAGCGGCCCTATGATTGTGCCCGTCCAGGAGCGCATGAAGATGTCGTCGCCGTCGTCCATGCCGTAGCTGACGGTGCCGTCGCCGATGCCCTTCTCGCCGCGCTCCAGCTCCTCCAGCAGCCGGAAGTTGCGGGGCACTGCCAGTGCAGTCAGTGTAAATCGATCAAGAAAGAGAAAGGAACAGGCCAGTTGAGCGAGCGCTTACCAACGACACTGGCGGAGCCCATCGTCATTTTGCGCGCCGCGGCTGGAGCAGAGCAGAGAAGAGCCGAGCAGAGTAAAGCAGAGGAGGCTTGGGGTGTGGAGCATAAAAAGCAGAGCAGGGCAGAGGAGCGCCGCACGATGGATGAATGGATGGGTCGGCTGTGTTGCGCCGTGCGTGCGAACCACGCACCGGCCACCCGAGATGCCCACTCCACTCCTCCCCGCCTTTTTTTCCTTTCATCTCGTGGGACTGTCCAGGGGAGGGATGCCTTTATTTTTGTCAACGTGGGTATATTGTTTTGTATTGTTCATTAAAAATGACACTATTTCCTCTCGTATTTAGAATGAATAGAATTGATCAGATGCCTCTTTTCCCCCTTACTTTTTAATCATTGAACTCCTATTTTGATTTCCTCTGCTCCGCTCTGCTCTGCCGCCCAGGGCCGTCCCAGCTGGAGCGCCCTCCAAAAGTGGACCTTCTTTTGGGCCGGATGCGGGGCAATGTGCGCTGAGAGAGCGAGTGATTGTCGCCGGCTCGTGTAAAATTGTCACTGTGTGTGTTGCTTCCTCTCTGCTGCTGTCATGCTATGCTATTGTTCTATCTATCTACAGTACTATCGATCGATGATGGATGGATGGATCGTTGTCCACTTGTCTAGATAGTTTTTATGCCTTTCGCACGCACAGAAAGCGCGCTCTCTCTCTCAACTGCCCCCCCCCCCTCTCTACTTATTAATCGTCTGCGATCTGATTGCCGTTTAACTTGATTATATATGGTTCAGTTAGGCATATTGCATTTCCATCTCCATGCATGCATGCGTACATATCATTCATCTGCCCGCTCCATCAGCAATTAAGATGCACACAGGTTACGCATGAATGATCCGTCCCTCGCATTGCACAGCTTCCCTAATTAAGCTAGCTAGCTCACAGGCTACTCCACCCGCAATTTAATTAAAAGTAGCTAGCTGCCATTAATTCCATCCAACAACAAACACATTGCAAAAGGAATAGAGAGAGTCGCAGATCAAAACGAAGATTTCCATCTTGATTCCAAGCACTCGATCTAGCTACTACTGGTACATAGAGTATACAACAACGAACAGACTGACAGAGATGGAAAAATTACACTTGATCATCAAGAAATACACCACATGAGCTACACATACTACTAATCAGGATCAACCTAGCTAATTAAGCTACTTGCTGCTAGCACTCGGACATGATCGACCCGTACGATCCATCGGCTAAATTCGATCAGCCACATACATCGATCATGGATACATGTAGTACGCCGTACTTGCCTAATATATCAGAGTTCTAGCCAGATCCTCCCTTAATTAGATAGGTAGAAGATGCAATGTTCCAACTGAACTGATAGAGGAGGTAGCAGTGCAGCAGATTAAAAAGAACACAAGCAAATAGAAAAAAGAAAAAACAGGAAGAAAGAACTACAGATCGAGCACAGCTAGAGCAAACACACAATTAAATTAGAGGCTGGTACGGTGGTGCCGGCAGGCGGCAGATCATATCGATCCATCGGACCCCCAAAGCAGCTTAGCTTGTTGGTGATGGTGTTGCCGCCTGCGTCGGCTGCGGCGGCGCGGAGGAGGTTAGATGCAGCAGCAACACGGGGCTCTTGCAGCGCGGGCACTTGGGCTGCTTCTCCTCCCCGGACAGCATCACGTACATGAGGCACTGCGGGCAACCCACCACCACCATCGGCTTCTCATGATCGTCCTCCGCCTCCGACGACACGCACGAGCTCGCCGGCGACGACGACTCTGCCGTCGACCTCTTGCCCGCCGCCTCGCTCATGCGCACCACCGGAATGAAGAGAGAGGAGAGGGCTCTTGGATGGTTGGCTTGTCAAAGAATGGTGCAGCTCCACAGCATTTATATACAGCTAGCTAGCTAGCAGGGACAGACGGTGGAGGCTGAAGTGAAGAGGGGGATCAACTCCTCTGCATCAACATTCAACAGGCAACAGCTCAATACTGTCCACGTGAAGTACTATGGTTGCAACCAAATAAATACCTGCAATCCGAGTCATTTTAGGTCATGCAGTAAATCAAAAATCAAATAAGGTCCAGCTAGCACTGGTCCCTTCTCACAACTTTTATTTGCAATTGTACTACTGCCTCCGAATTCAGTGACCTAGCTACTGTATTTTATTTCCTACTAACATTATTACTTTTCTCGGGAATACGCTTAAAATGCTCCAACCAGTTACTAAACAACACTACTCTTTTAATTAGGCAAGTTTCAATGGGTTTTATCAAGAGTTTCATAAGCATTAAATCATATATCACATCAGTAATTTTGTTGACATCAATAGTTTAGTAGCCATGAAAAGTAGTTTTATGATATTGCGTCTTTGCCATACCACGCATGTAGTACGAGTGCATAGGGGTTAAAGCATTAGGTTCGTGACTTTTGAGCTACATATAATCTGTCTAATACTATAAAACTTGTAGCTTCAGTACTGCTATGATGTTTGTTTTCCAAGAAATTTTAAGGTCGTTGGAAAAAATGAGAGTCGTCCGCTGGGAAGAATCAAACGACAAAGAGGTAAGAAGTACATGTAGTACTCAAAATAGTGGTGCCAATTATACCCTTCACAATCATCCGTATGAACCATCACATAGGTTTGGAATTGAGTTTTGGAGTTATATGTTGAGTGCTTTTAGTTGTAATCTCTTTGGTTTACAGAATGCTTGTAACTTGAGTATACACTCAACTACAGCCTTCTTTCCGCTCAAAAAAAATAACACCTTAATTCTCTTTACTATCCAAATTAGATAATGGTCCGGGACAATTTTAATTCCATGTCTTCCACCGTTATATTAGTAAAAAAAATAATACCACTTTGGTCAATCCATGCTGCTTATTTTTTTTTAAAAAAAATCAATTTTGCTTCCACAGTCTATGCGCATGATTAGCTTGGACTTGTCATTTCGAACACGTGCAAAACATCTGTTTTCAAAATGTTGTCCAACAACCATAGACCAGTGGTACAGAAATTGCAGTGGTAATCAATGAAATTGAATTGTGCATAGTTGCGTGCTTTGCTTCCCGAGGTACTTGTGTCCATCAATATAAGAGCTATTTCGATTTAGAAAAGTCAAACATTACAAATTTTGACACGGACTAACCAAAGTGTTCGTCGTTTGTGTATAGAAATTACTAATATTCATTTAAGTATTTTTCCAAAAAACAATGATGATATATTGTAAGAAAAAATAGAGACAAAAGGGAGTACTCCAAGCAGGGGCATGTATGGGGAAAGAACCCAAAAATGGCAAACCCCAAGCGACAACTATTCTTGAAACAACTCCCGGAGTAGAGTCGGCAAAAAAATCACCATACATAGCTGCCATTATCCACCTTTATATTTCAGTGTCCAACTCCTATTCTCCAATCAAACACAAGGTAGTGACCATAATTCAAAACATATCTTAAGAGAAAGCATATTGACATATACATACAGTGAATCATTTTATGAAAAGAACATTCAAGTCACATAGTATTGCAACACTGCAACTACAATGAAGATTTCCTTTCAAGAATTTATGGCGCATATGAATTCAGAAGGGCAATGCAGCTAAGCAAACATAAATAACGGGCATAAATGAAGCACTGTTTTATCTTGTGGCAAGACTTGAATGTGGGAGGCCACTTTTGATTCAATGAAAGATACCGGCCAGCTAAGATTCGCAGCTCATATCACACACAAGCGCAAAAACACACACCAGTCTCAAGAGATATAATGCCGTCTTGTGCAGGCAGGCATTCAAGTGTCCTGGCTAGTAAAAGCTCTCAGCTTGGACAGGGGCGAGCAATTCCAAGCTCACACTGAACCGGGCTGTGCTACGTTAAGGCTCATTTGATTGAAGCTGCTGTACTGTTAGATGCCAAACCTTAAATGAGAAAACAGTCATCATGTATCACTTGATTGGAGTTGTACTTCAGTTTCAAAGAGGGAATTCCCTCCATTCAATCGGCACAAAGACTGCATTAAAGCAGAAGCCACCAATCTAAGCTCCTATTTTACCGCATGTAAAAAATCATCAACGACAAGGATCCACACACATTATCTAGAAGATTGATTTAAAAATCATCCTATTTTGCATCAGTTGGTTTTGGTAGCATGCAATTCAGCTAACCAGCTCATAGCTTGTCAAAGAAGAGAAGAAGTTACAAAGTTCTGTATATACACTACTATAACATAGGAGTAGGCCAAGTGCAGTTACGAGTCCTGTGCTGGGAAATGCTTGCTAAACGCCAATGACAGAGCCACAGAGGTGGTATTCAACCATCCCCACAAACCCTACCCCCGTAGGTCCTACTAATGTCATACTATGAAATGGGTGCAGGGACTTTAATTTCTTCTTATGGCTGGTACAATTTACATACAAAACAGAAGAATGCCAAGATCCTTTTGCAAAATGTTGCGTTGAGTCAGTGTACAAAAACCTTACCTGGAACAGATGTCAAATAAGCTAAGTGAAAATATAGCTTAACCAACATTTCTCCAATTATACAAAACTGGATTTGACGCATAAGTCGGCTTGCGCTAGAAATAGAGCAATAACATGAATGAACTTGTCAATATCTCAAGAGTATATCGGATATTTACCTGTACTATGAGTCATTGATATGTACAGCAACACACATAACTGAGCGACCTTCGTCTGTTGCATTGACAGCCTGTGCCTTCAGCCCCAGCAGAACTGTTACTGAGCGTCTGCGACTCTTGAAGAAATGCCACAGATGCCTGACAGCTGAGCTTAAGAACATGGTAAGATTCCAAACCTCCCCTTGGCAGTCTACAAGCAAATAGCCTGAAATGTGAGTACAAGGGTTTCATCAGAAACATTATCAATTCGAAAATAGTTTTAGCTGTGATCAGGAACCAAATTATCAGAAACTTCGCAAACTGGCAACTAGTGATCATTATTAGTCGACTTCTCTGAGTCATGTTTGTTACTAGAACTTACGATAAACCCATTCATGATAGGCATACTAAGTTATTACGTATTTTTGCAAAAAGTCACAAAAACATATATTATCACACATGTGGCGTAGCATACCTTGATGGCACAATTCTGGCACTGAGCAATGGTGAAGGATTGCAAAAAGGTTAACACTGTCCTGATATTATGTCAGTGGTCATCAACATCATGATCCTCATCATTGTCACTAAAGTCTGAATCACTGCAGGACTCTGAATCTCCATCACTTACAGAATTGGACACCTCCAAATTTTCCGATGAATTCCAATCAGGTGGAAATATTCTCTGAAGTGATTCTGTTAGTGCCCCTCCTGTCCTCTCAATCTTTTGAAGCCATTTTGACCAATGAACAGCAGTGCGCAGGTCAACAGTCAAATCATTCTCAAACATTTCCCTACAAACACTCAAGATCCCTGTGTAGGTGCTCCCCTCCATCACAGTTGCCCTTGAGAGAAGTGAGGTCACCAAGCAATGATAAGCAGCCTCATCAGGCTTAAGCCCAGCCATTTTCATCTCCTCGAAGCATTTCAACGCTTTATCTGGTAGTGACACCCTAGCCCAACCTTTAATCAAGGTGGTATAAGTCTTGACATTAGGTTTCAACCCAACATCTGTCATTTCTTGGATCACATTCTCTGCTCTCTACAACAAATAGTTCAGACAATAAGTTAACAAATAATGTGCAACAGAGACCAGAATAAATACTTTCACATTCACAATTTTCCAGTAAGAATAAGATGAAGCCACGTAGGCGCATTGTGCCAATAAAGGGCCATATGAACATCGTGCTCAGCTGCCTTAAAAAACATCCACTAACGCGTATCCCATTGCATCATACTATCGCTATCAGGCTATGACCAGCTCCGTCACCACAAACAAGTAATAAACATTTCAATGCAAAATGAGTGTACCTGCATGTCTCCTGCTTTGCAGCAAGCATTTATGTAGGATGTATATGTATGGATGTTAGGAGGGACTCCATCCTCTTTCATTTGTTTAATCAAATCAGCTGCCTCCCAGACATCTCCTCTCCGAGCCCAACTGCACAGAAGATAAGGGATGATGCAAATAAGTACGATCTCTAACAAGCATTTGACAAACTATTAGTATTGTAGATTATAATATGACCTAAGTAAACAATAAATCAACATGAAATCAACACAAATGCCTGAATTACTGAGGTAAATCTTTATATTGGTCCTTCTCGAAAACATTATTGACAAATGGGCCCCATAGGGTAATAATTTCTGAAAATGGACCCTTTTGCTTGGCACCCTGACATTTGGCAGTGCTAGTTGTCATGTAGGAGCCTGCAACTGCAAGTCCAACACATAGCACCAAATGTCACAGCGGCATGTTATTCTACAATGTCACCAATTGTCGTGAACGCAAAAGGGTCCGTTTTCGAAATTGTTTCCCAAGTGGTCTATATGTAAAAAAATCTTAAAAGAGGATCGAATTGTTAATATTTTTTTTACTGAGGCAATCAATAACTAAAAATATTCAGACGTCATAAGACTGGATAGAAATGAAGTTAACTGGCATGCACTAATGTGTTTATATTAGTACCTACCCATCAATCAAAATATTATATATGAATGTATTCCTTGGTATCTTTTGAAAGCTCATCTCTCGTGTGACTGCTAAGGCACTTTGCATCCTTCCTGATTTACAACATGCTCTGAGCAATGTTTCATATATGTAAACATCAAGCTTTAGACCACTCTCTTTGATTTTGGTGAAATACTCAAAAGCCTTTCCAATATCTCCACCAGCAGCGTAACCTCTCATAATGATAGTGTATGTATGCTCATTTGGTGCAATACCAGCAATAGACATCTTGTCAAGCACAGAAATGGCTCTTTCAACCTGCAAACACACAAAAAGGGTTTAATGCCAGAAGTACTGAGTGTGAAGAACCTAACATGTAGTCGAAAAAAAAATACCTGGTGCTTTCTAATTAGCCCATGGATAAGAGCATTATAAGTCATTACAGTAGGAGCACATCCACTTCGCCGCATCAGATCAAGGGTATCCAGAGCCCTTTTCATATCTCCAGAAACTGCAAATCCTTCTATGATAGGCCTGAATGTTCTATTTGAAGGTTGCATTCGTTCCTTCTGCATTTTTTCAAATATGCGAATAGCTCGATCCATATTTCCCATCTTACAAAATGCCTCTATCAGTAAATTGTATATGGCACGATCAGGCTGCAAACCTGATTTTAGCATGTCCTCGAATATGCTAAAAGCATTTGCAAAGTCATGCAGATGGATAAATCCATTGATCAGCATAGAGTATGTTTTGTTATTATGTTTGATGCCATTTGATTCCATTTCTTTGCAAATAATTAAGGCTTTGGGAACCTTCCCAATCTGAAAAAGAAATTCCAAACTGGCATCAGTGATTGTCTTTCATTCGAACATGTGCACAGAGAGATACAAAAATAAGATAAAGCTTCAAGTTCAAATGATGGCATGATGTAAACAATTTTATGACTACATGGTTTACATGAAAGCTGCAAGTATCTTATTTTGTAAATCATCCTTCCATCGAAGTTGCAGGCACTAGTACAATAAAGCTATTTTTGAAGCTTTTGATGCATTGACCCAAAAAGGGCAACGATATAAGAAAAAACAAAGCATATTCACACGATGATCAGCCTGCAATACATGAGAACACACAGCAGGAAAACTAACCTTGACATACAGGTTAATTAGGCAACCATAAGATATTATTGATGGTTTGAAGCCACACTCCTGCAAAGTGAGGAAAAAGTGAGAATCAGATTGGCAAATGTGGCACTTCAGTTCAGTCCCCTTACATCCCAAATCAAAAGCCTCAAGCATATTACAGGTTAAGAAGTAAACAATAAACATAACAAATGTAAAAGCAATTCATTCTTAGGAACACATGGCAATTCATCATAAGATGCCTCCCCAGTCTCCACTATACCTTCAGCCTTCTGAACACAATTAGGCATTTCTTTTCATCCTGAATGGTAGTATATCCATGCATCATACTGTGATAAACATCAATAGGAGCATCAATTCCATCCTCTTCCATTTCATGGACCAGCTCTTCAGCTCGATCCATATTCCCAGATTGACTGCAAAAGTGCATACACCCTGAGTGCTCTAACATAGTAACATGCTCTATTGGTAAACAGATAATGAAGCAATTGTTTTCCAGAGAGCTGTATAGTTTGTTTTCTTAAGTTTTAGATGTTTATAAATCTGGTAGCCGGTAAACACTAACCAGTGAGCATGTATGATGTTGCTATATATGATTCCATTTAGATTGTCGAGCTTTGTCTTAGCCTCTTTGAACAAGTTATCTGCAGATCTTCAGGAACAAGGTAAAACGATTAGTAAGAAACCAAAGGGTACTGGACTACTGATATGACAAAAGACCAGAAATGAAAAGACTGGGATAAATGAAAGAGCAGTTCTGGTATTATAAATAAAAGAGCAGTTCTGGTATTATAAATGAAAGACCAGAAATCAAAAGCATGTTGAGTAACATGTAGAGCAATGCTGAGGTAAGGGGAGGGGGAGGGAGAAAATACTCACTGAGCATCATTAATTTTGGCATATCCTGCAATGAGGATACTATAAGTAACCACTGTCAGCTCAATGCCCTCAGATTTCATTTCCTCGATGCATGAAAGTGCACCACGCATATCTCTAGCAACTGCATAAGCGTGAACAAGGCTGCATGAAATGAAGTAAATTTAATGCAGGACACAGGCCAGCATAGGGGCATTCTAGAGCTAGTTTGCTAGTAATTCACACACATACATGCATATGATATTGAATATAGTAAAATAATAAAGAAAGTTAGGACAGAGGTGACTTATATTTGTGGTCGGAGGAAGTATCGAACAAATAGCAACCATGCACCTACCTTGTGAAGACAAATGCATTGGGCTCTATTCCTCTTGCTCTCATGTTCTCAAATGTTGCACGAGCATGATGCTTATCACCTCGCTTGGCATAATACACAACCATCAGACCAAATTCCCTCCTTGATGGCTGAACAGTCAAAGTAAAAAGAGACTAGAGTTAATGACACCAAAAGGCTTAGAAATTATGAGACAACTCTAATTCTGAGCATAAACTCCAAAGAAAAAAAATCAACTACATATTGTTTTCCTTCCATTTGGAGCCATGCGCATTGAGCTATGAAACTTTTGTAGATACTTGTTAATACATTACTAATAGATACCAAGACAAATTGCAACAGGCACAAAATTGTCCACATAAAACAAATGAAATGGTTGCCAACTCCAGATCTCTAGCAAATGTCCAAATCACAGGGCAAGGTAGCAAAATGTATGCCAAACTTATCAGAGGTATGTGTTCCATGTTATTAATACAAACAAAGGGTCAGTCCCGAGTTAGTCACAGAAGGAGGATGTCTGATTAAAGTTTTGTTAGCAGCTCATAACTGGAAATGACATCTAACAGGCGCCATGTAACATTTTAACCTTGTCTACAGCGAGATCAAGCAGGCGGGCATATTCAGTGACATCCTAACAAAGCTGACTCTAAGCATATTTTTCTGGCACTATCTGCTGTTTAAAACACCCTACACCTTGCAAGCCCAAAGACAGTAGAATTTCACCCTTCTCTAATCTCTACATTCTTCAGCAAATGACGCTGCCTACACCTTGCAAGTGCCTAAATGGCACTCCTGACGTAAACACTAAGCACGGATGAGAATGCTGGGGTGAGGTGATCTGTGTGAAGGCACCTTGGGTATCCGCTCGAAAGCAGAGACGACGGCCTGCCAGTCTTCGGGACGCGACTCCAGCACCCTCCGGAACTCGCGGCACGCCTCCTCCCTGCCCTTGTGCCACGGCGAGCGAGCCTCCCGGCGCAGCCCGTCTTCCACCCAGCGCGCCCGGTCCTCCGCTCTGGCCCTCCCTTTCCTCCCGTCGTCGAGTCGCACGGTGAGCGACTTCCCCCGGAATTCCACCCCGTCCACCTCGACCGCCCGCTCCGCCGCGGCCTCGGGGTCGTCGCCCCCGTAGTAGAGGAAGCAGAAGCCGACGTTGCGCTCGGGGTCGTCGTGCCCGCGCACGAGCTCCACCTTGTCGAGCGGCCCGAACTGGCGGAAGAACTCGGCGATCTCCGGCTTCCTCGCCCACAGCGGCAGGTTCCCCACGAACACCTTGCCTTTGTGCCGGAAGTCCTCCTGCCGCACCGGCGCCGCTTCCTGCTCCGGCTCCGGTTCCGGCGGCGGTGGAGGCTCCTCTATCGGCTCGAGCGACGGCGGCTGGGGCGGAGGCGGAGGAGGCGGTGGGGAGAGCTTGCTGGATAGCCATAGCTTGGAGGAGAGGGGGTTCGGGGGAGGAGGCGGTGGAGGCGAGGGTTTTGGGGGCGCAGGCGGAGGCGGGGATGGGCGGCGGAAGGAGGAGGCGACGGGCTTGAAGGTCCTGGGAGGCGGGAGGTGGGGAGCGGGCGAGGAGGCGGCGGGGAGCGAGAGGAATTGCATCGGCATTGGATTTTCGAATGATGCCTTTCGTTGCAGCTGCTGCTGCTGCGCCTCCTCTTTCCTCACAAGGGTGCTCAGATGGATGGAGGAGGATAAGGCGCGGCGCGGCGGCGACAAGCTCTCCAACCGGACAGATTTTGGTGGGAGCCCCCCACGCTGAACTGGGCCGGGTTTCGTTTAGATCTAGCTGCTGGATGGGCAGGATGTCCATTATTTGAATTTGGCCTCCTCTAAAAAAAATTAAAAATCTGGCCTTATACTTCCAACCATTTTCATAACGATTTTGCTTTTCAGATAATTGCACGTAGAGGTAGAACAATGTATTTTATGCGAGGCTACCCTTGGTGAATGTATTGACCATCGAGTATGCATTCCGTTGACGACCAAAAGTGGCTTAAAGCCGATTAGGCTGGGACAGCCGGTCTAGACCGCCTGTACACGCGGTTAGACCGGCTGGCCCTGTAGCCGATCTGGCAATGTGTCACAGGCGGTCTGACCGCCTGTCCCCGAGTCCGAGTAGAATCAGTTTTTCACGTTTTTAGATCTGTACAAGGACTTCCTTGCGGGGCAAGACCTCCCCACCCTATAAATATAAAGGGCCGTGGCCGATTGAGAACCTCTACCCAATCGAACAAATCATTATCTTACTTTTTATCTCCAAACCCTAGCTTTTTCAACCCCTTTGCTTTCCTTCTTCGTCTCCGTGACGTTTTAGGACGTTCTAAGTGGCCTTGCCGACCTTAGAATAACCCTAGGTTCGCAGCCTCCGATGGGGTCCCTCCCGAGGTTGTGATCGTAGGCTTTCGCCGCGCCTCTGCTACAGACGGTCTGACCGGCCCCTACAGGCGGTCTGGCCGTCTGCGTCCAGGAGCTCCGACGAGGAGAATTCGACGACCGCGCGATCTAGCGCTTTTCGTGTGTTGACCAAAAGCGCGTCAACATATTTTGGCGACTCCGCTGAGGAAAGAAATCTGGTTTTTGAAGACCGATCTACTATCCCTAGCACTATGGGCTTCGACGTTGGAGAAGACAACATCGTGACGGCCTCGCTTGAAGATCTTTCTTCCGAAGATCATGAGAGGTTCATGGCGCTCCAGAAGCACATCGAGGCGGAGTTCTTGAAGACGTTTCGGAAAGGTCGTGAAGAACGATCGGCGAATAGTGTTCGAGACTTCGTAATGCCTTCTTTCAAGATGAGTAAGGGGCAAATTGAGGTAATTGACAATGTAAGCACTTCTGCACCTCAACCCCCTGCATCTACTCCTATGGCTTCAACTTTTTCGGATCGTGATGCATTAGTTGTACGATTATTGGAACGAATGAAAAAATTAGAGGGTAAATCTATAGATACTCATGAATTACCTGAGCGTAATATTTTCTATGGTATGCCACCGAATTACTTTGCTGGACAGACCCCGCCACCACCCAATATGTCCAAACCGAACACGGTCAATGCAATTGGGTCGGCAGCGGTTGGGTCTGCAGCCGGTCAGACCGCCAGCACAGCCGGTCAGACCGTGACAGGCGGTCAGACCGTGGCTACAGGCGGTCAGACCGCGTGTTCTGGTGGTCAGGCAAATTTGACCAATGCTATGGTGTTCGTGCTGGAGCAACCTTTGCCATTGTCTACTGTTCCAAACTCGGTCTCTGCTGACCGTGCTGGTCCAGTAGCTACAGCAGGCGCTACTTATTCCACGACTATGCATACTGCAAATTCGGGTGGTATTTCCGATAATGTTTTTAATGCACATAGAGATATGCAGAATAGGCAATTACCTCACTTGAATTATATGAATGCTATGCAACCTTCGGCCCAACAAGATCCCAAATGGGCCGAATTTACTAGATTCAGGGATGAATTGTCTGATGTGATGAGAAATAACCTAGGTGTTGATTTTGGTAACACTAGAGTATATAAAAAACCTTATCATTCTAGCTTTGATACTGTTTCTTTTCCCAATGGGTGGCTCTTGCCTGATTTTGTTAAGTTTAATGGAGATGATGAGCGCACCACTTGGGAACATGTTAGTCAGTATATAGCTCAACTAGGGGAGGCTGGAAACTATGAAGCATTTAGAGTACGTTTGTTCTCATTGTCACTTACTGGTACTGCTTTTGCTTGGTTTTCTTCATTAGCCCCTGGTTCTATTATGAGTTGGAATCAACTAGAGCGTAAGTTTCATGATCATTTTTATAGTGGCAATTATGAGATGAAATTGGCAGATTTAGCATCGGTTAGACAGGGTCGGATTAAACTGTCTCTCAATTTATGAGAAGGTTTAAAGGCATTAAAAACCGTTGCTTTAATTTGTCTATTTTCAAGGTTAATCTTGCTGGCTTATGCTTTAGAGGTTTAAAATCCTCTATTAGAGAAAAAATTGACAATTGTGATTATTATTCGGTCGCACAAGTGCATATTAGAGCTGAAGTAGCTGAAGACCGAATGAGTAAAGAAAAAGAGAGTTTTAAGACACGTCGGTCTAATGTTCATATAGTTGATTAAGAATCCGATGATTCGACCGACGATGATAATGATGTTTATTTAGCAGAGTTTGTATGGCCTGCTAATAAAAAAACTGTGTCATGCTCATCTCTTAAGCCGATTCATAAGAATCGGCAAGAAGACATAAAATTTACTTTTGATGTATCCAAATGTGATCGTATATTTGATGAAATTGCATAAATTTGGTTACATCAAGATTTCTCATGTTTTACCACCTACGGAAGAATTGAGGAAGCGTGCTTATTGTAAGTTTCATAATTCTTTTTCGCATGCTACTAATGATTGTAATGTCTTCCGTCGGCAGGTTTAATCTGCTATTAATGAGAGCCGTTTGAAGTTTCATGAGATGCAAGTTGATGAGACTCCTTTTTCGGTCAACACCATGGAGTTGCAGCAGCCCAAGGTCTTAGTTCGGCCGCATCAAGCCGAATCTACTAAAGGGAAGAATGTGGTGATTGGAGAGGAAAGACCGTCTTTAAAATAGTCGGTTAGAGAAGTGACTTATGAGAAGACGGCTGATGGCAAAGAGTCGTTTAAGGTCACTGTGAAACCCTCTGGACAAGGGGGGCAAGGATCGGTCACTATTCCTGGATCGCGGGCGCCCGAGACCGGTCTGCTACAGGCGGTCAGACCGGCTGTGTCAGGCGGTCAGACCGCCTGTCCCCATGAACGCCCGAAGATGCTGATTCCGAAGCGTCCGGAATTTGGTACTTGGAAGATGAACGTGGCAAAGGAGCAGGGTGTTTAGAAGCCCAAAGTCATGTTTGATATGCTTTATGACAAGTACACCAAACAAAAGGTTGTTCCATGCGATGGGTCGTTAAAAAAAAGAATGAGATCACCGATTCAGAACGAGAGGGTTTCTTCGCCTCCTCGTATGAAGTTGGATTCAGTGTGGGATGACAATGGAGTGATGTGAGTGTCATATCATTCAAACTTGCAGCCTTCGTTTCATCCTGGCTGGGAAGGTCCAAGAAGACGTGTGCAGAACAGGATCATTTATCCCAGGAGAGACCGTTTGGCTTTCCGTCAATCTAGTCAAGAGCGGGCACAGGCGGTTAGACCGCCTGTAACAGGCGGTCAGACCGCCCGTCAGGGTCAGCCGCCAAGAGTTTCTCCGAGGCAGGTTTATCGACCTCAGAGGAAGGAGGAGGTGCAGAGCATGGATGTGGACTCAGAGAAGACTACTGAGTTCGACATTATTCAAGTTGGGACAATGGATGTTGCTGTTGAGAAAAGTCTAGCTATGAAGTCGACTTCCAGTGAAAAGACGGTGGAAGATCAGGGGGCTAGTACTAGCAAGGTTCAGCAACACTTTCTTCCAAGGTGGTGTCCTGAAGGGTTGACTCGCACGTAGAAGAGGAAGCTTCAGAGACTCCGTTTTCGGGAAAGACAAGAGCAAGAGTTGGAGAAGCAGAGAGATGAATTCTTCAACCAAGTCAAGCCTATGGTTCCACAGAAGGAGTGGAAGCCGAAGGAAGGCCAACAGGCGGTCCAACCGGCTGCACAGGTGGTCCAGACCGCCTGTCATTTGGAGACTGCAGCCCAGGCGGTCAGACCGCCTGTACAGGCGGTCAGACCGGGTGACGCAGAAGCACTCGGTGTTTCTTCTTCCAGTTCTTCTGCTCGTGATGGCAAGTCAACATCGGTTCCCACTGCTGAGGACGATGAAGAGCTTGTTGATTACAGTTCTTCTCCGGAGCGTATGAATGTTGATGTGAATATGCTTCATATGTCCATGAATGGGGACATGCTTTCGGAGGAGGAGGTTGCTGATCTTGATTTTGGACCCAAGGAAGCTATATTCCAGAAGCCTTAAGCCGAAGACAATCACTTGAAGGATTTATATCTGAAGGGGCATATCAATGGGAAGCCAATCTCGCAGATGTTGGTCGATGGAGGGGCTATTGTGAATTTGATGCCTTATTCTTTGTACAAGAAGCTTGGTGGTTCAAATTCAGAGCTGATCAAGACCATCATGACCGTCAACGTCATTGGAGGAGGAGAGCCTATTGGTGCCAAGGGGGTGATTTCTATGGAGCTTACTGTTGGGAGAAAGACCTTGGCCACTTCTTTTTTTGTCGATGAGACTCAAGGTAACTTTAGTTTAATCTTGGGTCGTGATTGAATTCATGCAAATCAGTGCATTCCTTCTACTTTGCATCAATGTTTGATTCAGTGGATAGATGATGATGTAGAGGTTGTGCATGGTGATACTTCTGCTTGTGTTGCTTTAGCTGATAGCTCTTTGGTTGGCATTCATGATGATGTTAGATGTTTGTCAGGCTTAGATCTTTCTGAATTTGAGTTTATCAGCTGTACTAAGAATGGCTTCATCCCTGCTGTCATAAAGCCGATGAACAATCGACTGAATCATCTCATATGATTTAATGGATAATCGAGAGTGGTTGCAGCGGAGACTTGAACACTATCGGTCGCATCAGAACGATATCTGTGAAGCTATTGAAGACTTTGATGATATAAGCAAGCTAGGATGTGGTTTTACGTCGGCTGATCCTCTTGAGGAGGTAGACATTGGTGATGGTTCTATACCCAGGCCGACGTTTGTAAATAAGAATTTAGATCCTGCTTTTAAATCTGAGTTAATAAAGTTATTAAAGGAGTATGTCGATTGCTTTGCTTGGAGTTATCATGAAATGCCTGGTTTAAGCCGAGAGCTTGTTGAGCATCGGTTGCCTATTAAGTCTGGTTTTAGGCCTTATAAACAACCAACTAGGCGTTTTAATCCTGAAATTTATGACCGAGTTAAAGAGGAAATAAATCGGTTATTAGAAGCAAAGTTTATTAGACCTTGTCGATATGCTGAGTGGATTTCTAATATTGTACCCATAGAAAAGAAAGGAACGGGTAAGATTAGAGTGTGTATTGATTTTAGAAATCTTAATCGTGCTACTCCTAAAGATGAATATCCTATGCCAATAGCCGATATGCTTATCGATGCTGCGTCCGGACATAGAATGATTAGCTTTCTTGATGGTAATGCTGGTTACAATCAAATATTTATGGCCGAAGAGAATATATCCAAAACGGCTTTTGCATGTCCAGGCTTTGTTGGTTTATTTGAGTGAATTGTTATGACTTTTGGTTTAAAGAATGCCGGTGCTACTTATCAAAGGGCAATGAATTTAATCTTTCATGATTTGCTTGGTATTATCTTGGAAGTTTATATTGATGACATTGTAGTCAAATCGGTTGGAAGTTATTCTCATTTGGCCGATTTGAGACTTGCATTTGAAAGAATGTGTCGGTATGGTTTGAAGATGAATCCACTCAAGTGTGCTTTTGGTGTATCGGCTGGTAAGTTTTTGCGCTTTATAGTTCATGAGCGTGGCATAGAAATTGATCCAAAAAAGGCCGATACTATTGGCAAGCTGCAGGCGCCTAGTTCTAAGAAAGAGTTGCAGAAATTCTTAGGCAAGGTGAATTACTTGAGAAGATTTATTTGCAACTTGTCGGGAAAGGTGAATGCTTTTACTCCTTTGCTTCAGTTGAAAGATGATGCTGAATTTACTTGGGGGGCAAAACAGCAAGAGGCGTTTGAAGAGATCAAGCATTATTTATCTTCGCCTCCGGTTCTTCGGGCACCTAGGAGAGGGGTTCCTTTTAAATTATATATCGCGGCCGAAGAAAGTGTTATTGGGGTTGTTTTGATCCAAGAGACCGAAGGGAAGCAATATATTATTTCATATGTAAGTAGAAGATTATTGGACGCCGAAACAAGGTATACTTTCATTGAAAAGTTATGCTTGTCATTATATAATGCTTGTGCAAAGTTGGGGCATTATTTGTTATTAAATACTTGCATAGTTGCTAGTCAAGCCGACATAATTAAATACATATTGAAGATCATCCTAAGCGGTGGCACGAGGTATTATCTGAAGCATTATGGGCGCATCGTATTTCTAGACATGGTGCTACTAAGGTTACTCCATTTGAGCTCGTCTATGGTCAAGAGGCCGTTTTGCCCATTGAGATAAATCTGGCTGCTTATAGATTGGCTAAGCAAAATGATCTTGATGCTAGTACATATTGTGCTTTGATGATGGATAATATTGATGATGTGACCGACAAGCGTTTGGAGGCCTTAGAGGAGATTGAAAAAGACAAAAGAAGAATGGCTCGAGCATATAACAAGAAGGTAAAACTCAAATCCTTTCAAGTTGGTGATTTGGTTTGGAAGACTATTTTGCCTATAGGAACAAAGAGCAACAAATTTGGTAAATGGTCGCTGAATTGGGAAGGACCATATCGTATTGTGAAGGTTTGTTCTGGGAATTCCTATGTGGTGCAGACTTTGCAAGGATTTCAGTTGCCAAGAACGCTCAATAGGAAGTACTTGAAGAAATATCATCCAAGTGTTTGGCAACATGCTTGAAAGGATATGGCCGATATCTGATATCGCCCTTAGGAAAAAATGGCCGACAATAGAGGGTCGCCCTTAGTCTGATTAAATGTTTTGTGGTAAACAAAGTTTTACCAAAAAACAGGGAGGGCATATGTTGACGACCAAAAGTGGCTTAAAGCCGATCAGGCTGGGACAGCCGGTCTAGACCGCCTGTACACGCGGTTAGACCGGCTGGCCCTGTAGCCGATCTGGCAATGTGCCAGGCGGTCTCACCGCCTGTCACAGGCGGTCTGACCGCCTGTCCCTGAGTCCGAGTAGAATCACGTTTTTTTACGTTTTTAGATCTGTACAAGGACTTCCTTGCGGGGCAAGACCTCCTTACCCTATAAATATAAAGGGCCGTGGCCGATTGTGGACCTCTACCCAATCGAACAAATCATTATCTTACTTTTTATCTCCAAACCCTAGCTTTTCCAACCCCTTTGCTTTCCTTCTTCGTCTCCGCGACGTTTTAGGACGTTCTAAGTGGCCTTGCCGACCTTAGAACAACCCTAGGTTCGCAGCCTCCGACGGGTCCCTCCCGAGGTTGTGATCGTAGGCTTTCGCGGCGCCTTTGCTACAGGCGGTCTGACCAGCCCTACAGGCGGTCTGACCGTCTGCGTCCAGGAACTCCGACGAGGAGAATTCGACGACCGCGCGATCTAGAGCTTTTCGTGTGTTGACCAAAAGCGCGTCAACACATTCACTTAAACAAGTTGATCAGCTTGCATTTGCAAGCGATAAAATCTTAAACTCATACACAGACCATCCAGTTCTCCAATCCACTAACCAGTGCTGCTCATCTTCACACTTGCACAAACATCTCATAACTAACATAATCCGAAAATACACGACGCAGGACAGCAAAAGGCACACAAACACACACACGTAGTCACGAAATGGGTAGAGACAGATAGGTAGCATTCGGATCAGCGTTTTCTGATGGCGAAGGCGGCCAAGATGACGAGGAAGACGAAGATGAGGACGGCGAGGAAGGAGGCGACGACGGCGCCGCTGGTGCGCCGGCAGAAGCCGTGGAACTGCATGCAGATGGGCACCCAGTTGGCGCGCAGGTTACCCGAGTGTGCCAGGTCCACGATGGCCGCCGCCGCGGCGGCCGCGGCAGTCAGCATGGCGACCATTACCTGCATCGCGTCACCAGCTAGTATTTTCAATATGTATACCAATCGTCCTCTTCTGATCGAGTGCGAGAAATTAAATTGATATATATATATATATATATATATATATATATATATATATATATATATATATATATATATATATATATATATGCTATAGAGAGAGAGATAGCTAGCTAGGTGGGCACCGTATCGCAGACGAGCAGGAGATGGCGCACGCCGATGGCCTGTGGGCGCAGCACGACGACGGCGGAGAAGGGGAGGGACAGCACCAGATACCCCGCCGCGATCGCGTTCGCCACCATGAAGAACCTGCAAGCATTGCCATTGTCAAAAGTTGATCAATTCGGTCGCGTTCGCCACCATGACTGAACATGAAGAAGGCGAGGGAGGGAGACTAGTACTGACAGGAGCGCCGGGAAGTCGTCGAAGCGGGCGCGGAACTGGAAGAACTGGGTGAACACGGAGAGCGTCTCGTCGGAGGTGGCCGTGGCGATGGCTGCGGCGAGGGTGGGCCCGAAGGCCACGATCCTCAGAACGAAGTCGAGGAGCGCCACGCACCGGCTGCCGCGGTCCGCCCGCCGGAAGAACGGCACGCCCGTCTTGCGAGGAGCCACCGCAGGAGCAGCAGCCGCAGGGGCGGCGGACGATGCGGCGGGAGGCGCCGTGGCCACGGCGGGGGCCTTGCCGTGGGCGTGGTCGCGCGCGCCGTGGTGCCCGGCCACGTCGTCGATGGGGATGACGGTCGCGGCGGCGGGGGCCTCGCTGGTGCTCATGGTTGCCGTCGCTCAATGCAAGTTGCTCGCACTCAGGCTTTGATCTTTTTTGTGAGATGATTGGCGCTCGGCTTGCTTGCTTAACTGCGTGCTTTGCGTCGAGTGCATTGATACAAGTTTTATAGAGAGCTACTACCTAGCGGCTTGGAGGTGTTCGGATGTTTCTGTGAAGTTCTCCAGTTCGTGAAGAGGTTGACGAGGGTGTGGTGGTGTGGTTTAGGAATGGAGGTAGTAAGAGTTGTTACCAACTGCTATGCAAGCGCCAAGCAGATTGGCCAACTCTGGGACCTATGGATGAAACTATGCCATGTCATTCACTCACAGATCCTTTTTAGTTGCAAACCTCGATACAGGCTATAGCAGGTCACCTGATCGCCGCTCGTGGGCGCAGGAACCACCAACTAGCTCCGTGGCTGTCCCTGGGCCAGCAGACTCGCTGCTTTGGCAGGCAGCTCAAAATCTAACGTGTTGTTGTGCCCGCACGAAAGCATTGCCCCTGATGGCCGACACGCCCGTGACTGCCACCCCTACGGCCGCGGCGCTGGGCTGCGCAGGCAAGGCGCCGGGAGCCCCAACAACGCCTCGGTTGGCTGGCAGGCAGGCTAGGCGCCCACACCTAGCCAAGGCGGCGTGGTAATTGCTATCCGAGCAACCTCGATCCGAACCGACCACCACGACATACAATCACACGGCTGGCACGCATGAACAAAATCAGGCACAAGGCAATCGGAGCATGGATTACCCCAGAGCACTTGTAGGGAATCAACTGGAACAAGGGATGACGAATGCGTCAAGATCAAGAAATCGAACAGCACATGAACACTGCCATTTTTCGCCTCTGAAAGAATTCCACCATCTTCACCAGAAATATACCAATGGGAGCTAACGCATATGAAACAACGACTGGAAAGAAAGAAAAACAACGCTTGCTGTACAGGTTTACAGGCCTACCACCAGCACGATGCACATGTACACCAGCAACCCCTTTTTGACGGTTTTCCATCCGTTTTCTGTTTCAGGAGGACGAACCAAGAAAAAGTTCCCCTTTTCTCCATTAATTTCCTGTCTGCGGTACTTATTCACCTTTGGATGCCTTTGCCATCTCTTTCAGGGCCTCTCTGTTGTCGCTTTCTTCCATATATACATCCTACATGAAGATATGGGAGGGACGACGACTTTCCACACGCACAAAATCTGAAGAAGGTTAATGAACCCCTAGCCAAACTGACAAATCACCAACACCTGCTTCCATATCCAATAATACTCTGTTCAAACAAGCACCTGCACCACAACAAAAACAATGATGTAAATATAATGACAATAACGCTTGTAAAACTTTCTCAAGACAACAAAGTTGATGACAGCATATGTTATGAATCTGCTGGTAAGATTTTGAGGATTTTGGGTGCTGGGAAGGCCACCCGCGGGGCTCTGCCCACGGCCGGCAATTGCTTGATTAAATTGATACATCTACTCTCCTTATATAGAGAGGTTTACTTAACCCCCTAAGCAAGCGACCTTTAACCCTAACCCTAGTGGGCTGCGCCAGCCCAGGCCCAATAGGCCCCTGGTGTACTCTAACTGCATACCAGTGAACTTGATAAAATTCCGTCAGTCAAATACCAAATCAAAACAGTGTAGCTCTGTCAATCGACTACCACAATCCAAACATGTCAACAGAAAAGAGAGAGAAGGCCAAGAGATCCTAGGAACAATGCTGCATAGCAAGTCACATACAATGACACTCATGCTCGATCAGTGTTTAAAGAAAAGCAGGAATCTAGTTCTTTTTAATAGCCAAAACTAAAACCAATCTTGTATCATCTAGTTCTCAAAGAATTGTTTAAGGCCATGGATTCTCCAGTTGATACCATCTCATTGCTCAATATAGGAGCATATAATGACTAATTATATTCAAAACTTAGTTTGTAACTCAAAACATCCCAGAAATCCAATCAACAAACTCAACAAGTTAGGGTTAGATCCCAAAAAAGTTAGGTGCTTAGGAAGCTAAGAAAACTGTAAAACAATTGAATTTGTAAGATGTATATACCTGAAATTATGTGCATTTTGTGACTACCAATCTGTCCAGCGCTCAATGACCACTGCTGCTACTTTGCTCTAGGTTACAGCCATCCTTTAGTGCTTCTTGAGCCTCATTCTCCATGCCTTGTGATAGTAGTGCTGCTGCCTGAAGATAGAATGCTGTTGGCCATGTCGGAGATATTACTAGAGCCTGCATTGCATCACTCAATGCTTCCTGTGGCTTGTCATTGATCAGATATGACAGGCAGCGCCGAGCATAAATGGTTGGTGAAACCATCGTGCCAACTTCAATGAACTGCATGTTAAAGAATCAATTAATAAATAACAAAGTCAATAAAGGTCATGATGCGATTCCAATGAACATTCCCATTCTACTGCCATCATTAGAAAATGGAACAACAACATTTGTAGGGTATAAAACCAAGAATTATTGTTTCCAAAAATGCTTCAAAGTATTAGGAGGCAAAGTTTGGAAGATATTCAACCAATGTATGATTCTAATCAAATTCAATCATGCAGCTCCAATCTCTCCATTACATCCATTAAACAAGCAAAACAAAGGAAGATAAAGCAACCTGGGAATAACAATCAATGGCTGTACTAAAGTCCTTTTGTCGGAAAGCAGTGTCACCCTTCTTCTTTGAGTTCAGCGTATCTTGCATTTGATTCGTCCACATCTGAAACGAGAGCTGCAGCAGAGAAGGGTATAACAGGGATCACATAACAGCAAAGAAATATGAACAATTTGTTACCAGTAGGGGTGAGCCCCTCCTGTTCTTTCAAAAAGTATCAACAAAGGTGAAACAAATAGGGTACCAAATAACAGATTTGAAACCATATGATGGATGATGGACCCAAAATAAATTCCATGTAGTATAATCTATGTAATTAGCAGTTAAGTAGCATGTTAAGGGCTTTTACATGCTGTGACTATATCAAATGAACACTATTATATTTTGCAGGACAAAATCTTGGTTGTGCAGTATCTGCAGATGAACATCGTATATTATTAATAAAAACTAAAGTTACACTAAGAGAATACTTTGCATCAGAGTGACTTTAACTGGTAAATATTGTGTATGTTTTGTTCTGCAATCAATCATATCAATGTATCTAATAATGTTTTGTTATAGAATGGACAAGCAATTTATTAAGCTCTAAAGGAAGGAAAATAAATAAATAAAACAAACCTCATTTGCTGTCCCCTCATCATCCTTGTAGCCTGTCTTTTCTAGAATTTCATGTATTGCTGTCAGATCCTTTCTGGAACAGGCTTCGGCAAGAGGGGAAAGAGGTAATGATTGGATAGATGAAGGACCGCCACGTGGAATGTCCATCAGTTCATAAGATGGAGTCTGCAAAAGATTTAAACATGGCATACTGGTTCAAAAAGTATGGCAAAACATTATCTGAAGACAAGGGCTGAAATGGTCTTAGACCAAACAAACTGATTGAAATTGCCCTTGCCCTATCCAATCATTTTATCAGGCAAGATAGGGAACATGTTAAAATGATATCTGGGATATAAATTAACTATCAGAAGACAATGACTGAAACAGCCCTAAGTAAACCCATCACACAATTTTTCCCAGCATAGTCTCGGATAATGGATACTTGATTCAAGCATGGCTGCACAAGTATTCACCTCAACATCCTTCTGAAGAGGAGCCAATGATTGCACAAGTAATCTGACATTAGGTCGCTCACGGGGTTCATAGTGAAGGCACCTTGAAGCTAATCGCACCAGTTCGGTTCCTTCTTCATTTGAAAATTGACCCTCTAAACAAGAGTCTGTAAGCATATTGAAGTTCCGATCTCGAATCAGGTCAAGGGCCTGCACATATTTGCCCCAGAGTTATTAATCTGGTAAGGATGAAGTCATGAAGTTAAAAACGGAATGTAATTGTGTGGATGGAAATTATAATTGTATCTAACAGTTATTGTTCATTATTCTTCGTCCCAAAACAGGTATGGTGTGAGTCCTTATCAATAAAAAAAGGTATGGGATAAGACAACTCTGATTTCCTCACAATCCAAACATTAATGCTGCCATGCAGGTTCATGTACATAACCAGATACTAGATTACCTCCCATTGCTTAAAGGAGATGTAGACTGAAACCTATAGACAAGGAAAATGATTTTCCATTGCTCAATTTAACTATATTTGTTGCTAAATGCACCTTCTTGGGACTAAGCTAGGCGGCGTATTCACATAAAATTGTTAGTACATGCCGCCATACCAGGACACGTAAAAGAACACTTAAAAGCAATTAAAACAGAACATTTCTCTAATAATTAAAGCTTAAGGTTGTTACATGGCTAGGAGGAATATGCTTCCCACTAAGAACATCCAACAGCATGGTTCCAAAGCTGTATATGACACTTTCAGGAGTAATTCGTCCTGTAAGTAAAACAAATATGCAGGAGTGAGATGTTAATGATTTGAAACAATACGATTAAGCAAAGACAGCTTGATCATCTTGAGCAAGGAACACAAAAACAAATGGGCTGTACCTTTCGACCAGCTCAAGCTATGTATAATTCTGAAGCTAAACTTAAAGGCCATTACAAATGACAAATGACCAAAAATATGAATTCACGTGCATGATGACCGGTCGAAAATTCACACAATCATTTGTATCAAGTAGGTTTTACTAAGCAGAACAAACCATCAGCGAGCAGAATGTTTTGCCCAAAGCATAGGACTGCCACAAAATGGTTCTAAATTATATAACATAAAATAAAACTGCACTGTATTGGGATACTCCATTGAATGGCAGAGCCAAGATAGCTTCACAATGATAGCAAAGCTCTTACTACATATGAGATACGAACATGTTGTAAGTATTCCATATGAAAAACAAAAAATGTTTTATCTTGATATTTCGCAGTACATGATAACATGGTTAATAAAATGTTGTATTGGGATGCTCCATTGAATGGCAGAGCCAAGATAGCTTCACAATGATAGCAAAGCTCTTACTACATATGAGATACGAACATGTTGTAAGTATTCCATATGAAAAACAAAAAATGTTTTATCTTGATATTTCGCAGTACATGATAACATGGTTAATAAAATGTAGTTTCTCAGAAACTCAACATTATCATTATTGAACTCTTATTAAATGGCTATTGGAACCAGATATAGGAGAAAAGAAGAAGAGATTTACCAGTCCGCATGTACTCTGGAGGTGTAAATGCCAAATTGGTGCTGTAGCTTTTTCCATCCCGACTGTTCTTCATAAGGCCAAAGCAGGAAAGTCTAGGATTACAGTCCTGCAGTGTGTAAACAACATAAGGGCTACAGAAAACACCACCGACCATGTTGAAAGAGGGAATCGCATGATACCTACATCATCAAACAGAACTCTGTAGGCATTGAGATCATGATAAAGAGCACGACCCCTGCTGGTGCAATATTCTAAAGCCTCCGCAAGATAGAGAACAACCCTTAATCTCATGGGCCATTTCATTGCTTGTGACTCCCCTGTTAAATGCACAGAATAATCACTGTCAATCTTGTCAGGCATTCAAAACAATGTGTTGCCAATAATGAAGTGTCAATTTAGTAAAATAAAAAGCAAGGGGGTCTCTATAGATGCCTTGGTCCCATCAGAAATTCAAAGAGAATTCAGTATATGATCAAGTGGACATACAGAAATTAATAATTAAGGAATGTGATGGCATCAACCTTATAGTACATAGCGAAGAATTTGGGAGGACGGTAAGTGTTTCTAATGCTAAGAAAAATTAAAGCACAAGCGTTTTCAAAGGACTCACAGTGGAAGAGATGTTTGGCTAGCGTGTCATTGGGCATGTACTCTGCAACAAGCAATCTCTCGTCACCTTCACAGCAACAACCAAGCAAATTTGCCAATCTTTTGCTCCGGATCTGGCCAACTGATCTAGCTTCTTCCTGAAAGATAAATATTTCCCCAAAGGTCAGTTTCAGCCTGTCTTAGAAAATCTGCAGTTGGTGGTAAAGGAAACAGTTTCCATAATTCCACATCAAAGACATCTTGTTCGGCTTGCATCGTACTGGAGGGGGTTGAGAGGGATAAAATCCCCTACAAGTCAAAATCTCCCTCAATACCCTCCAATAGGAACAAGCCATAAAGAGGATGCTTCCCTCCCTCTATGTGTTAACCAATTACATGCGATACAAAGCAAATTTAGAATGGACTAACAGAACAACCAAAAGTGACAAGATATCTAGTGGAACGAGTATGGCGATTTGAAAGGCACAAAGGGCTACTAGCACAAGTAGACCTGACAGAATCAAAATACAAAAAAGTTGATGGCCGCGGCACCATTCAGATGGATAAAAATGCCGAGTAACTACAGAGATAGAAGGCCCCTTGGCACGGTATCATTATTGAGATGACAACATGCATTCTATTTATAGATATATGTGTAGGATCACATTAACCGGTTCAATCTGAAGAAGACGGGGCAAAATGCAAAGTTTAGCGATGGACAGAATGATGGGACTGATAGCAGCTGATATGATTGCTGTCTCACACTCACACGGCTAAACACTTGTTTAGAAATGGAATCTAATAATCAATCAAAACGAAAGAAAAATGCTAGGCAGACGGTTGGTAGGTGCCAGCATTCCAATCCATTTGCAAGTCATCATAATCCATCCAAAAGCTAAACAAGTAAATAACAAGCCCGCATGCATATCGTCTCTGGAACAGGTAGAAATCAACAACCACCATGATAAGAAGCACCCGAAGGCTTAGGTATGCGAATCAAACGGTTGCAGAGAATCTACCGCTCCCACAATGATGAAGCAGGCTAGCACAGCAGGGTTAGAAAGGGTACCAGGAATTGGCGGGGGTCGGGCCAGGCGGAGCGGTTGAAGCGCTTGACAGCGATGCGGCGCTGGGCATCGAGCTTGCCCTTGTACACCACATTGGGCGCCTTCTCGCCGTGCTCGGACACGATGTTCTCAACCGCAAACCCCGACGTAGCCAGGCGCAGCTGCTCAAAGGTGAACTCCTGGAACGCCGGCAGCTCGTATGCCTCCCCCTGCTCCTCCGTCACTGCGAAGATACGAGAAAAAAAAAAAGGGCGTTCCGCACAAATTAGTCCGCAGAGTCCAAATCGCTAGGAGATAGGTATGGCATCGAAATCAGAAACAGTTGGTTCGTCTGGAAAACACAGGACTCAACAGTAATCGAAGTGGATGGAAACGAATCAATAATAAGCACTCCACTCAATCTAACAACCTTCCAAATGCGGATGGGGCAAGCAATAGCGTACGCGAATCCGAACGCCCCACCCCAAAAAATCCTACTCGCTCCAGCCGACAATCTCGGGGTGGAAAAGGAAATAGATAGCGGAGGAAATAAATAGCAAGCGCCAAAAAAAAGATCTGGAGAAAGGGAAAAGCAGCGGCCAAAAATAGCGAAGCAGGAGGCATGGGAGGGAGGGGCGACCGACCAGCATCAGTGGTCTCGTTGGTTATCCCGTTGCGCGGCGAGCGGCAGCAGCAGGTGACCCTGGAGACGCAGGCGCCCATTTCGATCCAGCCGTGGAGCGTGGCCTGCCCGGAGACGAGACGAATCGCAAGCAACCTGCAGGGGAGCAGACAGAGCAACAGGGTGGGGAGGTCAGGAGATGAATTGAAAGCGCGGTCGGATCTGAGGACGGGAAGGGAGCGAATCGAAGTCGAGGCAACCTGCTCTCTCTCACTCACCTGCGCCAAGCGAAGCGTGCGGGCGCGGCGCGAAGGAGGAGTGGACTGGGGTGGAGGGTAGGGGATCTCTCTCGCCTATGGTCCTCCCCCTCCTCTGAGGAAGAACTAACTACTAGGAGGAGCTGGGGCTTGGAAGAGAGGAGGAGGAAGGGCTCTGCTTCGAGTCGAGTAGCCTGCTGCCTCTGCCTGTAGGGAAGAGGAGGTGTATTATTATTATTTCATTTTTTTAGGAACTACTATTATTATTTCTCGGGAAAGGGTTAATTCATATTCTGTATAAAAATAAACACTGGTGTTTGTTAAACGGGGGTGGAGCCGTGGAGGGTATAATTAGAGGGCTCGTATAATTATAAACCGACATGCCTCGCATCAAATCAAGCGGTAATTTCCTTTGATTTTTTCCCCCCCCGTCTCCTTCCTGGATGAAGGAGGGAGTTGTTGGCGTGCTCGGGAACGGCGACGGCTTCCGCCTCCGCGGGTGCGTTTCCGCTTGCTCCGGCGGATGCATACTAACTGTAGTAGGTGGGTTGTGGCGGCACGGCGCAGACGGAGCCTGAGCGAGCGCGACGCGACGTGCTGATTTGCTCGCTTCGCTCCTCGTCTCAAACTCGTGCGCCTGCGCTGCCATCCAAGCTTTTCTTTCTCCGGCAGCAGGCAGAGCAGCTCGCTCGAAAAGACGCGGGGACCACACCAAGACTGACCAGCAAAGAAAAATCTGCGTGGAGATCAGCGTTGCACGCACGCACGCTTGCGTTCCCTGCCAACAGCCGGCGGCGGCTTTGCAGCCTTTTTCCATTCCATGTGCACCATCATTTGAATACTTGGCTCATGTTTGACCATGCAATGCATGTTTCAAATCAAACAAACCTCCACTCCCTCCAGCGTTACCAGGAGAACCAAGGTTTCTAACCTCTTCGCATGTACAAGGTGGTCAACAGAGCTAATAGTAGTAACAGGTTCAGACACTACACATGAAATGAAACATGGTTAGGCATGGCCTATTATGTATGTTATTACCACCATTCAGGACGACGTTTGATGATCATCTCATCTCACACGTACGGTTTGCTGGTGCAGGAGAAGACGACAGCATGACACGCACGGCACTAGCTAGCAGACCCATTTGCTCGATCAAAGTGCGGCTAGGCTAGGCTAGCTGCTTTTCGATCCATCGATGACCAACAGCGCCAGGAGTAGTTGAAAGCCGGCAGAAACTACTAGTAGTATAATGCTGTCCGTGATGTATCATCATCCATCTATCTACTGAAAATGATGCTGCGAGAAAAAGCCACTGACCCGGTCGCTGAGCAAACGATAATAAACATTGAAAAGATAGAGACCCGTCGTGGCCGTCAAAAGCCAAGAAAATTTTACCCGCCTCAGTGGACCGTTGCCGCGGAATGCGAAGCATGCATGATCATGGTGGGCGCATCATGATCAGCCCTCCCTCACCTCCACCTATAATAGAAAACAAAACAAAAAGGCCAATCACCTGCGAACCGCAGGTTGACGGAGTTCACCTTTTTTATGAGTGCCCCGCAGCTCTCTCCTTCTGATCGGCCCTTGGCATCTCACCTTCAGGAAGGACCATGGTGGATCCTTGGAATTGCACTCTGCCTCCTGATCTACTAACTGATGTCTGGGATAGTGTCTTGCTAATGCTTCTATGGCGTATGTGGAAAAGCCGGAATGAGCTAGTGTTCCGCCACGAAGACTCTGGTGTCGGCAAGGTGCTGAGGCTCCTACTTGGTGATATCGACATATGGAAACAACGCTTCAAAACGCCAGCCCAAAAGCAGAGCTTAGGTTGTTGGCGTGCTCATGTTAATTATGCTGCCCTGCATTGTACCTCTCTCTAGCTGCTTCCCTGTCTGGGAAGGCATTAGCTTCTTGTAAACTCTTTGGTCTAAGACCAACGCTTTTGTTAATGCATTAGATGGGGCGCCTCGCCCCCGACGTTCTCGGAAAAAAAAGGCCAAGAACAACAGAATCCACAGCATTCACATGTGGGGAAAAAAAAATGACTCGACTCCTGTCCCGTCCTGCCTAACACGCCATTGACTCGTCGTCCGAGGTGCGCATTGCAGTTGCAGGCCCTTCCCTTATCGAAAAAAAGCCTCACGGCGGCTTCACACACACCGACTGCTGATTGGTGCTTGTTCTTAGAGCAGGCCCAATAATGGGCGATTCGACCGACACGTCGACCAGCCAGGTGATGTGGAGGAGAGAGGAAGCCAAGCTTGTCGCTGCTGCTGTCGACGAGCTCAGCACACACTCCAAGATTGCATGCAGTTGCTGGACTCCTCTGGCCACCTCTCATTCGTCAAAGAGGCAAGTATCGGATTTAGTAGAATAAAATATTACTTGATGCAACAAATGAAGAGCCAAGCTTGTTGTACTAGTTGGTCTCTATATATGATATGGCATGTCTAATAGCCAAATGCTTGTCTCAACTATTAAACTTGCTCTTACTCCAGCTAGTAGAACGAATGTGACGGGAAGACAGAGAGAGGCCTGCACGACCGACCGATCAATCGAGCAGGGAATGCACTGATACTGATAGATACGATACGCTTGTGCAATCTGCAGCTGTGGCCGCTGATCATTGCCAGGCCGGCAGCAGGAGGTCGGTGATTTCGTACGGATTTGGGTATGCGAGCTGGCGGCCGCGGCCAGTGGCGCCCAGCAGACAGTGAGCCCCAGCCGGCCAGGCAAGGCAGAACACAGGTCGATTGACTGTACCTCGATTGTTTTTGGCGATCAGATCAATCAAGTACCGGCTGATTTGTCGTTGACACGGCGGGTGACTCGTGCTAAACTAAACAATCTGTCACGGGAGCGCAATCCAAGCTGGACGCCAACAAATCATGGTACAATACTCTCTCCCCCCCCCCCCCCCCGGTGGTTGCACGAATGCTGCCCTGCTAAACAATTCCTATCAATCACAGGTATCAGCCGCTGCGAGGCTATGTACAGCTAATTGCAGCATGCGAATGCGAGCTAAGCTTCCCACGGGAAATCGACGAGCTGGAAAGGAAAACTAGCCTGCCGTCGAATCAAGATAGCCGGGACGCGACGGGACGGGCTGCACGACGTCACCTCACCTCCGCCGACCCTGAATGAATGAATTGATCCGGCGTCGTCCACTCCGGATATGTTTAGTTGAAAAAAAACTTTTCAACTTTTCTAAAACACGCTTCTCAGAAAAATTTCCCTTTAACTCACTTCAACTTTCATATTCATCCCTCTCACAAAACACGCTTCTCCAAAAAAGTTTTTTTCTCCTCCAATCAACTAAACACTACCTCCGTTATGTTATGTTCCGTTACGTCACGTCGGTATGTGGGGCCCTGCCTGCAGCCCAGATTAGTTGAAGGAAGGACGACGACCCGTTGACCCTATTGGCACGCCGCCGACGAGACGCGTGTTTGTGGACTCACCATTACTGACTGACTCGCACGTCGGCCGCCTGCCTTTGCTTTGCCCTTGCATTGCACTCCTACCTGTGTCGGCTGCCTCTGACTGCAAATTATCAAATCGCTTCCCTACTACTAGTAGTAAAGTACTGCTGCTCGTCAAATCATCCACATTATTAGTAACGAATACTGCTAAACCACTTTTTATGTCCTACTCCGTATGACCGCGAAAACTTTTACTATAACAAAAAAAAAAGAAACTTTACAATGCTTGGAAGGTACCATGGGATACTTTTGTGGCTAATTAATGCTAGCCATTGATCTAACTGAATATTTAGCTAAGTATTTATTTTAATAAAAAAAATATTTAGTTAGTATCTCCAGGTACCTTTCTTTGGGTACCTCCTGGTACCTCCTATTTTACCACCGCTGGATATTTGGGAATGGGCGGTTCTTTATTTTTCCAAACATTGTAAAACTCCTCGAAAGGAAAAAAGTTTAGTCAAAGAAAACAACACGAAGCGGGAGAATTCGCTCACAGATTGAGCCCACTAGACAAAAAGGCCCACTAACGCGAAGATTTATTTGGAACATCTCCACCCAAAAAGGCCCACTTATACGAGCCGCGCAATCTCAAAGCCCACCCAAGAGAAAAGTCACTTGCACTCGTCCGTCTCCGTCTCCGCGCGCGCCATCAGCGCTCGCGCAGTTCATCTCCCTCCCTCTCTCGCCCCGGTTGCAGGCTCGCAGGGTCTACCACCACAACAATGGCGCCTGCCCATGGGTGGTCTACCTGTGCTGCTCCTGCTACTGCTGCAAGCAAGAAAAGTCCGGCCCGGCCGGGAGCCGAACTGTTGACGCCTCGACCCAGACCGCCGCCCGGCCGGCGCGGCACGCTACAGACACGCACGCCAGGTGTTCGACGAAACGCTGGCCGGCGGCAGTGCCGATCACCCACCACCATGTCTTAGGAGGAGCTATGCGCGGCCCTACCACTCTGCCTCGTGCTGTTCCCGGTGAATTCCATTCCATCCCATGATTGCGCGCCCACTGCTCGTTCATATCTCACCCCCAACTCGTGCTTTAACCTCTTTTCACCTTGTCCGCGCAGTTGTGCCTCTACAGTGGGATGGCCACTCGGACTCACTCGACCATTTCAAGACCAATTAATTCCGTGTTATCGACACTGACATGACTGTATCTTTCTGGTTGGCGTGCCGGCCCTCATGTCCTCCACTATGCCAGCACAGTGTCTGTGGGCGTCACCCCGTCATCATCCAAGCTCCAAACGGGTGATTCCTCCCCGTGGAGATGCCGAATAAATCCAATCGACTGTCTTTCCAGTGGCGAGCAACATCCTTTTCCAGTGTATAAATTGCACAGCATCCGGGAGCTGGATGATCTCGACTGGAATCGTCCTTTTTCCCCATATTCTTCGACATCAGAATTCACAGTTGAGCTAGCCCGGTTACCACCGTTGGTTCTTCAGCGGTTCAAGGTAAAATACTCCTTAGTGCTACTTCTGTGGTATCAAACGTCTTATACTTTTTAGCTCCTGAATGCTCCACATTGGATGCACTGACGCGCTGCCCCCCCTGCTTGCTTAGGTTTTATCCAGCGCACATGACACAATGCTGACCACGGCTGATATATGCCACTAAACCATGTGGAGGTCAGCTTTTCTGCATCTTTACCTTTGTGCTCGTAAAGTCACTCGCAATAGTTTTCATAATCCAAGTGCTTTCTTGGATGCCTTAACAGCTACCAGCTTACTCTGTAGCTAGTTTGGCATAGGCTGTTCACCATCTCCATCCCAGAACACACACGCACAATGCTGGATTCGTAAATATATATATATATATATATATATATACATATATATATATATACATACATATATATATATATATATATATATATATATATATATACATACATACATATATATATATATATATATATATATATATATATTTTGCAGGAATCTGTTCCTCAATGAACCTGTTGTTGCCTTCGTCGAATGCCCGACAATTCAATCGTCCTCAGTGTCCTTTTACATGTCCAAATCCCACCACGCATGCCTGTCTCCACTTCTCTGTACATTCTTGAAGCTGGGAAAGCAACTTGACGCTGTTAAACAGCGACCTTGCATCACCAAAGTTCTTGCACGCACCTCTCAACATTTGCCTACCTGTCTTTGCAGTAATCGGAGTGCACATAGCCAGTCTGCCTTTTTGCCACGGTGAAATGTTGTTCTCTTAGAAATAGAAACGTTCTACTCCCTTTACTATACACAGATCGGGGTCCGTCGTCCTCATAATTTACTCAGCTTCTGGCAGATAGGGGTTCCAATTAAAGTCAAAATGAATACGTGCTCTGCTGAAAGTTACTGAATGTTTCCGCAAAAAAAAAGAAAGTTACTGAATGGAAATTGTCAAAAGTAAAACAATCAAGGAAAAAGTCCAAAGTACTACCCTGAACTATAAGCAAAGTCTACGTAACCCCCTAAACTATCGTTTGGTTTATTTTACCTCCTAAACTATATCATTTAGCCTATTTTACCCCCTAACATAATTTGTCTTTTTTATTTTCCATGTAGAAGTGTCATATTACGTTCAAATTTTGTGAGATGATAGTAGACATCATAATGCATGGTAGAAAAATATAAAATTATTTTTTGTCATTATTTTGATAGGGTAATAATTTAATAATTAAGTAATCCTTAAGATGCAAAATTATACAAAAACTAATAATGAAAAATTCATAATATATTTTTTCATATACACTATGATGTTTACTACAATCAAGCAAAATTTAAAATTAAAATTCAACTTGTGTATGGAAAAATAAAAAAAAACAATTTATATTAGGGGGTAGAATAGACCAAATTATATAGTTTAGGGGGTAAAATGAACCAAAAGATAGTTTAGGGGGTTATATAGACTTTGCTTATAGTTCAGGGGAGTAATATGGACTTTTTCCAACAATCAACACAACACACACTGAAGGGTTTAAGTCTTTTTTGTTTTTTTTTTGGGGGGGGGGGCTTAATTATGACCAGAGTCAATAATTACTTTGTGTTACATGATGCAAGTAAAATATCTTATCTTGGCCCTTTCCTCTCGCTTCAGCTTTTCACTCGTGGCATCACTTGGAGGAACGGTTGAGAGTTGCTTTCCATCCACAGGCAGCAATACCTATCTGCCTTGACTAACTGCTGTTTCTGCGCACCCTCTATGAGGATCTGTTTCGCAACAAGTGCGCTCTGCACAAAGTGGTAGTGACTTCCAAGAACTTTGCATTTCCCCTGGTCTCACGCGGTGATCTAATTGGCGATAAAGTGGAGTATTTCCATCAGTGAACTTGTCGTTTCAAAAGTAGAATCATGTCACTGTTTTGCTGGTCTATGCTATGGCAACTTTCTAGCACGGTAAGCTTGTTTTCACATACTTGGTTCAAAGCATAAGAAAAGGAAGGTCATCAAAAGTTCGCCTCATCTTTAGGCAGCAACGCGGGAATCAAAAGGAGGTACTATCTTGGAAACAAAGGTTGGCAAACGGGAAAGGTGAGAGAACAAAAAAATCTGAAATGGAGTTCTAGAAGTTGTGGATTTCATTGCCTCAATCCTGTCTTTCTTACGGTAAGTGATCTGTCCAAATCAAATGAGCTGTCTACACTCTGTTGCTTGCTTCACTTCAGATCTGGAAGAGTTTTCCTTGACAATTTTACCATTATGCTGACATTGAATGCTCGTCTAGAAAAAGTAATTGAGATTCTAATAATCATCTCATAAAATTCGCAAAATACTATGGCCTTTTTCATTTTTTGGAGGGGCCTGTGTAAGGTTGTTTTGCTGCTTATCGTGGAGCGGTGTCAGTTTTTATAACCCTGAAGTAGTTTGAGTAGTGAGAACACTCAAAAGCCAATTAAATGGCAAGAACCTTTTCTTCTGAGGCACACTGGACGCCTCAGATCATTGCAATTTACATGATAAAGAAAGAGAAAGGGAAACAGATTCGAGCATCATCATGCTACAATATACGAATCATTAGGCTGCTGTGTATCTACCATACATATCTCATGAGAAGCTGCACAAATCTTCAGTCTCTGGACCAGGGGCAGAGCTTTGTGCTGGACAAAGTAGGCCATGGCCCCGCCTTCCCCCCACTAAATTAGACAAACTCCTTAAGAAATACTTAATTCTAATACCATGCATATTTCTATTAACGAAGGAGTTAATTCTACCACTTAAGCACAAATGCTAATCTGGCCTCATCTCCCCGCATGGTCTTATTGGTAGATTGCTTTTGTTTGGGTTAATTCTAATAGAAGCAGGAAGCTACAGTTAAGAGCGCCCAGGAGTTTATTTGTTTGGTTTCTTCGTCACTTTTGGGGGTTTGCAGATTCTGAAACCAAATCGAATTTTGTATATACATAGATTTTATAATAATGTTTCTCCATCCAGCTGGTCATGCACATTGGGTATTAGTTACTGCATTCTTTTTTCTCTTTTTGATTTTGTACATGATAGTAAGTAGTAGTTTTTTTAAAAAAAAATGAATAGTAAGTAATAGTAACCTACCCTCTGTTTTCCTGTTAATGTTTAGAGCAGTGGTAAAATTAAGATGGCGAAAGGAGGACAGCATGATGGCGCGAAGGACTAGAGAGAACAACTGGGCCCGTTAGTGAGCCACAGCAGGGGGGCAGGAGGACGCATCGCTCACAGCATGTGGGCCCGTTTCTGTTGTGTGGGCCAAGCTGGGCGTTTTACTTGCGTGTGGGACCGGCCTCTCCAGGGCTCAGACACTTCACATGACCGTTGTCCTTGGAGCTTCTTGTGGTGCCACGTGAGCCCCAGAAGTGCACACACACATCCGTCTACTTAGAGCATGTTTAGTAATAGAGACAAGCACTTGTCTAATAGACTAGCCACAATAGACAAGCTGTACAACAATGAGATTTTGCTGGTCTACAAGATAATATTTTACTTATTTAATCTCATTCACTTTCAACAAATCTCGTTTCTCTCTCTTAGCTTTTTCTCCGGTGACTTTGACGGTGCTGCCATCTGTTTCTTTTGGCCCCACATGCATGGTAAACCTTCCCATATATTTACTGCATGCAACATTTAGCATCTTGGAGCGCGTGTTGCGATCGTCGACGGACTCAGCGACAAGCTGCACTCTCTCTCCTACACTCTCTCCTCCAGCTCACCCTGGCCGCTTACGTGTTTGTCGATTCGACGAGTTATTGTACATGCTCTTACGCTGTGCGTTGCATCACACGTACATGTACGTGGAATCTTTCTCTGTCTTTTTATATGATATACTGTACATTTAAAATTTTGCAGTGATATTGAAACTAATGTTTGTTTCACCTTGAGCTACCTCATCCCTGATTTTATATTAGATGTCATCCCTAGAGTCGTAGGAATTTGATTCTTTCAACATATATGATTTTCAAACGGTGGTGTATATACGGAATTAAACTTTTCCACACCATATTAACTCTTGAAAACACAAACACATAGTTAGAAGGGGAAGTCAGTGGCACAACGCCTACAACTTTTCTGTAGCAATCCTTTATCTTCTCCTGGTCGATTTTTTTTTTTGGTAGAGAGTGAAGTTTTCGTGTCCTTTAAGAGTTGCTCGTTTCATAAGCCTCTACAGTCCTTTTTTTTTCCCTTTCAGCCTATATATAGTGGCCGGAGTAGTCAGCAGATGGCGATGTTGTTGACGAAATTTATTTAACGTCTTGCGGTTGGATAGATAGAGTCATAGAGATCACCTAGATTTAGCTAGCTAGCTGCCCCTTTGTTGAAAGTCGGAGGCACCAGGCACGGTTTTGAGCAAACAGATATGAATACGCACTAAATTGGTATAGACAAAACTGAGGTGGTAGGTGTGTGTGTATGTATATGGAGGCTTTCGATTGAAATCCTTGGCCAACGCAATCAAGTAGCTAACAACCACTGGGATCGTCAGAAGAATATATTGCTAATGGTGTGAATCGAAGACAGGGATGCGGTGACAAAAATTTTTTTGAGGAATTGAAAGGATGGATGCTCCTCCTGGCCTGTAGCTGCAGCTGGGTGAATTCGGGTACGGTTCGCCATTGCGCAAGCCGACATGCCCGGCTCACGGTGGATGGACCACAGATTCATCTCGCCATCTTTTTTTCTTTCTTTCTTTCCATCGCTTTTTTGTTTTGTTTTGTGTTGCAGCTTGCTGATGTGAAAGCGAATAATCCGCAAGATATATCGAGATCATGGTCGTTCAATGCACGTTGGACGGTTCAGCAAGGAGAGGGAGGTTACAATAGCTACTACTGCTACTACCAGCTACCACACCGCCTCATCGATCGATTGCCACCGCTACTACTAGATCTAACCGGGCCTGGGATCGGACTTAAATAAAGCCTGCATGGTTCTATCGATCGTGTGGAAGCTTTCAGAATTGATATTCCTTTGCGTGCAAGTGCAATAGATCGAAAATATTCCATGGGATGCCGCCAATTGACGACGTCGTTCAATTGATATTATTCGTTATTGTGCAGCAGCAGCAGCAGGTAGCAAGAAGGAATCAGCAATGGATGATGCATGCTGTGTTTATTTGTGGCCGTCCATTGTGCTACGTACAGCATCAGCTAGCTAACTGTTGACGTCGGAAATTAAAGAAAGACGGAACAAAGGTGAGAGAGATCCTTTATTTGATCCCGCGTGGTCTCTCCCAAACAATATCTACATCCGCGTGCAGCTGTAGAGAGCGTGGCTTTGCTTCTTTAATTTTCTGGATGAAACAAAATAAATGGTCGTTGAGCATGGTACGTTGTTTTCGGCTGTGTGGCTGTGTGGGTGCCAGCACCTTGTCCGATAGATCCCTCTCCTTCCAGATTACAATTTGTTTCACTTTTTTTTTTACTCCAAATTTGACCACTTGCACTACTAAAAAAAATATGTAAACATAGTTAAATTTCAATCATTCTTAAACAACTTTTATTAATACAAACAAACCATAACAAAAAAAAGTGATGTTTTGCTTTTGAAGTATGTTGTGTCATCAGACCTGGAATGACCTAGGTGCCCTCGTGTATGGAGATGGAGTCAGTTGACTGCATTGCATTGCTGATTATACATGGCCAAACGGGCCGGCACGACACGGCACGGCACGGGCACTATTGGGCACGGCACTAAACGGCACGGCACTAAACGGCCCGCCATCCAACCGTGCCGTGCCTCTTAGTGCCACCGTGCCTAACCTCAGGCACTAGCACGACACGAAAGGTACGGTATAGTGCCGTGCCGTGCCAGGAGGCACTATAGTGCCCGTGCCGGCACGAGCACGGAAATTATACAGAAGATTCATAATATCCAGAATTTCAGGAGTATAAAGATAGCAACAAAACAAAAGAGATCAAGGAGACACAGATTTAACAAAAGATGGAGCTTAGTGCAATGGTTGCCTCATTAAAAACCTATCTAGGTAAAACTCACCCTTGTGAGAAACCCTAGACAGGAAAAGAGTACAACCAAGCTCCAATATAGTTCATTACATCAGTGATTCAATGTTCAAATGTTCATGAGCAGAAAGTCCAAGTCCAAAGCCTACTCTAATTATTACAGAGCATTACATAAATAGATCATGAATCAAGCTCAATGCCTTTGAAGGCATCTTCAAGCTCACTGTCCTCGGCAAATTGTTGCAGCCTCAACTCTGCAGCTTCCCAGTCCTTGATGCAGGTGAGCATCTCCACCATCTCCGGCTTGAGCTTCCTTCGACGCTCCTCGATGATCCTGCCAGTCATGCTAAAGGTAGACTCTGATGATATAGTAGAAACAGGACATGTTAAGATGTCTTTAGCCATGATAGAGAGGACTGGATAAGTAAGTTTATGCTGATGCCACCAATTCAGAATGTTAAAGTCATCAGAAAGATGGTTGACAGTGTCACAGTCTAAATATGAGACAAGTTCAGAAGCATTAGAAGCAGAAGCAGATGAAGTCACTGCATGCAAAAGAGAAGTTGCAGATGTATCTCTAGACATGGTAAAAGAACCAGAGATAGAGGAAGTGCTACCACACACAGCAGAACCTGCATCATCATCATATATTTCATCCCAAGCAGTCCTTGACTTACCAGGAGGCTGAGGAGGGTCATTTCTCTTCAATCTAACTGCACCAAACTTAGCATCATATTTGTTATACACATCAGTCAACCTAGCTCTAGTTTCAACTTGGTAAGTAGAATAATCTGTACTGGTGAGAGCACCCAACCTTCTAAGCACCCTATTAAAACCTTTCATTTTAGCTCTAGGGTCCAAGATGAATGCAAAAGAATAAAGCACAGGTATGTCTCTCCAGTATTTCATATATTTATCAATCATTGGTTGAATAACAGATCTGATGTGCACATCATTAGAATAGTTTTGCAAGTGCAGAGCTATCTTAAGAAGATGATGCATCATAAGTGGTGATGTGGGATAATAGACACCAGATAAGTCAACAGTTGCATTATAAAACAATTCAAGAAATGCAGTAACTTTCTGTGCCCTCAACCAATGCTCATCAGTTAACAGCAAGCCCTCACCTTCAGCCCTAGGGTACTGAGCATGGATGAAAGTAGTGAAAGGGACCTTATGAGGAAACAAATGCTTAAGCATTAGATAGGTAGAATTCCACCTAACATCCATATCAAGCTGAAACTTTCTAGGTGTGGCATTAGTTGCAATGCAGTAGCTTTTATATGCAGCAATTCTTTGATTAGATGAATTGATCCATGATATAGCAGTTCTAAATGTTTCAATCAAAGGCTTAAGAGAAGTGAGAGCCTCCTTAACAATCAGATTAATGATATGACATGCACAACGCTGATGCAAAAACATACTATTAGCAGCTTCAGAATCATCATTATCAGGAACTTGAATGCCAAGGTATTTAGACAGGATTGGTCTCATCTTTTGCATGGCAGAGACATTAGATGAAGCATTGTCTAGTGTAACAGCAAACACCTTCTCAGTCAAACCATACTCATCAATAACAGAAGTAACACGTTCAGCAATGTTTTGTCCACTATGGCACACATCAATAAGAACTAGACCAAGCACCCTTTTCTCTAGTTGCCAATCAGAATTAATATAGTGTGCAACAACACTAAGATAATCCTCTTTGGCATTACCAGACCAAATATCAGATGTCAAACACACAGCATTAACAGAGGACTTGAAAGTTTCAATCAGATTAGCCTTGCACTCATTGAAGTACTTGCTTATATCTCTAGTGGTGGTTTGCCTAGAAACTTTAGCATATCTAGGGTTATGGGCAATTTTAATGTATTCTTCAAAAGCCGCAGATTCACCAATAGAGATAGGGACATCAAGTCTAGCTATCAAACGAACAAGCTGAGTACGAGCAACCAGAGGACAATAGTCCCAAGCACGAACACTACCATCAGGATTAAAGGTAATCTGAGACTGAGTCAAGCGAAACTTCTCACGCCTCTTAACACAAGCAACAATGTGGCGAGAAAGGTGACCAGTACCACCTCTGGAAGAACCAGAGTACACCTTCGAGCAATGGAGGCATTTGGCACCAGTCCTTACCCTCTTACCATTGACGATCGTGTAAAGTTTCTCGAAATCATCCCAAACAGGAGAGGTAGAGGGACGTGTGCGTTTACCGGTGTTGCCGCCGTCCGGCAGAGGCTCAGGCTCAGGTAGCTCATCATCGCCGTCTGCGTCGACGATGATGGGAGCATCTCTGCCGAATAGAAACTCCCGGTCCTCGCACAAGTCATCCTCGTCGTCATCTCCGGCCAGCCCGCACCCCCGTCTCTCATCGTTCATGTCGATCTCGACCGTCTCCTCGTCGGACGACATCGTCAGCCGCCAATGACTTGGTCCCTCAACGGCTGCCAAAGAAACAAAGAGAGAACAGATCTAGGGTTAGGGTTCGTACCACACAGAAACGAAGAGAGACCAGATCTAGGGTTAGGGTTCATACCTTTGCAGCCGGAGCACCAAAGTCGTCGGCGGCGATGACGATGGCCGGAAGCCGAGTGGTCCCTCAACGGATCTAGATCCGGAGCACCAGCAGGGACAAACAAGATCTAGGATTAAAGTTCGTACCACACAGAAGCGAGGAGAGACCAGATCTAGGGTTAGGGTTCATACCTTTGCAGCCGGAGCACCAAAGTCGTCGGCGGCGATGACGATGGCCGGAAGCCGAGTGGTCCCTCAACGGATCTAGATCCGGAGCACCAGCAGGGACATCGCAGGACGGCGTCGGCGACGAGGACGAGGACGAGGACGACAACGAAAGGATGTAGCTACATCTTCTGTTACAAATCGAGATCAGGGTGGTAGATGGCCGTGCCGTGTGCCAGTGCCGGCCACCGGCGGCGCGAGGCCACCGGAGATCTAGAGAAGAGAGCACTGGAGAGGGATGAGAGCGGAGACGGATGAGAGCGCAGCCGCCGCTGCGAGTCGTGCGAGAGAGAGGGGAGGGGAGGGAAATGAATTAGGGTTAGCGCGCGACGGATGAGAGCGACGGCGACGGCTTTTATAGGGCGCCTCCCGACGATCGGATCCAACGGTCGGGAGGCGCCCTCGCGCCGATCCGACGGCTCAGGCGTGCCTAGGCCGTGCCGCCTGCGGGCCGAGGCCGTGCCGGCCATTTAAGCGGCCCGTGCCCGTGCTAGTGCCGCGGGCCGGCTCTGCGGCCCAGGCACGGCACTGGGCCGGGCACGGGCACGGCACTAGCCCGATGGCAATCGGGCCGTGTCGTGTTCGGGCCGTGCCATTTCGGGCCGTGCTAGTGCCAGCCCAGCGGGCCGAGCCCGTTTGGCCATCTATATTGCTGATTGCATGATGGTGGACGCGCGCGCGCGCGTGCGCTTGGATCGGACGGAGCTCAGGGCTAGCCTGCCACCAGTAGTTGCAGCTGGTCCTCATATATATATGGCACGGCCATGTGCATTCGATGCCTAAGCGCTGTCGTTGCTAGTTAATGCACGCGTACGTACGTACGTACGTACACGAGCGAGAGAGGACTGGGTGGATCGGAGGAGAAGAGACAGACGACCCATGGAATGCGATGTCGATGGATTTAGCTTGCCCCGCCCATCGATCATCTACCTGTTCTTGTAGTGTGATCGATCGAGTTCACCCGTGTGTCCGTCTCAGGCTGGACCGCTTTCGATCAGCCAGGAAATTATTATGCATATGCATGGGCCTGGCTGTGCCTGTATGGCTGGCTGTATGTATGTGGAGTAAGCTAGGTACGTAGGTAGGTAGATATAGGTTGGCACCCAGTGCAGCGTGCGGTGCGCCGGCATGTATACGTAGTACTGCCTAGTACTCCTCCAGCTGCTGCTGCTTGATAGATAATCATGCACGCATCAGGTGTACTCGTCAGTGTATCTACTGTATATATATGTGTGTGCAAATGCAGCATATGTATGCATGGGCACTGTCTGTTTATATATATTATTGTATTACGTGTGTGTTCAAGTGGATCTCGATCTCAGTTAATAGTTTAATTTGTCGTCCCCGGGCGGCCCGTGCACAATTAATAGTTAAGTAGTACTAAGTACGTAGCTAGGACTAGCATGAGATGTAACAGGCATTCCGCTGTGGGCGAAGACTCGATGCATGGGCGATTCGGCATGCATGCATGCGTTGCATTTTAATGGAGCGCAGTGGAGTAATTAATTAATTTCCATATAACTGATCAGATCCGCTGTGTGCGAAGACTCGGTGGGGGGCACCCTCGTAATTTTCCCCACCACACCACAGCAGCGAGAGATCGCCGTGGCGGGCCCGGGCTGTCCCCCCGACCGACCCCGAGGCAGGCCCATGTCCAAAGCGTGGTGAGTGAGAAGAGAGCCCATCCAATACAACTCCTGCCTGCCCTGTAGCTCTCATTCACCTCTCCATCGTCTTGCTTGTGTTTGCCTGCTGGCTCTGCTTGCTTGCCCACCTCGATCGATCCTTCAATTCCAATCCAATCCATGGCCACGAGGCCTTATTATAGACCCCGCCCCCCTAGCTACCTAGCCTCCCTGCTAGCTACCACCGGCCATGTATCCTGCTCCTTCGATTATTAGCTGCTTCGTTCTCCATCAGTTCTTCTTCACCAGGAAGCTAGTGGAGGACTCCAAAGGGATCGCATTGATCTATGCATCTTTGTTCCTTCGCCGCCGCCGTCGTGCATGACGCAGCGGCTGCACGCGCGAGGATCATCGGACAAGATCGGTGCAATCCCTTTGGAATTTTCCACTTGCGCCTCCGCAATACGCACGCCCGCCCTCGGTACCCGCGCCGCCGCCGCAGCCTCCTCGATCTGCGAGCCCAATCTCTCACGGTTGCCCGCACCGGCCGGTAGGGTTCGAGAGAGAGAGAGCCCTCAATTAATCAGATGCTTTAATTTCGTGACGTGATGAGGTAAGTACTAATTTGATTTCCGGAGACTTTTTCGAAAGATAAATTTTCGGAGACTATATATACTACTAGTATATATGCTCCATATAATAAATAGTTTGATCCGTTGGCAGACGAGGGAGGGAGAGAGTGATTGCTCATATGATGATCTGATTATCGCAGATGTTTGATGCATGCTCGGTTTTCCTCTTTGATTATGAAATTCGAGACAAAACAATTTTGCTCATCACATATGTAGTACAGCCTTGAGACTAGATGAACTGCTTGTTTGGGACGATCGGCATAATATTCCTTTCCTTCGTGGAAGTGGTGATAAAATGTGAAGAGAACGATAGTGGGCCGGGGGAAGATAAGAAACGTGGGGATTCAGTTTTGCATCAACTTTTGCGAGAAAAATCTTAAGCATGATATATAGATGCTGCCAATTCGCATCTTCTCTTGCTCCTTTTCTTGGTCGGTCATCAGCGATATGCTGGTGGGCTAGCCGCTGATCATCATCATCTATATATCAATTCCCTTCCTTCGCTCGTTTGGTATCTCGCAACTGATTGCATATAAGCCCTTGAAATTCGCCATCTTTCTCTTTCAGAATACATGTATATGTGTAGCAGACCATAACACCCCTCCCGCAGCCATTGAACAAGGTTTGAGCTAGCGAATCAAAACAGTTTCGGATATGAAGGAGGAGGACTTTAGTTTTAAACTTAAAGGATGAGTCAACAATCAACATGAATCGCAAGCGAGTGTGGACGTAGATAGGCAGGTGCCTTCTTCTGGACATATTATTCTTAATCACATGAACATACAGCATTTTTAATAGAAATAATTGCGTTGAGACCGAAAAACTATATTAATTAAGAGTATAGTAGCGGATCCTTTTCTTTTTGCCAGTTAGGGTAAAAGATGGAAAGCAAAGCCCAGAGAGAGGAGACAGGTCCATTTATGAGAGGATTGAATATGCCTGCTGCAGCGGTCACTGCACTGCATGATGCATAGTAGTAGGAGTATTATCTTGCTTGCTTCCATGGAGCATCCATCGATCTCTTGTCTGTGTCCTTTTCTCCTTTGTCCAAATATATGCCGACCTTATTCCTCAGACACTACTGTACGTCGTCACTGCATTGCACAATGCATATCTTAATTTAATTTATTGCCCAGCTGCACGTCTCTGATCGATCGATCGATGGGATGCATGCATGATACTTTACGATGGATAATCTAGTAAGAGCGCGCGAGAAGAATAAATTATCTAGTGTATATGTAGTGTCACGCGCGCGGATGATCATTTCATGCATTTTATTATACACGCGGTACGGTGATGGCATCACCTGAAACAAGTCAGTCTGGTAGGTGCTTCTTAAGAATAATAATAGTAAATGTTTATCATAAGTACTCGATTCATCATAGTAAGGATAGCTAGCTAGTGTGGATAGATCTATAAGTGTACACAACACATGGTCGATTTTTTTAGTAGGGCTTTGGGAGCCTCTCCTGCTGTGGTGGAAGAGTCGTAGTAGCAGAAAGTGCAGCTACTCTGAAAAAAACTGCAGCTAGGAAGAAAGGTTTCTACTGTGATTTGTCATTGAGTGCTGTGGTTATTAATTACAATCTAATTAATGGTTTTGTTAACTAATTAAAGGAGCTCCACAGGTGCAGCTATGAAGCGAAAGGTAGCCTCCACAGACCACAAAATTAAGCAGCGTGCATTGTGCCATCCTCCCTCTCCGTGCACCCTTGGTAATAATCTCATGCGCTATGTACTTATAAATATAGCATGAGAGTTAAACATGTACTTTCTCCGTCCTAAAATAAATACAATTCCAGATATATAGGTAGAATTGTATTTTGCTAAATTAAAATTATGATTGTGTTTTTTTTCTATATTTTTCATCATGCATAATAGAGTAAGAGAAAAAAGAAAATCGATGGCTGAATCGATATTTACCTGGAGGTGGGAGTAGCTGGGTGTGAATTATATAGCTCTGTGGTCTGTCGATGATGATGTAGAGACAGAATCGAGCAAGCAGGCACTGCACCTGCACCTGCACGCGATCGACAAAGATTCCCCGAAAATACACTGTTCACCAAAAAAACACTGTAGATGAATAGTGATATGTGAGTAGAAGAGGTGGGATGAATAGGGAAAAGTTGGATGAATAGTGAATTTTTGGGGAATCTTTGGGAAACTAAACGGGGCCTAAGTTGTGCTGGAGGACGAAGCTGGTTGGTACGTACGCACGACTGAGGGCATGTCTCAGTGTCTGCCCGCCCGGCATTTTTACTGTGCGCATGCACGCTGGCTGGAACAAACAAACTTGAATGCAGCAGAGCAGGGTTTCAGCTATGGATTGATTTTGGAGCAATGGATAAAGAATTTGGTACATGGATGACTCATTGGGCCGGCCTGTTACTGTAGCAGTACCGGGCCTGTCTAATCCCTCCCAATGGGCCTTGGGATATACTAGGCCCAGCCAAGTTGGTTACGAACGACTCTTGGCCCAGCCAGGTTGCGCCTGATTCATTAGTTAGTTTTCCATTTTCCGTTCTGAAACTGAACTTTCTTTTATCTCAAAAAAAAAAAAACTGAACTTTCTTTGTTGCTTTGTGGCGTTGCTTTGGAGCAGAGAGGGATGTCGATATAGATGATGGAGAGGAGAGGGCGTGGCGGCCATGCGACGCGGATCCATGGATCGATTCGGGGGCAAGCATGCATGCATGATGATTCATATAAAAGATGAGATATTCAGATCATCTCATCAAAGGCAAGGTGTAATGGTTGAATCATCAATGGAAGGAAGGGAAGGAACACGATGGCAGATTGGGGAGGAGGAGGAGGACCAGAGGAGTAGCGGCGGCCGTCGCTGTTGGTTGGTATCTTGCGGTGGCCTTATCCTGCGCGTGTGGCCGCACTTATCCATTCAATCCTTCACCGGTTTTGTGGGTGGCCCTGCCTGCCTGCTGGGTGGATCGATGCCCCACCACTGGCCTGCCATGCCAAACCATCCTCTCCTCTCCTCCTCTGGGATCATCGATCAAGACTTGTCGCCTCAATTGCTGACTTTGTACCGGTCAATTGCTGCCGAGGGTTTGAATGCAGATGGAGCTCGATGATTTTCCACCGTCGTCAGGTAGCACTAGTAGGCTGCAAGTGAAACAATGCATGGGCCTGGCCTGGTGCGAGAGCTCCAAAGCATGGCTTTGCATTGCTAATAAAGCAGCATGCGATCGTTCCCTAAGATAAGCTAGCTCTCCGATATCTATCCTCCCAGGCCCCAGCTGCTGCTGCTGCTAATCTATAGCTGCTAGACACCATCTTTTTGAACGAACAAGCTAGACACCATCAATGCTGTGTTTCGATTGGGGAGAGAAAAATACTTTTTTTTTAAACAGAGATGCGTGTTATGTGAGAGGGATGAATAGGAAACGTGAAAAAGAAATTTTTAGAGACGGGACAGCCATTTGGTTTCCACGACGACAGCGCCTCCTACCGCGCCCATGACCGTTTGTCCGCCGGCCGGGGCAACTTGTTGGCCGGCCGGGCTACTGTGACTTGCGATGTCGAGGTGTCGCGGCCGCCCATCCATATATGACTCCATAGAGAGCATGCAGGAACGCACGCATGATTGGCCAACAAGTGGTGGCCAAGGCGCGCGCGGCAGCCACTCGATCGATCGATCCATCCGGTGCGCGGCGCGAGAACGGACGTACTACGTGATCTGCCCTGCCGAATCAACGCATCGAAAGGGACGCTAGCTGGCTACTTGGGAATAATCGCGCGTATTATTCATTCACAGGGAGAGGATGGGAGGCGCGAATATATCTCCCTTCCCTTCGATCCATCCGATCATCGACTACTCGTACGTCGTGGTCGTGGGCAAAAATAAAGAGAGATCGATCGCATCGGATCGGATATTTTCCTGCTGGCGTCGGTCGGTCGGTGAAATAATTCACCATGCAATGCAATGCAATGCAATGCTATCTGTAAGCTTCATGTTTATCGCACGCTCGCCAGTTTAATTTTGAGATCGATAAGCAAAAGCGTCATTCCTGTTTTGACTTCTGGGTATCTAGTCAGATCAGAGCGCCACCTAATTGCTGCTGGAACCCAACAGAAACAAGGACCGATCGATCCATCCATCGAGCTAACAAATGCATGGCAGCAGGTTTAATTTGTGTGAGGCGCGGGAGAGACGATATTATTATGCTAATTAATATTCAAGGGCACGAGATCGCATTGTTTCGCTTCGTTGTTGGGTTCGTAACCTTATTAATAAGGTAGTCATAATGTTCATCATGCCACCGTACCATGCACGGCCTATCTCAGAATCTCTACAGAGCCAATGCATGACCAACACTAATCTAGTAATCTGCAATATCCGAGTCGACGCACATATGAGGTCCACTATATTTTTATGAGGGGTCCACTATTTTTTTTGTGAGGATGAATAATATGTGGGAGATACTTAAGACTAATGGTGTTATATTTGTCAATAAAAGTATTCTCACAATACCTTAGAATTATATAAAGTATTAGCCAAAGTGTTACCATTCCAATGTCCTAGTGGAACCTATCTTTGAGAGAATCATGTGCGTGTGGGTTTAATTTTTTTTCTTCTACCAACCGCTACTAAATGAACCGTTTAGTACTGACTGTAACCGGAAACGTAGTATCGGTTGTCATAACTGGTACTAACAGGGGTCCACCAGCCGGTACTAATTCTTCGTTTTTTTTTGGTGAGTCTGAATTATGGAATGTTTGTATGATCATTAAAGCCGCCCTTGTTGAGATCCTTGAGGTGAGAGTAAGTAGCTAATGACTAAATTTGAGCAGGGTGCTAGATAAAACTATAGCTAAGCTTTGGGTGGGATCCAAACAGATTGTGACCTAAAATTTAGTTGGGTAGATCGGGTATTAGGAATCTACAACCTTACCATATATTGTGACGGCTTCTGATTAGTTTTATTTGACATGATTGTGTGGCAGGTGGAGCAGGGTGTGGTGGCAGGTGGGGCAGGGTGGATGGGGACAGGCGCGTGGATCGGCAACTGGCCGGGTAGCGACAGCCCACCGCCCGCCCTTCCTTCCTTCCTTCCTTCCTTCCTTGCAGCCGCGGATGGATTGGAATTATAGATGGCCAAACGGGCTCGGCCCGCTGGGCTGGCACTAGCACGGCCCGAAATGGCACGGCCCGAACACGACACGGCCCGATTGCCATCGGGCTAGTGCCGTGCCCGTGCCCGGCCCAGTGCCGTGCCTGGGCCGCAGAGCCGGCCCGCGGCACTAGCACGGGCACGGGCCGCTTAAATGGCCGGCACGGCCTCGGCCCGCAGGCGGCACGGCCTAGGCACGCCTGAGCCGTCGGATCGGCGCGAGGGCGCCTCCCGACCGTTGGATCCGATCGTCGGGAGGCGCCCTATAAAAGCCGTCGCCGTCGCTCTCATCCGTCGCGCGCTAACCCTAATTCATTTCCCTCCCCTCCCCTCTCTCTCGCACGACTCGCAGCGGCGGCTGCGCTCTCATCCGTCTCCGCTCTCATCCCTCTCCAGTGCTCTCTTCTCTAGATCTCCGGTGGCCTCGCGCCGCCGGTGGCCGGCACTGGCACACGGCACGGCCATCTACCACCCTGATCTCGATTTGTAACAGAAGATGTAGCTACATCCTTTCGTTGTCGTCCTCGTCCTCGTCCTCGTCGCCGACGCCGTCCTGCGATGTCCCTGCTGGTGCTCCGGATCTAGATCCGTTGAGGGACCACTCGGCTTCCGGCCATCGTCATCGCCGCCGACGACTTTGGTGCTCCGGCTGCAAAGGTATGAACCCTAACCCTAGATCTGGTCTCTCCTCGCTTCTGTGTGGTACGAACTTTAATCCTAGATCTTGTTTGTCCCTGCTGGTGCTCCGGATCTAGATCCGTTGAGGGACCACTCGGCTTCCGGCCATCGTCATCGCCGCCGACGACTTTGGTGCTCCGGCTGCAAAGGTATGAACCCTAACCCTAGATCTGGTCTCTCTTCGTTTCTGTGTGGTACGAACCCTAACCCTAGATCTGTTCTCTCTTTGTTTCTTTGGCAGCCGTTGAGGGACCAAGTCATTGGCGGCTGACGATGTCGTCCGACGAGGAGACGGTCGAGATCGACATGAACGATGAGAGACGGGGGTGCGGGCTGGCCGGAGATGACGACGAGGATGACTTGTGCGAGGACCGGGAGTTTCTATTCGGCAGAGATGCTCCCATCATCGTCGACGCAGACGGCGATGATGAGCTACCTGAGCCTGAGCCTCTGCCGGACGGCGGCAACACCGGTAAACGCACACGTCCCTCTACCTCTCCTGTTTGGGATGATTTCGAGAAACTTTACACGATCGTCAATGGTAAGCGGGTAAGGACTGGTGCCAAATGCCTCCATTGCTCGAAGGTGTACTCTGGTTCTTCCAGAGGTGGTACTGGTCACCTTTCTCGCCACATTGTTGCTTGTGTTAAGAGGCGTGAGAAGTTTCGCTTGACTCAGTCTCAGATTACCTTTAATCCTGATGGTAGTGTTCGTGCTTGGGACTATTGTCCTCTGGTTGCTCGTACTCAGCTTGTTCGTTTGATAGCTAGACTTGATGTCCCTATCTCTATTGGTGAATCTGCGGCTTTTGAAGAATACATTAAAATTGCCCATAACCCTAGATATGCTAAAGTTTCTAGGCAAACCACCACTAGAGATATAAGCAAGTACTTCAATGAGTGCAAGGCTAATCTGATTGAAACTTTCAAGTCCTCTGTTAATGCTGTGTGTTTGACATCTGATATTTGGTCTGGTAATGCCAAAGAGGATTATCTTAGTGTTGTTGCACACTATATTAATTCTGATTGGCAACTAGAGAAAAGGGTGCTTGGTCTAGTTCTTATTGATGTGTGCCATAGTGGACAAAACATTGCTGAACGTGTTACTTCTGTTATTGATGAGTATGGTTTGACTGAGAAGGTGTTTGCTGTTACACTAGACAATGCTTCATCTAATGTCTCTGCCATGCAAAAGATGAGACCAATCCTGTCTAAATACCTTGGCATTCAAGTTCCTGATAATGATGATTCTGAAGCTGCTAATAGTATGTTTTTGCATCAGCGTTGTGCATGTCATATCATTAATCTGATTGTTAAGGAGGCTCTCACTTCTCTTAAGCCTTTGATTGAAACATTTAGAACTGCTATATCATGGATCAATTCATCTAATCAAAGAATTGCTGCATATAAAAGCTACTGCATTGCAACTAATGCCACACCTAGAAAGTTTCAGCTTGATATGGATGTTAGGTGGAATTCTACCTATCTAATGCTTAAGCATTTGTTTCCTCATAAGGTCCCTTTCACTACTTTCATCCATGCTCAGTACCCTAGGGCTGAAGGTGAGGGCTTGCTGTTAACTGATGAGCATTGGTTGAGGGCACAGAAAGTTACTGCATTTCTTGAATTGTTTTATAATGCAACTGTTGACTTATCTGGTGTCTATTATCCCACATCACCACTTATGATGCATCATCTTCTTAAGATAGCTCTGCACTTGCAAAACTATTCTAATGATGTGCACATCAGATCTGTTATTCAACCAATGATTGATAAATATATGAAATACTGGAGAGACATACCTGTGCTTTATTCTTTTGCATTCATCTTGGACCCTAGAGCTAAAATGAAAGGTTTTAATAGGGTGCTTAGAAGGTTGGGTGCTCTCACCAGTACAGATTATTCTACTTACCAAGTTGAAACTAGAGCTAGGTTGACTGATGTGTATAACAAATATGATGCTAAGTTTGGTGCAGTTAGATTGAAGAGAAATGACCCTCCTCAGCCTCCTGGTAAGTCAAGGACTGCTTGGGATGAAATATATGATGATGATGCAGGTTCTGCTGTGTGTGGTAGCACTTCCTCTATCTCTGGTTCTTTTACCATGTCTAGAGATACATCTGCAACTTCTCTTTTGCATGCAGTGACTTCATCTGCTTCTGCTTCTAATGCTTCTGAACTTGTCTCATATTTAGACTGTGACACTGTCAACCATCTTTCTGATGACTTTAACATTCTGAATTGGTGGCATCAGCATAAACTTACTTATCCAGTCCTCTCTATCATGGCTAAAGACATCTTAACATGTCCTGTTTCTACTATATCATCAGAGTCTACCTTTAGCATGACTGGCAGGATCATCGAGGAGCGTCGAAGGAAGCTCAAGCCGGAGATGGTGGAGATGCTCACCTGCATCAAGGACTGGGAAGCTGCAGAGTTGAGGCTGCAACAATTTGCCGAGGACAGTGAGCTTGAAGATGCCTTCAAAGGCATTGAGCTTGATTCATGATCTATTTATGTAATGCTCTGTAATAATTAGAGTAGGCTTTGGACTTGGACTTTCTGCTCATGAACATTTGAACATTGAATCACTGATGTAATGAACTATATTGGAGCTTGGTTGTACTCTTTTCCTGTCTAGGGTTTCTCACAAGGGTGAGTTTTACCTAGATAGGTTTTTAATGAGGCAACCATTGCACTAAGCTCCATCTTTTGTTAAATCTGTGTCTCCTTGATCTCTTTTGTTTTGTTGCTATCTTTATACTCCTGAAATTCTGGATATTATGAATCTTCTGTATAATTTCCGTGCTCGTGCCGGCACGGGCACTATAGTGCCTCCTGGCACGGCACGGCACTATACCGTACCTTTCGTGTCGTGCTAGTGCCTGAGGTTAGGCACGGTGGCACTAAGAGGCACGGCACGGTTGGATGGCGGGCCGTTTAGTGCCGTGCCGTTTAGTGCCGTGCCCAATAGTGCCCGTGCCGTGCCGTGTCGTGCCGGCCCGTTTGGCCATGTATAATTGGAATTGGATTGGATGGGCCGTCCCGTGTGTGCCTGTCGTCCGCGGCTGGCGGCAACGACGAAACCAACAGCAAAACAAACGGAGGAAATCGGGGCCGCCGCCGTTGGCCCGCGAGCGAGCGATCTTTTCGTCGGCCGCGCGGACTAGGCAAAAATCTTATCGCCGCGCCGCTTGCTTCGTCTCGTCTGCACCCAGCGCTCTCTCTCTCGTCACCTCGTCGCCTCCCTTCCCCTCCGCTCGTGTAGGAGGGGCCAAGCCAAGCAACCCAACCGCCCGCGTCATCTTATCTTCCTCCTCCCATCATCTCATCTATCGTCTCCTATCCCTTTTGTTTCTCTCTCCTCTCCCCATCTTTTCTGAAGCCTGCCCATGTCCGTCGCGCCGCGCGTGCTCCTGCCTAGCTCGCACGATTCGACCTCCGCCGCCCGCACCTCCTCCGCCGCCCGCGCTAGCAGAGGAGGACACAGGGCGTTCCGGTCCGGTGGTGATCGGAAAAGCCAGCATCGACAGACAGCTAATAATTCGTCGCGAGTTGGTTTGGTTCGTTACATGCATGGATGGCAAGGAACTCATCTCACCGTCCGACCTCCAGTCATTCTACAACCAGCAGCAGCAGCAGCACCACCACCACCAGCAGCAGCAGCAGCAGCAGCAGGCGTCGTCCCTCGCCGCCGCCGGCGGCGGAGGCTCCCAGCAGCGTAGCCCCTCGTCCCTGGCCGCCGGGGTGCACTCGATCATCCGCCCCATGCCAAACATGCCCAACATGAACATGAGCGCCACCGCGATCCTCAACTCCATCGGCGCCATGCCCATGCACCAGTTCCAGATGGACCCGCCGCCATTGCTGCACAACAACAACGCCAACATGGCAGTCTCCGCCTCCGCCTCCGCCACCGTGCCGCCACCAGCTCCCCCGCCGCCACCCGCCGAGCAGCAGCAGCAGCCCGTCAAGCGCAAGAGAGGGAGGCCGCGCAAGTACGGGCCCGACGGCACCATGAAGGCGGCGCAGCACCAGCAACACCACCTGGTCACCGCGCCGCCGAGGATGGGCTCCTCCACCTTGTCAGGAGGAGCCGACATGCTATCCCAGGGGATGGACAAGAAGCGCCGTGGCCGCCCGCCGGGCACCGGGAAGAAGCACCACACGTCGCCCTCCTCTTCTCTAGGTAATTATATTACAACTGGACCCGCTGCAACGAATTGAATTTCCTTGCACGCCCTAGTCACTCTTGTATACCAATAAATAAATACTCCTACATAGTAGATTAGTTTCCCCCACAAATCTTAAATTTTTATTGACTTATTAAAAGCTTTTTGTGATGCTTTTTTTCAACTTTATTTATTTAGGTCTGTTTGATATGTACATACTACATGTATTTGTTACAAACATATATATGGATGCTCTGCTACCTGCTTGGTGTACGTCAGGTTTCATTTTTGTGATGCCAAAATTGCAGAAAACCTGAATTGTACCTTTCTTTATCTAACCACCAGTTGGAGAATCATTCTGTGGTCTCAGAATTTGTAGGGTTTGCTTTCTGCCTTTTCCTTCCGCCTTTTCTTTCTGCCTCTGTATGTATGTATCCAGCCAGCACCAGCAGAGCCTGCAAACATAGAGCGGCGGTGTTCTTTACTGTTATCCTCTGAATAACTTGAAACACCTCGAAAAACCCATGTCAAGCTCAGCTACAGACCAATGTCCATTCGTTGCATGGATGCAGAACATGTCCGCCTTGCTTAGCCATCTGCGAAACAGGCAACTGAAAAACACGTTTTGTCAGCCAACTCAGAAATCAATGATGAAATAAGCCAGGGGAGAAACTGAAAGATAACGATCTCTTTCTGTCGCAGTGTCACCTGATCATGACTTGTATTTCTCGTTCCAGGCAATGCGTTCGCTGGTTCAGCCGGAACGAGCTTCACTCCGCACATCATCACGGCGTCTCCTTCAGAGGTGAGCGCGCAATGCATATCTCTGCACTTCCTGCTCTTGATGTTTCAAGAAAATGCAGCTTTCCTGTTGTTTCCCCCTTTGACCGTCACCGTTGGCTTTACCAGGATGTCGCGGCAAAGATTGCTGATTTCGCGAAACAATCATCAAGGGCAGTGTGCGTCCTCTCGGCGATGGGCTCCGTGTCCAGGGTCGTCCTTCGCCACCCAGGAGACGCCTCTCCCATGTCAAGGGTTCACACGTCGCAGCCTTACAAGAATCCAGCCATCTACGAGGTATATATGTATATGCTTGTATATGTGCTGCAAACGGTTCCAGTGCTTAAACTGGTAGCCATGATGTGCTACGAGGTACTGAATTTTATTGACTCACCATGATGTGCTTGATGGCAGGGGTTCTATGAAATCCTGAGCCTAACCGGCTCTTACAACCTGGCCGAGGGCTCACAAGGCCAACAAATCGGCGGGCTTAGCGTCACGCTCTGCAGCCCCGAGAGGAATGTGATTGGAGGTGTTTTGGGCGGATCACTGGTAGCTGCAAGTACCGTGCAGGTACGCTGCCAAATGTTTTTTTTTTCTTTCTTTCTAAGTGACTTGTTACTGAATTAGTGCTCAAACATGAATGGTTGGTTGGCCTGTGCAGGTGGTACTGGGGAGCTTTCACCAGGCAGGGTCGAGATCAAAGTCGAAGAAAGCAGCGAAGCAGGCCAACTTCAGCCCGGACTCGCTCACCGGCGGCGGCGGCGGCGGGCAAGAGGCGTCGCCCAGCTCTGGGCAACACAACCAACAAAATCTAACGCCACCCTCTGTAACAGGAGGGTGGTCGACCTCCGGGATATTTGACACCAGAAGTTCCAGCATTGATATCAACTCATCTAGAGGCTAGCTCATTTGTCGATAATTCCAGCTCTCGAGAATTTTCTGTTTGCACCAAGAATTACCCAAACCATACTTCGAAATAGCTTATTCGGTTCTTTTGAGTAAATTGTTATAGGATTCACTAGGCATCGCTCAATGTTGCGAGTTGTTTTCTTGCTTATATCGAATCCGAGAATTCAATGCATCCTGGATGTAGATTCTGTGACAATTGCTTATTCCGCAGCTAAGAAATTCAGCAAACACCATAACACGTAGTAGCATTATTATACGATGGGATGAGGCACTCAGAATTCAGAACAGTATGTATACAGATGATAACCAGTAGCGAAAAAAAAAAAACAGGCTATGCATAACACAACTGAATGATAGCCTTCCCGTCCGGCCACAAGATCTCTAGACCTCCAAAAGCTTCTGGATGTTATTCTGCAGAAACGAAGTCAACCTGGTGAATCACCGTGTTCGTGCAGAAAATGAACAAGAGCAGACTTTGCACTAAACCGTCACCTCAATGCTAAGCGGCGAGCTGGTTGGTGCATATCTGCCCACGACGTGCCCATCTTTGTCAACTAAAAACTTCGTGAAGTTCCATTTGATGCGCTCTCCAAACAGTCCGCCTTTCTCTGATTTCAGAAACTTGTACAATGGAGCAACATTGCTGCCATTCACATCAACCTGCTCGACAACTCTGGGTGTATTTATATCAAAACCGTTCCTGTCTGATTTGATGCTAGCACTGAAAAGAAAAGTGCTTCACTCGATATACCTTGCCAAAAATTGGATACTCTGCTTTGAAACGGGTGCAGGCAAACTCAGCAATCTGCTCAATGGTACCCGGTTCTTGTCCAGCGAACTGATTGCATGGGAACGCCAATATCTCCAATCCTGACCAGAGCACAAAATGGCAAAGATAAATGGAACTTCCAGAATCCGGAAACAGCGAAGTTTTGGGTTATACTGGCAGTACTGTTCAGAGCAAGTCATGCCAACAACAGAATGGTACAAAAATTGTTTTGAAAAATAATAATAGGGTATAACAAGATCTGGTGACAAATTATTCGAGCGTCCACAATAACACAAGGATCAATGTGAGAATCCATGCGATGCAAATTTGAAAAGGAGTACAAGGGACACTGTAATTTACACTTTGTATACAAGTAAACATGCGATGCAAAGATAAATGAACCTTCCAGACAGAGCAAAGTTTTGGGTCATTGGCAGTACTATTGAGAGCAAGTTATGCCAACTACAGAATGGTGTAAAACTTGTTTTAAAAAATAGTGATATAGTATAACAAGATCTGGTGTCACACACCCGTAACGGAGCAATCTGAGTATCTGACTAAAAGGTTAGAAGCAGATATTTGGACAAATTATTCGAGCGTACACTATAGCACGAGGAAGCATGGAAGAATCCATGCCATGAAAATCTGAACAGGAGTACAAGGGACACTGTGGTTTACACTTTATATAAAAGTAAACATGAAATAGTATATTGAGCTTCTGCTCAAGGAAAATAAGGAAGTCTGGAAGATCTAGCAGGAAAAGTACCATATATTACTCACAGTGAAAGGTAACCAAGTCAACTAGTTTGGTTTCAACAGTACTTGCAGCATGCTTATCAAGGAATAATGGTTAGCAAGTTCAGGTTTGAACTGTTTAAGAAGCAACAACAGAATCAGGAATTGTTCAAAAAATAAGAAAGCTTCAATCAGAAGAGCCATTCTTATTTGCCATCGGTACTTCGAGGGAAGTAGAAAAACACATGCACCTACGCAATTGGCACATGCAAAGTACCTTTGTCCCCATATTTCTTATGGAGTGATCCCAACTCAGTATAGTTAGAATTCGTCAGACCACTGCAAAGGAAAGTCAGGTAGAAAAAAGAAGGAAACACCTGATAAAGCATCTAACGCAAATTTTAAAATATCTAACCATCGGGAAGCCACATTCACGATAAGCAGAACCTTCCCCTTGTATCTTCTTAGCTCCACATCGTTTCCCCTTGCGTCCTGCAAAGTAAATTGTGGATGCAAGGTTTCAAAATACCATAACTGTCAAAAGAAAACCGAGAATTTAAAAGTTTGCTACTCTTCTTCATACATAGTCCAATTCATTAAAGTCAGTGCATGCAGTTCGAAGTCTCGCAAATAAACCTGAACATGTTTGATGAAATCACATAGAAATCGAGGGAACGACCGAGACTAGAGTCTAGACCTTGACGACGAAGTCATGGACAGAGCTAGCGAGCTTGGAGGAAGACTCTGCCGCACCCATCTTTGTTTCGAGCAATGTTCAGATGTTTACTTGAACCAAGGCGCTGAATAAGTATTTAAGAAGAAAGAGAAAAGTAAAGTGATAATACTTCGAATGAGAGGGACAAAATCATGGCAACGGGCAAGTACCTATCATGGAATTTCTTTCTGCTATTCAGAAAGTATCGTTTTTTGCTGTCCAGATGTTTATCAATACAAGCCAATGCCAGACCCACACAAAAAAGAACGAAGTGATACATGAATTGTCTCGTTCTGAATCACAAATATTTCAATGGCAGATAATGATACATTGAGAAAAATATTTCAATGGCAGATAATGATACATTGAGAAACAATCACAATTTTATTATGTCTAAAAGAATCAGCCATCCTATCAAGTATCAACAATGTATGCATGCCAAATGTCCAACCACGCAACAACAATTACCAAAGGTAGCCTTACTCCTATCCTTGCATGAAGATGAAAGGTTTTCAGTACAAGCTAGCAGATCCATAGTTAAATGCAATTTTAGGACAGCAAACGGGCGACAGAGCACAAAACAAAGTGAGCTAATAAACACCGACGAGGCGACGAAGTTCATATATTTTAGAAAGGATCACACGAACCCAGAAACTGATAGGTCAAACACAAGATTTCGGTAATTATTCCCAGGATTCCACAACTGATACGATATACAGGCTCTCAAGTCCCAGACATACTTATAAATAGCAACAAAGTCACGCATGCTACAGTAACAGAGAAAGCATCTCTAGGTATTACAATGATAAAACCACCAGAGGGTGGCCTATTTATAGCATACTGTCAGTCCTTGCTGGCAACCGCCTGAAGAAGTTCACTGGTACCGATGGTAACCTATGTCTGAACCTTGGGTGCCTCATGACATAGAACCCTCCTAGTGCAGCAAGAACTTGAAGCGGTGTAACATACAGGACTACTGCAGCTATCAAACAAAATAGCACAAAGACTGCTGTGGCCCGAGGGTCCCTCCAGCTAAGCAATGCTTGAACCCTCTCACCTTGTGTCGCTATATCACCAATCACTGTTTGAATCCTTCCAGCAACACTCCTCAATCTGTCATACCTCATCCTTACAATCTCAGGGCTGCGGCTGGTAGGGAATGTATCAAATTCCTCATCAAGTTCATCAGCATGAACAGCCTCTGCATGAGAGATTTTGGTATTCATGTGTGGAGGATAGCGAGGTCGGTAGCGGAAGTTCCAAATACCTATAAGAAACATGTACAGGAACACTGTTGGAAGTATGAGTTCCGGAAAGCACACCAGCATTATATAGAGAATGTGAACTAGCACAGTGGTGATGGGGTTCTTCCATGCACAGACACCATTGAACCACTTGCTAACTGCGAGCACGCCTGACAAAACTGTCATGAGCCTGAAGAAGTTTGCTTTGCTTTTCCTCATGCTCCATAAGTGAGAATCAAAATCCGTCATATATTCAACAACTTCCTTTCTCAAAGGTGGCTCCATCCTACTAAGTCGGGCAGCCACAACCTGGACAGCTTGATGGCGCAACATATCCACCTGAAGCACAGGTATTGGGCGCACATAGTGCATCTTTGGGAGCAAAGGGCGAGAGTACAGGTACATCATGTTTATCAGTGATGTGGAGGAAAATCGAATTGCTAGGTGCAGTTCGCCCATCTTTTTTACCCCAGATGGGTGGAGAACCAGTAGAGGATAGCAGTGGGTGTACACACGGCCAGTTTCAAGCGTGGAAAGGCGTATTCGAACCTTGCCAATCTTCGCATCTTTGCCACCGGATGTCTTCTCCCCACTCTTATCTCCAAGTTGGCCATTGTCAAAAACGCCAACAGTCAGGACAGTTGCAGGATCATAGACTTCCCAGGTGTACTGTTCATTGAACCTGGGGTTTGGATTGTTCATGATGGTACGTGTCCTTACCCACTTGGACCCATACTTCGCAACACAATAGGTATCTGACGAACCTTTTCCATCTCTTGTTTTCATAGGAACGATCCCTTGAGCACCAAGGATACCAAGTTCAAGCAATCCAATGGATGGCTTCCAGAGTTGCTTGGCTGTTGGTCTGAGGTCACTGCTGTAGTTTGTAGACTCATCAAGAACATGGTAACCTCCATCAAGACAGAGACGGAGATGAAGCCGAGTAGAGAACTTTTCCTTCTTCAGTTGGTCCACATCAACAAGTACAGGCTTCTCAAGATTGACCCACCTTCCATGGACAATACGGTCATCAGCACGTCGATCAATCATTGCCAGTGGTATAATTACACGGCCAAGCATTTCATCTTTATTGGGAGCTACACGATCCTCAAGAGTCAGAATAAGGTGGTCCTCAAATGGTTCGGCAGCCACAAACAGAAGGTCTTCATTCCAGAAAGGGTTGAAATTTCTTGCCTGCACTGGTTTAGTTCTCCCCAGTTGGTGTCCCACCTGTGCTCTCACAAATACATCTGGATAACGGGTCTTATCAAATATAGCAACATCTTGGGCCTCAACTATATTAACTCGCAGGTACCACAATCTGGGAGCATGATAAACTTTAGACTTCATGTGTGTTACGGCAGATGGATCTTCAAGTGTTGCAGCATCTGAATGCCAGGCATCAGGAAATGCTTCATCAGCTTGGGTGCCAACCCAAACTGCAAGCATGAGCTCGCCCATGGACTTATCCCCGCTCTTACCAACAAGCCGGTACCATTCTGGAGCCAGTGGACTGTCAGGGGGCACACGTATTGGAACATCATTCAAATCAAATCGTACCAGGCCAACAAAGTCATCCTTAAGCAAATCTTTGTCTTTGACCACGACTTCAAGGACAGATGCCTGCATACGGTCCCTAGAAAAAGCAAACACCGCATTCCATTCTGGATTCCTCTGCTTCTCAAAGTGCTTAGTTATACCCCTATAGTTGCCAACTCTCACTTCAACATAAGGATCCAGGCTTCCAGTGACATCCATATTGGGCAAGTCCCGAGCCCTGACCACACGAACAAATAGATACTGCATCCGCTCCACAAGGTCATAGGTGCTAGCATGTTTTTCACCGCGTATAACCCGGCCACCAACAACCTGCCCACCACCAAGAAATGGACTGGTCTCTTTGAGTGCATAGTCCATAGGCTGCTGGGAAGCCGCTGAATACATTCTCACAATCCTGGGTGGTTGAGGTTCAGGCTTCATCTGGTCTGTAGAGTACTTGGAATTGGAAGGCTGCCCACCAAAACTAGCTGGAAGATGGCCATGGCTTTGATGATGGTGTGCCTCCTTAGCAATGGTGTGCAAGGTTCGCGCCTCAGGCCTATGCTCCTGAGATGTGTGCAAATTAGTACCAGTTATATCAGCTGCAATTTGCTCTGCTGCACTTGGAGCTGGAGGAGGATTATTCGAAACAGGATCCATTGCAGGAAGAGGGTTTGAGGCTTTGATGGTGGGGTCATTGGTGATGTATACTTTCAGACCCAGTTCTCCTTTGACGCGCGAAAACATACCACGCTTCTCTAATGGATAATGCATGACCACAGCATCAGGAAAGGGCACAAATGAGGTTCCAGCAATCCTGACCTTTCCAAGGAAGGACCTGGAATTTTCCATGGTTTTGTTGACATTGTAGACATATGCTTCAAGGGCAAGCTCAGGAAGATTAGAAGGATCTGATATATTGAAGTAGAAGCGCTCATTCCACACTGGGTTCAGGTCCTTCTCCTTGACAGCAGTGCGGAACCGCTGCCCATCGAAGGTGAGCTCGACGCAAGCACTTGCAGAACCATGCCCGTCCTTGGGCATCAGGTCATGAGCACTTACTACCTCCACACCCAGCTTATATGTAGCCATTGCCTCTGTTGATGTTGTAGTTCACTACAATGCACTGCACAGGAGAGACTAGTTTGTTAGAATTGCTCGGAAATAGGAATAGATGAAATAGCTGATTATAAAACCCTCAGAAAATAGTAACAGGCTACCACAAACAGTGATAGAAAACAGACAGGATGCATAAATTGGAAAAATAAAAAGTACAATGATATATCTTACAGAATCACACTTTCTTTATACTAAAAGATACAGCAGTTTTTCAATCATGTCCTATAACTTGTGGACAGTCCATGTCAAATGGAGACTAAATCCCCAGGGTTCTTGGGGGAAGTCTCAGTATTATTACTATGCAATGCGCAAACATACAAGCGATCATCTGAGTGGACAGGTGTGTGGGTATCAATCCAAGGATAAAAAAATTGGATTTGAGGACTGAAAGCAAAAGGAAATATTCTGCGCCAGCAAAATAAACGATCTGTCCAAGCAAGAAAGGGCTCCCTTACCAACAAAAAGAGGAAGTCAACTCAAGGCTTGATGGACTTCCACTCCACACGTAGGTTGAAGGAAGGGAGGTGCAGAAGCCTGGATCTAGATCGAGGAGGGTTGCAGCTGATGCTGTTGTTCACCACAGTTCACTGCAGAGAAAGAAAATAGTGTACTGTTAGCATGCCTGGCCTGCAAATATGAACCCATGAAGTGGCTGCTTTACGAGGATAGTTTATGAAACAAGACTACCATTCAGTAATCGAACCAAGGAAATGATAGGATCCACTTTTCTTAACTAACTAGGGAAAAGAACACTAGCTCGATCATGTCCTAAAACCTATAGCAGTCGGCATCAAATGAAGCGAAGACTAAAATCCCTTTCACACCTGATTCTGGGACCTTTAGGTTGTGGTGATTGGCTAAGCGTTTGTCGGTGACACCGATGCTTGGTAGATGAGAGCTGATGTCGACAGCCCGAATCACCGACACACAAAAAAAGGAAATTTATTAATTTTTCGCTTTCTGGACTTATCTGAGACATAAGATGCACATCAGACTTTTTTAGATACAGAAGAGCAGGCATGACAGGACTGACGCATATAATCTATTGAATCTGAGCACGTTTGCGCGATTAGTTAAATCGGAGGATATGCCTGAACAAAAGGTTATACCGGTGCAAAAGAAAGGCGCTCGCTTTTTTGACGTTGCCCGGCAGCGCTGAACTCGGACGTCAGAGAGCGACGCAACTGGAGTTGAAGGACAAGAAGAAAAAAATCAGAGAAAGGAACGCAGGGCTGGATGGATAAACATCGATGAAACAAGGGTTTCCATACACACGCACAAAAACCTAGTTGGATTCCAGAAACACAGAAAAAGGAAAGAAAAGGAAATTCCTGGAATTTGACACACAAACATGAATGAAGAACCTAGCGTACATAGATGCATACACAAGAAAAAAGATCCTATACGTGCACACACGGGGAGGACGCCGAATCGAACCGAGGGGGAGGAAGAGGAGGATCCTATGTTAAAAAGAAAAGGAAAAGAAAAAGAAAAGAGGTGGCCGCCCGCGGGCAGATCCGGTCCGGTCACCTGATGAGGAGGCGGCGCTCCCAGATCCGGCCCCACCGCAATGCCGCGCGAATCCAAGGCAGACGCGGGCGCAGAAACGGCGGCGAGGCGATGACCCTCCCTGCTTCACGCGGCGGAGTGCATGGGGGGCGCGTGAGATCGATGCGAGGTTGGTATGGATGGGAGATTAGGAACGGTGGATGGAAAGAGAGAGGCTTTGTGGAGGGGTTTTGGTGAGGAAAGGGAAAGGAGCCTGCCTTGCCTTGTGGTGGTGGCCTGCGAATGCAGTGGGCAGAGTAGACTGACCGCCGCGCCGACTGGAGCGTCTGCGTGGGAGGTGAGGTCGCCGTGCTCTTTGCGTGTTTCCTTTCGTCTTCCTCCGTTTCCGTTACTACTGGTACTTTTCACCAGCAGAAGATTTTGACCGCGGATTCACCATGCCAACCAACGGTCAAATCTCAAATGATTTTGCACCAGTCACCAGAGTTAATTAAAATAAATATAACGTGGAGCCAGGCAGCTGCAAAACGGATGAAGGTTCCATGAACGAGAGTCTGCCTTGGGCTCAAGATGACCAAGGCATAGCTAAACTATTATCACTTGAACAAAATAAGCTTTCTTTTGCAAACATATTACTGTATTCTTTCTCAACGTACTTACGTACCTGGAGTATCTATCTATCCGTGCGATCGCACGGTTCTAATGCATGAGCTGGGGAAGCAGCACTAGCGTGTTGTGAGGATGGGCGGCCGTATCGGATCTGCAATTCTTGCTTGAAGGCCTCTGGGCTTGCGTGCTACCGGTAAACGCGTCGGGTTTTATCACCATCCGGCCGTCCAGTCCGGTCGGTCACATGGCAACGGGATGGCTGCCGTAGTGAACGGCCATATAGCATCGCACTTCCCGTACCCCTTTTTTTCTCTTGCACGAGTATAAACATTTGCCTTTGCCCATCCGATGTGTGTTGAGTGTATTGCAATCCAAGCAAATACTAGTAGTGCGTACGTATTGTCCAAGGCGTCCGCATCGGCATCATCGAGGAGGATGACGACGCGCGGACGCGGACTTGCGGTGGGAAAGAAAGGTGTGGGTGTGGACCATGGGCCTATATATGAAACTGAGTCCTCCTCGACCAAAAAAATTAATGGGCCTAATCTCCTTTCCGAATGATGAATTCTTCGCTAAACGGGCCCAGTAGAGAGGTGGTTGCTTATTGGAGGCCTGCTTTATTCATGGGCCGGACGCAGTCCACACACGGACTTGTTTTTGTTTTTGTTAGGCTTCGTTCGTCCATTCCTGGCTCTTTTTTTATACGCACGCAAAGAACACCTGCACTCATGTCGTCGCTATCTTGGTATTCCACTCTCCTATTCCATAGCAGTATCTGGTTCCTCGATAAGCAACGAATTGCATGCGTCGGCATCTCCATGGATCAGTTCGCTCTTGACTAGATAGGGGGTCAGATCATTCACGTAGTCGCCCCTCTCTCTTTTTTTTCCCCGCCCCTTGAAAGCTCGAAAAGCCATCAAGTGTGGAGCAGGGTTAACAAAACCGGTGGGAACCGATCCGAACCGACCGGTTCCCGACCAAACCGATCCGGCCCGGTTGCAAAAAACCCTGATTACCGATCCAAACCGACACTATAAAACCGGTCTACCTGGCTAACCGGTCGGTTTTATCGGTTATCGGACTGGTTTTTTCCTAACAAAAACCGGTCAAACCACGGTTTCATTAACCCTGGTGTGGAGTACTTATGTAGCTAGCCTTATCTATCCATATATACGCCGGTTGTCCAACCATGGAGCTGGCAAGTTGATTGTCACGTATATCATGCCACTAGCGTTTTGTGTCGGTAGGAAATGAAGAAGATATATATATTCACCTAATAGCCTTTGCTAGATTATTATTATTCGTTTGACACAAGGGGACGACGACGTCTGTTCTGTATGCATCATATTCCATTGCTAATAATTGCAAGTGCACTTCCAAATCGTTCTTGTTTCTATTTATATGTTGTTTGTTTAAAGACAATTGTTTCCACGTCTAATCCAACTAGCTATAGCTAATTAACTAACAAAAGGAGCTGCTGTGTACTTATCTACCGTGTTCATATATATATTTTTTTCAATATGTACAGTGCAGTGCAGTACAGAATCCTCGATGTTGATATTATAAATATACGACTACTCTCTTTGAGAGAGTCGTATATACGACTCAAATTAATCAGATGTGGCAAAATGTAGAGGCGATCGAACGGCTACGTCATCATGTCCCGATGAATGTATCAGGTATATATACAGCCGCGCGTCGGATAGGATAGATAGATGTCATCTTTGGCTCCATCGGAGGGGCCACGTCAGCTGGCAGGATAATAAAGTATAGGTGGTGGCATGCTAGCTGCTGGATGGATGAGAGCGAGGTAGCCGTGCACGATGACGACGATACTACATGCAAGCTCTTTTCATTTGCATAAAATACACATATAGGTAGCAAGCAACCGCCCCCGCAACATTACAAATTAACTAAACGCCCACCACTAGCTATATAGCAATATTGCCAAACGGCGCCAATGCAATGACGCGGCGGCCATCCATCCTGCTCATTCATGCATCATCGTCCCTAGCACACAGCATCAGCACCAGATCGAGATGAGATGAACAGTATGTGGTGGCCGTGATTGATCGATCGATCCATGTCAGATCAAGTAGTGAGTCAGGTGACATGGCGGCGGGCGGGTGCATCCGGGGTAGGCAGACCCTGCTCTCCCTTGGTCGTCATCGATCGGTTGGTTGGTTGCTTGATGGGTCCAGAGGAGGCGCGGCACGTAGATATCGCTAGCTCGATTTGCTGGACAGCCACACACACGCGCAGTGTGTGCAATGTACAACTTCCAGTGGATGCATGGCAGGTTCAGGTTCCCGCCTGTCCGAACACGCCCGCCGCGACGACCTTCCCTAACTTTGCCGCGTCCAACGTACGTACGTACGTACGTATGTCGCCTCCCTGCATCCGTCCACCCGGCCGAGCCTCCCTGCGCTCCTTGTATCTATACTATAAAGGAACCAACAAATTGAGGACAAAATCCACCCAAAATACTACCCCCTTACTCCTCACATAGGCCCACTTTTCAGGGCTAAGCGGTGGGCCTAGGGCAACCAAAGGAGGGGAGGATTGATTTGGTCGTCCTGCCCCATTCAAAATCTCTCCTTCCACCTCCTCATCCTCAAACTTTTTTCACCAACAAATACACCCAACAGCGAAAGTAAAATAGGAAACATCCCCCTCTCATGTGCTCCCACTACATCTCATCCAATGACAAGAAAAGTGAGAGGCTCATTATATCAAGGCAAGAAATAATAGGATGCACTATTAAAAGGAAATAAAAGACATGTATTAAAAGGAAATAAAAGGTGTGCTATTGAAAGGAAATAAAAGGTGTGCTATTAATGCACCTCTCCATGGTCATCGCTTGCTCTGTCTAGATTCCAATTCCAACAATAAGAAAAATAGAAAGCCCCTGATCTTCTCTCTAACGCAAGAAATAAATCTCTCCATAGCCAAAATAAAACGAATCTCTCCATGACGCGGTTTATGGACGAATAGCATGGATAAGAATGCTTGTGCCCTCCTCATTTTGTCTCAGTCGTTGCTCCAAGTAGTCGCCACAGTCGTAGCAGGCCGAGGCGGCGGCGCCGGGGGCCGGTTCCTTGCCATGGTCGATGAAAGAGGAGATGAACACGGTTGTCCCACAGTTTTAATTGTATAAAGTACATGTTGAATTGTATTTTTACGTTTTATGGTTCGATGCAAATTATGTGATTTATTTTCAGATTTCTTTTTTACTTCCTCCATAAAATCAAGTTTAATTGTACAAGGTACACGATTGAATACTATTTTTAAGTTTGATAATGCAGCGATCTGGACGTCTGGTGGGAACTTTCCCATCAAACGGTCCTGAAACATCAACGTGGACCTGCCGAAACTCCGAGGAGACGCTTTCGCAACATAGGGAGCCGATGCCTGCAACTTCAAAGGGGACGCGCCAATATGGAGCATGAAAAAAATTGATAGGAAAACAATCACATCCAGCATGCCTAAGTATGTTAATGACTTTTATTTCTTTCTTTTAGTTGACATCACATGATCCTGATGGAGACAAGAATTGATTCATCTTGAATCACACTCTCTATCTGATGGCAAACAAGATACTCTTGCAAATAATGGATGAAAGGAAACAATGAACATGTGTGTTTGTTTTTGTTGATCCATAATTTTCATGTCCATGGTCTGAAATATTTTTCTTATGTAATATTTTTGTGTGGCTTATGTGATAGTAGTAGTTTTTTCCTCCAATTGAGAAGCAAATCATTATTATTTGTTAGAAGCATATTGCTTTGTCCAATTGAAAATGTATTTTCATTTGTTTTGTCCAAATAAATGGATGAAGGTGTCATTTAAAACATATAGCAAATGGATCAGGGTGTTGTTTGATTCATCTGACATTAGAAAACATGATGTTTTTTTAGTATCTTATTTAGTATTTTCAGTTCTGTGTTTAATAAGTTAGGAGGCCACTCAGGTCATGTAAACAGAGTTGTTAATCTTTCATATAACAATGAGCTAATGATGTATGTTCATAATTTTTTCCCCCTAATCTCTCTAAACAGGTACATAATTTTTATTTTTTCTCTATGATCCAGGTGCCATTAAGTTTCTTAAGTACAATGAGCTTAAGCTGCCACCTGAAGCGGCATTAGTCGGGCTAGAAATCTGGGTTGTTGGGAATGATAGTGGCGAAAAGGTTAACTGAATGATGTAGCTTCCAGGTTTTTTTGCTTCTGCAATCCGTTGTGTGCTGGTGGATCGGACGTATTAATTTTGGGGGCGTTGCGTTAGGGTTGCATTGGCAGGTTGTGCATACCGATATGGACTGATTGTTTGTGTGATTCGTAGGTGGCTGCACACGCCATCGGTTGCAACAGTGTCTCCACAAGAGATTTCATGTTCCAATTCCACGTAGGTACCTAATTTTGTTGAGGGCTCATCTAAATGCCCAAGCATGGACTCCACAACCCGCTTAAAGTTCCAGAGAGGTCTATGTAGCACTCTTATATTTTGAACCATAATCATTTTATTTTAATACTAAATTATTTAGTCCTATTTTATTATCGCTGATATTATGTCAATTATGCTACTATGCTTCAAAATATTTATATTTATCCTATGTTTTCTTATATGTTATTTTTAGTGGTTCATTGTTGTTGAAATGCTCTATGCAGATCTCTTATTTCTTTGCTAATAAACTTATCTAGAGGGTATCTCCAAGAAGTATCATCAAGCTCTTGCAGAAGTTCTGGAAAAAATTTGTGAGATAAGGTATTTTAGCCTCTTGTTGATATTGGATTGCCATTTTAAGCGCGTATTTGCATATATGATATTTTAAGTGGATTACCGGATTTCACTGACGGATACTGTTATATGGAAAATTATTCAATAGTATTAATCTGAGTAGTTGTAGTGTGGTTTGAGAGCATAGTACAGATAAGTGGGTTGTTGGTTTTTCCTCGACCTGTTTGCTTTAAAATTATTTGAAATGTGATACTTGTAGCCGGACAATATTTTTGCGCAAGGAAGTAGTGAAGTTATTTTTTTAGTGAATTTTGTTAGAGAATTACAGTTGTAGCCCATTTATACTATTTTTTTTTGCCAGGCTTACCTTTTTTAAGATGTTCCTGGCATAGTGTTTGATGGGACTCATTTGATCTACTTTGGTATGGTTATGGTTATATTATGAGATTCCTCCGATAAGAATTTGCATTAAAAATGGAGTACAACTGTTGTAGTGTTTCGAGATACATGGGCAATTATATGAATATTATGTTGCTGCACTAATCATGGTGCTTCTGGCATCCTCGTAATTATCCTTGATGTCGTTTTCAAATATAATAGACTCCTATATTGTGAATAAGAGATTCTAGCTCTATGTGATTTAAATGAATGTAATTGTTCTAAAGTAGTTATTTTTTAATCTAATTTTTTTAATAGCACGTGCGTGTCGCACGTGCTAAAAGACTAGTCTACAGTAGTAGTTCATGCTCTCGCTCGAGACGTGCACTGCTCTCCTCCTGCTATCTAATACGAGTAGCCACTGCATGCGCGCGCCCAACAGTTGCTTTTATTTTCTGAAAGCTACGTACGTACTCCAAATGCTAAACATCAATTAACGAGGACAGACTGTGACGCCCAAATTAAAATTAAATGGCGCGTCTTCTTCCTCATCTCTCTTGTCTCGATCGGCATGTATACTGATACTATACTACTATAGTACGTAAGATGAGGCAGTGTTGCTGTATCTGTATGGACCCGGTGGTGTGGTTCGCATTATAATCATCACTTTTTTTTTCGTATAGCACAATATTTTTTTTACTCTGCCTATACTCGTTTGGCCGCCCCTTCGGTCTTTCTTTTTTTTTTAAATAATACTAGTACGTTTCACCAAGGCACTAGCTTAGTAGTGACTCTCTGGTCAGATATATACGTTGAATTTCCGGGCTCTAACTTTGACTGCTATCTTTTTATTTTTCCTCCTAGTAATATACTACTATTATTTACTGAGGCTAACAAGTACTGCTTCTTGAAGGTACTTCCAAATTCCGATAAGGGAAAAAAACCTATTTTACTTACCTCACCTATTTACTTTGTCTGGTTAAAATCCCAGCAAAACTTAGGCTCACTTTACTTTCTCGAACTATTTCATTTGGTCTAATATACCTTCTAATTAGATTTGTCGTTTTTTATTCTTCACGTACAAGTTGAGTTTAGTTTCATATTTTGTCAGTTGACTTATAACATAACGCCCTATATTAAAAATATATATTAGATTTTTTTCATGATTATTTTTTGAACACTTTTATATATCTAAGATCAATTTTGTATTAAATATTCCTAACCTATGAAAGGGGATAGGTGAGGGGAGTAAAATATACTTTTCCCCAAAGATGATTATAAACATATTATAAGGTCATTTATGTACAAAGGGCTTTGCTATTCGTCTCTTTAGGTAGATCTAATAGTTTGGAATATTTTTTTATTTTGTTAACATCTTCTGGTTGGATCTAACTATCTTCCTTCCGTGATGCAATTAAAACATGTAGTTTTGTACATCACAAGTTCAAATTTGCTAGGAGGAAAAAAAACTATGAAGTGGGTTAGATGTAAGCAGAGTTGGATCCAACATGGTAAATCACTATTTCCCAATAGTCTCTTCTCACGAATGGATAATACTTTTTGTATTTTTATCAACTAATTATTAAAACTGTAGGAGGAATAGGTTGCTGAGGATTATGTTATTTTTTTGCAATTAGAGCATCTTCAACAGCGCCCCCCTCCCTTTCCCAATCCAACTACCACTATCAGATTGGGAGAAGTGATGGGAAATAGTGCTCTAGCAGACTCCCATAACATCTTTTTTTTTCTAAAAAGGGTTGAAAAATACTCGTTGGAAGACTGCTTTAGATGCGCTTACAAAAGATTATAGAATACAATAATACTACATATTTAGGAAAATGTTGCCCATTGAAAGAAAATATTGATAGATACTGACATTGTATACAACTCCTGTTTTCCAAATTATAAGTCATTCTAATTTTTTTGGAGAGTCAAATCATCATATATGTGACCAAAATTATAGAGATGATCATAAAGTTTATGACACCGAATAGATACGCTATGATATATTTAATGAAGAAACTAATGACAATTATTTGATATAATGAATGTTAGCCCATTTGTTGTATAAAATTGGTTAAAGCTGTAATGGTTTGACTCTCAAAAAAAATACAAAATGACTTATAATTTGAAATAGATGGAGTATTTATAGAAAACTGTTGTGTAGAAAATTGTTGGGAAATTAAAATGTGAGGTCTTCTTGTGAATTAAGTGTTCATGAAAAATATTTAAATATGAAAGTTTTAAAAAAGGATAGACTACTGATGATAGCAAGTACTCCCTCTATTCTAAATTATTAGCAATTCTGGATGCCAGTTTAAGTGTCATGGTATTTTCTATAAACCTAGACATATATACTTGTCTAAATTTATAGTATCGTCTATAAATATGGTAAAAAGTCAGGATGACTGGTAATAATTTGGAACGAAGTAAGTAAAGTGCTGGGGTGGAGCCTGGGCGCAAACCAGTACATCTGCACATGCACGTTAGGTCAGGCCAGGTGTGTGCCCAAGCCGTGCTTGACCCGCTCCCAGTCATCAGAAAGTGGTCTGGTACAAGCCGGAGCAGTGTGACCGTATCGTGTGTGTACCCCGGGCCCGACCTAGCCAACAACTAACACAAGAGATGCACCAATCTCTCAAAAGTGTTGGCTATAGGACATGCATCAAGAGAAGAGGACTCTCAAAGCTGCCGCTCTGCTCTCGTCGTCATCTTCCTCGGCTGGGCATGCTGCCGTGTAGGTTGTTTTTCTTCTTCTTTCTCCTCGAAACGAGAAAGGTGCAACCAATCCTGCTTGAAACATGGGAATGATTTACAGCGTTAATTAACAAGGAGAAAAGCAATTCTTGGTGCAAGAAGCACCAAGTACAAAACCTAACTAGGCATGCCGAAGCATTGGAATAGCGCCGCAACCGAAAAAGAAAAAAAGAGTGATTACTCGTTAATGCTTCTATCAACTAGGGCAGCCAATTGCTTGGCTCCCACAGCCCCCCCCCCCCCCCCACACCACCACACCCATAGTGCAGCAGCATCCTTGATGTCATTGATGATCTTGGTTATTGACTTTTGTCTTGATCATTGAAAATTCTTGCATTTTGTTCACACCACACCACCAGGACTGCTAGGGAACGAATCTTCCTTGTCTTGTTTCAATTCCTAGATGAGTAGTGCCAGTGCTTTTAACAATTGATAATAACCGTATTTAGTCCTAGTGTATTGTTAAGCACGATCGATCGCCAGATAACCCGGACACGTGAAGACATGAATGAAGGTGCTGGATCCACCTTGATACCCACAATCATACAGTAATATATTGTCTCCGTCGTCCACGACTTGTTTAGTTTTTTCTTCCCCTCCGTTGTGGTATCCTGTCAAATTAGCACTAGCACGCGCCCAAACTTTTCGTCCTGTCTGTTTTACTAGTAGTAACAACAAAGACATGTCACAGTAATACAGTTGAAAAGCAGCTGCCATGGCACACGGGGTTTTTGGTTTGAAAGATGGAAGCCACGGTCCACACGAGCAAGACCACATGAACCTCCCCCTGCTGTGCTCTGTGCTCTCTACACAGGCAGGGCTTTGGTCTTTAGCAGCGGAAGGCCAAAGTTGATTTGGGTTCTTCCTGTAAGTTAACGGGTGTGTGATTTTAAAAAAAAAAAAGTTAACGGGTGTGTAGTGAGAAGCTGACGAGGCAGTGCTGCTGTGCGTGTGGTGCGAGGTGTCACGCCGGGCGTATAAAAAGCGGCCAACTGCCTCCCACCTCCACACGGGTCGAGCCAGCAAAGCAAAACAGAGTCTTTTGCCCGTCGCAGCACGCAACACCCCTTTGGCGCGGCGGCCTCTGCTCTGCCCTTGTTTCTTCCCCAGCAATGGCGACGGAGGCCCCCACGCTGACGGCGCTGCTCAAGAAGGCCGCCGCCGCCTTCCCCAACCGCCGCGCCGTCGCCGTCCCTGGCAAGATCGAGCTCACCCACGCCGAACTCGACGCGCTCGTCGATGCCGCGGCCAAGCGCCTCGCCGCCGACGCCGGAGTCCTCCCCGGACACGTCGTCGCGCTATCCTTCCCCAACACCGTCGAGGTTTGCCTCCTTGCCCCTCGTCGATTCGATTCGATTCGATCGGATTGGATTGGATGGATCGAGTGGAACAAACTATCTAACTAACGTAACAAACTCCAGCTGGTGATCATGTTCCTGGCGGTGATCCGCGCCCGCGCCGTGGCGGCGCCGCTGAACCCGGCCTACACGCAGGAGGAGTTCGAGTTCTACCTCTCCGACTCCGAGTCCCGCCTCCTCCTCACCAACGCCGAGGGCAACCCCGCCGCGCAGGCCGCCGCCGCCAAGCTGGGCCTCGCCCACGCCGCCGCCAGCCTCAGCGACGCGGCCGGCCCGGTCCACCTCGACGGCCTCCAGCAGCAGATCGCCAACGGGAACGGCCACCACCTGGAGCTGGAGGACAAGAACAACAACGTTGCCTCCGACGTTGCCCTTTTCCTGCACACCTCCGGCACGACGAGCCGTCCCAAGGGCGTTCCTCTGACGCAGGGCAACCTGGCGGCGTCCGTCCAGAACATCCGGTCCGTGTACCGCCTCGCCGAGACGGACGCCACCGTGGTGGTGCTGCCGCTGTTCCACGTGCACGGCCTCCTCTGCGCGCTGCTGGGCTCGCTGGCCTCCGGCGCGTCGGTGGCGCTCCCGGCCGCCGGTCGCTTCTCGGCGTCCACCTTCTGGGCCGACATGCGCGCGTCGGGCGCCACGTGGTACACGGCGGTGCCGACCATCCACCAGATCATCCTCGACCGCCACGCGTCCAAGCCGGAGCCTTCCTACCCGTCGCTCCGGTTCGTGCGCAGCTGCAGCGCGTCGCTGGCGCCGGCGATCCTCGACAAGCTGGAGGCGGCGTTCAAAGCGCCGGTGCTGGAGGCCTACGCCATGACGGAGGCGTCCCACCTGATGACGTCCAACCCGCTGCCGGAGGACGGGCCGAGGAAGCCGGGGTCGGTGGGGAGGCCGGTGGGGCAGGAGCTCGCCATCCTCGACGAGGGAGGCTCCCCCGTGGCGGCGGGGAGCCCCGGCGAGGTGTGCATCCGGGGACGCAACGTGACGGCGGGGTACAAGAGCAACCCGGAGGCGAACGAGGCGGCGTTCCGGTTCGGGTGGTTCCACACGGGGGACATCGGCGTCGTCGACGGTGAGGGGTACCTCCACCTGGTGGGGCGCATCAAGGAGCTCATCAACCGCGGCGGCGAGAAGATCTCGCCCATCGAGGTGGACGCCGTGCTGCTCGACCACCCGGCCGTCGCGCAGGCGGTCTCCTTCGGGGTGCCCGACGACAAGTACGGGGAGGAGATCAACTGCGCCGTCATCCCCCGCGACGGGTCACCGCTGGCGGTGGAGGAGGTGGTGGCGCACTGCCGGAAGAATTTGGCGTCGTTCAAGGTGCCCAAGAAGGTGTTCATCACGGACGACCTGCCCAAGACGGCCACCGGCAAGATCCAGCGACGCATCGTCGCGCAGCACTTCGTGCAGCTCGCAACGGCCGCCTGAAGGGACCCTGCCTCGTCCTCGTGAGTGCCTCGCACACCCCGCCGTCCGTGGCTTGTTCGTTTCACCCACGCCCGCATTGCGAAAGAAAGATGTGACTGACACCGAATAAACCTTGAAAAAACTCTCTCTCGTGGGTGGTGTGATTCTTTCACTTTCAGTCTGCTGCTTGTGTTGTTCCTTCCTTTGGTAACCATGCGGAAACGTGGCGAGCTCTGGAACGCGCCCTGCGATGTCGTCATGGCGTCTCTGTTTGCTTTGTCCTGCTCCTGCAGCAGTGTTCCTCTCTAGTGTAATGACGTCTCAGCGGTAAATTTGTCTTGTTTTTGTGCGGACGTGTCAGTCCACTAAGGCCACCATGTCGACACCGCCCTAGGGATCTTTTTTCTGGTCTCGCCCCAACAGCTCCGACGGCGACATCTCCTTGGACTGTCTTGTGTGTGTAAGCAAGCAAAAGAAATCAATCTTCCACCGTGAATTCAATTACCTTGCGGCGATATATGCTCCTAGAAAGACACGAAAACGGATGGCCGGAGCACTCTACGAATACCCGACCTTCCATTCAATAGGAACAGTCCTAATCACACGTTTGTCGTCGTCAGAGCACAGGTGCGACTGCGACGGTCCTTTTCTCTCGGTCCATCCTTTTCTGCCTTTTTTGAGCCTGTGGAACCTTCTCTACTTGCCAACTGGGTATACGCCTCGCTTTCATTTACTTTTTTATTCTTAAAGATGGAGCATGCCTCAGTTAATTAGATTTCCTTTTGCTAAAGTGTTCCACCAACACGACTTTGCTATGAATTTTAAGGACTCGTGGCTTTATTCTTTTAATAATATTATCAATATCGAGATATAGGTCTTGTAGTGTATACGTGATGGCAACAAGGAGCTTGAAGTGTGGCGGCAAAAAAAATGATTAAAAATTTACAATACTTAAAAGCATCTCCAGTAGCTTTTCTTTCTGCAAAAAATTTTGGGACAAACCAACAATCCACCAAACTCTCATGATATGGTAGTTGCTACTGGAATGGTTTCTTTCATGACAATAATATTGGGACGCCCAGTATTATGGTTGCGGCTTCTGTGTCTCCTAACTTGTGTCCCCATCCGTGTCTCTAAGATAATTAATGATAAATAAATTGTTCAAATTAAATTATGACCACACCATTATGTCTTATTATAACAAGATCTTCAAAACTAAACCACACTTGACTATGTTTGGATTATATATTTTTGAGAACATTTTTGTAATAAAACAATTTGTTCAATCTAAAAAATATTCTAAAAAAAAATATAGTCCAAACATGGTCAAATGTGGTTTAGTTTCGAAGAACTTATTATAACAAACACAATGGTTTTCGGTAAAAAAACAAACACAATGGTGTAATCATAATATAATTTAGACGATTTAATTGATGTTAATTGTCTCAGAGACACGGATAGGAACACAGACACACAAGCCGCAGAGTTTTTTTTTTATTGGAAGATTACCGGAGATTCTCCTATTATGTTCCTTCAAACACCTCACTGAAACCCACAGCCGCGCCCACATGCACACGTCAGGTGTATTAATCATATCATGAGTATAATATCATCAATGCATCAACAGTTTAATTAACTCCGAAACTGACACAACAGATGACAAAGTTTCTCACTCCACAGGAGTGTCATGGTATATCTCACACAATTAATGGAATTATGGACACCACAGTATAAAGTTGCATTTCACAGTCCAAGACTCAAAACATATTGAAACTGTCATTAGGGGGTTCAAGAGTCTCATCACATCAAATTTAAACCAATCATGTGCATCGTTATTAAATGCTATCATTGGCTTATAAAACTGTAAAACGAACCGTATAATAAATATCTTTTGATGACGTGTCACTCTTGAAAATCATTTACCTAGGATGCCACGTATAATAACTAACTACACAAGCTTCAAGCTTTTAGTGTTTCAGACCGGACAGGCACCCATGGGCGACACTTGTCATCCACACTCAACCCGCCACTATCTCGGGGCTTGACCTGATGGGTTCCATTTCGTCCCTAGTGTGTATATACGTGGTTGTAGAGATGAACAGACGGATTTTTTCTTGGAAGAAAACATCGTAGCGAGTGGTGGAGGGACGACATCTGGCGGGGGCTATTGCAGCGCGGATGAGCTCGTCGTGTGGATATTAGCCATGGGTGAGAATGCCAAGTGGAGAGCATGAGCATATACCCTCACCACCACACACACACTGACACGCAGGCACACACTCGGCAAACAAGACGACTCGAGTCGACGATGCCTCGGCAGTCGGCACGACACGATGCATACCAGGAACCGTGGCCACCCAACGCCTGCACACACGTTCTCTCCGGATGGACGGCCGGACTCGAGGCTTTTGCATGATTCATTCCCCCAAGAGCACTGGATCCATAATCCGTCGGTTTCTTCCAATCAGAATCAGTCGCTGTTCGGTCCCAGGCAGTGAAATACTCCTACTCGTGATCGATCGGGATCCTCGCTCGCCCTCAAATCTTGGAGGAAATTCAATTCATGGACTACATTGGCTACCACTTACGCGCCACACAACTACCAAATTCAGACAACACAAACAAACGCGATGCCATTCAGAATTCCTTCCGTTACGCAACACACATTCTAACCAAGAAACAAACACATCCATTTCACCATCTGTTTCAGTAAGTTTCCATTCAGACCGGTGGCGGCACGCAATGCCTACCCGAACATCAGCTATAACAAATCGTTGCATATTTGCATTAGTCGAAGCAATCAGTGTTCTACGCGCGCGAAGCTGAGCAGATGTATGCCCTGCTCGTTCGTACTCACAGCCAAAGTCACTCTCCCAGCTCTATCTATACGTACGTACGTCAAGCAGACAAACCGTGGCTAACATTAGTAGTGTACTAGTGTGCGTGCGGTGGCTAATGAGGAATGGATTTACAGTGTGATGGAACCGAACGCGAACGGTAGTAGCAGGCAGCAGGAATGTCACAAGGCCAGGGCGAGCTCGGCCCACGCCAGCGACGACTCCTTGAGGATGGCGGCCGCCGACAGGTCGATCCCGTTCTCCAGCACGCCGGTGATGATCTGCATCGACGGTCTCTTGGAAGGGTCAGGGTCGATGCACCGGCTCACCACGCTGCACAGGACTGCCAGATCCTCCGTCCGAACGTTGCTCAGCTCGGGGTCGACTAGCTTACCGATCTCTTCTGGCTGCTGGAGGTACTTGGTAGCCTGCGTGCGCAACGAATCAGAATCACCAGTAACAGACTTGATTTTTAAGCCTGCAGTCCCCCATTTCTACTTCTGAACTTTCTTTTGCAGTCTAGTCGTTCATTGTGGACTGAAATTAGGATTTTGGAACTCTTGCTTGGCTTTTCTTTTTTTTTTAAAAAAAAAATGTAAATCACGCAGTGTAGGAAATCGATAAAGGACATGTATAGATTGGCTCACCCAGTCAACCAAAAAGCCTTTATCCTTGCAGTATGGAAGCCGTCCGCTGATGATCTCCAGTAATATCACTCCAAAAGCATACGTGTTGCCTTGGATATCTGCATGTTGATCCTCCACAGAATCCCCATTACCATGGAAAGAAGCTCTACTATTGAAGTGCCTCGGAGCCTTCTCATGTTTTGAGAACATCATTTTCCAGCATTCAAAATCAACCAGCTGAAAGGAAACACATAACAGAAAGATGATTTTTTTTTGCCAGACCGGAGAGTATTTGCTCAAGGAAGAGTAAGTATAATTAATTAAATAATAAAATATAAGTAAAAATATGTAACTGGTAAAATTATATTGTTTTTTGAAGACATAAATGGTGTAGTGTTGAGTGGCTGAATCAATTAATACGCGTGCACTAGCTTTTGTTCAGGATATACCTTTGGTGTAAAATCTTCTGTAACATACACGGAGTTCGAATTCAGCTCAGATATAGCAAATGGGGGCTGTAACTCAGTATGCAAGTATCTTAGACCCTGGGCGATCCCAATGGCTATTTTCATTCGCCTCAGCCAAGATAACTGGGCTCCTTCTCCATCTAAAGAAAAACGTTCACAGTGAAATCAGTTAGACATGAATAGGCATTACTTAGGGTAACCATCAAAACAACAAGATAACGACTTACAATGTAGATGCTCAAATAAGGTCCCATTTGACGCATACTCAAAAACTAGCATCCTTGAGAATGGATCACTTTCTCTGCAGTAACCTAGAAACTTTGCTATGTTGTCATGATTCAATCTTGCCAGATCAATAACCTGAAAAATTATCCCATTTAATTTCCCGAAACAGAAGTGTTTGCATCCCATAATGTTACATCACTTACCTTGTTTTGGTAAAAGAGCTCATGGTGGCTAATCCAGTGACCTTCAAAGGCGCACAATGATATGACAGAAACTTCAGGCCCATCCTTCATGGTTCCTTTGTAGACTACTGTCTCAGGAGACGAGCCAATAATGTTGCTAAAATCCTCACAAGCTACCTCAAGCTCCTGACGACTTAATTTTGGTAAGTTTTTCAGCATATCAGAATCTGAAGAAAATATGTATACATCAGCCAAAATACAGATTAGTTGATTCATCGACTGTTCTTTTGGGCAATGAAGTTAATACTAACCAATCAACACTGTTATCTCGTCGCTCCAACTCTTTGATCGATTCCATGACGATATCCTTATAGAAGGCTTCAGCTTGCAGCTTCTGGAAGCAGTTACGGTAGCAGTTATCACAAATACAACCAGAAGAACTCCAGTTGCAATTTCTAAAACAAGAAGCCAAATTGGTTGCCGCATTCCTTCATGCTTATGTACAGGATGTTTGGGTCCATTAATGCCACCTCGCTGGCCAGTAGAACCACCTATTACAGAGAGTAGATTCATGTTCAGGAGGGACTGAGTAGAGGTCTTGGGAAACTAAAAAGGTGTTACTTATACAGTATACAGCTGCAACCCATACTTTCTGCTTGAATTTCAATTTCTGTTATGTAAGTGCATTGAAAAATGGTGTCTAGAGTGATAGGAAACTCTGATAGAAAACATATAAAGGTATAGCAAGGATTATCACAGCAGATGTTTATTATTTCAGTGATTAAATCATTCCACTCAGGTACAGAATACAACAGTAGCTGAAATATATCAATTATGATTGTGCTGGGTGGTAGAAACAAAATACATACTTATACAAATTTGCAAGGCTCGTTGTTGGGTAGAATACTCATCCTGGAAGCAGTTCCCTTGGAAACTAGACCTGGAAAAGGGCTTTGTAAATGGGCAAATTTAATGATAGGCAGAAATAGTGGCGAGTATATCATGTAATCAATACCTTGGAAGATATTTCAAGCAGGGTGGAATTTTTCCAACAAGAAAGTTGTAAGAGAAATCCCCAACATATAATCGGGGTGAAGGGCAGAGTCCATTGTGAGCTGTGGATCTGATGGAGCAAACAAATACTAATTCAGACAAAGTAAAAGAATATCAGGACATTGTGAAAGATGGCCTTGCTCTGGCTGAAAACCGTACCAACAGAAACAACTGGTAAAGTTGAATGCATGGATTTAATAAGTATTAGCAATCATATATGATGATCAATGCTAATTTGCTCTGAAGTTCATTTAGATTATTTTGTTTTTTCATAAATATTTTGACGCCACAAATTAAAATTTGATTTGGATATGCATGTCCATGAATTGAATACACAATAACAGTGCTACAACTAATTGCATTGGAAAGCTGGCACTTCTGTAAAATTTGATATAGATATTTCTGTTACAGTATGGAGCACCACACACAGGAGGAGCTGGGAGAAGTCACCGACCCGATATTTGTGGTAGGAGAAAAACTGCCAGTATTGCTTCCTGGAATTGATCCCTTCAATCTATTCCTGTCCAACCTCAGCTCAACGAGATTCTGTAGTTTTCCCAGCTCCGTTGGTATATTCCCAGTCAACCCATTGGAATGGAAATTTCTACATGAGAAGAATGAAACAGCAGCATTTAGTTCAGATATCGAAGATGTTGTCAAACCAGAGAGTTGCAAATGTGAAAACAAGACAACATGTGCCTTACATTACACCCACGCTGCTCAAGCCGCCTAACTCAGAAGGGATAGGCCCCGTGAGCCGATTAACGCTCAAATCCAGAACCCTCAGGTTCCTCAGAGAGCCTGTTAGTTTTGGAATTGTGCCAAAGAGAAGGTTATGATCCAGATACCTGTCCAGAAAAAGAGACGACTTCAGAGAAACGGTACAGCTAACTTCACGAAAACTAGTTGAAACGACATAGAAAAGGAGCATACAGCTCTTGCAAAAGACTAAGCCGTCCAAGTTCAGGTGCAATGAATCCTTTGAGAGATGAGTTTGATAGCTTCCTGCAAGATGCAAAGTCCAAATCACTGATAAGGAAATACAAAATGTTGCCGGTCTTGGCCTCTGAAGTGTGAACCAAACCTACTGACTACGGCAGCGACATCTAACTGGCAAATCGCACCGCATCTTTTGCACAATTGCACTTGCACTAAGCCAAACATGTACATCAAAGCTGAAGGATAGGCCAGTGACAGTGGTTAAGTACCAAGCAAGCCTTCACCTGGATACCTAATCGTACTGATTCGAAGCTTAAGCAACTAAAGCTCCTTTTCCCCTGTCCTCTTAAGTACCGGGCAACCACTAGCAGGCTGTTGATACTGGCAAGCTGCTAACTGGGTGCCAACTGCCAAGCATGAAGGAGATCTAGGAGTAGAGGAGAGCGGCGGAGTTACTTACAGTGAGATTACGGTGCCCTGTGGGGAGCAGATCACGCCGTGCCAGTCGCAGGCGTTGCCGTCCGCATCAATCCAGTCCGATAGCACGGAGTGAGGGTCGTCGATGATGGCGCGTTTGAACGCCATGAGCGCCGACACTGGCACAAATCCACAAATCCTAACTTGCTTAGCAGTTACCAGCAAAAGTTACCGTACCACATGTTACAAACTTGCAACAGTGTCACGAGCTCACAGATCAGAAAATGCGTGCACAAGGGAGAAATATTTCGACTTTTTATTTTGCAAATTAAAAGGTGACATACAGAGCAGGAATTATTTGGCGCAGGTAGTAATCAAGTAATGCGGTTGCACTGATGTGAGGAGAGCAACAGATCAGGACGCAAAATCTGAAGAGCCGTTTGAAATCAGGAGGGAGAGGAGCAAAGGAAAGAAACCGAAACATATCTCCCAGAAATGGAGGCGTCGGGGAGCAAATTGAGGCTGCAACAATCCGAACAGAAACCGCAAAAATTCCCCATGGCAAAACGAAGAACGAAAATAGAGAAGGAAGCAGCGCTCACCGTCGGCGCTCATGTCGGAGGCGTGGGAGCATTGCAGGAACACGACCCCGCACTGCAAGGCGAGGAGAACTCGCAGGAGGCTCGGCGCCGCCGCAGCCCAGCGCCCGCTCATTTCCAATAAAGCCTATTGAATTGAGCTAGGAGAGGTGCCGAGTCGCCAATCCCCTTCTTCCGGCCGGGCTGGCTTTGATCACGACGAGAGCAGCGCTGCTGCGAAACGGGTTCACGGAGCCATGGATGGGCTCGGGCGGGCTGAGCACCGCCGCCGCTCAGCACGGGCACATGGAGGTCGAGGGAAGAAATGGGCGTGGGGGGAGTGGAGTTGGTTGGGGAGTGGGAGCAGTTGCTTGGAGTAAAGAGAGGAGGGAGCCGAGCCGAGGCGAGCAAGCGAAGCAGCAGACGCCGCCGGGCCGGGGCCAGGCGCAGCGGCAGAGGAGAGAGATGGGAGCAGAGGATGTAGAGAGAGAATGTCGTCGTGCGAGGATCTAGTGCAAGGAGGAAGAGGCGAAGGAATTAAATGGCGGACTCGAGGTGAGAGAGAGAGGAGGAAGAGGAAGGTGGCGGACTAGTTATTGTGCGCACTACTCTAATCATCTAATGTAATAAAATCTACTAATCTTGGTAGCAGCGACCATAACCAGGGATTATGTTATTGTGTTATGGAGCATCAGCATCTCTCTCTCTCTTCTTTTCTTATTAAAGACTGCTAATGGCTTGGAAGTATTGGCACTAATTTAATCTCCCTGCTGCCATTGGGGGCTCCTGTCTATGAGATCTTTTTTTCCTTTCATTTGATCTCTGGTTTGATTCGTCAGAAATGTGTGGTTTTGACTGCTGGTCCTGGTGGCCTCCTCTCTTTTTTTTTTTCTTGCATCACATGTGGTCCTCCAATTTGTGAATCTTCTTCCCGACTGTGCCTGGACTGGACCATGAAGATTAAAAAAAAAAGTCCGGCAGCAGGCAGCTAGCTAATAGAAATGTAACAGCGATGTTGCTGGGCACGTAGGAGTGTACATGAGTAGACATGGCGGTGTCGATCGTCCACAGGAAGAACATAGCAACGCGACGGATAGCAGTGAAGAGGAGGGGAGCGCAGCTAGCGAGAGACTTTCAGAGACCGCACGGCAGTTTCATCAGTAATTACTTCTTTTTTAATGGAACGGCAAAAGGTTTACCGTAATTTTTATTAGAAGAAAAAACAGAAAAAAAAAATTACAACTTTAGACAACAGATCCCGTCTCAAAAACGACCCTTGTCTTGTTGCACTTGGACACTCGCTAGGAGAGGATTACAGCGCCGATCTCATCGTAATTCGTAAAAGAAATATTGGTAGTACGTTCAAATTCGAAGTCGTGGCATACCAAAAGAACACTTTGCAGGCTAATGATTTTTTTTTCTGGGAGGTCAGTTCAGTTGGCGCAGGTCAGAACAGAGGACTGGCCCAGAGAAGCAACACGCGTGAGCTTCCTGTGTTCCCCTGCAGCGCTGATTGCTTGCGGTTGCAACTCTGTCCCGGCGAGCTGCGGTTACGTTGCTGCAAAGGCCGGTCACAGCTTGGTTTCCTGCTCTGTGTTGCAGGTGTCCAAAGAAAGAAGCATCGACAGTGCCTTTTCAGCTACTGTAACGTCCATGCAATGAGCCGTTCAAGGTTCGGTTTCAGGTGGATTTTTTCTTTTCCCCGATGCGTCAACTGATTGTCCTCCTTGTACAATTGGCATGCAATTCCCAATTCGGGGCGCTGGCTGCGAGCAATTTGCCAGCAGGTAACTTGGGAGTCGATCCCAGGTAGACCGAGCGGGAGAACGTCATCGTGCCCCGGAGGCCAGGCCAGGACACGCGACAGCGAGGGCTGAAGACGAAGGAGAAACACGAAGCGCATACTGCTAGAGGTGCAGAGGAGCAGGGCTAGATTCCAGCTGCAGGTCGAAAAAGACGGACGCCGCTGATCCCCAGAGAGCATGACAGACAGACAGGCTCATCTGACTGACTGACCGCCCGTACAAGCAAGGAAAAAGCTGGCAGCAATCATGCATGGACTGCCTGCCCCCTGTCACCTGTGGGAGGAGCAATCGAATCGTCGATCGTCGATCGTCGATCGGCCATGGCAGGTCGGTCGCAGATTCGCAGGGTAGAAGAAACGACTGACTGAACGCGGCGGCAGCGACAGTAGTGTGTTGCTTGCCTGCTGCCGTCGCGGCCAGGCCGCCGGCGCCATTGCTAACGCAACCATACCAACCGGCAACCGCTGATCGACCGTCCACCGGAAGGAGCACCAAGCACAAAGAAAAAGGATACTATGCATTCATGATCCATGGCCGCCATCCGCTACAGTTTTTCTCGGCTCGTGCAACCGTTTTTCTTCCCACAATACAATTCAGCACAGTAGTACAGAGTACAGTCTCACTTTCACTCACATTGTCCAGTACCTACATCAACATGGCAGTCTCTTCCTTTCTTTTCCCTCCGAGAAATATCAGACAGATTAGCACTTTTTTTTAACGATTAATAGTACGTGACAAAATACGCCTTTTCCTTTCTCTCTCTCTTTCCCCCTTGAAGCGAAGCTTTTCCATGTTCATTTGATGTGGCTACACTCTTTTCAACTGCAAAAATTACTTGCAGCCGTTGCATGACCTAACATTTCTGCTGAACAGAACTTCTTTTCCAACAAAGGAAAACTCAAGTTTGCTCCGACCAGTCTGCCAATGTTTCTTATGGATGAGACGAGGATATACTTCTCTGAATTTCTCTACATCTCTGTATGGGAAAGAGCAGTGACATAAAAAGATAGAATGCCATCAGCACTCACCACTTTGTACTTGGATATGCAGGAATGGCCTCGGATCCCACTAGCGCTGCTGCTGCTCTGCTAGTACATGTCGAATACTACTCCAAACCAGGGCCTTGGCTTGATGGCTTCGGCAATCCGTTGAGTAATTTGGAAGCGAGCAGCCTTGAAGCGGGCAGACAAACGCAAGACTCCCAGATGGCTGTCTGTCTCCTTTCTGACACCACAATAGCTTTTTTGTTTTTGCTGACGTCCTTGCTCAAAGCCATATAAAATATACAGTAGCTAACATTTTATTTTCTTCAGACGGTAGGTGCTGGTGGTATATGAAAATGTAGCAGGAATCCCCATGCTGTCATGGATGCATATAACACTATCATTGCAATTGCAGTGAGCACCAAGTGTTAACTTGTGCCTCTGCCTAGCTTACATTGTTGAACCCATAATTCAAGCAAGATGGAAGATCAGAGAAGGAAAAAAAACAGGGACCCTGCTTTTGGCAAAAGCACGCATGAAGCAGTAAACTATAGCAAGAGGGAGAGGATGATCAGGAGGCTTTTGTCTTTGATATGTGAGATGGCAACATTTTTCTTTCTGGCTGGGGTCCTTGTCTGTGGAGTAGGAATAGTCGAATAGGACGGCACACCACCTAAAGATCTCATGGCAGCTCCTATGATGGCGCAAGGCATGCGGTCGTCGCTCTACGTACTGTAAGGAAGGCCCCAGGGCACATGACCAACCGTGTCTAATTTGTTCTATATAAATACTCATCCTACAACAAACATAACATGTTAATGTATTAATTCTTTAACGCATAACTTTCAGCACCAATTTGGTAACAAGAAACATATTAATTTAAACAGAAAAAGTTGTATATGATAAAGTTATTTTCCATGATGAATTTAGCAGCACCAACCTTAATTACATTGCCAAACTATTTGTACTTTTAGTTCTTGAAGGTCAAACCCAAACAAGTTTTTCCTACACAGAAGGGATCACTCACACTGTTGGTTGTATACAACGTACTGTTGCTGTACCGTATTGAAAGCAGGCATGTGGTCGATCGCTTTGGTCCAGCTCCGTTTACTCTGATCTCATCTCTCGCAACCTTTCGGTCTCTGATGTTGGCCTCTTTTATTACCTGCACCTGCTCATCTCAGCTCAGCCATGGATCGATACACGGATCGGGTCATCGGGACCTAGTAAGCATCAGCAAATTAGCTTTGGGACCTGGCCTCTAGCTAGATCCTTCAACAATGCAAATGGTCCCGTACCGTACGTGCTCTGTGACCTAGCTGTGAGCAACCAGCCATCCGTCACCCACCTCACCTCTTTTTCTTCTCTCCAGCCGAACGCCTCCTCTCTTGTTTCTCACTAGCAAATCTTTAGTGTTGCCACTGGATTGTAAAAAATTCAGAGGCTGGGGTGCAGTGATGCTCATGCATGGAGGCTGACCATAGTCGCTGAGACTGGACCAGTATTCAGCAGTCTACACGTGATGCTACTAGGATGCATTTGATCCATGCATGTTGCAAGTATGATTAGACTGCACTGACCACAGCACCATGGTTTTGATTAGTGGAAAAGCAAGTGTACTTGGCAATGATATGTGGACGAAACAGATGCCGGTGGCCTGTTGGGCTTTCAAGCGTCGTCGTTGCTTTTGGAAAGCAGCACAGCACGCTGCTGGTAGTTTTTAATGGTGGAAAGGAAGGGGCCATGCGGCGGTTGAGAAAATAAAGAAAAAGGAGGAAAAAGAAGACGGATGCTTCGTCATAGTACATTGCACTAGATATTTTTAGTGTAGCAGGAAATCATACATAGATTCTGCACAACTTATTTAAAAAGTCGAAAACGGTCATCTGAATTCAAGCTTGTACGTATTGTCATCAGGCAATCTGATTCTGAAGCAACACATTTACATTCCATTTAGCAGAACTCTTTCGGTACATTCACATTTTACTCTTGGGAGAGAGGGACGCATGTTAACACTAGGTGAAAGGATACAACAAGACTGACACACAACTAGTAACCAACCATCTATCTTTCAGTCTGCCTCTGCAGAAATTAGAGGTAAGGCATCCATGTCTTGTTTGTTTATCACCCTATGGTATATTACTAGAGGTCGGCCAGTAGTGTGAAGCTTAAGCAAGGAAGCTTGGCATACATGTTTCGAGGAATCCTCTTGTTAAGCAAGCGGAGGATAATTCTTTCAGGGACGGTATTGCAAGACCAAACTCTGCACTTCAACGCACAGCCCACCATCACCACCACCACCACCGCACCTTGGGCACCGCCACTTCCAATTGTTCCCTTCACGTACGAGTGAAGGATCTCGGTTAACTGGCTCAAAGGACACCACATGTACAGTATATTATCTCCCTCTCTTTGCAACTGAAAAGGAAGGCTGCTAGCTGAAGGGTCCAAGGTCCTAGGAGGAGAAGGCTGTCTAGACCAATTCAGTAGCTGCAAAGACATGGCAATTTCTCCTTGCTGTACGTGTTGTGCACGCTTGTGGGCTACATACAGCTGGGAGAAAGATTTGGACGCATGGCGGATCGGAGTGAGGACAAGGGTTGGGTACATACTCCATCTCGAGGGTGTGGGGATGGAGGAGAAATTGGCCCATCTGGCACCGACTGCTGCTTGGACCATACTCCCAGACAGATGTAGAGAATCCGGCGGATGCAGATCAACTGGCTTGTAAACTCTGAAGAACAGGAGCAGCAAGCATGACAGTCAGCTTTTGTTCGCTGTCCTGAATGAGAATGATTCTCGGATCAGAGGACCGGCGGGGGCTGTGTTGTGAGTTGTCACTACCGTCCGTCGCCTTTGGAAGAGACAGAGAAAAGAGAGCAGAGCAGGCCAGTCTAGCCGTACATGCGCCTTTGAGTCTCCGATGCTAACGATTTCAGGCCGATGAGATACTACTACGGTGCTGCGGCTGGAGACATGGTGGCAAATGCAGTCGGCAGAAGGCACGTCGTCATCGGGCAGAGGCCGCAGGTGGATCTTGTCGCCGTTGCTAGGATTCCACAGGAAGGTATGGCGGTGGCGGTGAACCAAGACCAATCCGTGTGAGGTCGCCCAGGTGGTGTCGTTGCCCGTCAGCTCGTCCATGTCGGAGGGCACGGCCTTCCTCTCCGACAGGTTAAACAGGATCGGCGCGTCGGAGTACTTGCCGTGGTTGAAGGCGAGGCACGGCAGACAAACGCCGCTCGGCTCCATGTTTGTTTGTTGCACGGGTTTGATTGACGGGAGCGAAGAAGAACTGCTTGCGATTGTATAACCAAAAATATCAGACAGAGCAAGATCCTTGCCGTGCCAATTTAGAACTTGTTCAGTTTGTATCGTATTGGAGGGAAATCTGAACAGGGCCTTAGGAATCCTAGTCGGTCACGGAGGCTCTCCCTTGCCCTGGGCTGTATCCCAGTGCATTTCTATGCGGCACGAGCACGAATTTAGTATATCAATGCATATGCTGAAAAACGGTACGTTCTATGCATCGACACCACCAACAAATGGTGACGCCAACGTACGTGATTTTCATTTTTCTCATTCATATTTTTTCTGGTTTGGGGAATAGAATGATGGACGGATTGATACAACACCATCTGATGTGTCGCACACAGTACTTAATAAAAGAGGAATAACAAGTTCATCCCACCAAAATTCATAAGATGACCTGTGATGGATCATTCAATCCTAGGAGGTGATTTCTCAAAACAAACAGCCAAATAGTGCATTCAATTCATTCTCCCAATATGGACCGAAAATAGGACCGAGCAGCCAGCTGAGCCTTCATCCAAAATGTGACCCTTCAAATTTGTGGGATCTTGAGTCAGACAAACGGGTTCAAGTAAATCGTTTTGCCCATAAAATGATTTAATATTTATTTTGCTCTTCACAAGCTGAATGCACATCTAACAGTTTCATGCACAAGGGGTGCGGCTAAGGGCGAAAAATCACCGGTCTCAAGCGGCTCAAATGAGAGTTGGCACTATTTCTACTGAACAAAATCAGGCTCAGTCGCTATAAAAACATTCTAGGGCATTGCAGCCAGATTGATACATGCTACAACCTCTTTCTAGCTTCCTGAACAGGGGACTGAAGCACACATGTTCTAAATCAGCTGCAGAACGTGATTCCAGTAAGCTGAAAAGGCTGACCTCTGGAACTGAGCATTCACTACCGCAAAACTGCAAATGAGTCCAGGGATACAGGCTTACCACGCCAACAGATGAAAAATGGGGCCTTTCTTAATAGCTTAACCGTATGCTGGTACTGCTGAGCCTGATCCTGCAAGAAATCCAACAACGCTTTCACAGTCAAATCTTCGCCTCTTGTGCTGCTTCATCTCGTGGCGTTAAAAAAGCTAAAAAATTAGAAGAATCCAACTGCATGGATTCCCTGAGTTTTATGCTATTGGGAATCATGTGCAACTATCAGAGATCAAATACCTTCAATGCACGATAAGACATCTTTTCGGATTGGACTTCCTCTACCAATGGATGTTCAAGTGACAAAAAAGCTTCCACTAATCTTCTCCTGTCGTCAATAGCCAAGACACTCATCATCACAACAGTTTTACATCAGAATTGCTTGGACGAAAGGAAGGCCTCCGCTTACTTGCAGAGCAATGATTCAGTGGAAGGCAAGCATGCTGCCTTTGCAGATGTCCCTTGTTTCCTCCCAGTAGTTCCTAAAACAACTTCATGCAAACCGGATCTATGCCAGCAAATCGAGTATCTAGTAAAAGATACATGCCAAAGTTAATTATTTGTTTTTCTAAAAAAAAATGCTGATACATATGTAACACAAAAAGGGGAAATGGTTGAGCTCACAAAGCAACAAACCATATACTACCCGCAAGTCAAAGGTGGTACATCTCCAGAAATCTGTTGAAACTCTTTTGGTGGAACAGGTGCCTCAAAAAAAATTGGCTGCAGATAGATAGACTCCATTGTTTAGAGAGTTATTACAGCAAAATACTATAAGAAGCTAAGGAATAACAACCTTGTGTAATTCGAAAGAAGCAGGCAATCTGCTGGATAGAGAGGACAAGCGAGCATCAAGAACTTTCTCGATATTATTTTCAATAGAGAACCCTTCAGGACTACCCTCAGGTAATTGTCCAATAGTAATGGTGCTCAAATAAATGGGTTCCAGTATGTGCGACAGCAATGCACCTGTAGAAGAATGCGCGGGAATAATGATTTATCCTAGCTGACTCGGTGAGAGAGAGAAAAAAACTTATAAAAGTTAAAGGACCAAATCTAAATAAAGCAGTAATGGGATGCCAAAAAAAAAAACCCCACTACAGTAAAGAATATAAGAACATGTTCACCTCTAAATTAATATAACGAGTTGAGACATGTATCGCCCTTCCCATTACAGATGAACTACATTCATGGACAACGAACCTTGGATTCCAACAACACTCCAGCGAGTGATTTTATCAAAGCAGCTCATCGACAATGTTGTATCACCACGGCCGGGCTTTCTTTGAACAAAGCCAATATCTGACGCAAAGAGCAGTATGACAAATTATTGACTTGAAACATGCTTTTAATATACCGCCACAATACAACGAATTAGATTTCAGTTGGCTGAAACAACACGGATAAAGCTCAACAGCTACCAATCCTCTTGATCACTTCAAAGACCTGAGGGGTCTAAAACGTGATCCCTCTTAAGCATTGGAAAAACAATGCAACCACTACAGTTCCAGTCTAGCTAAACAGTTCCATGATTGTCACTAATATCTGGGTAGTGCTCTTCTGCGTGTTCGAGAAAATATTTGGGTAATGAGTAGCTAGGAGTTCCACATTCCTATGATACTCCATCTGGTAATTTAAACTTGAAGGACAGACAAGAAAAACAAGACACAAACAGCCAAATAGGCTATTTCCTTTATCTGAGACGCCAGGTAATCTTGATTGGAGGTAGTATTATTTTATCCCTCGATAAGAGCAGATGACACAATCATGAAACCATCATAATTAAGACCCATCTGATAGGTAAACTAAAACCTATCAATAAAATGATTTTATTTGTTAAGATTCCAGATAACATCAGTGCCAGGGCAGGGACCAACCGACCAAGACAGACATATTATCGGATCTTAATCGTCAAAAGCTTGAAACTACAATTATGAAGAATAGGATAGAAGCATACCACTGCATCCATTCACACAACCATCCAGATGCTCCCTCAGCGATTCTGACTCTGATGGTGGCACTGGCATGACCCCACCTGCACCAACTCACAAATGAAGGAAACCATACATCTCTGATTATTTCAGGTCATGGCTACACCAGACCCGACTAAACGATATGTATTTGAACATACACTGCTCAGTAAAACCACACAGCAGCAGATGAAGAAACAATTCAGCTTGAAAGATACATAAGTGTTGATCAACTAGTCCACTACAAACAATGCAAAATTTTGCTACTACTAGCTCAGCATTCCACATAGCATGCTCTAAAGCAACCAATCGGAACTCAAACAATTAAGATTAGAGTGACACATACATGGGAGCTGGGTGATGTAAAGATGAAGACAGTATCCATCCCTCAGCCTCCATCTCCCGCTATCCCCGGAAGCAACAAGCCACTCCGGCGGAGTGCCGCGGCTGATCTCTGAGTAGATAAGGCGGAGGAGCGCGCGGCGAGCGATGACTTCGGCGTGCGCGTCGTGGACGAGGTCCCCGCAGGCGCTGAGCCGCGAGGCGCCGAGGCACTTGGTGCCGGTGCCCATGGAGAGGACTGCGGGGCTGTGTGGGTCCTGCGGGGTGGAGAGGAGGAAGGCGGCGAGGACCGTGGACTCCCGCCCCTGCGGCTTGCCTTTCTTCGGCAGGGAGCGGTAGTGCCGGAGCGCCGCCGAGGACGCGGCCTCCGCCCAGGGAGATGGGGCCGCGGCGCCCTCACGTGGCGGCGCCGGCGAGGAGGGCAGCATAAACGGCGTCGGCGAATCGTCCAGAGCAGGGGAGTCTCGAGAGTGTGGAGCTTATCTGCAGAATTTCCAGGTAACGAGGGTCTTTTGGCAAAAACTCGGATCGCTATTAATCGCGATCCAAATAAGGGGGGTTCTGTAAAACATCGGATTGTTTCTGTAAAATATCGGATCGCGGTTAGATCGAGGGTGGCCGCCGACGAGGTCGCGTTAACGCCGGCAGGCGTCGCCAAACCGGTCTGTCTGCGTCCGCCACCGCCGGCCGAGTCGACGCCAAGTGTTTCGCTGCCTCCGGCATCGCGCCACCCCCGGCCCAAGGCACCGCCGTCAACGGGCTCCACCCTTGGCCGCCGGCGCCACCATGGCCGAGAATCCAAATATGAAAGAGCGCACATGGGTTCTTCAGTGGCCTGACCATCACCATGGTCACCCTTCTATCGGCTCCGCTGAGATGGCCCATCCTCCCTTACCCCATGGTGCCGACGCTGTACCCACTGCTCGCCGGAGCTTGGCAATTAAGCTGGACTTGGATGAACTCTGCCAGCTAGAATCAGCCCAGTGAGGGCATCTTCTTCTGATCCATCATTTGAGTCCTTGCGTGTCCTTGTTCCTGGTTTGATCCTCTTTCGTCAGTGAACTCAAGAAAGCAATCTGACCTCGTACATTTGCCATTGCAACATGGAACTGAAGATCTGAACATATTTAGTCAATTCAGCATTCCCCATCGCATCATGAATATCATCGACGGGTTAGATGGGCAAAATACTATCCCCATCGCATTGGTCTGACTGTATGGAAAACGAGCACTGAATTCCAGTGACACTGTCTGTGGGTGTAGAGTCCTGACGGACTAAACAACCCTGGCGGCCCATCCTATGGGCCGGCCCATGAACAAGACTTGACGCACAAGACAAGGATTAGTCCTAGTCGGTTTGGATATACTGTATTAGGGAATTAGAGATAAACTTGTAAAAGTCTCCTAGTCCTATACGGTTCCCATGTAACCCTGCCCACCGGACTATATAAGGCGAGACAGGGACCCCCTCAAAACATATAATCAATACAAGATACAACATACAGGACGTAGGGTATTACGCTCCGGCGACCCGAACCTGTCTAAACCGTCTCTTGTCACCTTCGGCTCTAGATTCTCGACGACTTCTCCCTAAACCCTTCTCTCGGGGCATCCCCTCGAGAACCTAGTCAGCATAAATCGCCGACACTTTGGCGCCGTCCGTGGGAATCTACCCGTCGAGTTTTCAGTAAAGAGTCGATGGCCACCTTCAGCGCCTCCATCGTCACCAAGTTCGAGGCAGGCGCCTCCTTCATCTTCGGCTCCTGGCTTTGCATTGCAAACCAGGAAGGCGAACTCCAACACCACTTGCGTGACGAGGCGGCTGCACCAGCTTTGCCACGCGCGCAGACCGCTCCGCAAAGATCTCGGAAGACTCCAAATTCCGACACGATCTCTGGAGCGTATCCTACTCGGAGGAGTACGTGGCGCCCGAAGCAGATTCAATCCCGGGCAGACCACGACAACCCAACCCCTACCAAGGGGCAGGATCAAGCCACGTGTCCAAGACTCCCCGGCGGACTCCGGATCATTTCCGAGTTCCGCCAGGGTTCAACGATCAGGACCGTGACAGCAACCCCGCGGGTATCCAGGAACCCTGGCTACAACCCCCGCGGGACGAAGACTTCATCACGTGGATCGCGCGCATCCCAGTTTCCCTTCGGGTTAACAAACTCAGCCGCGGTCCACCAGAAGCACCTGACGAAGAAGGTTCTCCAACCCCGCGGAGCAACCTCGGATCTTGTCTTGACCACAACTCCCTCGGGGGTTATTGTTCATTGGCCTGACATGGATCCCGAGGCGGCTCTGTTCGAAGCAAACGTACCTTCCACGGTACGAGACATCCTACCTCTGCTTCCTTTCCAAGAAGGCAGAGAGCTCCCTGCTGCCACGGGTAGCAGAAGAACCGGGCCTAGCAACCCCGGTCGCCAGTCCTGCGTGCTCCTCAATGAGCACAGCGATGAAGAAGTTGTCTCCGACGACGCTCCAACAGAGGAAGGGGAAACCGACGCAGATCGGGAACTCCGTATCGAGTGCAACCGCAACCGCGCACTCCGACGTCGCTTCATCAAGAAGAAGAATCTCAACTCGGAGTTCGACAAGCAAGACATCTTCAACTCCCCTGTTGCCAACATCTTGTTCGGGGTCAGCGTTTTCGAAGGGTTCCAAACAACCCCTGAGATCAACCTCGCTAAGGCTCGCCTAGAAGCCGCAGCCGTCATGGTCGATCGCCTGGATGGAGGCCGCTCCTCCTCCAAAAGCAAGAGTTCTTCGCGCCAGCGAGCACCGTCAGCCAAGCGTCAGAGCAGTCACTATGGCAGCTCCGCCGGCCAAACCAAGGACAAGAACAGGCCTCGCGAAGAACCCCGCCGTCCTCGCGAGGAACCTCCTAGGTCCCAGCGTCGCGAAGAACCCCGTCCAGCTCGCTCTCATAACACACCCAACGACGCCCGCAACGACATCATCCGGATAAGAGAGGGAAGAGCTACCTCCCACGTTGCGGATTCTGCAGGAAGATGCGGCGTCCCCAACCCCGATGCTCTGCCATGCTACACACGCGCTATCCGCGTCAGCTCCTTCCCGCGGAAGTTCAAGCCGCCAGGCATCACCAACTTCGACGGGAAGCAAGATCCAAACATCTGGCTACGCAGATACTCCTCTGCAATCGAAGCATCAGGGGGCGACGACATCTCAAAGATGCTCTACTTCCCAGTTGCGATGGAGCAGGGTCCTCTCACCTGGCTCGAGTCCCTCCATCCAGACTCCATCGACAGCTGGCATGCGCTAAAGAAGGCTTTCGTCTCCAACTACCAGGGTTCTTTCGAGCGCCCTGGCAGCAAATATGAACTCCGCGCGTGCAAACAGAAGCCAGACGAGTCCCTGCGCGACTACAACAGGCGATTCTTCGCCATCAAGGCATCCTGCGTTCCCATCCCCGACTCAGAAGTCATTGACTACTTTCAAGAGGGGATGATAGATCGCACCCTTTTCCGTGACTTCGGTCACAACCGTCCTCGCGACCTCGAGGAATTTCGCGCACTGGTGTCCAATTGGATGGACACCAATGATCAAGAACGGGAGCGCTACGGCAAGAGACCCAACAACCCTGGATGCAGGAACCAGGAAGACAACAGGGATCAGCCGCGCGACTCCTTCCAGCGTAACGGCAACAACCCGCGGAAGCGACCGCACAACACGGTCGCAACCGTCCAGACCGTCCGCTCCGCCAAATCCGCGCAGCAACGAAGGGAAGAGTTCAATAAACTTCTCAAGAAGCGCTGCCCCTACCACACCGACAGCAAGCACACCATGGGCGAGTGCGTGCTCCTCCGGGAGACGTTCAGCACCCCCAGCAAGAAGCAGAAGTCGGCTGGCGACGGAGACGACGGACACGACAAGGGAGACAGCGGTTTCCCAGACATCAACAGCACTGTCAACGTCATCTTCGGAGGCATGGCAGTCAGCGACACCTCGCGCAACCGCAAGAATGCAAGGCGCGAGGCATACGCAGCAGAACCAGCGGTGGTTACACCGCTACGGTGGTCTGACACCACCATCACCTGGTCCCGAGAAGATCAGTGGGCCGAGATCGCCTCTCCTGGACGATATCCGCTCGTCCTCGAGACCGTGGTAGCAAACAGCAGGCTCACCAAGGTCCTGATCGACGGAGGCAGCGGGCTCAACCTCATCTTCGCCAAGACGCTGAAGTCCATGGGCCTCGACATGAGTACGCTGCAGCCGGCGGATACTCCTTTCTACGGCATCGTGCCTGGAAAGGCCGCCATCCCCCTCGGGCAAATCACCTTGCCCGTCACGTACGGTATGTCATCCAATTACCGTACAGAGTTCATTAAGTTCGAAGTTGCAGACTTCGACACCTCCTACCACGCCATCCTCGGGCGACCAGCATTGGCCAAGTTCATGGCCATCCCCCACTACACCTACCTGGTGCTGAAGATGCCAGGGCCTCACGGTGTTCTTTCCCTTCGCGGCGATATCAAGCGCTCCTACCTCTGCGACAAAGAGGCAGTGGAGTACGCCGTCAGAGCCGCGTCCACCATAGATCGCCAAGAGCTCCAACCCTTGGCCGCAGCCGTCGTCGCAGAGGACGATGACGCCCCGACGCAGAAGAAGACACGGGCTATCAAGCCTGTGGAGAAGGTCGCAACTAAGACGATTGACCTCCAAACAGGAGATCCATCGAAGACAGCAGTGATTGGCTCCACCCTCACTCCTGCATAGGAAAACGCGCTCGTCGACTTCCTGCGAGCCCAGGCAGACATCTTCGCTACAAAGCCTTCCGATATGCCTGGAGTACCCAGAGAGTTGATCGAGCACAAGCTAGACCTCAACGAGAGCGCAAAACCCAAGAAGCAGCGCCTCCGAAGATTCGCCACAGAGCGTCGGGAAGCCATCAAGAAAGAGCTAGCTAAGTTATTAGCAGCCGGCTTCATTAAAGAAGTCTTCTATCCGGATTGGTTAGCCAATCCGGTTCTTGTAAGGAAAAAGAATTCAAATGAATGGAGAATGTGTGTTGATTATACTGATCTCAACAGACACTGCAAGAAGGATCCCTTTGGGCTTCCTCGCATCGACCAAGTCATCGACAGCACCGCCGGGTGCACACTACTCTGTTTCCTCGATTGTTACTCAGGATATCATCAGATATCACTGAAAGAAGAGGATCAGATCAAAACTTCGTTCATCACGCCATTTGGCGCATATTGTTATACAACCATGCCTTTTGGCTTGAAAAATACAGGTGCCACATATCAGCGGGCTATACAGGGTTGTCTTCAAGAACAACTTCACCGAAATGTTGAAGCCTACGTCGATGATGTGGTAGTCAAGACAAGAAATCCCGAGGATCTCATCGCTGACCTCACCGAGACGTTCGATAACTTACGCAAATGGCGCTGGAAGCTCAATCCCGCCAAGTGTGTTTTCGGCGTGCCATCTGGAAAGCTCCTCGGGTTCATTATCAGTGAACGCGGCATTGAAGCAAATCCAGAGAAGATAGCAACTATCATGAACATGGAGCCGCCGACCACTGTTAAGGATGTCATGAAGCTTACGGGCTGCATGGCTGCACTCAACCGCTTTATCTCCAAACTGGGGGAACGCGGCACTGAGTTCTTCAAACTACTCAAGAAGCAAGACAGATTTCAGTGGACTCAGGAAGCTCAAGACGCCTTCGACAAGCTCAAGCTATTCTTGACTACGCCTCCTGTGCTCACTGCACCGCTTCCGGGCGAAGATCTCTTGCTCTATATTACAGCAACCACCAATGTCGTCAGCGCCGCTATTGTCGTTGAACGCGACGAGGACGGCCATCTTCAGAAGATTCAACGGCCTGTGTACTTTGTGAGCGAAGTCCTCTCGGACTCCAAATCCAGGTACCCTCAAGTTCAAAAAATTCTATATGCTGTCTTAATGACATCCAGAAAACTGCGGCATTATTTCGACACCTACAAGATCGTCGTGGTTACTGGTTATCCTATTGGCGAGATTCTCCACAATCAAGACGCTACAGGGCGTATCGCCAAATGGGCTGTTGAGCTCGGAACATACAGCATCGAGTTCCGTTCTCGCACGGCCATGAAGTCTCAAGTCCTTACTGATTTCATATCGGAATGGACCGAGCACAATCTCCCAGTCGCCACCACCAAGCCTGAGCATTGGATCATGTATTTCGACGGGTCACTCAAGCTGGAAGGCGGAGGCGCTGGAGTTCTGTTGATCTCACCTCGAGGGGATCAACTCAAGTATGTTCTGCAGATTCAGTTTGCTGTCACCAACAACGCTGCAGAATACGAAGCACTTCTTCACGGCATGAAGATGGCCATTACTCTTAGTATCAAGCGTCTGCTGGTATATGGGGACTCCATGTTGGTCATCAAACAAGTCAATAAGGATTGGAATCGCAACCATGAAGACATGGACGCGTACTGTGAAGAAGTCCGGAAACTGGAAAAACACTTCCTCGGCATTGAATTTCATCATGTCGAGCGAGATTACAACGTCGCTGCAGACGTCCTATCAAAGCTGGGTTCTTCCAGAGCAGAGGTGCCCAGCGGGGTGTTCGTCAATGAACTCTCCAAACCATCAATTTCTGCAGCGGTACCTCCTGATGCTGCAATATCAGTTCCCAAGGTTATGCTCATCGACGCCACTTGGAGCGCTCCGATTATAGACTTCATCTTGCACGACAAACTTCCTGTCGAGAAGGCAGAAGCTCAGCAAATTGTCCGCCGTAGCAAGTCCTATGTTATAATCGGTGATACACTATACCGACGTGGTGCACGCTCTGGCGCATTGATGAAATGCGTTTCACAGCAAGAAGGAGTCAACATCTTGGAGGAAATTCACGCAGGAGAATGTGGCAATCAAGCAGCTTCCCGCACTATCGTGGGCAAAGCCTTCCGTGCTGGGTTCTATTGGCCTACAGCTCTACATGACGCGGAGGAAATTGTTCGTCACTGCAAGGGTTGTCAATACTTCGCTCATCATTCACATCAGCCTGCCCACAAGATCAAATTGATACCTCCGTCATGGCCATTCGCATGCTGGGGGCTTGATATGATTGGGAAACTACCCCGGGCGCCTGGTGGATTCGAATATTGCTTCGTCGCAATTGACAAGTTTACAAAGTGGATAGAAGTCTTCCCGGTTGTCAAGCCAACCTCTGAGAAAGCAGTCCAATTTCTCCAAGAATTGATTCTTCGCTTCGGGATACCACACCAAATCATCACAGATTTAGGTACCACCTTCACAGGCAACAAGTTTTGGGACTACTGTGAAGACCGTAGCATCGAAGTGTCTTACGCCTCGGTTGCTCATCCTCGTGCCAATGGACAAGTTGAAAGAGCCAATGGCATGCTCCTCGATGGACTTAAAGCTCGCATGGAAAGAACCCTGAAGAAAGCAGAAGGCCGGTGGATGAAAGAACTCTTTCCAGTTGTCTGGGGCCTACGATCTCAACCCAGCAAAGCTACAGGGCAATCCCCCTTCTTCCTGGTGTATGGATCAGAGGCCGTTCTACCTGTTGATGTCATGCACGGCGCTCCTCGTGTCGAGGAGTTCCAAGAAGCCATGGCGGATGAACAACGGATGCTGAAAGTCGATACGGCTGAAGAAGCGCGATTGGCAGCCTTGTTACACAATGCTGCATATCTTCAGGGCATTCGCAGATTCCATGACAAGAATGTGAAGACAAGATCATTTCAGATTGGGGACTTGGTGCTACGCCGGATCCAGAATACAGCTGGTCACTCCAAGCTTACTTCACCTTGGGATGGTCCATTTATTGTCTCCAAGGTACTCAAACCAGGCACCTACAGACTTCAAACAGAAGATGGTGTGGAATTACCAAATCCTTGGAATATAGAACACCTACGCAAATTCTACGCGTAGCTCTGTCACTACAGCAGTGCTTCGGCACCACAAGAACTACTTGCTTCGGCACCCAGAGTTCCTCTGTAAACATTGCTCCGGCAATATACGAGCCAATTGCTTCGGCATTACATGCTCTCTTGTTCCGTTGTTTCGGCAACGAGATATATTTCAATAAGGCTCCCTTTACTGGGTTGTTTATTTGTCTTCTTGACATCATCAAACACTTCCACGCTCTTTTAAGACTTGGATAGTTTCTTTTACATACATTCGGAGCCCATAACTGAGGTCTATCCGGGTTCTTTCGAGGCCAAGAACGGATCTGTTCCTCCTATTACATTACTCTGTGATAATTTTCAGCTTCACGCTGCCGCTCCGTGGGTCTTACTGGGTTCTTGCTTCGGCAGACCATATACAGTTCGTTCCCAAGTATCCTTCCAGGGTACATTTTATTAGATAGCTTATGCTATAAGAAATCTCCCTGAGTTCCTTTGGGTCCTTAACAGGGTTGTTTTTCAAGTTAAAATCTACTCAGCGTACATTTTAACTAAGTCCTGGCTATTAACACAGAGACAACCCAGGAATTCATAAAAATTCTTGGTTTTTCTTCCAAACATGGCAATAAAAATATATTACATTGCATGGTACTTATGTTACAATAACATCTGTTTACAATTACAGCCTAAGGCTCTGAGCAATTGCTTCTGCAATTGGCTCGGCCTCTTGCTTCAGGTCCCTAAAGGCAGACTCCGTACAGTTTGGCTCTGCGCCCTCAACTATTTTGCCTATGTCTACCTCCGGGTACCTGGACTTCACTACGGCCAGGACATGCACAAGACAAGCCTTCGAAGATCTCTTGATGTATGCTTTCAGCTGTCTTGGCATGGCCTTCAAGCGCTCCAGGAATGTTTGCGGCGCTGAAGGGTCTTCGGGCACCAAGGCTTTCACCACCGGGTTCGCTGCCTTCTCTAGCTGCGAGATCCGGTTCAAGGCTTCCGCCAGGTCGTCGTCCGACTTCTTCATCAACCGCAGCTCTTCTTCGAGCTCAGACATCCTCCTGGCCGCCTGCTCAAGCTTCTCGTCCAGCACCTTCTGGTCTGCTAGATGCTTCTGTGCTTGGACGAGATCCCTGGATAACCGATTATTCTCCTCGCGAGCACCCTCCAAGTTCTTGGCAAGTTGCTTCTGTTGCTCGAGGATTTGAACCAGCTGTTCATCGGCATCCTTGCGCTGTTGGACCGCTACTCTGAGTTGTTCTTTGACGCCTTCATGGTCAGCAGAGAGGGTCTTCAGCGCTTCTTCATAACGGTTGGCCACATTGGACCAATCCGTCATCTTGCTCTGGGCTGTTGCTAATTGCTGTTGTGCCCCTGCGAGCACACAACAAAAGACAGAGTTGTTATTGAGCACAGGCAAAGGACAATTCTTTACAAGACTTTGGTGGCGACAGCGTACCTTTGAGCTCTGATTTTGCCGCCGCAAGCTTCTTCTTCATGTCCTCCTTCTCTGCGGCCAATTCCTTGGTCCACAGGTGCAAGGTACGGATCATGTCGGCGTCTTCCGCCTCCTGGAGCTTGCGGTCTTCGCGTTCGCGCTCTAGCTCCTTTTGGAGACGGTCCGCCTTGGCGTGCATCAAGGATATGTTGTGGAGATACTCGGTCTTCTTCCTTGATGCTTCGCCAACAGCCTACAGCAGAGTTGTTATGAGATATACTTCGTCACATACTACAAGACCAGGGTTGTTTTACTAACCTTGAAGTAGGCTACTGCCCTCTCGGCGTGGTAAAGCCCCCTGTCGATGTGTTGTTCATCCTCCTCCGCGTCCAGAATGTACTCGAAGGTCTGCGGATTCGGATTGCACATTGGGTCGAAGCTCCCGATACGGAAGCTCCTGCCCTCCTCTTCAGCCCCGGTACTCTGAGGTACCCTGGGGATTTCTTCAATTTCTTGCTCTGGGGTTGTTGCTTCAGTTTGCTTCCCCCTTGAGCACTCTGCTTCCGCCCTGGCCTGAGTTGTTACTGTCACGCTCGGGGGCTGCGCAGAGGACTGATCGCGGCGCTCTTGCTCGGAATCTTCAATTACCGCCGCTGTGACCAGTTGTTCGATCTCCGCCAGCACTTCAGCAACTGTCTCCTCGACTTGGGCTTCTTCTGATGCTGGCGGGTCTGCTGGCAGAGTTGTTTGCACTTCCGGCAGGGTTGTTTCTGGAACAACCCTGGGTTCTTCGGGCACTGCGGCCTCTGGCTCTACAGATATATGATCCACCACGGATTCTGCCCTGGTTGTTGTTGACGATTCTTCAACACTGGAATAACGAAGTTTGTTAGTCCCGACAGTATCGTACAACGGTAAATTCAACATTACTTAACGAAGTACTTACATGGTGGAGGGTCGCATGGGGATCTCTGGCTCCCCCAAGGTGAATTCCTCTTCCACCTCCTGCCCCGCCGTCGAAGGTCCTGCTGGACAGGGTTCTTCAATAATTGATGTTGTTCCTTCGAACGGCGTGGAGGCAGGGTTGAAGATCTCGTGCAGAATTTCTTCATCCGATAATGCACACCGCGCAGAGCTGCTTTGCTGCGGCTTGCTGGTTCCAATATCTCCGATGGCTATCCCCACTGGTGCTGATGTCCTGGGTTGTGGGGATACCTTTGCCCTCCCCTCTGGAATTGTTCTAGCTCGGGGCTTGGGCAATGTGCGTGCTCTCTTGGGCACTGGTGCTTGTGCCTCTGATGGCGCCGGTCTCTTGGACCTTTCTCCTCCCCTGGAGGTCGCTCCTGACTTGGCTTGGGCCTCTTCAGGATCCTGTGGTTCAGATTTAATCATTGGCTCATCAGGATCTTCACTTGCTATTGGCTTGCTTGGACGACCTTGTTCTCTTACCTTTGGATCTACACATCGAGCCAACAGAGCAGCTTCTTCAATGTTGGTCGGATCCAGAGGAGGCAAGCTCACATAGAGTGTGCGACGGGCTTCATACTGTGATGATCAAGACATTAGTTCACAATATACTTTCAACAATGCCGAAATGTATTCAGATAAGTCATTTACCTCAGGTGTCATGGTAACTGCGGAAATTTCCATTATCTCTGGAAATTGTTCATTATTGACCACCAGGAACTTCTTCAGGAGTTGGCTCACTCTCTTCTCTGATAAGTTCCCGGTGGCATTCCTTGAAGGGTCTGTTTCCCCAGAGTACTTGTACCCTGGGTTACAGCGTTGTCTGCATGGCTGGATCCTCCTCAGTAGGAATGACCTATACACCATGGCTCCTGTTAGGCCTTGTGCCTTTAGATCTCTGATCATGTTGAGCAGCTCAGGAATTTGAATTGCTTGATTTGTACCAACTGTTTCGCTCCAGTTTAGCCTCATCACTGGAGGATTCCCTGAGCGGCTCTGCAACTGTGGCTGGTGGTTCCATGCGTAGAACCATTCCTTTTGCCAGTCCTTGAGGCTTTCCTTTGTTGTGTAATCCAAATACACCGGCCTCATGCCCTGGCGGAACTGGATAACAACTTTGCCTACTACTTGCAGTGGCCCGCTGGAGGTCTTTACCCTAAATAGATGGCGGAAAAGGGCAAAATGGGGATCTATCCCTAAGAAGGCTTCGCACAGATGGATGTAGATGGATAGATTGAGAATGGAGTTGGGATTTAGATGACACAGTTCAATCCCATAAAACTGGAGGACACGGCGGAAGAAATCACAAGTGGGCATGCCAAAACCAACTTCATAGAAGGCTTTCCATACCGTGATTTCCTCGGTGTCTTCGGTGGGGTATTCATGCCCGTATGCGCTTCTCCATCGGCTTATTCCTTGTGCTGGCAAGAATCCATCCGTCTCTAGGGCCTTGATATGCTTCTCCTTCAAGATACTGGTCGGCCAGTCGCTGATTGGATCTCCAATAGTTGGCATGTCCCCCGCGGACGTTGTCTCCTCGGTCGTCACGATCTGCTTCATCGCTTCTGCCTTCCTCTTCGAGCCTTTGCCTCTGCTGGATCCTTCACCACCGGCCATTGGGATCTGTTGTGATTTGGTGTGGATTGGATCTAAGATTGGGGGAAGTTGTGGATGCTTGTGTGCGATCTCTGGATTGCGCGAACTGCAACTGTCGCAAACCCTAGATCTGTATTGCGCAAGTGTACGGATACAAAGGGTCGCGGGCGGTTTATATGGGCTTTTCGAAGCGTTACTTCGGTAATTTTCAATTTTGGTCCTTTCTTGACCCTATATTTGAATTCGTTCAAATTTAGGCTCGGGGGCTGTGGACATATTTTCGGGAAATATTTTTCTGAGAATTTTCGGCTTCAATTGATAAATTTATGAGGAATTCTACAAGAATTCGGGTTTCTTCGGAAATTGATTCTCTTTTGGTTCGGACTTCGAAAGAGCCTCGAATTTCTTCTTCAAAGATAAACGAGGCTCGGGGGCTGCCCAATTGGGCGCACCTAATCGGTGCGCACCAATCCGAACTTCGAGAAGACTTATGAGCACATCATTACCTATTGAACAACATGGTTGCAACTTCCAAGATCAAAGAACGCTGGCGGTCTCAAAGAACCCTGGCGGTCTCAAAGAACCCTGGCGGTCTCAAAGAACCCTGGCGAATTTCAAAAGAACTCTGGGGGATCTCAGAGAACTCTGTATTTTCAACAAAGCTGTTCTTCAGGAGATAAGGTGCTCGGGGGCTTGTGGGTGTAGAGTCCTGACGGACTAAACAACCCTGGCGGCCCATCCTATGGGCCGGCCCATGAACAAGACTTGACGCACAAGACAAGGATTAGTCCTAGTCGGTTTGGATATACTGTATTAGGGAATTAGAGATAAACTTGTAAAAGTCTCCTAGTCCTATACGGTTCCCATGTAACCCTGCCCACCGGACTATATAAGGCGAGGCAGGGACCCCCTCAAAACATATAATCAATACAAGATACAACATACAGGACGTAGGGTATTACGCTCCGGCGACCCGAACCTGTCTAAACCGTCTCTTGTCACCTTCGGCTCTAGATTCTCGACGACTTCTCCCTAAACCCTTCTCTCGGGGCACCCCCTCGAGAACCTAGTCAGCATAAATCGCCGACACTGTCCCTACTGATCTTGACGAAGCAGCTAATGCTGCATCACTACGACTGGGCTTCCCTTTAACGAAGTCAGAGCCTAACACACAGTGACAAACCAATAACGACTAATGAAGAGCAAGAATAGCGTACCAGAAAACAAACCGAAACAGAAGCAGTGAACCTGATTGACGTTGTACAACTGCGTTTGCGTAACCAGGTAAATACGTTTTCCAAACAAGGATGTTCATTTTGTCTGTGGGTCGCCTCCTGACCGTTTCTGTTGTTCCTGCGGGCTCTCGCCGTCCGAATGACAAGTGCTGTGATGCAAGCAGGAGTAGGATGCCCGCAGCAGCGCAAGGATGCAAGCAACAACTTCCAAACCAGACTGCACAGTAGAGGCGAAAGCTACGTCCAGAGACGAATTGTCTCTACTCCCCTCTATCGCGGCTTTGTTTATCCTCGTGTCCCTAGCGTGGACACGCGCGGGTCCTTGTCGACGCAGCCGGCCGGCCGGCCGCCTCCATTGCTGCCGGCCTTGGGCAGCGACGCCCGCCCAACACACCACGCCACGCGCCTTCACTCCTCGCAGGGTCAAACCCCACATGGCGTATATAACATGCATCCCCAGCTGCCTCGGCTTCTCCTCATCCACACCGGCGACGGCGAAGGCGAAGGCGACGGCGAGGTGAGCATCGATCGATCAATAGTCACCAGCTAGCAGGCAGCAGCTGCGAGAGAAAAAGAAAAAATGAGGCAGGCGAGGCCGTACTCGGGGATGTTCTGCGGCGGTGTGTCGGCGCGGACGGGCCCGCACGCGCTGCCGCTGGCGCGCATCAAGAAGATCATGAAGCGCTCGGCGGGCGAGACGGCGGACGGCGGCGCCAGGATGATCTCCGGCGAGGCGCCCGTCGTCTTCTCCAAGGCGTGCGAGCTCTTCATCGCCGAGCTCACGCGCCGCGCCTGGGCCGCCACGCTCGACGGCAAGCGCCGCACCGTGCACAAGGAGGACGTCGCCACCGCCGTCCACAACACCGACCTCTTCGACTTCCTCGTCGACGTCGTCATGGCGGATCACCACGCCGGGGGCGACGACGGCGAAGACGCCGCCGCGCTCGAGTGACATGTCCCGCATGCCCCTTCTCATCAGGACTGAGAACCACCAAACCAATAATTACGGTGTTGCGTTTTGATTCAACTAATTAATGAGTTCTTCGCCTGCGTGCGTGTACCTTATGTTTACCGGTTCCTCTTGCACGCAGCTACATACCTGTGCAAGCAACGAGGGCGATGATCATGCAGTAACTTGTAACTTTTTTTCATGCAAAACTTATATGCAACAGTATGATGTTAACCTGCTATCCAACTGAATGAATGAAACTGGCATTGTTACAGGCACGCCATGAGATATTTCTTTCGGTGACTTTTTGGCACTAGGTGTCGTTCTGCAGAAAGTTAACCAAGTCGTCGATTTCCACGGATCATTTATCGGATATTTTAATTATAAAAATAAAAAAATTGGAAGGTTGGTTCACTTGGTTGTCTGTTCTTCACGGAGGATCCTAGTAGATTGGATTGAAAAATGTTCAGGTTGGCACGACACAATTTTAAAACGTTCAGGAAATTTTTTTAGATGAAAAAAAAAACGTTCAGGAAATTGACACCACGTTTACACTTTGCAGGCACCGATTCAGTGATTCAGAAAAAAATGCTCAGGTTTGTTGTCAGCAATCAGCACGACACAGTTTCAAAACGTTCACGAAATTGACACGGCGTTTGCACTTATTCAGTGATTCAGAAATTGAAATGTTCAGGTTTGTTGTCAGCAGTCAGCGCTACACAGTTTCAAAACGTGTAGTCCTTTGAACGGGGGGTTTTCTTTCCTTTTCGCCTGTCGGTTTGGGTTTATTTCCGTAGTCGCGGGCAGGCCATATTTACCTTGGGAAGAAGTCCTTTTAATCTCTTTAGATATTGGGTTGAGTTTATGTTTTCTCGTAGACCGTTGAAACCGTATATTTTTGTCTTTCTTTTTTTATTTCCGGCTCGCTCGCCAGGTCCATGGAGATAGCTTTGGTCGAATGTATGCCACGTGTGGCGAGAGAGCCCGCGCACTGATTGTCTTCTTTAAGATGGACAGTAAAGATGTCTTCTCTTGGAACGTTACGATCAGAGCTCTCGCCGTGCACAGACAAACTGATGATGCCTTCTGTTTGATCTCATGAGGAAACAAGGTTTCAGGCCCAACCATTTCACCTTGAAGGTACGGCTCTCTTGTCGACGAAGGCCGCACGCTGTTCCGCCATCATTACCGCAACACCGCTCCTAGATCGATCTGCTCGCCGGCAATGACCATGCTCCAGGGCATGCCTTGTTGGCCAGATTCTAAAGTACGGAGGGCGCTTCTTGGTGGGTGTACTAGGATTGAATCTGGCCTCGGATCAGCTGAAAACACCAACTTACCACCAATTATTTGAACTAAATAAGCCCGTAGTTGAGTCAAGCTGTGTCTGAGATGGACCTGGCGTTGACATGAATGCAAATGTTGTTTATGATATGATAGCATTGATGTGTTGTCCAATCAGTTGACACGTCAAGTTTTTCTTTGTCCAGAATTCTTCTAGGCCTTGTTCAGATTTCAAACTAATTACTGTTTATTCTAACTTTTCACTATTCAATTATTTCTCCATCTTAAAAAACACGTTTTCCAGGACTTAGCTACTGTGTTTTTCTAAAGCTATATATTGTGTTTTTTTTCTACAATCCAAACACACCCTTAGCTGAAATCTGAAACTGTGCAATAATAATACGTAAAGTTTTTGCAGTTCAGGACGACCGTTCCTGAAGGCCTTTAATGGCAAACTAGGCTACTGTTTGTACTAAAGAAAGATAAATCAGCAAGAGTAGGAGATTGCAATTTGTAAATCAGTGCTATCTGTTGATGGCTTGTGAAAAGTGAACATCAAAGTGCTACTCCAGTTATCATCAGCTATTCAGCTTCGTCCATGTCGCAGAGCAGTGTACTGTGCCGAGAGCATGTGTATTCAGATTACGGTAAAAAACACAGAAGCGGTAGAAAAACACTACAGCTAATCATCAGCTATTCAGCTTCGTCCATGTCGCAGAGCAGTGTACTGTGCCGAGAGCCTGTGTATTCAGATTACGGTAAAAAACACAGAAGCGGTAGAAAAACACTACAGCTAAGTCCTAGAAGCGTGTTCTGTGAGTGGGAGGAATAGTTAAATAGTGAAAAGTTAGAATAAATAGTGTTTAGTTTAGTGTTTGTAAAAAAACAAATCGAACTGTCCAGTACCTGAATTTGAATTCGCATTTTTATGCATTTGATCCATTTTCATAATCGAGCATCGTGAAACGCTGTGACTAGTCGAACGTGCAGGAGCTTCGGGATGGATCGGACGGCTCACGCGAACAAGTTCCGTGACCCGCACAATCCGGTCGGTCCATCCGTATAAGGAACTGACCGAACCCAAACACGACTCTACTGTCCATTTGTGATCGAGTCATCTGGTCGATTCCGCCAAAGCCCACCAGCCTCTGCTCCGCCGCCATCCCGCCGCCTCCGGCGACCGCCGGAGCCCGACGACAAGGAGATCAGATCTCGTTGGAGGATCTGAGGAGCAGGAAGAGGGGGAGAGGATGGTGAGCTCTTCGTCGCCGGTGGTGAACGTGTACCCGCTCGCCAACTACACGTTCGGCACCAAGGAGCCCAAGATGGAGAAGGACACCTCCGTCGCCGACCGCCTCGCCCGCATGAAGGTCAAGTAAGTGTCTCCGCCCGTGCTTGCTCCGCTCCCCGCCTCCGTCGTCCTCACCCAAACCCTAGATTTCGTATCATCGCCGCTGGAAACCCTAAACCCTAGCGCGCAGATCACAGAACTCCTTAGTTTTCAAGTCAGTGAGGGGAGTGGATTGAACTGGAGAGTACTGGGCAACTTGAGTCCTGTCCTGCTTTAGGTTATCTTGCTTACCTACCTTTGAGTTGGTACATTTGATAGGTACTTTGACAGTTAAGTGTGGAGAAACCGTGCTGACAAAAATGCTAAAATCTGGTAAAGACGTTCAAACTGTTAGGTACTTAGGTGGTGCTGGTTCAATCATCCTATTACCACGACTCCACGAGCCACCTCTTTATTTGCTCAAGCACGACACGAATAATTTTACCATAGATATAATGGTGCCGAGAAGCAGAATGTACTCTGTTAATTTGATTGTTATTACTGTATACTATTTTAATTGAAAGTGCATCTTTCATTAAACGCCCATGCTTGTTTGTCTTGAGAGCAGAGACTTTGTGGTCTATATTTTATTTGTCTTTTATAAGAATGTTCCCAAAGTCAGGCTACCTTGCAATGTTCTTGTAAACTTGTTCCAGCCAATGCACCTCAAGCTAACCACAACTCACTTCTGTGGATGACAGCTACATGAAAGAAGGAATGCGCACAAGTGTTGAAGCAATCCTATTGGTATGCATCTCATTTTCTATGAGTTTCCTTGTTAAGTTTTCTTTTGTGCTTGGAATTTCAAACTGTTGTTGTAGTTCAAACTTTTGGTAATTAGTCTATGAGCTTTGTTGCTTATAAAACAAACTAAATCTTTACTTGGCACTTTACTATATAGGTGCAAGAGCACAACCACCCCCACATACTGCTCCTGCAAATCGGAAATACATTTTGCAAACTTCCTGGTGGACGGTTGAAGCCTGGAGAAAATGGTCAGTATCCATGCCCAGCTTCTTTGGAATCCATTTTGATACCAATGTTAGTTATGCATTTGTTTACTGACATGTGATTGTAATTTGCAGAAATTGAGGGTCTGAAAAGAAAACTGTGCAGCAAACTTGCAGTGAACTCGCCTTCCTTTCCACCTAACTGGCAGGTGCGTTGAATAGAAATTATTAGTGGCCCGTTCTCTGTTTCTATTACAATGAGCAGTAATGCATTTTAGCCGTGAATGCTCCTGCACCTTTGCATCCCGACATTTCTGTTTCATATAGAGTGATTTAATGTTGATCTAGAGAAGGAGAAAAAAGAAACTGTGGCTTTCTACTTGCTTCAACTCACTATTTATCATGCTTGTTGTTACCTTTTTATTGTAAAGGCATATAGTAACAACTAACAAATCTGTAGCTTTATTTAATTTTATTATGGTATACCTATTACCTAAGCAGAAACAGTGGCTCAGTTAATTATTTGTACAATATCAGTATGACAGTATCACAGGCTCGAAGGCATGGCACACAAATTAACAGTCTCCTTGCTTATTGTGCTGCTATTTTTCTTTCTGCTTGTAACTTCACATCGAAATGTTCAAGTAGATGTATCATATTATTTGGTGGATGTGTTTTTATTTGGTGGTACTGGTGGTGAACTTTCATCATAACATGGTAATTAAGGATTCAGCATGTACTTCAGTGCATATAGCCATATATGCTATGGTACTTAGTATTTGGCAATAACAAAGTTTGGGCACTGTTTAATTTTCTACCTGTGGTTAAGAATGTTGGAGTCTTCAAAAAGTTGAGATAGTGAAGCACAATTTGCTACCCATTGTTGTAGAAGGTATAACATGCCTGATTCTTCCAGGTTGGAGAGTGTGTTGCTGTGTGGTGGAGGCCGAACTTTGAGACTGTGATGTATCCTTACTGCCCTCCGCATATTACCAAGCCCAAGGTACATTCTTGCTTTGACAGCATTTTTTTTAACCATGTGTTGTTGGGATCAGATTATGGAAATGAATGATGTGTTGAACAGGAGTGCAAGAAGCTTTTCATTGTTCACCTATCTGAAAGAGAGTATTTTGCCGTGCCAAGGAATTTGAAGCTGCTTGCTGTTCCACTGTTTGAACTCTACGATAATGTTCAGGTAATGTAACCTTTGTTCGCCCATTTTGTTATGCATCGTGAGGCAATTCTAATTGATCAATAAAAATATAATTGTAGAACTTATTACAAATTTATTTATCTGAAACTTGCTTTGTATATGTTGATACAGCGATACGGGCCTGTTATCTCCACCATCCCGCAGCAGCTTTCTAGGTTCCAGTTCAACATGGTTAGCTCTTAGAGCATCAGGACAGGAAGATTAGTGTGGCCAAGGCTGCTCTTTTATCAGACTTAAGTTGAGATGGATCTTTGACGTGCTGAGCCAGCTGATCGACGTACCATGACTGATTTTATTTCACCGTGCCGGAATTTTATCTAGACCACAACAATCTAGACATGCATTTCTGACTGTTCTATTGGATTATTCAGTTATCTCAGCCCAAGCTGGTGCATGATGTATGTTAGATTATTGCATGTTGTTCTGTCAGCGTTAATTGTTTGTGTAGTTGTTCGTCTGTATGCTTCTTCTGGCGTTTTGGGTTATGTTGTAACCTCATCAGCTCTCCACGCTGCTATGTTTTTTGTCTGGTTTTGTTATAGAGCTTGTAATGATTTTTCACGGAGCAACCCCTGTAAGCTGTAAACAGGCACATCTTATCTTAGGGATAGAGTACACATGATTATTTGAGAATCTCTCAGTTCGGTAGTACTGTCGTACCATGAATCCTTGTATAGTTGTTAGTGTGGCCAAGGTCTTTTTGTCAGACTTATTTTGTGATAGATCTTTGACGCGCTGAGCCAGCTGATCAACGTACTATTACTGGTTTAATTTCACCATGGCAGAATTTACTCTGACCAAAAATCTGGACGTGCATATCTGACTGTATTTTGCTGGATTATTCTGTTGTGGCAGCTTTATCTGGGGCATCAAGATTATCCCCTGGGTATACGTACACCTGCATGTATGCTTGTTGTTTACGTGTGCATACATCTTTATGCCGGTTTAGGAGCCTCTTCGTAAGCCCTGCCAAAGAGCCCTTACAGTAGGGTCAAACCGGTGGCAGAGCCGCAGAGGCTGCAGGCGTTTCGACTCCCTCTGGTGCCTCGGTTGGGAGGCCGAGATCAGAGTTCTGGACGCAGTCGACTTGACTACTCGAGGTTCGTCTACTCGTCTGTTTCTTCACCGCAAGCCGTCGTACTCCCATCGTCGCTTGCTCAACCGGCCAAAGTTCCAAACTTTTCTAACTGATTCAGAGGTTGCTCACTTCCTGCACTGCTTGCAAACAGTCCGATTTGTTGAATTTGGGGACGAGTTAGTTGGGACAGCACAGACTGCAGACATATTCTAGCTCTGGGTTATCCGGTGGCGGTGGCAATCTAAGGTAATTATTCAACTGCTGCTGCAATTACAATGTTTAGGTCGTGTAGTAAAAGTTGTCGAACGTCCATCTCCACAAGGGAAATCGAGCTGTCTTGCACCTTGAAGCTAAATACTCTGTGTACCCATTATCTAAAAAAAAATACTCTTGGTACCCAGACCAGATCATTGCTTCTAATCTAATGCAAAAACTTTAGCACACAGCAAACGTGTAACAGTAGTGGGGGATTGGGGTAGGAAAGTACAACCACAATTGGGCTCCAAGTATCTAGTTCATCTGTGGTGGGATACACGGTGTAACAGTAGTGGGGGATTGGAGTAGACTATTGTTAAGGAATCAAAGTGTCATTGCCTGTGTTTGTATCTTGCATACGACATCTGCAAATCCTACCTTGTCATATACATATCTCCAGCTACAGAAGGTGTGTTTCTTCTTGCATGTTAGCATATGTAAACTGGTACTGCATATAGGTTATCTAAGAGATATCTCCGGCTGCAGTAGGATCAAATCAATGTTCAAGATATCCTTGTATTCAGTGATTCGTTCTCTGGTATAGTTGTCAGGACAACACACCTTTGGCCACTCTGAGCAGAATGTTTGCATAATTTGTAGGTATTACCTTGGACTATCACAGAAGGTAAAAATCAAATGGGTGTTTTTTTTCTTATTGTCAAACAGTTACCTCCATTGTAACCTGATGGTGAAAAAGAGTATCTCCATGGCTAATGCCAAAGGATCAACGCCTGAGGGCTGTGTGAGGAGCACTTTTAAGGTAACCAGATCCAAGGACCTTCAGCTTCACCATCTACCCTCTGTAAGTAACTTCATGATTTGAATCATGCTTATGTGCATTCATGTATAATTGCATATTCTTGGAGGCTGCAATGCACTGAGGATATCGACTGAGTTATTTTGTTCCTTTTGCAGGATATTGTGTGTGCCATAATGTCGCGATTGACTTTAAAAGAAGCTGTGCGGACGAGCATATTGTCTAAGAAGTGGAAACAACTCTGGAAATGCTACCCAAAGCTAGTCTTCACCAGATGCACAATGCGCAAGCTAGGCCATCAGAAACCCATGAGAACAAGGTTTATCAGGGGTATCAACAGTGTCCTGCGACAGCTAAAGTCCACAATTTTGTGTAAGTTTGTTGTTAAGTTTGGACTTCGTGAAAGGCACAGGCATCATATCAATAGATGGGTCAAATTTTCAGCTGTGTTAAGAACAAAGCATGTTGTTTTCGATTTCTGTCCAGGGCCGAAAGGTAGTACTGACACAGATGATAGGTACAGCTTCCCACTGGATATGTTCAACGCTTCTGGCGGTTCCTATGTCAAGCATCTTCGTTTGGGATTTGTCTCGTTAACACTCCCTTCTGATATTTCTGGATTTAAACACCTTAAGAAACTTTATCTACATAAGGTCATCATAACAGGGAACTTCGGTGCCTACTACCAGAATGCCCTGTTCTTGAGTGGTTAAGCATCATCTGCTGCAAATTGAGTGGTCTAAGCATAAGCCAGCAACTGAGTCGGCTACGTTTTCTATGCGTGAAGTTTTGTAAATTGCAAGAGTTGAACATCCATGCGCCAGACCTCACTGTGTTTGAGTTTGCAGATGGGATAATACCAATTGTGCTTGGTGAATCTCTGAATATTTCAGAGGCAACAATTGAGTTGTTGTCATGCTCAGACTGTTTTGATTATGTTTTCTCTAGGCTTTTCAATGCTTTTTCTCATGTTCAGTCCCTCTCCATAAACTTCCGTGTGGAAACCGAGGTTTGTTCATCAAACAGTGAAAGTTGCCTCTGTGGTTTTGATTTCCATTTCTTCTTTGTGTATGATGTGGTATCTTACATTTATCACGCTTGGTGTCTCAGATGCAGGGATTTGTGAAAAATCCCTCCGGGATGATCTATTTGAGACAAGTGGTATTGAAGATTGATATTATTGGGTGGCCAGAAACTAGTGCTGGAATTCTTCGGCTGGCGTACCTTTTGGAGTTAGCCCCTGTTTTGGAAGAGTTGGTACTCCACGTAAGTGATCTCAGATTCTGCTATATAAATTGCCTCAGGCATGTCCTACCCTTCTGGTGATGTTGCCTTCGTCACACAAAAATATCTGGTGCAAGAAAACAATTCAAGACATTTTCAGTTTCTTTTTGGCAGATCTTTTTTTTTTCGAAATGGGAAGTTTATTAATTTCAAGAACGTTACATCAAGGTGATACAATAGAACTTGAAAATCTCCCGGCCTCTGCCTAGACAGCACACAACCTTACAAAATGATGAAAAAAAACAGCAAGCACACTAATGTTCATCAATCCGAAGACTAGACCGCCACCCATGTGCCTGGGTAAAAAATCCCTTGGCCACCTGCGCCAAGAATTGAGATGCCTCCACAATGAAACCTTGGTAAATAGGCTTCTGAAGGATAGACCATGTACGAAGCCAATGGGTAATTAAGGAGATAACCTGCAAAAAAGAAGATTGTTTCTTTTCAAAAACCATAGCATTCCTAGTCAACCATAGGGACCAACATGTTGCTGCTGCTCCAAGTAAAACTAAAGGTTTTAGATCTCCACTAATCCCCATCAGCCAAGTGCCAAACATATTTGACACACTACGAGGTGGCGAGAGACCAGAAGCCGCATGAACACCAGCCCACACCATACGAGCAAACCGACATTCAAAAAAAAGATGTTGAATTGTTTCATCATGGTGACAGAAACAACATTGTTTATTGCCTTGCCAATTGCGTTTAACTAGGTTGTCTTTAGTTAAGATAACACCTCTGCGAAGATACCACAAAAAGATCTTAATCTTTAAGGGTGCTTTCAATTTCCAAAGCCGTTTGTTGACATTTGGAACATCATTATAGATCAAAGCCAAATAATGAGATTTCACTGAAAACTCACCATTTTGATTCAAGTTCCATCGGAATTCATCTTCATCATGGCTTAGTACAATATTGGCGATTCGTGGAAGGAGGTTATTCCACATCACTAATTTGTTACCAATAAGATCCCTACGCCATGAGATATTTGGTGGGTTGGTGCCCAGGACGTCCGCCACAGTATCCTGTTTTCGACGGGCAATACTATAAAGTTCAGGATACTGTTCACGAAGCGTCCTATTTCCTAACCACCTATCTTCCCAGAACCTTATTTGTGACCCATCTTTAATGATAAAAGCCCCAAAACGAAGGAAGTCCCCTTTTGTCTTCATAAGGCTTGCCAAGAAATGTGAGTCTCCGCTTTTCCACTGTGCTTGCACTAGTGGTTTAGAACCTAGATATTTATTGCGTATAATTTGTTGCCATGTACCGTCTGTTCTTAACAAGCGGTATAGCCATTTACTAAGTAAGGCTATATTTTTTATATCTAGATTGTGGATCCCTAGTCCACCTTGTTCTTTAGGTTGACACAGGATATCCCATTTGGCTAAGCGGTATTTCTTTTTATGATCATCACACTGCCAAAAGAATCGAGATCGAAAATAGTTTAGTTTCTTTAGAACGCCCTTTGGAACCTCAAAAAAGGACATCATATACATGGGTAGACTGCTAAGAACTGAGTTAATCAAAGTGAGTCGTCCCCCTGTAGATAAATTCTTGCCCTTCCAGCTCCTAAGGCGCTTTTCGAAACGCTCTTCTACTTTTTTCCAATCAGCATTTGATAGTTTCCTATAGTGAATTGGGATACCCAAATACCTCATTGGTAAAGCTCCAATATTACAACCAAATAATTCTGTGTAATGGGTCTCATATTCTTTTGCATCGCCAAAGCAGAAGATTTCACTCTTATGAAAATTAATTTTTAGACCCGATAGTTGTTCAAAAGCACAAAGCAAAAGCTTCATATTCTGAGCTTTCTCTAGGTCATGTTCCATAAAGAGTATTGTGTCATCAGCATATTGTAGTATGGACAAACCGCCATCAACTAAATGAGGTACCACACCACCTAATTGACCATCTTCTTTGGCTCTATGGATTAAGATTGCTAGCATGTCCGCAACAATGTTAAAAAGTATTGGTGATAAGGGATCACCTTGTCGAAGACCTTTCCTAGTTTGGAAATAGGATCCGACATCATCATTAACATTGATAGCTACGCTTCCGCCCGATATAAAAGATTGCACCCAAGATATCCATTTAGGTGAGAAACCTTTCATCCGAAGCGTTTGCAATAGAAATGGCCATCTTACGTTATCATAAGCCTTTTCAAAATCAATCTTAAAAATAACTCCACTTTGTTTTTTACGGTGTAGTTCATGGATTGTTTCATGCAAGATGACGACTCCCTCAAGGATATTCCGTCCTCGCATGAATGCAGTTTGTGTTGGGCTGATAATGTGATCTGCAACTGAATTTAATCGCAACGTGGCAACTTTGGTGAAAATTTTAAAGCTCACATTAAGCAGACATATTGGTCTATACTGTTGTATTCGATTTGCATCTTGAACCTTTGGTATAAGGGTTATGACTCCAAAGTTGAGACTGAAGAGAGGTAAATCACCCTTATTTAAATCATGAAACATCTCCATTAAGTCACCTTTAATAGTTTCCCAAAACTTTTGATAGAATTCAGCTGGGAAGCCATCGGGGCCCGGTGCCTTATTATGCTCCATGCTAAAAACGGCTTCCCGAATCTCCTTTTCAGTAAAAGGAGCCGTGAGAAATTCATTTTCATGCAAACCAACTTGAGGGATATCATTAATCATATTCTCATCCAGAGAGAAGGAATTCTCTTCTGGTGGTCCAAATAATTCCTTATAGAACTGAGTGATGTAGCTTTTTAGATTAACTTGCCCTTCAATTTTTCCATTACCATGGTCTAGGGAGAAAATTCGTTTCTTCCTATGTTTACCATTGGCCACCATTTGAAAATACCTTGTGTTGTTATCACCAAGTAGCACGTCTGTAACCTTAGCACGTTGATAATAGTTAATCTCCTCCTCACGAAGGAGTTTAGTCAGATTATCACGTGCCAACTCTAATTGTTCACGCTCAATGTCAGTCAGTACACGATTTTCTGCCATTGTATCTAAAGATGTGACGGTGGACTGAAGGGTGTGTTTTTGCTTCTTATACACTCCATGAGAGTGGGCTGCCCAACCCCGGAGGTGCTTGCGCAAGGCCCCAATTTTTCTGTTCCATCTTTGAACAGAATTTTGGCCTCGTACTGGCTTGTTCCAAATTTCTGTAACACGATCATAAAAATCATCACGAGAGTTTTTGGCAGATCTAATAATTTTCAGTGTTGTTCTTTTTCCGCAGATGTGTTGTTTTGGATCAGCATTCTATTTTTGGGAGCTAAGGGAAGATGACTTTCTACCGTGTCCTCACCGCCATCTGAAGACTGTCCGCATGACTGGATTTCACGGTTTCCATGATCAGATTGAGCTGGCTCTCTATATTCTTCGTAATGCAGCTTGTTTGGAGCGAATGATCATAGATCCAATGGTGAGCAATACCTCGTTTGTTCCATCTCTGGAGGTAGGATTAGGAGATGAACATTTGTGATCTTTGTAATCTATGTACCTTTATCTATCTGTTTGTTAGACTATCTTGTCGTGGCGGTGGACGGGAGAGAGATGGTCTCCACTCTCTTGTGTATTGATTGAGTGGCAAGATGTTAAATGATGCTTGCTGGCGTCGCCTGCTACCTATGGAGATAGATTTTGCAAGGCCACACAAAAATATGATTGAATTTGTTTTTGTTGGCATGTTTGTGTTCTAGTCGGTGATGTAGCGATGCTAGTGGGACGATGAGGCAGCCTTCTCCAATTGCCGGGGGGGGAGGGACTGTTCACTGGTTCCTAAATTGGTTTAATCGATGAACAGTGATAAAATAATACCAAAATAGGACAATGCGTTGGCTCTTTTCTAGCTCTTAGCCGTCTCATATCATTTTTTTATTCATCGAAAAGTGCAACTCTTGATGTGACCGGCTTTTGCACTCTTCAATGAATATGAGACGACTAAGAGCCCTAACCGACTTACAAAGAGCTAACTCACTTTTTGTACTGTTTGACACTGTTCATCAATTAAACAATTTAAGAGCTAGTGAATAGTACACCATTGAAAAAGGCCTAATTGTGTTTTAGCCCTCGTGGTCGGTTTGAGAGTCGCAGGCAGTTGCGAAAGCCAGCCCTGATCCTGAAACTCTCTGAACCTCCTCAAAACCCCTCTCGTCGCCGTCTTCCTCGCTGGGTGCCCCACATTTCCCGCGCAGCGCAGTGTCAAGGCCGCCATCGCCATGGGCAAGCCCAAGCAGCAGGTCCTCTCCCGCTTCTTCTCCCGCAAGCCCGCGTCCTCCTCCTCCGCCGGCCCCGACCCGCCTCCCCCACCCAAACCCAAGCCCTCCGCCTCCGCCGTCGCCTCCTTTTCCCCAGCCAAGCGCGCGCGGGCCCTCTCCCTCTCCCCCAAATCCCCCGCCGCCAAACGCCCCAATGCCATCCCTCCCTCCCGCGATGCCATCCGCCGCACGCTCCTCGAGCCGCTCCACCCGGCGCCGCCGCCACCTGCCGCCGCCGCCTCCGGCAAGGGCTACACCCCGCTCGAGCAGCAGGTCGTCGACCTCAAGGCCCGCCACCCGGACGTCCTCCTCATGGTCGAGGTCGGCTACCGCTTCCGCTTCTTCGGCGAGGACGCCGCCGTCGCCGCCGCGGTGCTCGGCATCGTCGCCCATCCCGACCACAGCTTCCTCACCGCCTCCATCCCCACCTTCCGCCTCGGCTTCCACGTCCGCCGCCTCGTCGCCGCGGGCCACAAGGTCGGGGTCGTGCGCCAGACCGAAACCGCCGCCATCAAGGCTGCCGCCGCCGCCGCGAATAAGGGCGGGGGCGCGGCGGCCGCGCCGTTCGCGCGGGGGCTGTCCGCGGTGTACACGCGCGCCACCATCGAGGCCGCAGGGGAGCTGGAGGGTGGTGCCGCCGCGCCCGAGGAGGGGAGCAGGTACCTCGTCTGCGTGGTGGATAAGGAGGTGGAGGCGACGGGGAGGGAGGGGTTCCAAGTGAAGGTTGGGGTTGTGGCGATCGAGGTCTCCACCGGGGAGGTCGTGCACGGGGAGTTCATGGACACCGCCTCCAGAAGTGGGCTTGAAGCTGTTCTGCTTGGATTGGCGCCCGTGGAGGTCATCCTGGGTACGCCACTCACGTTCGCCACAGAGAAGGTAGACAACTGTCAAGAACTATCAGTCCATTGATTTTAGTCATTTTGTGCTCATGTTCAAATTGTAAGTTTTTGTCTGCTGCTCACATGATAGCTGACGTTTTACCATGCAATGTTCTAACACTAACTAATTGTTCATTAATTCTCAAAGATACCACATGCTCAATTTGATTCTAAGATTGCTAGTGGTTAGTTAACCAGCAAGAGCTACAGACAATTCACTCTTACCATTTATAACAGAACATTAACTTATTGATCATAGACCTTTATGTGCTTCCATTTAGTGTTTCACTTATTCTCATGATTAGTGTCATTTTGTTGATGGAAGCCTGAAGTTGATTAGGCAACTGAATAGTTGTGTTGTCATGCTGTATTTATGCTTAAATATAGGAATGTTGCACATGTCCCTGAGAGACCATAGATCAGTTAGTTGCTAATGTTGGTAGCAAAATGGCAATTTGGTAGTGTTCATAGCACACGTTTATGTTCCCATCATCGTCAAAAGTCGCTTTTCTTTGTTTTGAATTGACTCCAAGTTTATATCCACCATGACGTGTCAATGCCGTTTCTTCATGTCATCTTTGCTCAAGCAAATTATTTTCTTCAATGTGCTACTTGATCTACCTCGTGTTAATTTCTTGCCAATTGTGTAATCTTTGCTCTTCAGATTTATCCGGAAAAATATCTTCTGCCTCCGCTTGTTGTGTAGGTGATGACGGCATATGCGGGATCCACCTCTGATGTGCGGGTTGAGCGTGCATCATGTGTTTGTTTTGGCGAGGGTGGTGCTTTGGCTGAACTTATATCCTTATTTGAGAAGTCTGTGGACAATGATTCTAGGGTTGAAGATGACAGACAGCTGATGGAAACAAATGGCAATAACGCCAATCTTCATGGGATTGAGGTACTGTTATCCTTTTAATTATATTTTGAGTGGTGTTTTGGTGTATTCATTATTATCCTGCCATCTTAGCATCTGCTTCAATCACCAATGTTGCATAATGCAGTTTATGTTGTTTATAATAGTAATTATCATTCGTTCGAATCAGGCTGTCATGGCTATGCCGGAGCTAGTTGTTCAAGCATTAGCATTATCAGTTGGATATCTCAAGGTTTTCGGCATGGAAAGGATAATATGCTTTGGTTCTTCATTCCGGCCATTTTCTGCAGATACAGAGATGTCCTTATCAGCAAATACTCTTCAACAACTTGAGGTAGGATATTTTATGATACCTTCTACGAATTAAAGTTTCTGTTTGGATATTTATGGTTTTTTCTTTCTAGGGTTTGTGGATACTCTATTTGACAATAACTTCTTTCTTCCATACAGTCAACAGGAGACCAAGAGTTGGTCTTTCGTGAACTGCTTCTTCTCTTCTGTTCAATTGACGAAGTGAAACATAATGTGCTTTCAGGTATTGAAGAACAACTCAGACGGTACAACAGAAGGGTCTCTCTTCCAAACTATGAACAATACATGCACAGCCTTTGGGTCTAGATTGTTTAGAAACTGGGTAAGATTGCCTATGCCTTGACATGAAAGGAATGCTTGCATGATGTGTCATTCCACTCAAACCAAATACATTGCAGAACATTGATATAAAATGTGACCGCTCTAAAATCTTCTATTATCTCAAACTGTTCTTTTGTAGTCATTTGATCATGTGACGTTCTTGCAGTTGACACATCCCTTGTGTGATCGGCATCTAATCGGTGCTCGTCATGATGCGGTATCTGAGATTTCTGAATCAATGGGATCACGGCACTCAATTAACAATCTACAGGATGGAGAGGATGGTTCCTCTGTAGCTTTGGCGCGTAGTGATCTGAGTACTATCCTTTCATCCGTTTTGGAAATGCTGGGAAAGTCTCTTGACATTCAAAGAGGAATAACAAGGATTTTTCATTGCAAAGCCACAGCTAAAGAGGTGAAATATGTGTGCTCTTCTTTTTGTTTGATTGAAAACTGAATCTTTTTGCCATTTCGCCCATCCTAGTTACCTATTTTCCTACTGTTGGCATTGCAGTTTGTTGGTGTTATCCAGTCTATCCTAACAGCTGGAAAGCAGCTGCAGAAGCTTGTTCTTGAGGATATTGATATTGTCTCCTCTCAGCATAAACCTGTGCACTCCTCTTTGCTGAGAAGGCTAATAAGTACAGCTTCATCATCCACCGTACTAAATAATGCGGTTAAACTTCTGTCTTGTCTTAACAAAGACGCGGCTGATCGAGGAGATATGTTGAAGCTATTCATTGCATCTGTAGACCACTTCCCAGAGGCAATTCCTTCCCTTTTAGTGAATTGAACTAGTTTCCGTTGTTTATCTGTTCTTTTTTTGACACCTCTGTTTATCGTTTCTGATGCGTACTTGCATATCTTTTTATAGGTTGCGGAAGGTCATGTAAATGTAGAAATGGCTAATCATAAACTGAATTTATTGATCGTTGATTACCGGAAACAACTTGGTATGCACAGCTTGGAGTTTAAAACTGTATCTGGAACAACTCATTTGATCGAAGTTAAGTGTTTTGAGTTCAGCTACCCTCAAATATAGTTAACATCATTCTCACATAGCAACCAAAAAGGCCACTGTATTCTTGATTACATTATTAATGCTATCTATTGTGTGGTTGCAGCTTCCAGTAGATAGAAGGGTTCCTTCGAATTGGATAAAAATTAATAGCACGAAAAAGACCACCAGATACCACACCCCTGAAATATTAAAGAACCTGGACAGTCTAATGCTGGCTACAGAGGAACTAGCAGTTATCTGCAGGTCTACATGGCATAAATTCCTCACAGATTTTGGGAAGTATTACGCGCAGTTTCAAGCAGTTGTTGAATCTCTTGCAGCTCTGGACTGCCTGTACTCATTTGCTGTTCTTGCAAAGCAGAATGTAATGAACATTCATTTCTCTTTATGTCTGACTTGTTCTCATGTGAAATTTGTCACCAATCTCTCTTCCATCTTCCAGAATTATGTGCGACCTACTTTTGTCCATGAGAGTGAACCAAGTCAGATTCACATCAAAGATGGACGTCATCCGGTTAGTTGTAGTAGTTGTAACTCACTGTTCATTCCATTGGAAATATCAGTAACAAGATCACGCAATTTGATTAGCAAAGAAAAAACAGTATAATCAATAATGTACTTTTGCATATAATCTTTCTGGCGGATTCTGGTATAGTTGAAGTATTTAATGCTAAGTTTCTTTTCATGCTTCTCAAAGTCTCCACTGTTACAAGACAAAATATATTAATATACGAGCATTATGCTGTGTACTGAATGCTGAGATTTTGCTTATTAAACCCTTGTAAAGATCAACATCAGGCAGGCCTTTAGGAGTGTTTATAGCTTTGACTAAAGCCTTACTTACCTAGATTTGCTCCCTCGTACTAGCACTTGAATAGGAGTAAATAGCCTTGTAAATGCCTGCTTGATCTTGCCTTGCCTTATGCTATTTAAGCATGACAAAGGCTCCAATACAATTCATTGTGAATTATTCTCCTTGATGATACTTTTATGTTTTACCTGGTTAGGATATGCTTCCAGACAGTGTGTTAAAAATGTCTGGTAGGTCTTGAGGTGCATTCATTGGTTTTCCCTGCCTGTTCGCTGCATTGCCTCGCTGATTAGGCCATATATCATTGCTAAGTGGGACACAATAAAAACCACTTGATTTCCTTCTAGGAACTTATTTCCAGATCTTTAAATCCAATTGTTTCTACCTTTAAGAAGCTGTCAAGCTTTCAGTCTTTTCTTTGCCACTCTTGGTCGAACATGGTTTCATCTTTTCCTTTTACAGTGTCACCATATATTATTTTAGGTTTAGTCTCACAATGATGGTGACAGTTTTGCTGTTGGGCTTTAGGTTCTGGAGTCTTCGCTTGGAGACAATTTTGTTCCAAATGACACAGAACTTCATGCAGATGGTGAGTACTGCCAGATTGTTACAGGGCCAAACATGGGAGGAAAGAGTTGCTATATTCGCCAAGTTGCACTTATTATCTTGATGGCCCAGGTATACATTTTATCAGTCCTTTATGGGATCACATTGTGAATGTATAACATGATTACATACATAAAGCTTGACATTGTGATTTGACTGAGGTTAAAAATGCATTGATGAACAGCTTGTTTCTTTCATTTTTCATTCCAGTAGGTCCTTTCCTACTATTCTCTTACAAATGGAGTCATTTCTTTTAGGTGAATTGAGTCAAACTTCCTCTTGTTTCTGATATGATTCTTGGAAAACATTGCCATGGTTCCTGTAGGTTGGTTCTTTCGTACCAGCTTCATCAGCTAAGCTGCATGTTGTTGACCGAATTTATACCCGGATGGGTGCATCTGACAGTATTCAACAAGGAACAAGTACCTTCCATGAAGAGATGAATGAAGCTTCCAACATATTGCATAATTGCTCTTCTCGATCCCTAGTTATCATCGATGAGCTTGGTCGTGGCACAAGCACACATGATGGTGTTGCTATTGCTTATGCTACTTTACACTATCTTCTCAAGGAGAAAAAATGTATTACCATTTTTGTCACTCATTATCCAAAGATTCTCGATATTCAGAGAGAATTTGAAGGTAATGTTGGGGCGTACCATGTTTCATACCTAGCAACAAGGAAGCTTTTGGAAGTTACTGATAAACCGTTAGAGACCAGCCCAGAGTCAAATGATCTTGGAGAAATTACTTTCCTGTACAAGCTTGTTGCTGGAGCTTCAGATAAAAGCTTTGGTCTTAATGTTGCCATGCTTGCACAGGTTAGTTATGCTTATATTTAAGGTTTCATGTGCTCCTATTCATCGTGGTATGGGCTAATCTTTCATCGTGTGATGAGCCCCTAGACTGCTGGGTCAAATGGTCTTCTAAATAATTAATTCGTATTCTTTCTTCAGTATCTTTTTCCATGCATGTGTTCTGATTATCATTTCTAGTGCTGGTTTCTGATATTATAGATATGTATATTTGTCATCACTGTCTCATTGGAGTGCTCCAAATGTGTTGTGGTGAATGCGTCCTGTTTTCGTTGTTCCAGTAACAGGGATGAATGCACTAACTTCTGCTGTTCTGCAATAATGTATACTACTGGCTAAATTTTGAAGTGTCCTTTTTCACGTACTCTTTTGCAAGAGCAACTGTTTAAATTAGACCCTAGTAATGAGTAATGACTAATAATCCCTGTAACTGTTAATTCCTTAGTTATTAAGGTAGATCCCGCTTGCAGCTTCCATCTAGGTGTATTAAGAGGGCATCAGTCATGGCAGCCAAACTGCAGGAAGAGTTAAGCGTGCGTGAAGAGAAAAAACTTTGGAGGACAACGGATGTAGCAACAGTGGATGTGCAATCTGAATGTTCCACAAAAGTTGGTTTGCATTGTGCACAGCCTTACCAAGGATTGGCAGAGGCATGTGGCAGGGTACTGCTGAACATGACATTGGCTGAAAGCAATAATGATGTAATGGACACACTATCTTCTTTGAAGAATGCACGGGAAATTGCACAGAAGACAATAGAAGGCTTTCTCAAATGAAGCAGTGGCTCATTTGACAAGCTGAGTTATTCTTCCTAAATGCGAAGGGAACTAACTTATCAGGTAGCTGTCTTCCCCATTCTGTCCACTCGGTTTTCATCTAGGTAGCATCAGTATAGCTCCTAGTCTGGTAGTTCGTACAGGGGAAAAAAAGAGCATTCGTAAAGACCGCTGTAATTTCGGGGCGTTGAAAAGTTTTGTGGGGTTATGGCCTAATGGTCTTATTGGGGGCGCACATGACACAAAGGTGTGGTGCAATTGGAATTCTAGAGTGACGTTTACAACTGTTCTATACAGCACCTGATGTACATTTCACACAGCATTTTATCTAGAGCTAACTTTCTGTGGATGCAGGTAGTGTGTACCTTTCTATGTTGGATCCTTGTTGCTGACGCATTTTGCTGGAGCTGTTTTTGGAACTGCTGCTCCGTCAGGTTGGGGTGCTAACTATTTTGGCCACAGTACGTAGCTAGAGGGTTCTGTGCTACAGATGGTAGATGAAGTACTCGGAGTTTATTCCTCACCAGCCATAATATTGACCTTTGCGATACTGTTGAATTATTGTAAGTATATGTAAGGGTCTCTCTCTTTAATGCAATGACATGCAGCTCTTCTGCATATTAAAAAAAAAGTGTGTGTGTGATGCATATTTCGTTCCTGTATGTAGAACTGGGAACTGCTTTTGGGTTTGTAAAGTGCAGAAAAGATATGCATTTCTTTTGTCGTGTGGCGGGTGAATCGAATCGAGCTGGGTGGGCTGTCCGGTCCGGTCGCTGCTGAATCAGTTGTGCCACCCGTGCGGAATATACCTACCATTATCCGAGGAGCGAAAAAGAGAAATCCATGGCGCGGGCCCGCCAGCTCCAACCCAACCATGGCGTGGGCTTCTTTATGTAACGATCATCAGTTGATCTTAATGAAACGCTACCTGTTACTCTCATCTCAACAAAAAAAAAAAAAGAAGCAAGCAGGCTTCATCAGGCGGAACAGAGCCCATGTAGCAACAGGCAGTATGAACGAAGTGGCAAGGAGCCTCGTCTCCTCCGCCGCCTCTGCCGAAACGCACAAGCTCTCGATCGAAACAAAACAAAACCGGCCCTTGGCCTTAACAACCACCGCAAGGGCAACGAGAGCATTTCCTTTCCCCTTGGTTTGGTTTGGTTTTGTTTTGTTTTGTTTTTGTTTTTGTTTTCTCACGACGAGGGGGGACTGAGCTCGCCCCGCCTCCCCTTCCCTTCCAGCAGTCCTGCAGGGAGAGAAGAGAATAGAATGAAGCGCTGAGGCTCGAGCTCTCTCTCCCTTTGCTCCTCCGCGCCGGGCCCGTGACAAACCTCCCGCCCGTCGCCCTGCTCCCTCCCACCCAATCTGCATCCAATCCGTGAGCACTTCTCTCTCACTCACTGTCTCGTTTTTTTGGATGCCTTTTTCTTTTCTCTTCTCCCGACCATTTTTCTGCGGTCTGATTTGCGGTTGCGTCTCCGATTGTCCCCGTAGAAGGGGGAGATGGATTTTTCCAGGTTCGCTTCCGGCGTTGGGCCCAGCCGAGCGGCTCCGCGCCCGGGCCTGCAGATCGGCGCCGCCGCCGGGAATGTCTTCCGCCCCTGCTCCCTGCGCCGGCCGCGGCACCGCGGCGGCGGCGTTTGCGGCGGGGGAAACGGGAACCTCATGGTCGCCTCCGCCCTCCGCGGCTGCGCCTCCAGTGGCCTCTTCCACTTGGCTCCCAAGCACCACGGGAGCCCCCTCGGTTTCCGCACCAGAGAGCGGCCGCGGCCGCGGTGCCAGGGCAACGACTCGCTGGCCTACGTGGACGGCCCGCTCGAAGGCACCCAGGGCTCCAGCGAGGTTAACGACGAAGACGACGCCACCAGCTCGGGCTCCGATGACGACGACAAGGGCGGGCCCAGCGGTGGCGGCAGGGAAGTCGACCTCGATGGCCTGAGGGACCTGCTGCAGAGGTCCAGGAAGGACCTCGAGGTGGCCAGGCTCAACAGCACCATGTTTGAGGAGAAGGCGCAGCGGATATCCGAGTCCGCCATTGCGCTCAAGGACCAGGCCGACAGTGCCCAGAAGGACGTGTCTGCGGCCGTCGCCACTGTCCAGGATATCATCAGCAAGGAGGCAGATGCCAAGGAGGAAGTCCAGAAGTATACCATGGCGCTGTCCATGGCCGAGGCAAGGTTGCAGCTGGCAGCGGAGGCGCTGGAGGCCAAGAGGGGCTCTGTCGGGCCAATGGAGGTCAGCTTCGAAGGCGTGGAGGAGGAAGCTCTCGCATCTGCGCAGGAGGAGATTGGGGATTGCCGGGCAGTTCTGTCCAAGTGTGAGGAGGAGCTGAGACGTATCCAGGAGAAGAAAAGGGAGTTGCAGAAGGAAGTTGACAGGCTCACTGAGCTCGCTGAGAATGCTCAGCTGAACGCGTCCAAGGCTGAAGAAGATGTTGCCAATATAATGGTGTTGGCTGAACAGGCAGTGGCTCTTGAGATGGAAGCTGCACAGCGTGCAAACGATGCGGAGCTGGCGCTGCACAAGGCAGAGAAAGCCATCTCTTCAGTTGACACCGTGGTGGAGCTACCATTGCCTGCTGAAGAGCAGAAGAGCACCGCCGAAGATAGTGTTTCTGAAGGGTTCGAGTATAGCACTGATGCTACTGATGATGTTTCTGCAAGAGATGAGGTGGCAAATATTGACTTAGCCGCTGAGGGCATTGAGCAGCTTGAACCATCCCGTGAGATATCTGATGAAACAACCAGTGACAAGATGCTTGCTGAGCCTCAGAAAGAAGCCGAGCCTGATGTAGATAAATCAAAACAAGGGAAGGAGTACACCAAGGAACCATTGAGTGCTCCAAAAGCATTACTGAAGCGATCGTCCCGCTTCTTCCCGGCATCTTTCTTCTCCTCCAGAGCTGATGGAGAATTTACGCCAACATCTGTCTTCCGGGGGTTAATGAAATCAGTGCAAAAACAGGCACCAAAGCTTGTTGTTGGGATCTTGCTTCTTGGCGCAGGGTAAGCCGCATGACAACTACTGCTGTGTGTTTTCTAGGTTTTCCATTTCTCTCAGTAAGGATTTTATCTCACAGCTCCAACCATTTACATTATTTGCCATTATTCTGTCATCTGTGCTGTCACCTCTGTATTCCCCTGAAATTTAGAAAAGTAGCTGGCAGCATCATTTTCATGCATGTTGATTAGCCACTACCTTTCTCAAAGGGGTTTTGTTTTATGCCCTATAGGTCATTCTTCTTAAATAGAGCTGAGAAGAGTCAACTATTTCAGCAGCAAGGAATTACCACAAGTATTGGAGAAACGACGAAGCCTGTAGTTCGCGAGATAAAGCAAATCCCACAGAGAGTAAAGAAGCTAATAGAGCTCTTACCTCATCAAGAGGTACAGTTTCTTTTCTATTTGAACCTGCTAATGTGCTGATATCATTTTGTGTGTGGGTATGAAACTCAACAGTTATGATGGAACTTAGCTTGCATGTAAATTCCTTACTTTCGTCATTTCCTTGTTCAGGTAAATGAGGAAGAAGCTTCGCTTTTTGACTTACTCTACTTGCTTCTGGCCAGTGTTATTTTTGTACCGTTGTTTCAGAAAATACCTGGAGGTGAGTTATTTTACACATACTGATACATTTTGTCACTGGATGGTTCAGTAGCATTTGCAATTTGCCTTAATCGCTTGGTCTTTTAGAAAGTTTATTACAATTAAATTAGACAAGTAACAAGTTCAACTTCTGGTCTAGTCAAAATTTACTGTTTTAGTCCCCCAATGGTGCACCCTGCATTTATTTCACCATGGACTCGTGTGTACACCAGAGCTGAGAAACATTTGTGATTAAAACCTTGGTTTTCATGAAAATTTCGTGACCTTCTGCAGAAATAATTTTTACCTTGATATCTTTTTTTGAATGAACTACCTTGATATCTTAGGCAGTCCTGTTCTTGGATATCTTGCTGCTGGGGTCCTCATTGGTCCATATGGGCTCTCCATCATCCGTAATGTCCATGAGACAAAGGCAATTGCTGAATTTGGAGTCGTGTTCTTGCTATTTAACATTGGACTTGAGGTACGCAACTAAGTGCCTCTGGATACTGTTTCGTCTGTCAGCACGTACTGGCTTAATATCCTGCATCTGCAGCTTTCTGTAGAAAGGCTAAGCTCGATGAAGAAGTATGTCTTCGGCTTGGGATCTGCTCAGGTTCCATTCATGCTATGCAACCATCAAGCAATTATTCTTTCTCAGTAACTCCCTGATAAATTGGAACAATTGGCAGGTGCTGGCTACCACCGCAGCTGTTGGTGTGATAGCTCATCGTTTTACCGGACTACCTGGACCAGCAGCAATCGTTATTGGGTGTGGCTTGGCTTTGTCATCCACAGCTGTTGTCTTGCAAGTACTAACTTGAAAATAGCACTCATTTGTTTATCAATTGGTTGTTGCGTTGTCACTGACCAGGAGTCTTTTTGTTAGCGAATTTCTCTTTAGCCATCACAATCACATCGTAAACTAAATGAAGTTACTCATAAAAAGGTTGTTCACCTATAAGCAAAAAGATTGAGTTGCTATTAGTATTTAGTAGCTAGGGAAACTTGTTTTCTTGCCATGCTTCAACTTTTATATCCAGGCATATAGTAGGTTTCATTCAGCCAAGGATAACATTGGTAATGTGGTCAAAACACCTTGGACAAGGCAAGGTCTCCAATGTGTAGCTTTGATCACTATTTTCTGTTGTAGTGCAATCAAGTTGATATATTATGGAAATGCTTTGTAGCATGTTGTTTTATGTTTCCAATCCAAATATTTTAGAATATATGTCGATTTTCAAAATTTCAAATGTTTGAATGGAACAAATGCCTGATCTCATGATCTGTCATGTTCTGGTGACTTTGTAGGTTTTAAATTTTGTATAAGTTGTTTGTTGCTTGCCTGTTAAGCAGTTAATGTTCTTTTCTAGGTACTGCAAGAGCGTGGTGAGAGCACGTCACGACATGGACGTGCTACATTTTCTGTGTTATTGTTTCAGGTATAACTTCACCGTGCTTAGATATGTGACCTGTTTTTCAAATAATGCGGCTTATGCTTCAGCTTTTTGTTTGTTTGTTTTCTTGGTAATGTACTTCTGCACATAACAACCTTTAGATCACACCTCACATTTGCATATTTTTATACATCTTTTGCTGTTTCCATCTGTGATGCATACATGCATATCACTTCTGTGATGCTTATTTTGAAGCATAGACATCCTTCAATCTTTTAGCAATGTTTATCTTGCCTGCCTTTTGATATATGTTTCTTGTGTTGTCCCAGGATTTGGCAGTGGTGGTCCTGCTGATATTAATACCACTCATATCACCTAATTCTTCAAAAGGAGGGGTAATCATTTTTATCTTCTCTTGTCTATATCTGTGTTAGGACCTTTTGCTTATTTGTTACAAATAGTAAATATTATTGATAGCCCAATAAGATCATGAGGCAAGTACTTTAGCACGAGGGACTAGTTAGTGCCATGGAGCACTTCAGAACTTGTGTAAGTGAAGAGTTCTTGTTGAATTGTTGGAGCTATTTGAACCCATTATAATCTGATTATAGCAGTAGAAAGTTCCATATTTAGGATGGCATTGGTTATTGTAGCATGATCAACTTATCTGCTAGATTAGCTTTGCTTATGTTATTAAAGCAAGAGAAAATTAGTACAGGAGTACTAGGATCTCTAAATTTTGGAAATAACACGTGGGGGCTAGGGCCATGTGTGAGTGGCAACATGGACATCTTTCCCAATTTACAGTTTTACACCTACCCGTTTGACCCTTGAGGCCTTGGTTCAATTTCTGTTTTTCATAGATTGGTTTCCAAGCAATAGCTGAAGCCATGGGGATGGCTGCAGTGAAAGCAGTAGCTGCTATAACTGCCATAATTGCTGGAGGTCGCCTGGTGAGTTGATTGTCCCTTTACATTTTTTTTTTTACATTCTTATCCTTTCTAGGCCTTTGCATATGCTAAATGCAGACTCTAGTCTCAGGTGTACATGGACCTGTTTCCTTGCATGCATGCAAGTTTTAGTATTTAATCCTTGCAGCTGCATTTTTTTGAATTTATTTGCACCTATTTGACGTGTAATTTTCGTTTTTGTTGAACAGTTCCTTCGGCCTATTTACAAGCAAATTGCTGAAAATCGGAATGCTGAAATATTTTCGGCGAACACACTCCTTGTTATTTTTGGCACAAGTCTTCTTACAGCCAGGGTGCGTATTTTATCTGTTTATTTTCTTTCCTCTGCATTGTTCAAGACTAATTTTCATTTTATGGTGCTACTCTTCACAGGCTGGGTTATCGATGGCACTTGGAGCTTTTTTGGCTGGTCTGCTACTAGCAGAAACTGAGTTCTCCTTGCAGGTTGAGTCAGATATAGCTCCTTATCGTGGGCTTCTTTTAGGACTTTTCTTTATGACGGTGAGTCGATGAACATAATTGCAGAAGACTTCTCTTTAGAACTGATACACGCTAATGTCATATTGCAGGTGTTACTAACCTTATAACATCAGCTAGTGATGCAATTCTGTGGGCATTGAATTAAGTCTCCACGAACTTGCTAGTTTGTTAGTCATTGTGGCATCATTATTGTTACATGAACTACGTGACTCCCATCATAAATTCTTCAGACTGACTATTTAACTTCATATTCAATTGTCAGTACAAAACTTACTGTTTTTCATGTTTTTTTTTCTTATTGGAATAATGATGTTAATCGTCATTTTTTTTTTGTATCTGGCAGTAAATTGTATCAGAGTAGCCAGGAACATGTATTCTGTACCATGTCTATCTGTTACCCAAATAAAGTAGCATTAAGTATCTTCTTTTATCAACTTGTGAAATAAATATATTCTTATTTATTTATATGAGGGTCTGTTGGGTAGAATCAAATATACGCCACTACGGATTTCGCTTGTCCAAGTCCAACATCAATGTATTTTATCACTTCCTTTATGATTATGAGAATTCATTGCTTTATTCTTACTTTAAGAATTTGTTTTTGCAGGTTGGAATGTCTATTGACCCAAAGCTACTTCTGTCCAACTTCCCAGCAATCTCTGTGATATTAGGTCTCTTGATAATTGGAAAGACATTGTTGGTTACATTTGTTGGTAGGCTGTTTGGAGTTTCTACTATAGCTGCCATTCGGGCTGGTCTCATGCTTGCACCTGGTGGCGAGTTTGCTTTTGTTGCCTTTGGAGACGCTGTCAACCAGGTAAGATGTGATTTTTTTTTTAACAGAACTAGTGTTTTGTGTCTTTCCTTCGTCTCTCTTCCTATGTTATTGGTTTTATAGTGCTCTAGACATATTTCTCATGTACAACATAGCTGATTTTAGGAACATCTATACTTGTTGTATGGTACAAATAATGATTGTTGTGCTATGGATTGATGTTTTAGAGCACCAGGAAAACTAATGAACACTATTATGTTTTTATGCAGGGTCTTCTATCCCCTCAGTTATCTTCATTGCTATTTTTAGTCGTTGGCATTTCAATGGCTCTAACACCATGGTTAGCTGCTGGAGGGCAGTTTCTGGCATCAAAATTTGAGCAGCAGGATGTCAGGAGTTTATTGCCAGTGGAAAGTGAGGTATTTGTTATTTCTCTTTTGCTTCAGTTACAAGTTTGCTGTAATTTGGGCCACAAAAACACTGCAAGTCTGCCTTCTCATCCAGTCTAATTTGTAATAAACCTGCTATGTAGAATACAAGTTTGAATTGAATAGTGCCTACTTCTGTAGCCAACTGCATTCCTTGTGTGAAACATAGCTAGATTCATTTTCCATTTGATATTTGTGTGATATTAAGCAACCCTGACAAGTTGCAAATCAAAGAACAACTCAGTAGCCATGTTTACTATGATTATTTGTGTGTGGCTCAGTACTCTGGATGATAGTTGTTTCTTATGGTCAGCCCTAAAATTATATCTTGCTGATCGACAGTTGTAATATCCAGTGGGGGATTCTAATTATGTCTTCTGCACATCAGTTATCAAGGGTAATTTTTAAGCACAGATGGTGGAGTAGTTCTTCGTTTTAGCAGCCATGCTCCATTGAAGAATTGGCAGTAAATTGATAAGTTACTAGTTTCTTGTTTGTCCGAGAATAATATGGATATTGCATATAGGTCCACAAGCAATGACCAACTTTGGCTAGAATCATTGGTAGTCATACCTTTGGCTAGAACCATTGGTAGTTATATCTGAGGCATTTTTCCCTACCTCTGAAACAACCAAAGAGACTAGGAAAAAGAAGAGGCTAAAAGCCATTCAGGTCAGATATCATATGTCCCCCAGTACAATGCATCTCAGTACCAGCCAGTGTAGTAGCCATTGTAGACGATAATTACCAAGGGGTTTATGTCAGGCACAAAAATAATACATGGTAATGGGATAATCATGCTTCTTGTTACTATAACTCCCAGTTTGCAGTCAATACTATGTCAACTCTCAAATATCAACATGTCAATTTTATCTAATGTCGCTGTCTTCTGTTTTTCTCTGTATGTAGACTGACGATTTGCAAGACCATATTATTATATTAGGTTTTGGACGTGTTGGGCAGGTTGTATTGCAATCCTCACGTTCTACTACTTTGTTTTTTACCCATGTTCAGAGGATTCTAATAAAGCATTTCTTTTTCTTACACTAGATCATTGCCCAGCTCCTGTCAGAGAGATTAATTCCTTTTGTCGCACTTGATGTTAGAAGGTATGGTGCTTGTTGCAACAATCTGAACCTTAAAGAAACTATGGATAGTAGCGTCCCTACTGAATGAAGAAAGTATGACTGCATGAACCCTAAGTAGATTCGAGTTTACAAGTTACTATCACCGTGTAGGTTAGACAAAGGAATGGTAAATGAATATCATTTTTAGACTAATGTGGGGCTGTAAGTGTAGTAAATCCACAAAATAAAGCAAAATTTCAGGTGGACTCCTTCATGAAATCAGGAAATGCATACCAAGAATAACTTTCCTTGAAACCAAATCCTCCTTGTCAAATGTACCTTAGGGCTCTTTCGGCAGTTAAATTCCAGGTGGTTTGAAGGGAAATGGGGTGGATTTATTCCTAAACCAGTCACTTTGGGTATAAATCCACCCAGTCCCCTTCAATCCACTTGGAATAAGCTGCAACCGAACAGGCCCTTAGTCAAGTTGAACAAGCACTTGGTGTATGCTTAACCTTTGCAACCGGTTGCATGTCAAGACTAACTTTCCTGATGCGTGTATGCTTTCTCAGCGATCGGGTTGCAGTTGGGCGTGCACTTGACCTTCCAGTATATTTTGGGGATGCTGGAAGCAAAGAGGTAGGAAGAATATGGTTACATTTTAATATCATATAGCTTGTTAAAAGTACTGTTAATAGAATTTTAACAGGTACTACACAAAGTTGGAGCTGAGAGAGCTTGCGCTGCTGCGATTACTTTGGACACTCCTGGTGCAAACTACAGGGCTGTCTGGGCACTGAACAAATATTTCCCAAATATTAAGACATTTGTTCGCGCACATGACGTTGATCATGGTGTTAATTTGGAGAAAGCAGGTGCAACGGCGGTAAGTGGATATCACAGAGCACTTTTGGCTATAAATTATAATGGCCCTTGGCGCAACTTGTATTGGCCATGTATACTTACAATTTTTATTTGCAAAGAGTTATCATAACAAACTGCAAGCCAATAACTTGCCATGTGATTCGCAACCAAAAAAAAAAAAAAAAACTTGCCATGTGAAATGATGTGTGGCAAGTTTATTTATTTAGCTATCCAGAAATATATGGTAAAGATCTGGAGCCTGTGTTTCTGAACACTGTTATTAGTTTTTACATTTAGTGTACATATTTGTGTGGGTTTCATACTGGTAAATTAAAATTTGGACTTGAGGAGTTAGTAAATGTTCTTTGCAACTTTCATGTGCTTCACAAATAATACTACCGTTGCATGGAATCAGGCATGTATTTTTGTGCACTGTCACTTAATATCACAAATAGTGGGTTTTCTTATCAAATATTCTTTTTCACATGTGTTCCTTTTAACACATCTGCTGATGATACCATGTAATAACCAATTTGAAGGTTGTTCCTGAGACTTTGGAACCAAGTCTTCAGCTGGCTGCTGCTGTTCTTGCACAGGTAAGCTCTTATGTATTTGATTATCATCCATTGTGCTTATCAATGGTGTGTGGACTATAATGCATGTGCTTTATTTCAGGCAAAACTTCCAATGTCAGAGATTCAGGAAACCATCAATGAGTTTAGGAATCGTCATCTATCAGAGCTTACAGAGGTGTGTAATTATGTCATTATTCAGCAGCATTGAGGCTAAATATGTGTTTAATTAAGGTCGTAATGCCAGTATCGTGGTAGTTACTTAAAAAAAAAAAACAAATCAGTAGTATATCACATATCAAATCATATAAATGGAGGAATTTCTTCAATTTATATAGCAAACTTTATATGATTCTCTCTAATTTTATTAAGTTGACTAGTTTTCTGATTTCCATGTTGGAATATCATACCGTGTGTTCAAAATACTATGCCAGGTGCATACATCACTGATGGCGTTTTCTTTCTTCCTTTACAGTTGTGTGCTACGTCAGGAAGTTCCCTGGGCTATGGATTTTCAAAAGTCATGTCCAAATCGAAGTCCATCACCGACGACGAGAGTGAAACGGTTGATGGTGCACTCGCAATTTGAACAAGATATAAAGTGGGACCCCTTGATGATACCAGATTGATCGTGCTGTACAGTAGACAATCGATCAGCCAATCTTGTTGCATATAGGAAGATAGGGCAATAATTCATGCAATGACTATAATTGAAGTTAAGGCATGCAATTTTGTATGGTAGAATGCTTCCCTTCTCCCCTGTTCTATATGTATCCATGGTTTCCATTTCTATCAGCTCGTGTTGGTGGGGAACAGGTATTGTTTACTGGCTCGTGTTTTCTGTTGTTGTAAGAAAAGGGGTGACGCAAGTTGGCAAAAAGCTACGTCATCTGGATCAAACAAAACCATCGGACCTAAAATCAACGGCTCAAATCCACCCTCTCCAGCTTTATCTACTCCCACATCTTTCTCACCCGAGCTCGCCCAATTTGGAGAAGAGGGGGGATTTGGAAAAAAAAAAAACCCTCCAAATCATCCAGATGAGCTTACCTACCGAAAATAGGAGGTGTGACGACACATGAAATCACATTATTTCTGTTTGTGTATCAGTCACGATCACCAGATGCATGCAGCAAGTTTAACTTCGAGCTTCTCTGGGTTTTTCTACCCACTGAAGCATGGATAGTCAAGTGTTGGCAAGGCTAAATTTCGGCAGCCGGAACCATATATTTCTCGCTGTTGGGACATGGGAAATGGAGAACTGTATGGTGTGAGTTTGAACTGAACGGGAACCGGTTGCATCATCATAAGATCCCAAGGACAAATTTAGCTAATAACCAAATTAAATGCTTAGATGGACGAGCGTTCAGCATCAGCTCCTTTTCTTTTTTCCTCCGGTGATGGATGCAAATCCTTGATCTGTCAACATGCTAAAGCGATATCTCTAGTCCATACACACCATTTACTTCATCAGGCAAGTGCATGAAAAGATCACAAGATTTCTTAAGCTCTCGATATTTCAGCCACCGTGCAAGAAAAAAGAAAGAGCTTTGCTCTCCTCGAACTCTCAACCAAATTGAAGATGGATGGACACTTGCCTTCCTATCCAACGCAATCAAAATTCTTTTTGACCAATCATGTTGCAGTCCGCTGGCTGGGGTTGCTTCGTCCAATTGGCGACGCATGCTTTGTGACATGTGGTTCTCAAGCCCCATGAACAAATGTCTTAACTGCCAGCCTCGAGAGACTCACCACAATCACTGCCTCTGCGGATATGTTTTATTTTACCAATTTGATCCTTGTTAGTTCTCGGTGAGCAAATAGTTTGGTTAAAAATGGTCATTTTCTAGACAAGAAATGGTAAAAATTCAAGTACAGTGCACATTTGTCGTGTATGGTTGTAGGAAAACACAAAGTGATGAACGAAATTGGATACTGTGCACCATATCATCAGTGTGATCTATGCTTATTTCTCCATCAGAAAAACCAGTAGTACCCAGAAAAAAAGGGTCTTCTTGGATTCAGTCGCAACATTCTGTTTTGTATAGGAAATTTGTGCCAACCATTGCCTTGACCACCATAAGTTGATTGTCATCTTGAGCTGTGTGGTCTTCAGTTGCCTGTGGGAAGAAATAACTCGTAACGGATTTCGGTGCAAATCCGTTGCCTCCAAGCAACTCCCTTGATAGCTACAGCTATCACATCCTCTCCTGGCTATAAATACCCATCGGGTTCCTGCTGCAACCTCACTGCATTCACTCAGCTTCTTCTTGTTCACCAGTTAGCAGTGTAGAGAGATACAGAGCGGCAGCAGCCATGGGTAGCAGGCAATTGTGCTGCCTGTCGACCCTGCTCCTGCTCCTTGGGCTGGCTTCCGGCCAGGTCCTGTTCCAGGTAACCATCGCATTCCATTCCTCCATGCCCTGTTCTCGTTGATGTGCATTCTCTGAAAGTGCAAGAATTGTTGAGCTGGTGCAGGGGTTCAACTGGGAGTCGTGGAAGCAGAGCGGAGGGTGGTACAACATGCTCGTGGGGAAGGTCGACGACATCGCCGCCGCCGGCGTGACGCACGTCTGGCTCCCGCCGCCGTCGCACTCCGTCTCCACCCAAGGTCCGTGCGTCGATCGTATTGAACGGGTCTTTGGTCTCCTTTCTTCCCCACCCACCAGTTCTTGTTTGAACATGCATGGAGTGAAGGAAGGGGCAATCAATCAGATAGCTACAGCTGAATGTCCTGAATCAAAGTCTACGTGGAGTGGACAACACGCAGCTACTAATTATATTGCGAACTCTAATTAATATGCAGGATACATGCCCGGTCGGCTTTACGACCTGGACGCGTCCAAGTACGGGACTGCGTCGGAGCTCAAGTCCCTGATCGGCGCGTTCCACGCCAAGGGCGTCCAGTGCGTCGCCGACATCGTGATCAACCACCGGTGCGCCGACTACAAGGACTCCCGCGGCATCTACTGCATCTTCGAGGGCGGCACGTCGGACGGGCGCCTCGACTGGGGCCCCCACATGATCTGCCGCGACGACACCCAGTACTCTGACGGCACGGCCAACCTCGACACCGGCGCCGACTTCGCCGCCGCCCCCGACATCGACCACCTCAACGACCGCGTCCAGCGCGAGCTCACCGACTGGCTGCTCTGGCTCAAGTCCGACGTGGGCTTCGACGCCTGGCGCCTCGACTTCGCCAGGGGCTACTCCGCCGAGGTCGCCAAGGTCTACGTGGACGCCACGTCGCCCAGCCTGGCCGTCGCCGAGATATGGAACGGCATGGTGCCCGGCGACGACGGGAAGCCGGCGTACGACCAGGACCAGCACCGGCAGGCGCTGGTGGACTGGGTCAACGGCGTGGGAGGGGCGTCGTCTCCGGCCACCGTGTTCGACTTCACCACCAAGGGCATTCTGAACGCCGCCGTGGAGGGCGAGCTGTGGCGGCTCGTCGACGCGCAGGGGAAGGCGCCCGGCGTCATCGGATGGTGGCCGGCCAAGGCCGTCACCTTCGTCGACAACCACGACACGGGATCCACGCAGGCCATGTGGCCATTCCCATCCGACAAGGTCATGCAGGGCTACGCATACATCCTCACGCACCCCGGCAACCCCTGCATCGTGAGTATCTTGCTTACTTGTCTGTCGTCTTGGACGCCGACGATCCATCGACAATTCGGCATGACATGGCTGGCCTCTGATTGCAGTTCTACGACCATTTCTTCGACTGGGGCTTCAAGGACGAGATCGCAGCGCTGGTGGCGGTGCGCAAGCGCAACGGCATCACGCCCACTAGCGAGCTCGTTATCCTCGAGCACGACGCTGACGCCTACGTGGCCGAGATCGACGGCAAGGTCATCGTCAAGATCGGCTCCAGGTACGACGTCGGCCACCTCATCCCGGCGGGCTTCCAGGTGGCCGCCCACGGCAACGACTACGCCGTCTGGGAGAAATAAATATTTCTCAGGTGCTCGTTATTAGCACTACGATTTGTTTCTCTCTGCTACATACGTACAATACAAGCAGAGATGGAGTATACATGATTGGGATACCACCATTTATACCTGTATACACAGGATTGACGAATTGTACACACGGTGATACAATAAAATAAAGTGTACACCCATGGGAGGATAAATAGACATTTAAATTAATACAAACAAGTTTTCTGATCCACACTGCATTGGGTGCCTGCCTCACAACATGATCCACAATCTGGAGTGCTAAGATCACAAGCAATTACGTGATGTTCAGATAATTCATCAAATACTGTTCCAAACAATTCATATGAATGGCGTAAACAAGTGCTTCTTCACGGTCATCAGTTTCACAGGAAAGACGATTGCCACACGAGACAGTACCGTTGTCAATCTTCAGATGATTTTGTATCGATCTTGATCCTGGTTGCAAAGTGGTTGATAATACTGGATGCGCCTTCTGCTGCTCTAAGCATCGAAACCTACAAAAGCATATCAAGACTTGACGCATGGAACCATTGAACAAAGTCATATAATAACAATTTTATTGTGGAGTAGTACTACCACCTTTGGAGTATTCATATTGCTTCCGAAATAACCAAAACCAAATGATGGGGACGAGTAGGCAGCAACCAGTTCAGCGGCTTCCAGTTCGAACAAATCCCCTCCCTACTAAAAGATACATGGTTCAACTCACCGTGGAGGGGCTAGTAATCCAAGATCGAAAGCGATCGATTCCAAATAACTGACCTTTTGAACATCAGCCTGAACTAACAACAACCCAGCACCTGTATCATGAGACATCTTGCTGCTGCTTTCAACCACAGAGCGGATAATTTTAGTGCAAGAAGAAGCAGGACCAGATTGTGACCTGAAAATGTATATATTTAGTGTTACAAATACAGAAGGAGATATTTGCTGAAAATGGCATACTAGTTGTTTAGTCTTAATGAGCTATTGAACAAATGTAAGAAGACAAAAAAAAAACAATCAAAGAAATGGGCATACAATGATGATGAGATGCAACATTCACGGGCAGCAAATCCTCTAATCAAATGTTCTCCAGCTCCAGTAGCACAACAGGCAACTATAAAAGGTGTACCAAAGGGTCCTTTGGAAGAAGCCCAGCACCCAGAACCATACATAGCTGCCAACCCAACCCGGCCATCTACCTGCCAAGACATCAATCAGCTTGTTTTACAATCTGTGAGTCAATGAGAGCCGTATGCTACTGGCAGAGGAACATAAAGTTACAAATGACTTCCAAGGAATGAAGAAATCACCAATTCAAGCGTTATATTAGAAGTAAACTTTATGCCAGTAACTGATAAGATTGATAACCAACTGACCTTCAGGGCAATACCACCACTAGATGCACCTGATGCTACATTTCCGTAGCTATCTATACAAATAACACCAACAGTATCCATTACGCAGTCTTGATTTTCTTCCATGAATGGCTGTGCGAACACCTTCTTTACGTCAGCAATATTCTCAGATTCAGTGCCTACAATGGAATGGACACAGGTCAGGCAGACTGGTGGAGCAGAAAGGCTTTATTTGTGGAAAATATAGCCCAAAACCACTATTGGTACCATTGCAGAAAACACATGCAAGAACGTGAAGTTAGTGCCATATTCAGAGACTCTGAGCACAACTACTAATTTCAGTGTTGAAAGAAATACATTCGAAAGGGAGAAGTCTAAATGAAAGTAGTGCATAACACGTTAGGGACAATTAACAAATGTCAAACAGGACACATACTAGACACTGCATTCGCCCATAGGATCCATAAGGTACACAATATGAGATGGTATCTGTTGGATACTGTAACAGATACATACGCAGTATAAAATCGTCTAATAGGCCTTGTGAATAGTAGACAAAACAATGTGTTCCATGACTGGTTCACAACTAACCAGTCAAAATTATATTTCAGGTGGAACTTATCACATATTGCTGGAGGCAAAAAATAATCACAAGATATTGAATTAAACAAAATACCCAGTAGAATAACATTTGACACTAAATAAATAGAAGTACAATGCAGGGCCAAGTTCTCAAATTACCCACCAGTCACCCAATGTCATTATGCTAAGGTAACAAAGTAGAACAGTCAAGTTTAGATATTTAAACAGATTAACAAAACTTCAAAATGCAAACTTCAATAAGATCAATAGCATGTAAACATGGAGGTAACCTGGTGCTTCCACCTGTACTGAATCGTGTTCTGAACCAGAACCAGTGTTATGCTCTAATAATTTCTTGGAATTAACAAGCAATGACGTGTATTTTACCCACTGCGCTCTTGCATTCACAGTCACCAACCACTGTATGAGAGCATAAATGTTCCAGCAATTAGGAACGAACGATTGTATTAGAAAAAGAGAGAGAGAGAGAGAGAGGAGGGACTCACACTATTAGCCTCCAATGTAGATTCAAATAGGTCCACTCCTTTAGATTTTGCCCATTTATATGCTCCTTCACCAACCAAAAACCTAAACAAGGAATAACTCACTATTCAGAAATAGAGCTAAGATTTGTGAAAGTTAGGTGCAAATAAATAAAATCAAATAAATGAGTGCTGAATAAATTGGCATACGTAGAATATGGAGAAAGAGTGGCCAGTGGTGAATTGGCCATTGCTCAGTTTACAGCATGTGATGAAATTTTATAGGAACTTTGTGTTCAATGGATAAATCATAAAAGCAATAGCTTCATTGCAAGATGATATGCAGGTCATGCAAGTCTAAAGGACATGGCACTATCCAATCGCACAAGAGAACACAATAAATGGGCAATAATTTATAGAAAATATTTTAGCATGCAAAAAGTGAACAAGATGCAAGCTTTTCATGATTACATGGGGGGTATCCGACCAAGCAATGACGATCCTGCAATCTGATCCTTTGCCAAGTGCAAAGCGGCTTGGATTGGATTCTTTACACCTGATCTACAAGGAATGGAAACTATGGTCAGAACTGGGATCAAAGTTCAAAGGACAGACATGTTTAGCAACTAGCACTAATTCAAAATTTCATGCTTATCTATCGACTTCCATGTTCCAAATTATTACAAGTACCTCGAATAGCTCCAACTGATCCAAAAGAACCAGTAACTCCATCCATGATGCTTGCATCACATTCCACATGACCACTCTCAGTCAAATTTGAACCCCTACCAGCATTGGTGATGGGATCATCCTAGCCAGTCAGATGAGAATAATCAGATTCAGACACCTCTTGCTTAGAACAAACAGGTGGACAGAATATAACAGTAAACATGTAATGTAGCAAAACTACGACATGCAGAGATATGCAAAAACATTTGGAAACTGGAAACATAGCACATAACTGTTCATTAATTTTTATATCTACATCATAATACATATCTTGCCCAAATGTTAGTAGGATACACATCGGCAACGCAAGAGTACAACCACACGATATCATAAGTGTAACAATACAGACCTCCAAAACCTGAATGGCAGCTGCAACTGCATCAAGGCTTGTGCCACTGTCCTGAAAAATGTACAGAAGGTCATTACGAATTGAGTAATGAACATTTAGAAGGACGAATCTGAAGATTGCATTGCCACATGAGCAGAATATCACATCCTATGTCGCACTGTCACAATGCACATGATGCAAACGTCAATGGTCCAGCATAACATGAAGCTGCAGTAATCAAATGAGTCACATATACAAGCCAATATTCATAGAGCTGAGAACAAGTAAGCCACGACGGTTGGCTCAGTTCATAATGCACCAGGTCACCCTAATCGGAAGTGGTCATTGTTTTCCAATTAAATCAACCCTACGTCTTCGACAACCCCGCATCAGCGGTTAAAATCCAGGCGCCACCCCATGCCAAACCATGGCAATACGCAACGGGAGGGAGAGACTGGGGACTAAAAGTGATAGAGCTCAAGGAACGGACCTCGCGGAGGACGGCCGCGGCGGCGAGGCAGGCGCGCTTCATGGCCCGGCGGTACGCCTTCTCGTTCGACGGGGCGTGGAAGCCGGCGCCCACGTGCAGCGCCACGAAGAACCTGCGGCTGGGGCTCCTCGAAGCGCTCGGTATCTCCTCCCCGGCGCCGACGGCCATCTCACTCGCGGCGCCGACGGCGCCGCCGCCGGTGGCCATCACGACGAGCAAGAGGAGGTTTCAAAATTATCAGTTGGGACCCTTGTAGAGTTCGGATTTGCCGCTTGGTGTTTCAAAGGAAAAGGTTTGTGCTGTTCTCATATTGGTCCCTTGTGAAACTTTTTATTAGTGATCAGGGTCCTTTTTCTTAAAGTAGAAAGGATATCTCCGTATCTCGCTTGTACAGAAGATGAGTTTTCCTTGTTGGTGTACTACTTGGATTTTCTCTCTCCTGTGGATAAGGGTGCGTTCAGGTACCTGTGCTCTAAAAAAACATTATTTATCTAGCTTTTCTCTATTCATCTTATTCCTCTCACTCACAGAGCACGCTTCACAGCATGACCTACAGTTTTTTTTCTAAATCTACGGTGTTTTTTCTCCCAATCTAAACTCACCTTAAGGCTGCCAAGCTTTGAAATCGTGTGGTGCTCCTATTTATTACCAAGGTCTGGAGTAGTAAAGTGTGATGTGATTAGTTTTACAAAGAATTGTACTCCTTTCTTCAAAAAAAAAAAAGAATTGTACTCATATGTGATCATGTCGTTCATGTCAGGCTGTCAATTTTCCGCGGATATTTAGAAGTCTTACCGAGTACTCCATATGGATAGCTAAGCTCGTCTTAATTTGCAACTAAAAAAATACATTATTGTTTTATGCAAATCGTTTGTAGCTAGTGTTACAATAATCGAGAATTCCCACAACAGAGTCATGGTTCGTCGCGGAGACGTGTTCTCAAACTCAAGATCGGCATGCTCTGGAGTGTTTACCATGGCTCCAATGAGTTGATAACAAAAGGAGAGTTTTTCTAATCACTTGGTCGTACTATTATTTGATGTACTATTCGAATGTATGCATGGTAGTGGCAATGCTTCTAGCGCGTGAGCTATGTTGCATGCGCAACGTTTTAAATATGTTTGTTGTGAGGTACTACTCTTAGTACGGAGTATGTGCTCCCTCAATTTCAAATTATAGTTTGTTTGACTTTTCTTACTCTAAGTTTGATATTTTATTCAAAAAATTTGTGTAAATATAGTCAAATTTAAGTCAATCTCGAAGTATTTTGATTAATAAATCAAGCCATAACATAAAAATGCTATAATAATTTTCTAATATAAGACAAGCGATCAAATTTGTAATTGAAAAGTCAAAAGAACTATAATTTAGAACGAGATAGTATATTCTATCATATAAAGTGGGGGACATATCCGGTGGAAACCTGTATGAAAACTTTAATATGGACCACACGATCTTGATCCAAGGGCATGTTCAAGAGAGGTGGGAGGGGTGATTTGCAAAGACAATTTTACAAATCACCCCTCTCACCTTCTCTGAGCCCACCCTTAGATCAACATCGTGTGGCTCATATTGGAGTTTCCATAGTTTCTATGGAAGGTCGGTTTCCATACGATACGTTGCCTATAAAGTGTGGGCTTGAAGTATGAGACGAGGATGTTCATTTTATATAAGGCCAAACTTAAGTGGTTCCTTATGTATATGGACAAGTGTACGTACGTGTTTGTGAGCGTCTACGTTGTACTGTGTGATTCGAGAAAAAAAATCAACGATGGTGTTGGTTCAGCGTTGGAGGAGGTAACGGTAATGTAATCAAATAGTACCGCGGAAGCAAAGGCGCTATTTGTTTGGGTTGGCCGTCCGTCGTAACCTGTTCCATTTTATGTGGAAGGAAGGATCGAGCGGAATCTGATTACGATGCTATCGGCGTTCCACAGTGTATACAATATCGTTCCCATACCCTTGTTACAAACCGGCCCAAACCAAACACTAGCTAGGCAAATCACAACGTGAATTGCTTATATATGGACCGTACTGTACGCTGAACCATGTCTATCGTGCACCACCATGATCACCGTCGGCTCCTTTTGTATCAGCTAGCTAGTACATCAACACCACAAGGAGAGCACCGTCTCCGGCATGAGCAGATGGTGTCACGACTGGATGGACTGACACCGTGCGTGCCGTGTGAGCAGCCATTGCATCACGCACGCACGCTAAGCTCTGCCTGCGCCCCGTATTTCCCGGGAAAGGGGCATTGATTGACGTGCAGCTTTGCGATTCAGTCCCTAGTACAAGGGCATCTCTGCGAGCCTAGTGAAGAGCCAAGGGCCTGCACGCAATTCCCGTCCTTCGTGAAGCTGCCTTGCCTCTGCTGCCTCACCTGCTCTCTCTTCATCGCAGTTTGCAGAGAAAACCCCACCTCCATCCAACCATTCCCAGTACCACCACCGCCGCCGCCTCCTCCCCATACTCTTGCTGCTCATCGGATACTCCACAGCCGCGCGCACTTCGGTTCCAACCAAACCGAGCATCGTTTCCGCAATTTCGCATTCCCGATCGGAGGTATATTTTCCCGCGCTACCTCGCCCCGCGGAACCCTCACTGCTCTTGGTTGTTTTCTTTTCTAAACTGGGGATGAATCACTTGGTGGGTTTGGTTGCTGTGCGCAGCGTGTCTTCTCCTTGCGTTGCTTTCGTTACCGTGTCTGGGTCTCCCCGTCGCATCGCAGCTACGTTCCTAGTACTACTACTTTACATGCCTCTGATTTTGGTTATATTCTTTGGTAGGGTTTTGAGTTAGCATAATCTCTCTCTCTCTTTTTAAAAATAAATAAATAAAAGAAAATGGAAACTCAAATTAATAGGGGACGGGAAGGAAGACGGTTATAGTCAGCATTCGTGTTGGATAAAAGAGTCCCCAAATCCCCGGGAAATGATTACCACGCAGGGCATATGCCATGGATTAATTGTATGAATAAAAATAGTTGGATTATACTGCAGATTTGATACTATTGACCGGGGCAACCAGAGGAGTGGTTATACCCTAGTATTTTGTGTATTTGCTCAAAGGTTTCGCTATTATGCAGATTCCGTTAAACTATCATGCTGATAGAGTGATAGCTCATCTTAATTGAACCATAAGTTTAGCCGATTATCTAACTAGTAACAAGGCGAACAGTGCAAAGACATAGTACTTGAAGTTTAAATGATCCGTCAGTTATGTGGATTGTCAGTAGGTTGTTACTAGGAAACACATTGTGCAATGGATTGATTACAAATGTTTCATTTGAAATTCAATGTTTTCTTTTAATAAGCTGCTGCATGTTGGGTACTTCATTTGTTCACCTTTCACTTGATACTTTCTTTTTTTTTTTTGTGTTTCAGTGGCATACATTTCCTCCATTTTTTTCAGCTAGCTAATCTTCTCCTTTATGAACTGATTTTCAGCACAAGAATGGGAAAATGTGGCTTGGTTGGTCGGCTGCAAGAGGATAAGAGTGATGACATGAGTGCTGCTGCTGGTTATGAGGAAGGCAGTGAGGAAGAAGAACCATATCCTGCTGGTTATGAGGAAGGCAGTGAGGAAGAAGAACCATATGAACGTGAATTCTATGGTGACGATGATGATGAGCCACAGGAAGTAGAGCACTGCAGTGGTACTGCTCTGCCTGAAGATGAGGATGTTAGCGATGCGAAACCTTTCAGAGTAGATCATTGCAGTGATGAAGGCAGCGGCAAGTGTGGCTCGTCTCATTCAGAGCCCAACATTAATCTGGTCCCATATCATGGTCTCATAGCTGACGAGGATGAGTTTGTTGAGAAGAAGTCCAATAATGTGCAACACATGAAACAGGGACAAAATAAGAAAGAGCTGAAACAAGTGCTAAAAAAGAATAGCAACTCTGTGCAGGAGGAGGTATCAGTGGAAAAGGAAACAATACCCTTCAAGAAACGTTTATCTGTCAAGTTTTCTGCTGATGTATCTTGTTATACATACAGTACCGAAAGTTTTGCTGCTGCTACCTTAGAGAAAAGGAAAGCTCAATCTGATGGCCAGGACAAACACCTGCGCAAGAGACAAGAGCACTCATTTTCTTCACCTCATGATGGGGGGAAGCTGAAAGAAGTGGATGCCACTAATTTGTTTGTGGGTAACCTACCACTCTCCATGGCTTCTCACAAGCTCATTGAGCTGTTTCTACCATTTGGAAGAATTGTCAGATCAAGAGTTATGGATGATTGTTTCACTGGTTTGAGCAAGGGATATGGCTTTGTGAAGTATTCTGATCCTCGATGTGCTGCTGAAGCTATTAAGTGCATGAATGGACGCCCGATCGAGGGAAAAATGCTAGAGGTCAGAGTGGCTGTTGCTTCATCATCTGTATCCGATCCATCTGTTCATGCTGTACCAGAGACAGATAATCAACCCACAAAACAAATGGACATGAGTAATTTGTATGTCTGCAACCTTCCCTTGCTCATGAATACGGACAAATTGCTCGATCTTTTTGCACCTTATGGGCAAGTAACTAGTGCAAAGGTAGCCATGGATTACACAACAGGGCTAAGTAAAGGATATGGCTTCGTGAAGTTCTCTGATCCCCACGATGCAGCACAGGCTGTTATGCAATTAGACGGGTGTCTGGTTGAGGGTAAAAAGATTGAGGTTCGAGTACCTGGTATGTCTCAGAGACCAACGAGCTCACTTGTGGAATCACATGCTCACAACAGCACCCTCAGAGAGATTGACATGTCCAATCTATATGTCAGTAACATCCCCTCATCCGTGAACACTGCCAAGTTGGTGGAGCTTTTCCTGCCATTTGGTAAGGTCACCCATGCAAGGGTTGTGGAACAAGTCAGCAATTCAAGTAAAGGATATGGATTCGTCAAATTTGCCGATTCTCATTGTGCTGCCGAGGCAGTTGCATTGATGAATGGAGCGCTGATTGAAGGGGAAACTATCTTAGTCAGAGTTGCTGGCCTTTCTCCGTCAGTACCCAGCTCAGTTCAACAGCATTCACCACAATCAGTAACAGATCACTCTCCTGAAATCAACAAGTGTAGACTGTACGTCACCAACCTTCCACAGTCCATGACTGCTGACAAGTTTGTTAGTCTTTTTATGCCCTTTGGTCAGATTGACAGAGTGGTGATGCAGACGGAGTACAGTTTTGTGCTATATGCAGACGTGAACTCTGCAGCCAAGGCTCTCAAAGACATGGATGGCTTCCTGATTGAAGGAAAGAGGCTAGTAGTCAAGGGATCAGAGCCTTGTCCAGTGAATGCAGTAGACTCTTCTTGGTCTCAGTCAGGTAGCAAGTTCATGAAACAGATAGACATGGCCAATTTATTTGTTGGCAGGGTTCCATCAGCTGTGAATTGTGATGAACTGTTGCAGCTTTTCTGCCCATATGGAGAAATCGTTCGGGCTAAGAAGTTTGATGACTCTGGGTATGCCATGATTAGGTATGCTAATGCTTCATGTGCTGCTGTCGCAATCAAACATTTAGATGGTTACAAGATTGGAGGAAGCACCCTGCTTGTGAGAGTAGCAGGGCTTCCTGGAGAATCTGATGCAGTCACAGATGGGCACAAACAAATTGACATGACTAACCTCTACGTGTGCCACCTCCCGCCATTTTTCACTACTGAGAAGCTGGTTGATCTTTTCCTGCCATGTGGGCAAATCACTCAAGCGAAAGTAGTCGTGGATAAGTTCACTGGTGTCAGCAAGGGATATGGATTTGTTAAATTTGGCGATGCTTACTCTGCTGCTGTAGCAATCACCCACATGAATGGTTACCCGCTGGAGGGGCATGTGTTGTCGGTTAGAATAGCAGGTGTTCGACCAAGTGATATGGTTAGCTACATGGCACATTTCTACTCCTACTTCACTTCCCCTGATCCCTCGAGGATGGCTGTTGGGGTTCCAACGTCACACTGGCCATACTATTATGGTGAGTCAGCCTACACCCCATACTATTATGGTGAATCCGCAGACACCACGTCAACCATGTACCAGGGACAAGGTACTGAATCTGCAACTGCTGTTGATCAAACATCTCAGCTACAAGGCCTGCCTGGATCTGAACCAGTCAGTTCATCTTATGTGTCAAACTCTATTTCTTCGGATCCTTCTCAGTTGGAAAGTTGGGCTTATCCACCTGGCTTTGAGCCCCATGCTGTCGCGAAGAAAGATGCCACTGTGTGGACTGGTCCACCTGGCTTTGAGCCTCCTGCTGTCGGAAAGAAAGATGCAACTGTGTGGAGTGGTCCACCTGGCTTTGAGCCTCATACTGTCAAGAAAGATGCCACTGTGATGAGTCCTCAAGCTTGCTCAAAGGTTCAATTTGCACATTCAGGTGGGAGCAAAAAAGGAAGTTCAGTTGTCTAGCTTAACAATCATCTGCAGGCTGTCTGTAGTTTGATATGACGTAGCGGATTGCTCTTGGTAAATCTTCAATAGGCTGGTTTTCCCATGTGGCAGAAATTGTATCTCAACCTTAGTAGCTTAATAACTTAAAGTACTTAGATTATGGCTGTTGAAAAACAATGTTAGTGTAGTTTGTGATTTTAACAGCGAAGGTCACATTCTCATGGTTGCTTTTGGTGCCAAGTGATGCTGTCTGAAGTTTAATGGTATGTTAATGTGTTGTTTATGGTGAGCAGTGAATGTGCTTCGCTTTGTTGGTGCATTACTTTCTGAAATATTTGCGATACTTATAAGCATCCTTTGGTTTTCTGGGAAATTCAGTGCAACATCTGTCCAATCTGTTCACGAGATGAATGCAAGCGTGCGATTCTTAAATCTCGTTGAGTTCACAATAATATCGTTACGATTTTTCTTCCCAGCAAATAGTAGCTTTTAAGGGTTGTTCCTACAGGGAATGCTGCATCTGTTCCTTACTGTCACTCCAGGTCTACGTATTGCATACGAGTGTTTTTTCCTGAAAATGCCGCATTGTTTTCAACTTAGCTGTCAAAGTTTACCATCTGCATTAGCTGTTAAATGTCGCCACGGTTCAGTCAACTTCTGTACAGGCCAATTTTGTTTTGAGACGGTAAAAAAAACTTTTCAGTGTGCATCCATGCAAATAATGTCTGATAGGTTCCATACTTCCATCCAAAGCATTGTAAGCAGTTGAAAGGCACTTCTGGCAGTTGGTTTCAGATGCCTTGCGCTCAGCTTTCTTGTGATTTAGCAGACAATAGCCAACAGAGGCAATTCATAATTATCGTGTACATCACCATCACGTCAGGATGCACACAAATAGCACGGTGACGGTAAAAAATAGGAAACTAAGGAACTCTCATTTATTTCCGCCAAGTGTATACATGCAGTCTGGAAATCTGTGAATCTTGAGCAGTACAATCTGTTTGGACTAGGAAGCTAAAATGGTTGCATGTAACCATAATGAAAAATGCCAAAAAAAAAAAAAAACTTTCATTGAAAGATCTGCTAGACCATTATCTTGTACTTGGGCTTATGATAAGTTGGAGAATATATATGGTGCAAATAAGCTGGAGATCACTTTGACATGAACAGAGATCTGCATTGCTGTGCTGTGTCATCGGGGCTAGTAACTGCAAATGAAAACGACACTGAATCAGCATGTGAACAACAGCAAAGGTGAGTGAATGTCAATTTTGACGCAGTTACTATGACAATTAAAAACGTGTCATTTCGGACAGTGAAATCATCATTTCAGACAATGAAATCTGGAACCAAAATTTCTGCCATGTAATTTTGGTTTAGTATATAAGGAAAATGTAATACTAAACCAGTAAAAAGATCTCCATTTATGTTAAGTGACATTGCAAATTCATAAGCATGAGAATATCAGCTGTTGTCATACAACCAGCATACCTGTATGACCAACTGTTCGTTCAGACTCAAATATCTCGTAATCATTGCCACCCTGTTCAATGTAAAAGAAGAATTAGTCAAAGAAATTATCAAACACAGGCCATGTTAAATCCAGAAAATGGAGTAATAACATAAAAATATATATCAGTGGATGGGAAAAGAAAACATACGCAGAAACAAACCATTTTGTGGTCCTAACAAGATGCTAAATATCCACACAACCAAATTAAACACCTTTTATAGGACACCAAATTAATAAGTCAGATATATCACCTTGTATGTCTTATCACCAAAGAAGTGGATTTCTTGAAATTCCTCAAGATATCTCAAGCAGTATGTCTTGTCCCAACCTTGGGGAAATACCTGTAATTTTAATGTGTAGATAGTAAATACCATGATCTCAATCATTTAAATATATATATATATATATCTATACAAGTCTAGCAGACTCACATCAAAACTAATCTGCCCTCCAATAGAAAATGTCAAGTTCAAGTGAGCAAACTTTTCACGAAGAATAGATACCATTTTAGGTCGAATATTATGCACCTGCAGGAAATCTGTTGTTTCAGTCCTTGCATCATTGCTAACTTTCCACCTCCAACTATGAAAGGTTACTGACTTCTAGTAGACGGTTCATACCTTATCGTATTTCTCAAATTCATCACGTTCTTCTTGACTACAGTTTCTCCCTATAGGAGAGACATTAATCATTCCGCTTCGGAACTCTATGAAGGTACCTCTGAGCAAACATTCAGTAGTGGTTATTAGTGACCAATGAGCAAATGCAGGATGGAGTTATTGAACAGGGTTCTTCACTGACCTTTTAATTGGGATATCCAAGTCAGCAATGTAATGGAGGGTGAAGTTAATAAATTCCTGAAAGACGCAGGCAAATCTTTAGCAAGCCTGATATGGAATCAGTGAAAGAGAGTGAATGCACCCCATAGGCTCACCTTCAGCTGGTCTTCTCCGAGAAATGATTTTAAACTCTGCAGAAAGCAAAAGGATAGGTATCAGCACATATAAATAACCTACAGAAGTCAGATATTCTAGCACATAAGTAGAGACAATCAATAACTTGACTTTGCTCTCTCTACTAACATTTTCTTGAAACTAAATTCGATGATCTCAGATTCAGCTGGTCAATGGATATTAAGACAGTATACATGTGGTGGTGCCCACAGACTTACTTGGGTTCCAATTAGCTCTCCGTTCTTGTGTGCAACGAGTCCATTTTCAGAGAAGACGTAATCATAGTCAGTAATAACTGCAACAGTAAAAAAAAAAAAGACAAGACCAATTCAACACAACCTTAGTACCTTACAGGATTCAGAAGCAGCAACAACAATGTGTAATTTCTTCTGCTCAACAACAGACCTGTTTTGCCGAGCTGCTCGGTGATCTTCACCAGATCAGATCCGCCCACCACGCCCACAGTAACATGCTGCTCCCAAAACCAGAACAAAAACTGTAATTCACCATCATGCGGCAGGATGATGAGGAAAACAAGATGTCCAGATTCTCACCTGGCGCAGCTGCTTCATGAACTCCAGCATCTCAGGCGTCACACCCTGTCACGGACAAGCAGAAGATCGTTCATAAGAACGGCCACGGGCGCTCGTAAAGATTTTAACCCAATTTCGAGTTACGTTCCACCTCCTACCGGATACCGGAGCCGAGTGTATTAAACTACCGAAAGCGGATACTTGAAATTAAAAAAAAAATGAAAAAGGAGAACAGATCCAGGAACCGGAACTGGCGGCAACCTTGCGGGGCGCAGTGAGGGTACCGTCGACGTCGAATAGCGCGAGGACGCCCGCATTCCTTCCCGGCGCAGCCATCGCCAACCGTCCGCTCCTCCGGCTACCGCCTCCGCAACAACTAGGAGCAGAGGACGAAGCAGCAGCGATGCTCGCTGCCGCGTGGTAATAACGGCAGCGCGCGAGCCCGGACCGCGGGGAGAAGATGGCGTGAGTTGGAATGGTCAGCTCGGCGGCGCGGATCTAGATGGCCTGGCGTGTGGATGTGGACTGCGCTGCGGAGTCGTCGCGCGCAAGTGAGGGGAAGGAGGCTTCGGCGTCGGGATCTGCGCGTGGGGAGGAGGAGGACTGGACGGCTGGACCTCGAGGACGGACAGGCTCGAGCCCGTGGACGGATGGAAGGAGGGAGGTAGTAGGTGGTCGTGGCGACGACTGCGCGCCACGTCGGATGACACGGCGCGGTTTTGCCGGCATGTTCTTTAGAAGGCGTTTTCGCTACGTGAAAGCGTACTAGGAACTATAATGTGAGCCCTTGCTTATTCTTATGCGGAGGATGAGGGGGAGATGCCATGGTTGATCCCACGAAGAACCCTGGCTCTGATTACCATGTGAAAATGATGGAACATGATACCTCTCGGCCTCACGGTTGTGTGTTAATATAGGTTAACAGTCCTCAACGTGGCATTTACATCTTGTGTACAAGTCAAGAAAGAACAACAGCCTAGCTTAGATTACAAGCCGAGAGAAACAACCTTATCTAGTGTACAAGATAACTACACTAACCAACCTACAAAGCTATCACAACAATATTCTTAACCATGATTTGTGATTTGTGAACAACCAACTACTAGCACTACGCGCCATAAGCCGTTAAGTGTGTCCCCCAAGTGATACAGCGTACGTGGTGAAGTTCAACGGGCCCTAGTTCACAAAGTTTGCGAAAACTTTTTGTATTGGGAAACACGATTACTTTGCAAACTAGGGGGAACTAAACACCCCCCTGAGTACCATGAAATCGATATAGTTGTCATTCCGGTGAAAGGAGTGAACGAGATGAGATCAAAAGACATGACCTGTTTTAGAACCTGGTTAGATGGTATAAAACTAAAGTTTAGTCATAACTAAACTTTCAAATATGGTGTTACCAAGAGCTAATTTTTAGCCTAAATATTGATAAAAGTCTATTCTATTCTGGTGGATATGTGGAAGCAGACATTGTTTTGGTGAGAGAGTAATTTTTACTTTTTTGGTATTCATAGTCTGAAATTAGCTCTCATTACATTAGTTGGGTTTAGTCTGAATTCTGGATCTTTGACGACGAGGAGCAGCTGGTCGTGGCGCTGGTTGCCTCTGTCCCTAGTGTTGAGGACTAGCAGACGGTGGTGGAGGGATATGGCGACGACGAGCTCGAGTATCTGGGCTGGCTCCTCAACGATATATTTGAATAAGTCGAGGGATGCTACGAGGAGGACATCACCTTCCAGATGACAATACGGCCCATCCCTGTGTTCCTTCGTCGTTGTAGTCATTGCACACATTTCGTAAGAAACTATTCATTAATCTTGACTCTGTTCAGAAATAAGGTATTTACTTTTATTTGTGCTAGTAGTAGCTTAATTACCATGAGTTAGTGGGTAGGAGTAATACATTGCTACTACACAAATAATTAAATGTTTTCCATATATAAAATTAAATAGGTCATTTTTTTATAAAGATTGGTTGTGGTTGCATGGAGTGGAGCTTACATACGTGAAAGAGTAATGCTCTTTTCTGTATATAATCTTGAACATATCATTTCTCTTTTGCAGTTTTATTATCACTTTTCTACTGGAGTGTGGTTCCAATCCAAAGATAAAGTAATACGCTACATAGATGAGGCCAAGCTCCCTAAGTGTGTTGATGAAGATTGTGACACAAACACTTAAGCTAAAGTTTGTGTTCATCAACATTCTAAATATGTTCTTGTCATCTAAATATATCACATTGTGGATGTGCATATATGTTATATTAAATGCTTCAACATTATCAGGACCTAAAATTCAGCGTTACATGCACAAAGATCATTGCACAACTCGAATTCTACATCAATTCTCTTCCACTTGGATGGTTAGAGGAAAATGCATTGATGGCATCATAAAAGATCTAGTAAAATAGATGTATCATACATATTCATCCAAAAATATTGAAGTGGTTTTAGTTTTCGGATCACTCGTTATTTGATTATATAGTTCTATATAGATCCAATTACTAAAAAAGGTATCTTCCTCACTGAAGTCTGTAGAGCAATAGTATGCATCTGAAGGAGAACCTCTAGGTGCTCATGTACCAATCATGAGTGTCACAGACATGTACTATTTTGATAGCTGCACAAATATGGTGATTGTTCCACCATTATACTTTATAATGAATTCCTTGCACCTATATGATTTTTGGTCATTGCTATTTTATGACACACACACACACACAGACAAAGCGTTACATGCATACAGATCATTGCACAACTCGAATTCAACATCAGTTCTCTTCCACCCCGATGGCATCAGAAAAGATCTCGTCAATGATCAAAATTAACCATTTTGTGCATGCAATTGATCCGTACAGCTAGCAACATATTAATCCATGCTACTAGAATTTATCTCAGTACAGCTATTTATTGGGATGTTAATAGTATATGTGTACCAATTAAAAGACCACTGGCTGGCGTCAAAATGATTTTGGCTACTAGCTAGCGTTGGTGCGAATTGATTGGTGGTGCCAAATCTCCATCCATTAATGCCGGTTCCAATTGAGTTTATGCCAAATCTCCATGCATTAATGCCGGTTCCAATTGATTTTATGCCAAATCTCCACTCAATGCATTGCTTATTTAAACGCCCCAGCCCCCGTTTGTGACCACCACCACAAGTCCAAGACAGACAACCACAGACCAATCAATCCCGCAAAGAAAGGCCAAAACAATCCATCCCAGCCCGTCAGTCATAAGATAAGATGATGAGGACGATGTGCAGCCTCCTCCTGGTTGCCGCCGTCGCTTCGGCCCTTGCCGCCTCGCCCACCACCGCGCAAGCACAAGGTGGTCAATATGTCCCGATAGCTTACATCAAGGACCCTTACGTCCAAGAGATCGGTCAGTGGGCGGTGGCAGACCACGTCAAGCAGGCCAACGACGGGCTCACCTTCAGCAAGGTTGTGAGCGGCGAAAAACAGGTTGTATCTGGCTTGAATTTTCGGCTGGTGATCGACGCGTTCAAGGGAGATGGTAAGGACGCCAGGTACCAGGCTATTGTGTTCGAGCAGGTCTGGACCAACACACGCAAGCTCCGGTCCTTCAGGCCTGCCAACTGATCGAGCTGCATGCCAAAGGCGGGATTATATATGTTGCAATATATATGTATGTCTTTGGATGTGAATATTATTAAACACATCCGCCGGTTTTTTAATAAATAATTATTTTCAAGGATAGAAAACGTTTGTCTTTTCTTTTCTTCATACTCACTTTATTTTTAATATTAATATACATTGTCGTTAACTTCTTATATGAACTTTGACTATTTTTATTATTCAAAATATTTATACAAATATATATAACTATGAGTTGTATTTAAAAATACCTTTATTTATAAAACAAGTCGTACACAAATAAGTTATAATTTCATAAATTTTTAAATAAAACAAATGATCAAAGTCATATTACATCAGCAACATAAATATCTATCTTTACCTATATACACTACTTTAAAAGCCGTCCACGTGCTGCCCCCGTACCTCTCTCTGATCTCTGTTTAGTCTCCTTGATCCCCAGTTCGTAGCTTAAACAGCAAACCGCCACGACCCACGAACCGCTCGCTTCCCCGCACCCCTCTTCATTGTCGTACTAGTTTTAATGTCCGTGCGTTGCTACGGACGGTAAAATTTTACACAAAATTTAAATTATTACTGCTCATTTCATAAACTATTAGAAATATGTAGTACATAGCACGAAACTAAAAGCATGACGTCAACAGATTGAGCACAAATCCTTTACATAAATAGTTATTTAAAGCAAGAATAAACACAATAGTCACTATTGCAAGAATAGATAGAGCACACGAAAATGCAAATTCTATTTCCGTAGTCCACCACAATTATTTTCCAAATGTGACTCCTCTAATGCGACTGAGATATTCTTTTTCATCAAGAGAATGTTTTGACAGTGAACAACCAAACATTACCGAAAGGGAGAAATTTACAGTGAATTATCTGACAAACATGCTCTAATTTTTTCATAAAAAGGCAAGTCTTTACAGTGAACTACACTGAACACTTGAACTTGATGTTAAAACTGGGAAGATCGTGATCACTGAGGCTGTCCTAAGTACTATGTATAACTGACATGAAAAACAGGACCTGCATACAGACAAAGAGAGCATCAGTGTCAGCTCTGAAGGATATTCTTGCGACCTCACCAAAGAAGTCTGGTTTCTGCTTCTTGCTTACCTGCTCTCAATGTCTAAGATGTGATTAAAACCTGCAGGTTCTGACATAGCCATGTACTTCCCCTCGGATGTGTAGCGAATCAAGCTCAAATATTGCCACTGAATACAACAATTGATTGGGAGAGATTCCTGATGTCCCATACCTGCATGTTTTGTCTTGCTACGTCAATATAAGTATATGCAATTAAGTACTTAACCCTGTTTTTTTTAAAAAAAAACTTATTTCGTCAACCTGTGTTATCATATCTGGAATCACAAGTGTAGATGTCCCCATCGCAAGTCAAAAATGAAAACTTAAAATCATCTATCAAGAACCAGCAACATGGTTTTAGTTTGATCGTTCTATATTTGACCAATTAAATAAAAAAACAGTAGATATATGTGGAACTCTGGTGTTGACAGTATATCAAGATCTAGCAGCGAGTTAGCATTATTTATATCTAAATCTATATCTATATCAATCTCTATATATTTGTACAGATATACTCATTGAAATGATAGTAATTCCTTCCCAATCTTTATTCACACACTGAAAGTTGTAAAACTATGGCTTATAGAAATTAATCAACTTATTAGCAGCATTACCTCGACCATGAAAATAAAGATAGAAGATAGTTCCTTCTGGTTTGCTGAGGACATTAATCCCCCGTTGGCTTCCTGAGCAAATATACCAATGAAAAGAAGTGGTTATTAGCAGCAGCCGTAAAACAGGACCAAGGTAAATATGCATGATATTTCATAAGTGATGTTCCTGTTACCTTGCCTATACCGTTAGGACCTCCTTGTATACTATATTCTTTGTGTAGGTGCCATCTAATACAGGAGCCTTTTTCTTCTTCTTCTCCTTCTTCTTCATCTTTTTTTTTGGACAATTTTGCATCATTCTCCTCATTTTCCGCATCCTCCTCAGCATTTGGTGGGAGTGCAAGGATCTTGATGTTAGATCTAGAGGTGGCTCTAGACATAGCAACATACAACTGGCCATGAGAAAACACTGGATGGGGTAGGTATACACCGACGTGAGGGATAGTTTGACCCTGCGACTTGTTTATAGTCATGGCAAAGCTCAGCCTGACAGGAAACTGCTTCCTTTTGAATTGAAAAGGGAACATCTCGTCATCCGAGGGGCATAAGGGAATCCGAGGCAGGAAAACTCGTTTTCCAACATGTTGGCCCAACACGATTTCTGCATCTATGGTATTTCTTTGGAACCCACGGACCACAAGCCTTGTACCAATACATAGTCCATTGGCAGGATCTATATTTCGTAGCAGAATAATTGGGCATCCGACCTTCAACTTTAGCACATGCGGAGGCAGGCTGTTGGGAGTCAAAGTGTTGAGGAACTCTGATGGGTAGTAGTTATGTGGATCATCGACCGCAGAGTCAAAACTGTGATACACCATCTCACCACCCTCGAAATTGTGGATCATCTTCATATTAATTCTATCAACCCAGTCGTTACGTGTAGACAAAATCGCTCTAGAAGTGATGTAATCCTTGTTTGTTAGGTTTTCATTGAGCATTGGGAAGATGCAATCGATTAGTCTATCAAGGTCACTTCTCTTTCCAGTATATGGAACACAAATCTGATCAGGAAGACGTACTTCACCATCATTGTTGACCTCCTCCGTACCACAACCGATGCGCAGCAAATATTCTGCAAACCACGGATCACTCTGCGCCCTCATGTTAATTACCAGCTTTAGCTGGCGCATGGAATCCCAAAGGTATGACCTTCGCGACGAAGCATCAACAATTTGAGCCCTTGACCCTCTTCGAACAAAAGGGAGGACCTGTCTGAAATCTCCTCCAAATACAATGGTCTTCCCACCAAATGGAAGATCCGGCTGATCCAAAATATCACGTAGACTGTTATCTAATGCCTCAACTGCTTGTCTCTTAGTCATAGAAGCCTCATCCCAAATTATCAGGGACGCAGCGCCTAACAGCTTAGCAGTACCACTCTGGTTGGTGAAGCTACAACAAACACCCTCATCTATGGTTAAGGGTATCTTGAAACGCGAGTGGGCCGTCCTACCCCCAAGCATTATGGACGCTGCAACACCAGACGTAGCAGTGGCTACAACAATCTTGTTCTGACCGCGTACCTTTGCAAGGAGGGCCTTATATAGAAATGTCTTCCCTGTTCCCCAAGGCCCATCAACAAAGAACATAACACCCTTGCCAGTGTCGATGGAGGACATGATCTCATCATAGGCAGCCTTCTGTTCCACATTGAGCAACTCCACCAGATCATCATCATCGACATTATGCTTGATGCTTGCCTCCTAAAAAATCTCACGAGCAATACCGCTGGCGTCATCGTACGCCTCATCAATATCTGGGAGAGGAAACGACTTGATGTCCTTGCCCATAGATTGCAACATATTTCTAATATCTATCAGAACCATCTGGAGCACAAGGTTCGAGCTTGGGTTGTCACGACTATAATCCTCTGACATGGCTTCTAGGTGTTTCTGCCACAGTCCATACACATCGCTCGGTTCACAGAATACCAATATTGTTGCGAACAGTCGCCGTAGCAAGGATGGCATTTGGAATAGTGAAGCCTCAGCAAGACACTCATCCAGTGTGTTGTCTTCTTCGATCAGGCCCCTCCTCTCAGCAGCTTCACGGAAGGACGGTTGGAGAACACCATCGACGGTCCTCAAATGCTCGTAGGACATAGCACCCGTGACGTGGTTTAGGAGGACTCGAAGATAGTAGCGTTCCCCCTCAGCTGGATGCACCGAGACAATTCTTCCTATCTGCGCTGCAGTTTCTCGTTCCCTTGGTTTCTAGAATTTACCATTAGACTGCTAGGTATAAAGTTGTGGGAAGTCACGGTACAACACACCACGTGTATTCTCAAATTTCCTATTTGCGACGAAGTACGCTGTTAGCATAGACTCATCAGCATTGACCTTGTCCCGTCTATGAAACGGCACCATGTGCATGTCAGGCAGATGAAGCTGTAGTTGTTGGACAGGTGGATGATTCTTAAGTCAAATCCGTGTATCCTCCACAACGCCTCTGGAGGGGTCACCCACTTCGCGTCTCTGTATTGCTTTATCTCATCAATGTTCCCTTGCTCATCTTCCTTGCCTGCCTCTCTAACCGCTACGGACGCTCGGTCATGCCCCTTGTATATGTACTTGAAGAGGTATTTGACCGATTTAATGCTCCCACGAGCCTCAACATTAATGTGACAGTTGAAAGTACGTAGAAGGTATGGGTTGTAAGGCACGACCCATTGATTGTCCAGCACATGACCACGGACTTTTTCCTTGCGACCATCATCTCGTCGCCGATAAATAGGGTATGAATCCTTGCCGTGAGTGGTAGCATCACAGAAAGCACGTGGATAGCGGTTCTTGCATGAAACACCCCATGAGTACAGGGCAGTTTGGGTTTAGCGATCCACACGGCCCATGCATCATATGCTTCGTCACCATCTTGTACAATTCTGGATACTTCTTGTCTGGGAGCTCTGCTGAAGTTAGACTATCATATTGCTCGGCGCATGTGAGTTTGGACTGTCCATCCATGATCAAAAGCCAATGGGCATGAGGTAAGCCTCTCTTCTGAAACTCCACAACATATACATATGCTCGAATCTTTCCAAGAATGTCCCTTTTCAACAACCTATTCTTTAGCTCCAAGAGCTTTGCCCTAAAGACCCGGGTGACGAGATCTGCACGGTCCTGGGATGTTTGGCCGGGGTAAAGCTCATTCTTTGTCTCGTCCCAATTAGGGTTGCATGTCATGGTGAGAAAGATATCTGGTTTTCCAAACTTCCGCACCAGGGCCATAGCGTTCATATATCGGCGCCTCATATCACGAGGGCCCCCAATGAAGTTTGGCCCTAGCACCGTGCATTTTCCAACAGCATCACACCGTCCCTCGCCTACATTCAAGCTGTCCACCAAGCCTTGGTATAGGTCAGCTCTTAGAGTGTCCTGGTTGTTCCGTATGTAGTCCAGACGTGAGCTCTCGATCTTTACATATGTGTCAACGGCAAACTGCTGAAAAAGACGCTTGCCAAACAGTATTGGATTAAATATCCCTGGGCGCATCTGGAATTTGTAGCAGTAGTAGTCACGCACAGAGACACACTTGTTTCCGGCCGATCCTGCATGCACACGATGTTCTGAGTAGGTTTATGGGTGATAATACTGGTAAAATCAATAAAGTAGATGTTAATGTCTCATTAACTTACCGAGATCGTCATCATCACCATTACTCTCAGCACGCGCTTTGCGTATCGCATGTGCTTCATTGACTTCGGCCATAGTCACACCAACCTTTGGAATGTTGTTGTGCTAGCCGAGTTCGCCTCTTGGAAAGAATAGAGGATATGACAATGGGTCATAGCACCCATGGTATGATCGGATACCATGTATAGATCTATCCCTCCCTTGCAGCACAACACTATTCTCGAACTGGCCACGATGTTCACTCCCCTCAATCCACACGGCAGCAACCTCCGATGTGACTGGCACATTATAAGTTCTTTGGTCGAGGTGTTGGTCAAGGTTAAATTCAATACGATAATCTTCAATCTTCTCAACATGCCCCATACTCCTAAGGTTTTCAGAGTATGGATTCCCATTTAGGATGCCAGCCAATCTTGCAATAACTTCCTTATCCTTTTGTAAGCATTCTTCACGGCACCTACGGTAACGATGGTCAAGAGAAGGATCATCATCATAGAAGTAAAGCTCAAGGTGTTTGGGCTCCGTGCCTTCTTCTTTACCAAACGAACGGATGTTGTGGTAAATTTGGCCATGTGCACGGAACGTGTAGATACCTCCATTGCGCATATTGGTGGTCATCCTATCCAGGTTACAATAGAGGGATGTGAATGAGAAATGGCCGTTAAAATACCGGATGTTCACACGAAAGTGCCTAGCATCGGTGTCAGCACTTGACCACAATCTCATGAGTTCTGGTGGTGTGTCAGGGGTGGCTAGGTGTATCTTTCCTTCACGACAACAGAACCCAGGTGGCTCGAATTCAAACCTCTTCGCATTGCAATGTTGACAGTTATCAATAGGCTTTAGCATGTGTGTTTCAGATGGAACATTGGCATAAAGCTTGTTGTAGGGATCTTGAACATCCGGAGTGCTGGCACTGCCGTCTTCCACATCAGGCATGACATCTTCATTTTCATCTTCATTAGCCTCTTCATCTGAAGCTTAGAATAAGCATATACATGTTAAATATTTTAAATAAATTATTAGATTCTGAACAAAAAGGTACGTTTGTTGTGTATGCATACCCTGTCCGGCAAAAAGGTACCCCTCTTCCTCTTCATCCTCCTCAAATATGATGTAATCATCACCATCTGTCATGTTATGGCTTAATTTGTTAATTACTTTTAATCTTAGACAAATATACGATGGAAAACTATGCAAGATTACCGTCTTCCATCATAGATGGTTGTGTCTCTTGTAATGTGTCATGAAGAGGAACTGGACCTGGTTCTACTGTAATACAAAAAAATAATGATCACAACTCTCCACACTCAAATGGATCGTAAAGAGAATCGATCAATCATTGTACTTACCATCGTGACCACAACGTGGTTGTCCATTGTTTGCCTCTATAGTATCCGGGTAAAGAACAGTACTCCCTGTAGAACGGGTTAAGATATATTTGAGAGTCTATTATTTATTTACCGTAAGATTTTTTGAAGTTGTATGAAAAGTTCAATATTTACCTTGTGTAATCCCAACAGGTCCTGTCTCTGGTTGTGACTCACAATTTTTGTTGTTGTGCAATTTTTCTGCTATGAAAACAGAAGAAAGTACCCCCATATAAATATTTTGTTCACTAACAAAAGCCCTTAATAAGATTACAAACTTACCATCGTCAATGATCGTTGAGTTGGTAATGGATTCTGGTTCATTGACGGTTCTATCAACTGACCGCTTTGACCTTCCAATGGCATTTTCAAAACACTGATTTCGTCGGGTTACCAGTGTATACCTCTCCCCTGCAGTCACTGTACGCCTCTTTGTTGTGTTGCTGCCAGCACACTCCATGTATGTGTCGTCATCTAAGCTAGGTTCTGATGCGGACTGGACATACACTGGCGTAGCGTTGAAATCAGGGATAATCCAATCACACGCCTTGATTCTTTCTCCATCTTTTGCAGGGCTCACAAGCTTGGGTGTAAACTGAGGATTCTGCATGGCTATGGATTCATGGTGCAAACTATTGGCTCTGAACTCTCTCAAGTTTCGTTTGGATATGTTCTTTGCGCGACGTGTTTCACGATGTTGTTTATTTACCAGGGCCCTTTGTTCAGGTGACATGGCTGCCCGTTTGGCCCTGTCCCTCTCACGTCTACGCTGGTTGGCATCGACGGCTTGTACATTATCTGTGTAATTGAAAATGTTTAAATAGTGGGCTAAGCCACTTAGCGGTGGTCTTAGATAAAAGCTATAGCGGATGCTAACTGAATGCTTGTTTAGCAGCTATCCTTGCGCTGAGCAGTTGTAGAAGTTATGTCTGGCTACAACTGCAGCTACAGCCGGAGATTGAAAACACAATTAATTAAATAAGTCTATTGTTGTGTTGTGTATACTATTTAGCCAATCCAAGATGTGAATAGGGTATGCAACACTAAAAAAAATAAAAAATATCCTAAGAATCGCCTACTCATTATATATCAAGTATATGTCAAAAAAAAATAATAAGAATGCAAACCTGGTATCCCTGCTTCTGGCCTCATGTTTTCATCTTCCATGTTTTCTACTGTTGCATGAACATAACATTTGATTAATATAACATAATATAACCTCATTGGTAATGACAGAACCAAAGTATCAATAGAAAATAGTACATGGCATCACGCTGTACAGGTTACTGCCATCCTCATGGTCTGGTTGGTTGGAATACATCCTATCCAAACAATCGCTACTTTCATCATGTTCCTGGCACCCCTTGCTTGTTGAGCTGTCACACGCTACGCAATTTGACAAGAACAAAGGTTAGTTGTCATGAACCAATTGTATTTGAAAAATTATATGGACATAATACACACTAATAGACATGATCTTTTACCTGAGGCTAGGGCGTGTGTGTGGTGATTACAATCAATTTTCTCCGATGGGCTGATGTTTTCATCTTCCATGTGTTCAACTGTTGCAAGATCATGACATTAGATTAATATAATATAACGAAAGCTCTTATTGTAATGATTTAACCATAATGTAAATAGAATTTAGTAAAGAATTACATGGCATCACACTGCGTAGGTTACTGTCATGCACATGGTATGATTGGTTATAATCAACCCTATGCAACCAATCATTGCTTTCGGCATCATGTTCGTGGCACCCATTGCTTGTTGCAGTGTCACATGCTTAGAATTTGACAAGAACAAAGGTTAATTATCAGCAACCAATAATATTTGATATAGTATAAAAACATAATACATACTATTTGAATTGATCATGTACCTGAGCAGAGGGAGTTTTTCTGGTCATTGATTTCATCATGGTCAGCAGGGTTCATGTTTTCTTTGTCGATGCGTATCTTATACGCAGCACGACGCTTTTTGTTCCTCTCATCCCTCTTTTCATCTGAAATTGTTGAGGCACGATGCCTGTTATTGCGTTGTTCATCCGTCATGGATGCATACCTCACCCTGTCCCTCTGTCTTTTAAGTTCTTTACGATCATCTTCCCGTGTGCCTACATTGGAACAATGTAAAGTTATTTTTTATGTAAATGGCGCGTACAATGTTTAAATTATAAGTTTAGGGCATCCAGTATAGTATCACCTCGATTGGTGGTGTTTGTCAGGTCTATCAAAGGACTTGATCCAAACTCTCTAGACTCCATCGTTGTTTAGCTGCATAAATCTTATGATTTTCGAGATTGAACATAATAGGTGAACTATTGAAACCAAAAAACATGATGGCAGTCCTAATACAGAAGATTTTTTCGAGATTGAACATTAACATAATAGGTGAATTATTGAAACCAAAAAACATGATGGCAGGCCTAATACAGAAGATTTTTTCGAGATTGAACATGAACATAATAGGTGAATTATTGAAACCAAAAAACATGATGGCAGGCCTAATACAGAAGATTGTCCTAATATCATCAGTCCTAATGAAAAACAATTCATTTAAAATTGCGTTTTAGGAAACTACATTGCCAATACCAGGGTGTTTGATTGGTGCAGCCTTTTACTTATTTTGACCCAAAATTGATAAACATTGTGTAGTATTGATGATGCGTTTTGGCAGAACGAATTGAGGCAACTATGTTGCTACTACTACTGCTAACAAGTACAGGATTGTAGAGAATTCGATGCGGATTGGCGTACAAAGAAATCGGACGGCGCCGCAGGTCCTCGTCAGCGGCGTTAGACGGCGACGTCAGAGGTTGCATGCCCTCGATAGTTCTGGACTGCGGGCAGACCTCGATAGTCAGCAGCGTTGGACGGAGGCACAGGGATCCGGCGTCGGCGTTGGACTACCGGAGTCATGGCCTCGGCAGCCCTTGACGAAAGGAGCCCTGGACGGCAGTTCCTGGACAGCGGCGTAGGACGGCGGCGCAGGGATCGACGTTGTTCGTTCCTGGAGCGGCGGCGCAGAGATCGGACGTCGCAGGTTCCTGGAGTTCTCTATCAGTCGCGCGGCTCAACCAGTCTTGCAGCGCCTCAAGCCTAGGTCTGCCGCGTCCTCCGGCTCCACCTCTGCTTGGGGCTAGCCCTACGGGCGTGCGCTGCCAACCCGTCGGAGGAGGTGGCGGCGGACGCAGTCGCGAAGGCCGAGCTCGGCGTCGGGGACGTGGGGAGGTGCTGAAGGAGTTGGGGCGACGTACGTGGGGACACGTGATGTTCGTGGCACTGTGGGACAGGAAAAAGGCGTGAGGGAATTTACGATCGCGGAAGGATCGGTGGTGGACGGACGACGGTTACGGGGAGGGGGCGACGTACCAAAAAAAAGATCACGCTGCCTTCCTTTTAGGTGTAGAGATAGAATAGAGATAGAGAAGAGATAGGGATAAAAAGTTCGTATTCCCCTTATCCCCATCATCATCCGGTCCCCCGCGCATCTGGTTGTTACAGATTCGCTTTCTTCTGCAGCGGGTAGTGGCGCTGCGGAGGTGGATCCTTTAAAATGGCTTGTAAAATGTGTTGGATTTCCTTTGAGGACGACTTTCCTGATCCACTACTCACAGTATAAACACCCGCGAGCAGGGGTTAACGAACACCCCCGTTTAGAGATTCAGCCTGGGGTGGGGTGTTAAGGTGCGCTAAATACCACCGCGGGAAAAGAGCTAGGGAGATAAGATGATGTAGACCTCAGAGAGTAACGACCCTACATCCTTTATGGTATGTGGATTGTATGCTCCCTTGGTAGAGCCGCTTTCCCAAAGCTGTGCTTTCTGGGCCCCTGCCTCAGGAGCGTTGTTCTCCCTTACACAGTGTCTACAACTATCAAGGGATGGGCAGAGGAGTTCGTTCCTGCCCCATATGTATCTCTTGTTGTTCTCCTCGTCGCCGTTTAGGTGCGTTGAATACAAGAGAGGAGGAGGCGGTGCGAGGAGGTGGCCCCGACTTGACGACAGCGCGCGCGAGGAGGTGGAGGCGCGGGCTGGCTGGCGAGGAAGGGATATGCACGACAAAGAGAGAGATATTGGGGGGATCACAGGTGGATGAGCCGAGGAGAGCGAGGTCGTGATGACTACGTGTGGATGGAAAAAGAGAGGAGGAGAGAAGGAAAAAAAAAAGAAAAAAAAATGAAAAAAGATAGAGAGAAAAGAAAAGAATAAAATAGAGATCATAAATAAAATGAAAAAACAAAAGAAAAAGGAGGAGGAGGAGGAAAAAGGATAGGACATGATAGAAAAAACAAAAACAAGGAGAGAGATGATAGTTTGCATTGTTGAATAAAATATAGGTAGTTGGTATAGAGAAAAAAATATAGAGGAATGAAATTGAAGAAGCCTAGTGGGCATGAGCAATCAAATCCTTTTTCTTTGCAGGCCGAAATCCTGAAGTCCTGACAGTGTGTGTGCGCGCAAGCAAGAGAGAATAATACAGCAAGTCTGGCCCAAACCTATCTGGTATGTGGGCCGTGGCGAGAGGAACGCCGGCCGTATTCGAGAGGGACGGAAAGTAGAAACCAGACCGAGATCATCAACAAGGAAGGAAGGAAACTCTCCTCTCTCTCCTCTCCTGTAGTATTTATTTGTAGAGGAGCTGGACGTCCAGCAGTAGAGTACATATGCACGTACGGGGGCAGACAAGAAAAGAAGAGCAACACATTGACGAGATCGATGGATCAGAGCGAGAGTCAGAGCCGATTTTCCAAATACTACATGTACACCTCGACCGATTCCCCCCTCTTTTTTTTTTATCTCGTATAAACTGATGTTTGGATCAAGGAGTCCGCTTTAATATTGCATAATTTTAAGTTTGATTGCATCATCTGCCTGTACCAATTTCTCTTCACACCAATAGAAAATTGGGTTAATTGGATACACGCCACGACAACTTTCGCGTTTCTGGGCCACGGCACTACTTCTCGTCTAATAGGAGGGATGCCATTACAATTTCTCAACTATTTGAGACATGCCATTATGTACGTCTTTGATGCCGTTGGACGCACCTCCAGGCGTATGTGTACTGTTCATAGTTTCATAGTGACGACACTACCCTCGCCACATCTCCTTCTCCATCTCACTGACATGCGGGCCCAACTTGTCATCACCTACCTCCATCCTTTCTCCCCAATCTCCCCTGTTCGCCAATCGCCATGGCCAGGAGGCCGCCTTCCACCTCCAGCTCCTTCGCCGCGCCTCATCGGTCGACGGCCTATCGGCCTCCTGCTCCACCGCCGCCGCCTCCTCCCGCTGCTCCGCCACCGAGGCGCCGCCTCCTCTTGCTCCTCCGTCGCCAATGCGCTGCTCATCGCCTCCTCCTGCTCCTCCGCCGCTGAGGCGCTGCTCGCCACCTGCTCCTCCGCCGTCGAGGCGCTGCTCACCACCTGCTCCCGCTCCGCCGAGCTCGAGCCAGACTCCACGCTTGTGCCCAATCTCTTCCCCACCTCGACGTCGACGCAGCAGCTGGCACTGGGGAGACTAGGGCGCCCGAGATCTAGGGTTGCTAGGGCACGCGAGATGCCCGACGGCGGTGGCACACAGAAGAGCAGGGGCACAGCGGTGGGGCCAGAGGGATGGCGGCATGGAGCTCGGGCAAGTGGAGCCACTGGATTGAGGAAGAAGAAGGGGGTTGGAGGAAGGGGATGACACGTGGGGCCCACATGTCAGCAAGATGGACGAGGAGATATGGGAAGGGCATTTTGGTCCATATGGAAATACGAGTTGTATACATACGCCTGCAGGTGGGTCCAACGGCATCAAAGACGTACATAATGGCATATCTCAAATAGTTGTGAAATTGTAAAGGCATCCCTCCTATTAGGCGAGAAGTAGTGGCGTGGCTCAGAAACGCGAAAGTTGTAATGGCGTGTATCCAATTAACCCTAGAAAATTTTGTTCATCTCTTATTTAATTATATGCCACCGAAGCAATCTTTTGGATCTTTTGTTAATACATGTCACGTCGAAGGGTCGGATGTAAATTAGGTGGTGAGTTAAACCTGAGCTGAATACAAAACCAAATACAAACGGAGTGTAAATTGCGAGTCAAATCGGTAGATCCTATCGTGCTATATAGAATTGCATTCCGTATATGTGTAATTAGTTTTGTAATTAGCTTATGTTTAGTCCACCTAATTTACATCCGAACATTTGATGCAGCATGTGTCCCCTAATTGTGGTTTGTTTTACTTATGTCGTAACTCAAACCTATTTAACATAGACTATTAGACTATGTTAGGGAACTATACGTGTGTATGTGTTTCAGGCTAGGGCTAGACCGTGTTGAGACTTAATAAAGGCCGGAGAAGCTCTAAACTCTACATGTTCGGTACATGCCTATTCGTCAAACCAGGAGCGATAGTTAAATCGTCATCGCTGTGTCGAGAAATCAAGCTTCGCATTGGGTTAGACATGTACAAGAAGGAATATTGCCGTCTCGAGTCGATGGGGATGCTTCGTTGGCCAGCTTACAAGGAGGAGCGGTGTGACATGGATCGTTTGCTACAAATCATCAACCGTTCAATTCATGTTTACAAACAGCGCCGGTTTTTTTATCTTCGGAGCCCTCTCTTCCGCATGCCCTTGAAGAAAGCCTTGAAGAAGCGAAGGCAAGAGATGAAAAGGAGGCGGAAAGGGACCATTATTCCATCTTGCCGCAGCAAGGACAGTGCTTCCCATTACAAAATAAATTCTTATTATAGAATAACGACAAGGGTGCTTATGTGCACGGTAGCACCAGTATTTTAGGTTGCGTTATTTATTTTTATGTTGCATTATTATGCTAGATTCGAAGAGGAAGACCTAGTTATTATTATCCTGCGAAATTCAGCAAATTTTGTTATGTGCGCATACTTTGTTGCTTTCCATTGTTGTGTTGTGCATGTGAGGCGCTTACATGCATTGAGCGGGGCGGGTCATCGCACTCCTTGACCTTGAGGTGGCTTCTCCAATCTCGGAAGCTATAGTTTCTGCACTGTATATTAGTGACTCTCTTCTAGTCATCAGTTTGTGTCCTGTCGTTTTGACTCAGGCGCGAGCCCGTGTGCCAAGAGACGACGGTGGCAGAAGCACAGTCGGGTGCCCTACATAAATATGCTGGGAGCACAGCGCCAGCCAATAGGGCAGGGCGAGGTGCAGCGTGCGCGCGAGCTGCTCGGAACAAAGCGCCGTGCCCGCCGCTGCCGCCTCGGAATCTTGGCAGGGTGAGAGAGGTGGCGAATCGAAGTTCAGATTACACAGCATGGAAGCGACGCTGTGAGTAAAACTTTGTTAGCTGTGTCAGTGAAGGGATATGGGGAGACTACACTAAAAAAACTTTTACCCTACAAACCAGGAACGACTACAGTTATAGATCATAAGATTACCACTAAACGCGCGGATGCAGCGGAATCGTCTCGGTGTAGGAGAGCGCGTCGAAGTAGCAGGCAGTGCAGTTGCTAACGTCCGTCACGATCCTCTCGTGCGGCTCGTCCTTGTGCTCTAATTGTAGCACCTCCAAGGTATCCACACGTACGGGATGGAACGCCTCGCACCGGTTGTGCTAGCTCCGGGGCGCGGCTTTGGAACGGTGGCGGCACGGAGGGATTGGTCCTCTAGCATGAGAGGTGCGGCCATATTTATTGGGAGGAAAACCCCTTACACCCTCGTCCACTAGCAATGTGGGACTAATAGATGGTGTACCTCCTCAAGTACTAATGGGCTTCCTCTTAGTAGGCCCATTAGTAACCTTAATCCCTAAAAGGATCAATTATCCTTTGGGGTTCCGTTTCCATACTATTATGATTGCCTCTTGGGCATATCTCCAACAGTCTCCCACTTGCACTAGAGACAATCTCATAGTCAAGCCTTAACATTCCAAACCCTTATGTGTGTGACCCTATGGATTCAAACACATAGACATGGCTCGAGTACTCCTACTCGACCAATAGTTGATAACGGTCTCTAGCAAGACGTGTCAACTCCTATGTGTATATAAAGATCATATCAGACGAACCACCACAAACTCATATACATGCTATTCCTTTTACCACACGATATTTGGTCTAGCTCCAAGCTGACCTCTCTTTCTCGATACTGTGATTCGGAATCCAATGATAGGTTAACTCTTTAACTTTAGCACGGCCATGCATTTCTTGATCCGATCACTCGAGTGGCGCAGAGATATCTCTCTCAATCAGAGAGGGGCAAATCCCATCTTGATTGACTATGCCTCACAGCATGATTCATGACAAACCCAAAAACTACCATTATGACTACCCAGTAACGGAGTAGCGTTTGATAGCTCCTAAGTAAGTCGGTTCATATCTTGAGTACATACGACAATCTCAGGTCTAAGGACAAAGCATACATGTTGTATAAAGAGAGAACAATATTACAAATCTCACGTTTGGGTCAGGCCAGCCCCATGTCAAACATGTGCCTATATTATTAGTTTGACATCTCCATGTCATGACTTATGAAACATAGTCATCAACTAATACATGTGCTAGTTGTCAACTCCAACTAGGGACAACTTTAGAATAACCATATAAGTAAAGAGTTTCACAAATAATTCACGTAATTGTTAATCAATACAAGTTGTCTTTCATGGAAATTCAATAAACAAATAATATATCATGGATACAAAATATGATCATCTCTATGATCTTCCACTACACTAGACTCAATCTAGAAGATATCTAATACCCATAGCTCTAGTGTGTGCCTCATGCTTAGGCTGGGGAAGAGGTTTTGTCAACGGATCAGCAATATTCAAATCCGTATGTATTTTGCATAACTTGATCTCACCCCGTCCAACGAAATCTCGAATAAGATGAAACTTCCGAAGTACATGTCTGTTTTTCTGGTGATTCCTTGGATCCTTAGCTTGCGCAATAGCCCCATTGTTGTCACAATAAAGATTCAACGGGCTAGACGCATTTGGAAATACACCAAGCTCAATGAGGAACTTCTTCAGCCAAACACCTTCCTTTCCAGCTTCAGAAGCTGCAATGTACTCGGCTTCTGTTGTAGTATCGGCCACAGTCTCCTGCTTAGAACTTTTCCAGCTAACAGCACCACCGTTTATCGTAAATACGAAACCTGATTGCGACTTTGAATCATCTTTGTCGGTTTCAAAGCTAGCATCGGTGTAACCAGTTACAACGAGCTCCTCCTCACCTCCATAGACTAGGAACAATTCTTTAGTCCTTCTAAAGTACTTAAGAATGCTTTTCACCAATGTCCAGTGTTTTTCACCTGGATCAGATTGGTACCTTCTCGCAACACTTAGAGCAAATGAGACATCTGGGCGGGTACTTATCATGGCATACATGATAGATCCAATTGCTGAAGCATATGGGACCTTACTCATGCGCTCCCGCTCATCAGCCGTCGAAGGACACTGAGTCTTGCTAAGGTGCATTCCATGTGACATAGGCAAGAACCCTTTCTTGGATTGTTCCATGCTGAACCGCTTCAACACAGTGTCAATATAAGTGTCTTGGCTTAATACTATAAGCCTCTTTGATCTATCTCTATAGATCCTTATGCCCAGAATATATGTTGCTTCCCCTAAGTCCTTCATAGAAAAACTATTTTTCAGTGAAGTCTTTACGGATTCCAACATAGGAATCTCATTCCCAATCAATAATATGTCATCCACATATAAGACTAGGAATACAACAGAGCTCTCACTTTCCTTCTTGTAAACACAAGCCTCTTCTTTATTTTGACGAAAGCCAAACCCTTTGACTACTTCGTCAAAACGAATATTCCAACTCTGAGATGCTTGCTTCAACCCATAAATGGATTTCTTAAGCTTGCATATCTTTCCAGCATTGGTCGGATCGACAAAACCTTCGGGCTGTATCATATATACGTCCTCATCTAGGTTTCCATTTAGGAAAGCTGTTTTGACATCCATCTGCCATATCTCATAATCGAAATATGCAACTATTGCTAGAATGATCCGAATAGATTTAAGCATCACTACTGGTGAGAATGTCTCCTCATAGTCAACTCCTTGAACTTATCGAAAACCCTTTGCGACAAGTAGGGCTTTATAGACATGAACATTTCCATCCATATCTCTCTTTTTCTTATAGATCCATTTGCACTCGATGGGTCTAACACCATCAAGCGGGTCAACCAAATTCCAAACTTGCTTATCTCCCATGGAATCTATCTCGGATCTCATGGCACTTTGCCACTTCTCAGAATCCGGGCCCATCATTGCTTCTGTATAGGTCAAAGGGTCATCGTTGTCTAACACCAATATGTCGCGCTCCCCTGTGACCAGGAGATTCATCCTGTTAGTTGCACGGCATGCCCTTTTCGACCTTCGTGGTTGCGGTGTTGCTTCTGCTGCCATGGGTTCATCAACTTGTTCTGCTACGCTAGCATCACTCATTAACTCTTGTCCCATTGGCTCATCTCGAACCTCTTCAAGATACACCTTCTGTCTACTTTTCTCATCTTTTAGAAACTCTTTCTCTAAGAAAACACCATTCCGAGCGACAAACACTTTACCCTCTGACCGGTTGTAGAAATAATACCCCAAGGTCTCCTTTGGATATCCCACGAAAATACACTTGTCCGATTTGGGTGTTAGTTTGTCTGACTGAAGTCGCTTGACATAAGCTTCACAACCCTAAATTTTCAGAAAAGACAAACTGGGAGTCTTGCCCGTCCACATCTCATGTGGTGTCTTAACTACAGACTTAGATGGTACCCTTTTTAGTGTGAAAGCTGCTGTTTCTAGAGCATATCCCCAAAATGATAACGGTAGGTCCGACTAGCTCATCATTGATCTAACCATGTCCAACAAGGTTTGATTACGTCGCTCGGACTCGCCATTCCTCTGTGGCGTTCCTGACGGCGTAAGTTGTGGAACAATTCCGCAACGCTTTAGATGATTGCTAAACTCATAGCTCAAATATTAGCCTCCACGATCAGATCGTAAAGCCTTAATTTTCTTGCCACGTTGATTTTCCACTTCATTCTGAAACTCTTTGAACTTTTCAAAAGATTTGGACTTATGCTTCATCAAGTAGACATAACCATATCTACTAAAATCATCAGTGAACGTTATGAAGTATTGGAAGCCACCTCTGGCAGTCGTGCTCATCGGTCCACACACATCGCTATGTATGAGTCCCAACAAGTCTAATGCCCTCTTAGAAAAACCTGTGAAAGGCGCATTGATCATCTTGCCTAGCAAACAAGCTTCGCATGTCTCGTATGATTCAAAATCAAACGAAGTTAAAAGTCCATCAGAATGGAGCTTCTTCATGCGCTTCTCACTTATATGACCCAAACGACAATGCCACAAATAGGTAGGACTCAAATCATTAGGCCGAGGCCTTTTAGCACTTACATTACAGACAGGTAACTCATCAAGATTTAAAATAAACAACCCATTCACAATGGATGCAAAAGCCATAAACATGCCATTCTTAGAGATCACACAACCATTGTTTTTACTCGCAAAAGAATAACCATCCTCCATCAAACATGAAGGAGATATAATGTTTCGACTCATACTAGGAACAAAATAACAATTATTCAACTCCATGATAAATCCTGACGGGAGGTGAAGTTGCATCGTCCCGACGGTCAACGCAGCAACTCTTGCATTATTGCCCACGCGGAAATCAACTTCTCCTCTTTCAACGCTTCTACTTATTATCATTCCCTGTATCGATTTGCAAATATGAGCAACCGATCCGGTATCAAATATCCAAGAATTGATATAAGAATCAGTGAGAAAAATCTCTGTAATATGAACATGAAGTGTACCTGATCCGGAAGTACCCTTACTTCCACCATTCTTCTTCAAAGAAGCCAAGTACAACTTGCAGTTCCTCTTCCAGTGACCGACTTGCTTACAGTGAAAACACTCATTGTCTGCAGCTGGATTAGCTTTAGGCGCTGGGGGGGTTTGGCTTGGAGATCACATCTTTAGCCTTGCTCTTCTTCCGAGACTTGCCCTTCTTCTTAAAGTTGGGCTTGTCCTGGATTGCCATAACATAGCGACCACCAGCTCCTTTCTTGATGTCAGCCTCCGCTGTCTTAAGAATGCCACAGAACTCATTTAGGCCCTTCTCCGCCCCATGCATATGGTAGTTCGAGATGAAGTTACCATAGCTAGGTGGAAGCGATGCTAGAATAAAATCAGTGGCCAACTCTTGGCCAAGTGGGAAGCCCAGCTTCTCCAACCTCTGAGTGTAACCAACCATCTTGATTACGTGTGGTCCAACTGCTGCACCTTCTGCAAGCTTATTCTCCACAAAGGCCTTAGAGACATTGAACCTTTCAATCCTGGCCTAAGTCTGGAACATTTCCTGGAGAGCCACGATCATATCATGGGTAGCATAGTTATCGAACTGCATTTGCAGGTCGGGTTCCATGCAAGCAAGCATAAGGCAGCTCACTTCAAGATCACGATCACATGCTTTCTTGTAAGCGGTTCTCTCAGCGAGAGATGCATTTTCATCAGGCTCATCTGGTAATGGGGTGTCTAGAACTTCTTCCTTTTTCTCAGCCCTGAGAACAATTCTCAGGTTGCGGATCCAATCCGCATAGTTAGTTCCATTCAACTTGTCCTTCTCAAGGACCGAACGCAAAGTAAACGGTGTGTTGTTAGGTGACATTGATCTACAACAAAAATAAAATGCAAAATACTAAGACAACATATCCATGATGGAGTAAATCAAATTAAACTCTTAACTGAATCTACTCCCACTAAAATCAATATCCCTAAATTGATACTTAGTGATTCAGGATCCACAACTAACAAGTCAACTAGTGAGTTTTTGCATCACCGCTAGAAGACATGGTAGATCGGTAAGCAACTCTTTGCTAATCATATCACATATGACTCCTGTTGTTGGGTGAATCTCTATGTCTCGGCGCCCAACCTTCGTGCCCCAAAGTCCTTAACCGTTAAGATGACTTTGTCTAAGGTAACCAAACCTCATGCGAGTAAGTACCCGATACGAACCCATCTAGTCAAGGAAAACTAGTGGCACCCTAATTTCATAGACCCACCACTAATTGTACAAGGCATGACGATGCAAGATTTGGGAGGGCACACAAGCTTAAACATTACTGAGGGATCGTTCTACTTATATCATCGTATACATGAACCATAAAAAATATCGCATGTAAAAGTAGAACAATAAGAACGACAATCACATAGCATTAGTGACACGGTATGGCCCATAACCACATGGTGATCTCCATCGCCATCGGAATGTTTATCATGTTGATCTCCATCACCATGAACCATGTGCACCATCCATTAGTGATGAGTCCTCCAAGAACTATCTAACGCATACTAGTAAATAAAATTATACATTCGCGTTTAAATCATCATATGTTGGCACGCAGTCCATTACATTAAATTGACAATACATATGGCTCCAGCCGTATTGCCTAATCATGACACGCAGGACATGAATTTATTACATACATGCATCACGTACACATACGGGCCATACCGATCACATGATTCCTGCAAAAAAAAGTTAGGCGATCCGACGTCCAAACTTAAATCGCAGAAAACTCCACCTTCCTGGCCGAATTTGGGAAATCTAATTTCGCCAAAACTAGCTATTCTAGTCACTTCCTTATCTAGAATTTTGTGTAGATGAATTTTCGTATAAAAAACGTCTCAATCCGAGTTCGTATGCAAAAGTTACGCCTGTTTTACCGAACAACATATTTTCGCAATTTTCTCGGCGCGGTAGTAGATCCAATCTACTATCACCATGCATCACATGCGCCTGAGACTTGATCAAGATTCGATTCGACCAATCTTATTGACCTACATCTTACCATGACTGGGTTTATGTGCATCACTTAACTCTGATGGCGGGTATCCGACCGGTAGGAGTAATTCGTTGCACTACCATCACAGCTAGATCACGAACCCGATCAAAAATCATCTACAACCACGCATATCTCCACATGCACACATCCCGAATCTAAAACTCAGCAGTCTAGGCTCTTGATACCACTGAAGGGATATGGGGAGACTACACTAGCAAAAACTTTTACCCCATAAATCAGGAACGACTGCAGTTATAGATCACAAGATTACCACTAGACGCGCGGATGCAGCGGAACCGTCTCGGTGTAGGACAGCGCGTCGAAGTAGCAGGCAGTGCAGTTGCTAACGTCTGTCACGATCCTCTCGTGCGGCTCGTCCTTGTGCTCCAATTATAGCACCTCCAAGGTATCCACACGTACGGGATGGAACGCCTCGCACCGGTTGTGCTAGCTCCGGGGCGCGGCTTTGGAACGGTGGCGGCACGGAGGGATTGGTCCTCTAGCATGAGGGGTGCGGCCATATTTATTGGGAGGAAAACCCCCTACACCCTCGTCCACTAGTAATGTGGGACTAATAGATGGTGTACCTCCTCAAGTACTAATGGGCTTCCTCTTAGTAGGCCCATTAGTAACCTTAATCCCTAAAATGATCAATTATCCTTTGGGGCTCCGTTTCCATACTATTGTGATTGCCTCTTGGGCATATCTCCAACAGTTGGATCGCTGACATGCCATGCCATGCCTACTCAACAAAACCGATCTCAATTATGTGTTAAAAGGTGCATTTCGATCCGATTCAGTAAAAACGAGGGGTTACTCAACAAAACCGATCTCAATTATGTGTTAAAAGGTGCATTTCGATCCGATTATGTAAAAACGAGGGGTTACGTAAACCTTTTATTACTTTAGGGGGTTATATCATTATGTGAACCTGGTCCATACTTGAGGGTAGTAAATTGGACCTTTTTCTTTCATAAACAATAAGTGTTTGTGGCTCATAAAATGAACAAAATAAAGATGAATGAAGATATATTAAAAAAAAGTTATGTAGTGTTTGTGCTAATACGGCATCATGGCTATTCATTATATGACATATATAAGCCAGATGATTAGAAGGCTTAAACCATTAATGAGCACTAAATCGTTATTAAACCAAGGTGGAATGATTATTAATTGCACCAGTATAGTTAATTAAAGGGTTGATTTGCATCTAGTTAAAAATTAGTGATGAAAAACACACTTCCACAATACTTGAACAATGAAAAACACACATTTTCCTTTTGAGGGAAAACCCCAGTTTTAATCGTTGCCAATATATGTTTAGAGCTTTGAGATGGCATCAATCATAATTAAACCTCAAACTCACCACCCCTTGAACCTCACCGATTTACATGTTCGAACCCAGAAAGCACACAGGAACAAGTGTTTTTTTTTTCGCCCACGAAAATGCATTGGAGAACTTAACATCGTTGTTGTATTGAGAGAACTGCACGTTGTTAATCTTGAGAGAGAGAGAGATGATAGTGTTTTTAACACACAGCGCGGCGAACTACAAACCAAACTGTGCAGCCGAACCCGGCCCTTTGCCATCCAAATTAAACCGCCTGTTCATCTTAGCTTGATGAGTGATGACCTTTGCTGAGCTCGCTTCTCGAGGGTGTGCATATGCTGGCTTGTGCTGCGCGATCTTGGCCTGGTGGGCCAGCTGCGTCTTAGGCTTGGGCACTTGGGCAGGGTCTTGATCAGCCTTGAGCGCGTCGTTGCACGGGGTGTGTGTGGTGTAGCTAGCGTCTGCAGGTTCCTTCAATCCGTCCGATATCGTGCCGTGGGCCAACTGGCAGTCTGACACCGGCGTCTCCGCCATGGCCGCGCCGCGCGGCTCATGTTCGAGGAGGAGCTTTGCGTTGCGGGGGGGAGTGTCGCATGCGTCATGTCGATCTCTCCAGAGACGTGAACGCCACCTAGCTTAGCTAGCTAGTACAGTCCAGGGGGCGATCGAAACACAGAGCAATCGACCCGGGCGCGCGATGAACACATCAGGAATGGCAAATTATCAGAGATCTCAGGGGTACTGTACGACGGGCAGACGTATACGGAGAGAAAGAAAAAAGGTGAAATCCAACTAATACCACGAACTGAGATGATGGGGCACACAATTAAAATCAGCATCATCCGATCGATCCCAGGTCAGGTGTGGTAATTAAGGCCACGATCGAATCACGTACAGATCCAGAATACTGAGATGATAACGATCGAGGTGCACAAACAAAAAATCCAAACGATTCACACAGCAGCTTCAGATCGAGCACCAGAGGACGAGATGTATTACATCAACTTGGAGGTCAACCAAACATATACTAGGTAGGAGTAGAGGCGTAGAGCCATGATCTAAGTAACGAGGTAGCAAATACTCCTAAAAACTAGCCAGATCTAAGGAACACACCAAAATCCAGGATGGACTCGCTATGATTGAAGTGTCAGTGAGTGGGACGATGAGCCGCGAGGACGAACGGAACCTAGAGGGCCTCCTCGGCGTGGTCGGCGGCGGCGGCACCGTCCTCGTCCGCGTCGGCGTCGCCGTGGAGGTCCGCATCGTCGTGAGGTCGGCGGAGCGGCGGGTCGTCGGAGGAGTGACTGGTGGATGTACGTGTGTGGATTGTGTCGCAAGATGAAGAGACACCACCCGATGTGGATCGGATGGCAGCAACGGCCCCTCCCCAACCCAAGCGAACCACTCGTCGGGCGTGCTGCGGTGGACGGGACGGCCGGGGTGCAAGCGCCGCGCCGGTGGAAAGCACACCGCGTCTCGGGAAGGTGGGTCCCACCGGGCGTCTCAAGCACACCGCGTCACGTCCGTGTGGCGTTTCAAAAGCATTTGAAGCCCGGCCGTCTAATCCGTTCTCTGTTTCAGAGGGACGCCGCTATCGTCCAACGTAAAAAAAGCAGCACTGGCGAACGTAAACCGTACGTAGTACATGTATGCGTGATCAGTCAGTCGCCAACGACCCCTGCCTGCATGTTTTGCTTTTTTTACAACTTTTTCTTTTAGACTGCAAATCATGAGGAGCCAACCCGGCACGTGAACAGTACGTTGCAGTTGTAATCAACCAGGGTTAGCTAGGAATGGCAAACAACCTCAGACCTCACGGCATTATCTTGGACATGATCCATATACAAACACTCTTCTTTGGCCATTGAGAAGCTAGTTTCTAGAGCCGCATTTGTCTACAGGGCGCCATGTACTTATCACAATCAATGCCAGGTTATTTCACAGTAAGCTTTACCTCCTGATAATCTTACTTAGATAGGTTAACGTTGTTTACGTCGTCAAGTCATAACCGCCAAAATCTAGTCATACATGAACATCGCCAACATTTGTTTTTGGGACGGCGAATGAATGAGTCCGCGTCGCTGAACGTTTCGGGATTCTTACATATGCGTTTTGGTGCTACATTTTATCTAGAAATGTTTTATCGGTGAAATGGAACTGCTGTATAGAACCGTTTGGCTTGGTGATTGTTCAAAATTAATTAGAACTAGAATCAGACACAATCAGAGATTATAGTCATTTCTTTGAACTAGTATAGCAATAAGGACATGTTTGGTGAAATTATTTCGTAAACAATCTTGACAACCGAGAAACGTCTCGCGTGAGAGGAGCATGGTTTGTCAGTGTGAAAACTTTTATTTGGTGAGGCCTAAGAATCGCTTCCAAATAATTCTCTTCAAAATGTTTCTGTTGAGGTGATGTTTGGCGGTGATTCTAGTGATTTTATTGAGAGTATAAAACGTTTCTTGATGCCAAATATGTCCTTGCTATCACAAGAATCTAGTCTAGAAACGATCCTCACGTGAACAAATAATTATATATGGAGAAAAAAATGGCCACGCCACAAATAAATCAACCTCAACGAAACAATATATAAGCATATAGGACAAGTTAGTTAAGAAAAACATACACAGTAATAATAGAATATAGTAGTACACACAAGTTTTGTTTTTTGAATATTCATGAGCACCTCCAAGCAATGTGAAAGATATTAAGTATTTTCGCACACCCATGTCAATAGCCAAATAAATTACTTCATTACGGACCAATGCTTCCGGTGAAGGCGGATCAACAAGCCCGACAACGGCACTAGCGACAACATAGTTCTCCTATACTGTTTCTAGACATTACACCAACAACTCATTTATCCCTTGATCGTGCCACAACGCTATTTACATTGAATCTTGGGGCTTGGGAGAAATTTGGTCGGTTTGTGTTGTTTCACTGTTATCAGTAAATCCAACTATTCCCATGTCTTGAAGAAATTTGAAAATAAAACCAAATGTTGATAGTGGGTTTTGGAATAAATTTCCATGTAATGCCTTTCTTTAAATTGCCCAACATATAACTAGAAGTTTGTGAAATTCCTTTTCAGATAGTGTTTGTAGCTCTGGATTATGGATCTCATTAGCAGCAATATGTTCCGTGATGTCTTCGTCTGCTAATGCCCACACACAGCTTGACATTGTACAATTAAATACAGCATGCCTGCATGAGTACATAATATGCATCCACGTTGGTTATTTATGGACTTGTGTTAAGAACTTTCTTTTTCTAAGAACTACTTGAATAGTCGGCAAAGAATTACTTATGAGCTAATATTAAAAAAACATTTCTGACGATACCTTGCCTTTCGTCGTCTTTTCCTAGATACTTCAAATTTCCGAGTAGTCGGCTCAGAGAGTCAAGGATTGATTCGTAATATAAACAAGCATTCTGACTGGGCCAAAATCGACAAAGAAGTAACTTGCGCGTTAGCAGATGGGCCAAAAGAACACCAGTAGCACCAGCGCAGTTACAGGCCCAAGCGGGCCGAAAAGAAAACAAGGTAGCCTGTATTCTTGCAGTAGTAACGGACTCCGGGGGCGGCTGGCTTTTTTTTTTTTTTTCTTAAGACAAGGAAATCGGCGGCTCCGTCCGTCCGGGTTCATCAGTCTCGTTCCCTGGCTGCTCATTCATTCCTTGTCCTTCCGCGTGGGTGGATCGAGAGCCCGGCCCCGGCGGCGGCACAGCAGATCGGGCCATCGATGGAAGGAGGTATGGGCAGCTCGTCGGCGTTTCCTATCGTTATCCCCGACGACGACGAGGCCGGCGGTGCGGAGGAGGAGGAAGGGCAGCCGGCGGCGGCGGAGGAGGAGGACGCGGGGGGAGAGGGGGAGGGCAAGCGTCCGGGGTGGCTCCCCGATGGATTCCAAGCGGAGGGATACTACGAAGACGACGGCACCTTCCAGGCCACGGTATGCATGCATGCGTCGCCCCTTTCGTCTCGTTCGTTCGTAGGCGCGCGCGCGGCGCGGCCATGTATCGTATCGTCTTTGCGTTCATGGTGGATGCGCTCTCTCTCGTGGCCGGCCGCGGCGGCGTTCGTGCTAGCTTAGCTTGTCGTCTGGATATGCATGGTGTCTTTGCATTGGCTAGGCCCCAAGCGGTCGAGAACTCAACTGCTTCTCCTTCTCCCCGTGTCGCCGCCGCCAGCAAAGCATGCTCAGCTCGTCTCCCGCCGCCAGCATGCTCCATCCAGGCCAGGCCAGCCCGCTCCATCCCAGGCACCTGGATGGCGGCCGGATCGGACTTGGCTGGCCTCTCTCTGGCTGCGCGCCTGCGCGTGTCCGTTACCCAATCAATGGTCACGATATATCGTCACGGCTTAATTCTCGTCGTCATCTGTTAAGCGTGCTCGCCGCCGCCCCTGCCAGCATGCTCACCTGCCCGACTTGCCTAGTTTGCATTTCGCTCTCTCGCTCGTACGTTATGGCCCACTCCAGCAGGCCACCAGCTGCTGTCTTCGCCACGTCGTCGCTTGTGATCGACCTAATCTAATCAAACCATTGCCGTGCACGCTCTGCAGAGTTTCACCTGCCCCCTAACTGGCTTCAGATTCGGCCTCAAGAGCGAGGTCCTGCACTACTGCTCCTCGGGTGCCATGGACCGTGCACAAGCCGGGAAAAACACGCTCGACGACAACACCACCCTCCAGGTTATTACTAGCTAATCGAGATCGAGTCATCATCATCACATACATACATACACACAGACACGCATACACACACACATACATACATACATACATACATACATACATACATACATACATACATACATACATACATACATACATACATACATACATACATACACACACACACATACACACAGAGACACACACACATACATACATACGGCCTCTACTTTTTCTTTCTTTCTTTTTTTTTGAAATTGCATCTCACCGCCAAGTTGCTTGTGAAATCTATATGCATGCATGTGTGTAGGGCAAGTACGGATGGCTCTGGCGAGGGTGGGCGCTCGAGATCAGGGCCGGAGGGGAAAACTTCAGCAAAATGTACACGGTAATTAAAGATTCTGAACCGTAAATGGTTGGTTTTAGCTAGCTGTCGTTTATTATGGCTTGTTGTGCTGCATGCTTAGTTGGAAAATCCCTGTAATTTCTATGTTCCTAGCTAAGCGCACGGTATAGGATTTCACTGCACTTACAAATGTCACAGCAGTGATATGCATGTCTGAGCTCCATATCCAGATTAGAGATCTACTAGAACGATAGACATTGCACGCCAAGATGGAAGCTAAGCTAGCTAATTCAGAAGTGGAAATATGTATCTACTGTTGGAGTATATATATACCCATATTAATTATTGCACAACATATATAAGAGATAATTAATGTGTACTCTGTATAGAAATTAAGAAGGTATTTAATTACTTCCTTTTATTTATTTAGTGACTAGGAGTAATTCATCACTGCTGTGCAAATAATTAAATGTTGCCCAAAAAGTTAAATATGACATGTGTGAAAGAGCCATATCATGATATTTTCTGTATGTACATCATATTATTTGTATATACAATCTTGAACTAACATATCATCATTTCTCTTTTGCAGTTTTATGCTCACCTGTCACGTGGACTGCGGCTAGGATCCAAACAGCAAGTAATACGCTACGTGGATAAGGCCGAGCTCCCTGAGTGCGTGGATGAAGATTGTGACACGAGCTACGTGGATAAGGCCGAGCTCCCTGAGTGCGTGGATGAAGATTGTGACACGAGCACGGAAGATAACGTACGTGTGCATCAACATTATATTCTCAAACTGATGCGTTTTTGTCATTTAAATATACCATGTTATATTAAATGCTTCAAAATTAACAAGAACTAACATTCACTGTTGCATGCATGCAGATCATTGCACAACTCGAATTCCACGTCCGTTTTCTTCCACCCGGATGGGTCAAAGAGACTGCATTCAGGAAATGCAATGATGGCATCAGAAAAGATGTGGTAAATTAGATGTATCTTATATAGATAAGATCATATTCATTCCAAAATATTGAGTTGGTTCTAGTTTTCTTACCACTTGTTATTTGATTATGTAGTTCTATACGGATCCAATTACTGGAAAGGTTTTCCGCTCATTGAAGACTGCACAACAATTCTTTGAGTCCGGAAAACCTTTGGGTGCTCGTGTACCAACCATGAGTGTCACTGACATGTACTATTTTGATAGGTGCACAGATATGGTAATTGTTCTACCATTATACTTTGCAATGCCATTCTTGCACCTATATGTTTTATGGTCTTTGCTATTTTGTGAGTCCAAAAACATTCTACTTTTGTGTTGACATGTATAGTGACAATCTTATTACCTGCCACAGCTTCCATGCTTAACAAGAAGGCTTAAAGTGGAAGGAACAAGAGAGGGCCAGACTTCGTGTCGTAAGTGTTTGTTATTTGCCGAATGCACTAATAAAACTTTTATAGCATTTCAAGTATGAGATCTTTTATTATATTATTCACTACTGCAAATTAGTTAAGCATTCATAAAAGAAAGCATCACCTATAGCCAATTCACATCTCATCTTTGCATAAGTAGGAGCAGGTGTGGGTACCAATGGGAGCGGGGTTGAGGTGTTCAAACACCGTTATTGGCCGTTTTCGGACTATCAGAACCCCATGCCCCTCCCCTCCCCTCCTCACATGCATGTATTTGGACATCACCCCTAAGTAGGAGGTATCACCATGATAGGTATGATGTTCCCTTAGCCGTCACAACAATCAACCTCATAAATAGGACTTGCATACATGCCAAGCCACGTGGTACCATATATGTCTCTTGTGCACGCATGAGGTTTGTTCGGCCGCAACTAGGGTGGAAAGCTCCCTCTAGATGTTCCACATCCAACCAACACCAAGGTGGACCATTCTTGAGCATTTTCAAGATGGCACACATTTGACCATGACTAGGGTAGCAGGTGGCCCACTCCTTAGAAGCCTCATACCTCATACTAGACTGCATCTGACCTAACTAGGGTAGCCCATTTCTCAACTCTCTTGAGATGGTTCACCCTAACAGTAAGAGAATCTTGGGAAACCATCTTGTACCCCTCGCCATGTCGGCATGAAGGTTAGCACCAACCTAATGGAAGAGCACAAGCATTCTATGGCAGATGCTTATATAATTGTCAGCTGCATCAAATATGATCGATGGGGGCACGCCCAACATATGGCACTCTATATCAAGTTGCTACATTGCCTCCACCAAGCATCAGGCTCCTCATGGGCGGCATGGGTACACCTCCATGTCTGCATCGCCAACATGACCGGCGAGATCTCCGGCCACCACTGGACCACGCTCAAGGAGCTGCTGCCGCTGTACCGCGCCATCACCTCTGTCACCGTCGGGGACGGTACGACGACCTCATTCTGGTTCGATGCTTGGAGCGGCGATGACGCACTGGCTGAGCGCTTCCCGGCGTTGCTAACCCACTGCCAGGACGCTGTATCAAAGTGCGAGACGCGGTGACCGGCGGCATAACTCGCCACTTGGTGTCACGCCTGACGCCTTAGGCACATTCTGAGCTAACGGAGGTGGCTGCGATCATTGAAAGAGTAGTGCTGCCGCAGGCGCCGGACGTTCGCGCAAGTCCGTTCGAGGGACAACATGGGAAACTTCACACCTCAGCAATCTACAAGCTCCTCCAACACGACAGAGGTGACACCAGCACGGTTGGCGCCGAGCACAACTGCGCGTCGCCACGGGTCAAATTCTTCAGTTGGTTGATGAGCAGAGGGCGCATCCAGTCAAGATCCCAGCTTCATCGTCGTGGTGTTGTCTCTGACGCCACCTGCGAGATTTGCGGGCTGGAAGAGGAGATGGCCACCCACATCATGTTTGGTTGCTCGTTCGCCAGGGAGTGGTGGTCTGCTATCAACATCGAGCTACCAGGCACCCCCTGCGCAAGGTTCCTGAATGCCATCAGCTGCCCACAACACATACCTGACGAGCACTTCGATGGGTTCCTTCTTCTCTGCTGCTGGAAACTATGGAAAAGAAGGAACACGATGATCTTCAGACAAGAGACAGCCACACTATGTGAGGTGCTCAGCCAAGCTAGAACTGAGGCGCGTCTCTGGGGCTACCGCTAACAGACACCACAACGCTGGATTAGTGACACTTGGTGCTCCATCTTTACTTCGGCAATGTAAAACCCTAGTGATCTTTTGAACTCTAAAATGATGTATTTGACTATCATCCGGGGCGTTGGGGGCCGCAATGAAAGAATCAGGTGGGGGACCTCTCCCCTCCCGTTGACCCTAAAAAAAATTGCCAGGCCATATATAGAGGCATTGTCCATTCAAGAGAGGCTCGTGGCATGCAAAAGTGATGTCCTATAAACCACCATAGATTCATATTTGGACAAATATGAGCAAACATCAAGTACAACGTGTTAGCGGGTGTGGCTAGGACCAACTGTTGGGAGGGAAGGAGTTAGGTGGAGTGATAGAACAACAATATTTGTGCGGTAGAATGGGCTATATTAAGTATGACCATCCCCAAAGCTCAGGAAACATTGAGTTGGTTGAGGATGGATACTTTTCCAATACTTAGCACATAAGCACAAGAATAGATTTATCTGCAAGGAGGATTGAACCTAGGTAACACATGCACAGGGGAATGCATAAAGCTACAAGGGTTTAGAAGCAGCCATTATTCCCTAGTCACACTTGCTTAGTTTACCAATTGTTGTTATCAACATCCAATAAGATAAGGCTCATGCAGATGTGAGCCTATGACTAGTGTGAAAAGGTTTGGGGTCTTGTCCCTTATCGAAGTGCTTTGTGTCTTATGTTTGGTTCACGACAAATCTTGGTTTGTGCGCTAGCATAGCACCTCATCCCATTGCCTTGTGTTTGGTTAATAATAAGGTATTGCCTCATGAGTTGATATAGCTAATGAGTAACAAGGTGTTTGTCTACCACTGCATTTTACCGACTTCACAACCACCCTTTTATCAAACATCCCAACCTCCTTCCGTTTGACATGTTTACTTGATTGTAATTAGAAACAATGCGTATCGATAACACCTTCTATTGTAAATTTCATTAGTGGGGTGCTCTGTTATGCCCCTTGCCACCTATGTATGCTCATGAGTGAACCGTTGGGTTTTCACTGTCGAAATTGGTGAAGAGGATGGGGAAGGAATACACTATGGTGATGTCAAAGAGGAACATGGCATAGAAGAGTGGCATGGTGATGACAAGATGGAAGAGGCATGTTGTGGTGATGGCAATGAAGGAAAAGACAATGAAGAGGCACTCTCTCGTGATTGCGAGGAGGAAGAGGATGAACAAGAGGCACTCCATAGTGTTGTCGAGGAAAATAATGCTGAAGGAATTCTCCTTGATGATGTCTAGGAAGACGATGAAGAGCGGAAAATTGATTGATCGTTATCGTTCAGTTACCGAACTCTACCAAATAACAACAAAAATTACAAAATCAGATTGGCGAGCTCAAAAGAATAGTCGAGAATAGAGTGCGAGAAGAGATTATGAGGGATTGATTTAGTTACCCATAATTCCCTCAAGGTAAGTAGAGATTTTGAATTTTGATATTTTTCTTGTATTCCTTTCATGTTAAGTCCTACCAAGGATCAACTGATTTTCCCCGTGGCCCCCCTTCCTCTCTATTTGGACAATGAATATGTATATTTTTCTTCCTCAAGTTTTGTACGAGTATCTCTTAATTGCCATATCGATCATCAGGGAAAGAAAAAGAGATAGTGAACCTTTGGATGAAACTATACAATTACAAGAGGTATTGCCAATGTTCTAAATTGTGGTCTATAGTGGCCGGGAAGGCTATCACTACAACATCATCAATTCCATTGTTGTCGTAGCTACGAGCGATATCGTGAGCTATGTCAATGCTAAATAGCTTACCGCTCAATAGATTTTAGCAGCACTAAGTGCTAACATGCCAAAATAGAAGCCCATCCAAATTCTATCTCTTTGTAATTCAGACTAAATCGAGCATAGAGGTCTAGGATTTATATGGCATCTCAACTATCACAAACCTTAACCCAAGCCATTCCCCATCCAAATATTTGCAGTGACACCAGCGCAACAAATGCTTTCATGCAACAGCGACGATAGTGTGGTATCTACTAGCTACATGTGCTCGGCAATGACAACATGCAGCAATTTCATTCTACGGAAAAAGGTTGCTGTGATCCTACTCCCTCAATGATCCGCAAACAATGAGGGGTGGGTTTGGGATCCCGCTGAATACCATCTCGACTGCGCAATTGAATGACACCACCAACACTAAAACACAAAGGGGTATAGTAATAGCCATCTTCTAGGCATGTTCTCTTGAAAACATAGTATAGATGCCACTATAGCTTTCATAGCTTACATATGAGGTTTCTGCTAAATGGTATGAGCAATGGTCTAAAATATGCTAATAGCTTTCCATAACGTCTGGATGAGGCTTCCACTATATGGTGTGACCCACGTTTTAAAATTTTAGGTGCTGCCAAGCAACCAACAATCTCATGGGAAATTAACCATGTCATAGTCAAAGATGGGGATTCATATCCACTTTTTAACAAAAACAAGGAAAATCTTTTAACCAAGACACATGTCATAACTTAATCATTGGCATTCCAATTGCCCGAGCATTCGACGGAATCTTTCCATTAGACACTTCAATAATCCATCACAACATGGAAAACACCATGTACGACATCAAACAGGATGCATAAAAATAGCTTATTGTATGCATCCGATTCTAGCCAAGAAAATTCCTAACATGACATAAACTCATACACACAACACTTGGGATAACAGTTGCACAAACTTGAGCTCATTTAGGAGCACATCTCCTTGGGCAGTTCCACCGCAGGATGGCACAGAAATGTTTTAGATCCTACAACATCAAGTTTTACACACCTAATCACGATACATAGCGCATCATTAAAAAAATTCTATTGCAACATCCAAAAACAACTATTTGCATGTATATGATGTAAATTTATAAAAATTTCATTACTGGCGAATATGTTACTTGTTTTATGTAGCAAGCAAAAAGACACTAATAACTATTTTGTACATAGGATTTAGCAGCACATAAATTATTTGGTGACATGTTAGTTTTAGCCAAGGCACATCTAGTTGCATGCTTTGGCTAGGTCACCCATCCTTCACTGAAATTCATGTCTTGCCAAAAAATATAATCTACAAAAAGGTAAAGCTGATAGGTCTTGCAACCATAAATGCTACCAAGTTTCTTCCTATAATGCCTTGATTTTTGAGACGGAGGGAGTATGTAGTAAATGTAGAAATTAAAAAAAAAATAGATCCTACTTATGAGTTTGCATCAATTGGCCCTTCTTTTTTTCGAGAACACGTAGGAGAGCTGCGTATCTTTATATTAAGAAGAAGGTAACTCAGTAGAGGTTACGCACGGGCACACGCACACGGTTTAAATAAAGCAAATAAGGAGCTACTTAAAAGATTAACTCTAACAACCAAATAAAAAACCAGGGGGGAGGCGTGCGTCACTCGCCAGTGACCAGCGCGCTGGCCTGCTGCACAGCCTCCTGCAGCTCCTCGTCCGTCAAGTGTCTCGCTGCCGGGAGCAAATGCCTAAGAGCCGGGAAGTTCTGGATGTCCACCGTTTCTGTGAAGAACCGCGTGAACTCCTTCCTGGCGCCCTCCAAGTCAGTGCAGCCGAAAGTGATGAAGCCGAGCCGCTTCATGGCAAGCACCTCCCCCTTCTTTGACGGGCGCACTGTTAGGTTCAGCGGCTGCTTTGCAAGGCGGCTGCTACGTCGTAGGCTTGGCTTTGTCGCAGTCATCGGCTGGTGATCAACGGAGAGCATGGTGCGAGTGTGATGGGGTCCTCGATGGATGGGGTGGGGTCCTCGATGGATGGGGTGAGGTCCTCGATGGATGGCACAAGCGCACTGTAGTTCGACGGGCAACAGGTCAGCAGCTGGGCCGCTGCAGGCGATGAGCTTTGACAGGCGTCAGCGGGGGCAGGGCAGGCGGCGTCCCGGAACTCCTTTGACAGGGGCCCCTCGGAGTAGCCGTTTGACACGGCGTGACATGGCGCTGTGAGGTGGGCCGCCTCGTAGGGTGCCGCCGGCAGCGAGGCCTCCATTGCTGGGGCGGCTTCCCCAACGACGTTACTCTGGCCAATCCTCCGCCAATGCTGCCCATCCAGCACCCCTTGGCGGCAGCCGAAAGAGCACACCCGGGGAGGAGGAAGGCAGCCTGCACCTCCGCCGGCAAGAAGTTTGCTGTCCTCTGGCATGGAACTGCGGCGTACTCGAACGGATCCCCTAACCCCGTCCGACGCCGAAGACGATGGGTTCCTTGGGCGTTTGCAGTCCCGTGCGACATGCCAGAGACCGCGACAGCGAAAGCATCTGGTGGGGAGCTTGCACTGCCAGAGGAGATGGTTGGGGGACGGGCCTCCGCTGCAGGTCTTGTCCAAGCTCCTTGAGCCAGTCGCTGGCGGCGTCTGCGACGAGAACGCCTACCAACGACGGTGGTGAACCCTTCTGCGTCGCACAGGGGTTGGACGACAGGCGGCGTAGCGGCGTCCACGGTTGCGAGTCCCTGCCCGGTCTCCACGGTGAGGGAGGCCGTGAAGGAGCTCGGTTCGGCCGCGGCGTCGCGCCGGACGGCGGCCAGGCTCGACTCGAGCCCCAGGCCGGTCATGCACAGACCTGTGTGCAGGGGGCGGTGGTGGGGCGACTTCGGTCACGGAGGTGCTGGGAGGGGTTGGGGCGGCTACTCGGGGCGGAGATGGGCGGAGCAGGGCGTCGCGGTAGGAGGCCACCGGGGAGGACGAAGCTGTGCTGCTCGGGCTTCCATCAACCCAGCGTTGGGCCTTGCCACGGCCAACAGAGGGGAAGAAGGGTGCCGCCGAGGGAGAGAGCCGCCGGGCTGAGGTGGTCGCTGGAGCTGGGGTGGCCGCCGGCGGCGAGATGTGGATCCCGCTGGACTCCTTCGCGAGCTTGATCTCCGTCGTCTGGGGCTGGCTTGGGGCGAGAGGACTATACGGGAGTAGATCAGGATGAGGAGGCTCTGGATCTGTTGTGGGAGGGGCGAGGTGGCCGGCGGCTGGTGGGGATGCGGGTGAGGGTCGCGGCTCCTGGCGTGGTTCGCCATGGGAGTCGCTTCCCGTGAGGTCGGGAGGCCAGGGTGGGCTCATTTTCGTAAGCTCTCCCCTTGAGAATATCAATAATCAATTGGCCCTTCTGTAATACAAACATAACAAACTATCATTGATTGTAAACAAGCAGAACCTAGCTTAGTTGGCCGAGGACCATCAAAGTTCAAATCCTCCTCGAGATGAATATGGGTGACTATCTCTTCCAAATGTCAATTCATAGTTGAGACAAATTTAGATGTTTATTTATTCTTTTTCTTAATACTTAAAAGCCACCTAGTTCATCAACTTGTGGGCACAACTACATGCGAGGCATTTCTAGAATGGCTACAAATGCCTCTCCGCATGTAGCTGTGCCACAAGATCTATCTACACCGTTCATTTTTCTCACATGATTTATCATCCAACCGTTAATTTTCTCACCTACTCAAAATTCTCTTACTTACCCCTGATAATTTTTCTTACATACCCCTTATTGTCTCACCTCCTCCCAACCATTGATTGGAAAATGGATGGCTATGATAAACCATGTGATCATAACTGTACGTGACGCGAAAAATCCAAGTTGGTAAACAAACACCAGATTTTCAAATAACTGATTCTGTACTTTCATCTCAGATTTTTGTAGTAGTTCACATAATTGATTCTGTACTTTCGTCTCAGATTTTTGTAGTCGGCTTTAGTATGGGAATGGATGATTCTGCACTCGAATCTTGCTAACTAGTTTACATTTTGTATCAATGGGAAGGTAAGAGGACTAGAGATGGGAAGGCAAAAGGCAAAGCACCAACAGGGACCCCAGGCGCCAGGAAGACACCGAAACAAAGCCGGAGGCCTTAAGAAAAATATATGATTATCGGCGGTACTACTTCATCCTGTGTGTGCTTGCCAAAACCTGATCAGTACGAGGAGGACCGCTGAACTACTGAAGTATCCTGTTGGCATCGCTTGTCCTGTATTTTCCCAAAGTCTTTTGGTTATCTTATGTCAGTTTCCAGACTCGTATGGCTGCATTTGGATTTTGTTGTCCTCATCTTGCAAAGATGTTGGCTTGGTGGCAGTTTAACAGTTTAGGCGATCCCATGATACTGAATTCCTAAGACTGTAATTTTGTTGCTGTTTGAAAAATTTAGGGTTATAAATCCATCCAGGGTTACGACTTTATTTGAAAGATGATAATTCAGCAGGGGATGCCCCCTGTGAGGTGCACAAAAGCAACAATTCTGAATAGTTATAGCTGGGAGTTACATGCAAAATATTCAGTTCATGACAAAGAAAAATAAGGTAGCATAACAATAATAACTCTTCGGTAAATCATTCTCTTGCTCAGTGCACACATCAGGCAGATCAATTCCAGCTGCTATCATGGTGGCGAGTTTCCTGGATAAGAATGCTCATCAGATTAGCATTGCATTGTGATGTAATACAGGCTGCTAAATGGCTTGACTGTTGCATCAGCAGGGATGTTTCAAGGGACATATAGTGATATACCACTTCTGGAGTGAAGGTGAGTGCAAGCTTGATCTCTCCACAGTATTTCTCCTCCTTGACGACTGGGTGAACTGTCGGGGGAAGGCTGCCTTCCTGAAACAAAGCCTCCAGGGAGATGCTGAAAGTTCAGAAGTACAGGTATAGCTAGTCAGGCTTCAGGCAACAGAATCAGCAACTGAAAGTTCAGAGGCATGGTCTCCTGAACTGAACTTTGTGAAGAAAGAGCATATATTTCGAAAGCTTTATTGCAATTCTCTATAGGAGTAAACTGCAGAGTATGGGGATATATACGTACGCTGCTTCACCAACAAAATCATCGGCCGTGATGTCACTGTCCATGATCTTGAGATGGAGCTGCGGGGTATCGTCAGAGACAGTGAAGATGAAGGTCTCGTTCCATTCAGGCTCGCTTCCTGCCCCTGAATCATCGACAATAAGGTTAAGCAATAGAAGATACACAAAGAAGAAATGGGGATTCTTGTGAATGAACGAACGATGAGTACCCTTTGCAACGCTGCTTTTCTGTTCCTGGGTGCGGCATGTAAGGATCACGTAGGGGTCCATGTTATCTGGTAAGCATTTTTGCACAGGAGAATGCCACAAAAAGACATGTTTTAGTAACTACAACGATCAGTAGCATGTCTAGAGTGCAGGGTACTACATTGGCATCAGAATATGAGTCGTAAAAACGATGAGACAGATTCGTATGCCTTTGATGATCAGAGCAGGCTAGTCAGGACACGAAAACTCTGAAACTTGCTGTTTGCTCATAGGCATGAAAATGATTCAATGGACAGATCAATGTGCTAATGACTGAATTCAAAACACAAGCAGCTGTTGACCACAGAGCTAGAGAGATCAGCATGATGTAAGTAGAGCCAGATCCGTCTTAACCGATGGCGAAACTTGATGCCGACGAAGAGATCACAGCAGGCTTACAGCTCACAAAGCGACAAGCAACCAAGAGAGAAAGAGGTCTTCGCTATATATATGTATCTGAAGAAAAAGAGGAGGAAAGAGGGAGAGGAAGAGAGGATTTACTGAGGAAATCGGTGTCCTCGAGGCCCTTGGCGGAGACGAGAAGAACCTCCAGCCTGCCGTGCACCATGTTTGTCGCCTGGTTCTCTTCCTCGATCAGCGAGATTCAGAGGCTCAGAGAAGACGACGACACTTTCCCCTTGGCTGGCAACAGGATCAAAACTGCGATGCAAAGAAAGTGATGGCAAATTATGAGGCATATATAAAGAAAGCCTTTGGAGGCCATGTTGTCTACGGCCGGCCGGCCCCAACTTGACAGCTTCCAATCAATCATGCCAGTCTGCATCTGATGTAATGTAACCGGCCCTGGTAGGTAATTCTTGAAAAAAAAGGATGCAAGGTAAGAGTGATTATTGGTTGCCACTTGCACGTCAATCTGGTGGAGTAGCTAGTTGTACAATTGACCAATATATGATGACCTTCTTCTCTTGTTAGAAGTCCTATAAAGGAAATGCTCGGCAGCTTGTCCTCTCCTCGGCTAGGTTTGAGCTGGATGGGCACATGACACACATGCCCGGATGCGTGCACCTAGCTGCCGTGCAACTTCCTCCGGGAATAATGCAGGGTATGATGAGTTGCATGTTCTTCTCTACTGAATTATGTATAATTTAGCTGTTTTTATTTTAAGACCAATCATTATTCAGAAGAAGTGGTTTTATTTTGTTTGACAGTTTGAGAGAGAGGGGGGACAACGTGACGCTGACGGTAAGATTTGTAAATGCATGAAGAAGCACGGCACGCCACTGGGTTGGGCTTCACCAACCACTCACTGGCGAGGGCCAGGCCCATACTTCAAAAGCATCCGGTGGGCCAAATTTGTTCACCCGGCCGAGTCGGGGAAGACCAGCAAGCAGCAGAATTGCAGGAACGTGAGGAAATGCAAGGCACACGTAAATGCAGGAGAAGACGAATGCGTTGCCTTCCCTTCTTCATTTTATATCTCTCTCCCTCCCTCTTGCTTGTGCGTGCAAGCCACGGCTCAAAGAGTGTCGTGCAATCAGCTAGCTGCCCAACGAGCCATTTGAATATTGCTACCACTAGCATATCTTTTTTAACACGACACTAGTATAGTTGTTCATCTAAATATACAGCTAAAATCATTAATAACAAAAAAGTAACTCAAGATTCCTCTGTCGCCGTCCGTCGCTGTGTTGTGTTGACGTGCGCGTGCAAATTCCACAAAACACCCCCCAGCACGTGCACGGTGTTGGATTTCGGCCATGACACGTGTGGGCCCGCTCGAGGGCCCATAGTCCCATACCACCCCAAAGCCCACCAAAGAAGAAGACAGGAGAGCCCAGCAGCCTTCGATCCGCCCGTACGTCTCCATCCCTTCTTCCCCTTCGCCTCCGCCACGCCACCTCTCCTCCCTCTCCCATCTCCATCGCCGCCTCCGCCGCGCGGCCCGATCCCCCGCCGGCTGCACCCCCCGGCGCAGTCAGCCTCGGCGCCTTCGTCTCCCCGTGGCCCGTATCGCCGCCGGGTAAGCTAGCCCCTCCTCTCCCTTCTACAGTACCTCTCTCTCCCCATGGGCCTACGTGTTTACTCGTCTCTAGTTCTCCTCTACTTCAATTGCGCAACCCGACTCCATGCCGCACAGCTGCGCAGTCCCTGTAGAGAATTTGGGTTGCTTCGATTCTGTTCTGGCTGCTTACCTAGTCGACCACGGCGCTTACCACGGGGTTGCTTGTATCATGTGTTGCCCCAATTGTTAAGTCACGCTGCTGCTAACGTGTAGATCAATTATGCCTTGTGTTGCCAGATTGCCATGTCCCCAGCTTCTATGCGCGATTCGTGCTACTGTTAACATGCCGCCGCCCTTGTAGCTTTTTTTTTTAGGAAAAAAGAAAATCATCATCATCAGCTCTGCACAAATTCAGTGTCAACTCTGAGAGGCTACCTACAATTTTCAGAGCTGATTCGTTCATTTGGTAGGTAATTGCAGGTGCCCCACGCGCACATGCGGCCTTAGGTGATGACGAGCTTGCCTGAGAGGGGAGAAGCACCTCTACCCAATTCATCGCCAGAGGAAGACGCTGCTGCTGCTGTTGCCTCTTCTTCTAGCTCCGAGCACAAGGAAGACATCAGCTCCGAGCACAAGGAAGACAGCAGCTCCGAGCACAAGGAAGACAGCAGCTCCAAGCAGCCAAAGGCCTCCGTCCTATCCTGTGTCTTCACGCCCCCATTTGCCATCTTTGAGGGGCAGCAGGATTCAACACCCCCGTGTGAGAAGAAGTCGCCGAGGTCCTCCTCAGCTTCCTATGGTTGGTCGAGGATTTTGAGGAGATTCGTGGGCAGCAGCTCGATGTGGCGTCTTCTGGGATGCACCAGGGTTCTGACCTCCAGTGATGTGTGGTTCCTTGGCAAATGCTACAAGGTGTCACCTGAGGAGTCAACAAGCGACGCAGATTCTGACAGTGACCATGCTGCGTTTTTAGAAGATTTCTCTTCCAGGATATGGATCACTTACCGAAAAGGTTGGGCTTTACAGGACAACATCTCTGTTGTAAGCTTATTTCCCTAGTTTTTTACATGCTTCTCATCTCAGGCTTTGATGCAATATCCGATTCCAAGCTAACTAGCGATGTGAACTGGGGCTGCATGGTTAGAAGCAGTCAGATGCTGGTTGCTCAGGTAAACTATATTTCTTTGATAGTGCCGCTTTATTGACCAGGATGACAACTGCAATTGTTAGATGTAACAGACAAGTTACATTGGTCTTTGGGCAATTTTTGTTTGCAGGCGCTGGTTTTTCACTATCTTGGAAGGTCTTGGAGAAAGCCCCCAGAGAAGGTGAGAGATATGACTTGAATATTCTGAATATCTCATCTGTTAGGGGTTTACCTATGCAAAGAAAAATGAAAAAAAAATTCCTGCCCAGTATAGTAGGTGATGGAGCTCTTTTAATTCTTAATGTAGGGTTGCTTACAATGACCAAATGTTCATATGCAGCCATACAACCCAGAATATATAGGGGTCTTACACCTATTTGGTGATTCTGAAGCTTGTGCTTTCTCTATTCACAATTTACTTCAAGCTGGAAAGAGTTATGGTCTGGCTGCTGGATCATGGGTGGGGCCGTATGCTATGTGCCGGGCATGGCAGACCCTTATCCGCACAAATAGGGAGCAAGATGCTGCGGCTGATGGCAAGGAAAATTTCCCTATGGCTCTTTATGTAGTTTCTGGTGATGAAGATGGTGAAAGAGGGGGAGCTCCAGTTGTGTGCATTGATGTTGCTGCTCAGCTTTGCTCTGATTTCAACAAAGGACAATCAACATGGTCACCTATTCTTTTGTTAGTTCCTCTGGTTCTTGGCCTTGACAAAATTAACCCAAGGTAATCAGCAAGCTACAAACTTCCATGTTTTGGGGGCTCCATATGTGTCCATGCTAGGCTATATGAATTAAAGAGTCATCCGAAGTTAAGTTTACCTGTATTAAACTTAATTCTTGGGCTACAAAACCTAAGGACAGTGAAGTGGGATGGGACTTACCTTTTCAAAATGACAAATATTGTGATCTCGTAAACCAACTTGACGGTTGTTATTTTATTGTTAAACCGTGCAGTCATCAATTAGACCTGGTGATGAATAAAGACGCCCTTGAATAGTTGATGTTTCTGTTGAAGGATTGATATGTAATCTACTGCTATTCTAACTATTTCATGTCATTGTACTATCTATTAGGTACATCCCATTATTAAAGGAGACATTTACCTTTCCGCAAAGCTTGGGCATTTTAGGTGGAAGACCTGGAACATCAACTTACATTGCTGGGGTGCAGGATGATAGGGCACTCTACCTAGATCCCCACGAAGTTCAGATGGTAAAAATTGCTTACTTATTTATATTTTTTAGCATGTAGAAGCATCTGTACTTCAGTGATTAAGTAGTATACTCCGTAACATGTATTAAACATGAGCACAATATGATCTTTTATGTGGATGCAGTTAGATATTTATCTAAAAATCAGAGAGATAGTTTGCGCTAAAGATTCAACTTAGTTTCATGCTTGCACAGAAAGACAACACAACAGCAACAACATAGGCCATCACTATTTGGTTAATTGGTTATTTATATTAGAATGACTGCACTGTAGGTCCCTGATTTTTTTTTAAGTTTGTGCAATTGGGTCCCTTAACTTGACAACTGCATGTTCAGGACAAAGGCATGCCCCTAAATTTGCAATTAGCAATGACCATCAATTTTTTAAACTCTGCAATTAACATGTGAAATCAGCAATAGTCCATAGTTTGGATTAAAGAACAAAGTATCAAATGCTAACATGGTATATGATCTTTCATGTATATTAATGGCAGTAGTCTGGGTATAATTGGCACGTTTCAAGTTTCAACTGAGTTCCATTCTCACAGTAAAGACAATAGCGGCATGTCTATTATGCAACAATTCATGTTTCATAGACCACTAGAATCTGGTAATGTTTTTGGACAGAAGTGTGTTGTGACTTGTGAGTCCTAAATTTGTAAGATTGTGCCAATTGGATGGATCCCTGAACTTGGCAACTGCACAGTCAGGTCAAGGCATGCCCAAGTAATTATCAATGGCATCACATTTGTGTACACTGTAGATTGTTGTTTAACTTTGCAAACATAACATGTGCTAGATTGTAGTAGAAATTTCCATATGCAATTCACCATTAACCTTTCTAGGAGCCAATGCTATGCCTGTGAGCTATTTATATCCTTGACATCCCGATCCCCGAAGCAACCAGTTTCGTTAGAGATAACTGTGCTTGTGTAGATCTGTTATTCTTATTATACTCCTATTTCTGCATTGCCATGCTTGCTTGGAGTGTTCATCATTGCTTCCAAAAAGTACATGCATAATGGAATAGTGTGTTGATAAGGGAGCATTTTTTTTTGTTAGCTATAGCAGTCATAATAATAGTGGAATGCTTTCCACTTTTCAGGCAGTTCACGTTGCACCGGATAACTTGGAGGCAGACACTTCTTCTTACCACTGCAGGTATGTGCACTTTGTGAGTGAAGTCCGATGAATGGAACTGCATACTCTTCCTCCTTTGTATACCCAAATGACATCTGATTCATGTGTCTGCACTTATCAGTGTTGTCCGAGATTTGGCTCTAGACCAAATAGATCCATCCCTGGCTATTGGTTTTTACTGCCGTGGCAAAGGTGAGCTGGTCTTCCTGAGACACTTGTTAAGCCATTGTTTGAGTTCCTCTAATCTGCTGTTCTCTTTACACCTTCATGTAGATGACTTTGATGACTTCTGTTCACGGGCCTCTGAGTTGGTAGAGAAGGCCAATGGAGCACCACTCTTTACCGTTGTTCAGTCAATCGAGCCATCAAAAAATATGTATAACCAAGATGATGGGGTGGGTGGTTCTGGAAGTAGCATGGCTAACGATGACGACCTTGATGGCTCTGGCGAAGCAGAAGAGTGGCAGATCCTCTAAACGATAGGAAAACCAATGTAATGTTGAGTCCAAAGCCTTACATCAAACAAGATGTCTGAATGGCCTCGTTTGCGTGTGAATACAGGATATTGTTTGTGATCCCAGGGTTTCATGGGGCGCCAATGTCCCATAGGTTCAAAACGTGCCGGATGGAAATCCCTTTGTACAATACAGGCGCTGGGTTTATCATAACTAAATGTATTTATTCCATATTCTAATACCATTTCACCATGCTGTGCTCGCTTGTCAACTGGTTGATAGAGTTGTACCAGCCAAATTGTGTGTGCTGTTGGGATGCCAACAGCTCGGCATTCATATAGGACAACGGTTTCATCCTTTTGAACTGGCTGCTGAGGAGTACATCTGCCAAAAATGTGTGTTGTTTGTGTGGATACCACACATATAGTGTAGTTGCTACGGAGTGTAATGCAACATGTCCTGAAGCTTTAAGGTCGCCACTATGTCCCAGAAGTCACTGCGAAGAAAGGCACAAAGCTAGCAAGCGAGAACGTAAAAGGGTTAAGAAAAGAACAAGTTCATGCATGGGCGGGCATGGCCGAGCACGAACCTGTAACCCAGAGCCAAAGGAAGGCATCCATGTCAAACTGAAGCTCCAAGAGAAGAGTCATCTTGCTCCGGCATCACGCAATGGCCTTAGGCCGCCTGACATGGTGGCCGTGCCATCGTTGCTCTGCCCAACTCCCTCCCTCTTTAAAAATTGCAAGCTGCAAGCCATCCTCTCAGCATCTCAAAAGTGAAGTATCACTCTACTACTGGTATAGTGGTAGCCAAGATGACGCTCCCAACCGTCTTGGTCCAGATCCTCCTCCCAATGCTGCTATGGGCTTCTGCTATCAAAGGTACAATCATGGTACCCTGTTTCTCGTCGAGCTCTCTGAATCAACATGGAGAGAGCAGTAGGCTTATCCTAATTGGCATTCGTTCGTTCGTTTCGCGCGTGCAGGGACGGACGGCGGCGGCGGCATCGGCGTCAACTACGGGACGCGGGGGACGACGCTCCCGCCGCCGGGCGACGTGGCGCGGTTCCTTGCCCGCGAGACCCTCGTGGACCGTGTGAGGCTCTTGGACGCCGACCCGGCCGTGCTCCATGCCTTCGCCGGCACGGGCCTCGCCGTGGACGTGACGGTGCCCAACGCCGTGGTCCCTCGCCTGGTGAACATGTCCTTCGCGCGGCGGTGGGTGCGCGACAACGTGGCGCCCTACGCGCGCGCCACCAACATCTCGCGCGTCCTCGTCGGCAACGAGGTGACCACCGAGGCCAACCGGACGCTGCTCCTCGCCATCGTCCCGGCCATGCGCAACCTCCACACCGCGCTGGTCGCCATGTCCCTCCACGGCCGGATCAAGGTCTCCACCACGCACTCCCTCGGCGTCCTCACCACCACGGAGCACCCGTCCTCCGGCCGGTTCCGCGACGGCTACGACACGGCCATCCTCAGGCCGCTCCTCCACTTCCTCCGCGCCACGGGCGCTCCGTTCATGGTGAACGCGTACCCGTTCTACGGCCTCACCAACGACACGCTCGACTTCGCGCTGTTCCGTGTGAGCGACGCCGGTGTCGTGGACAAGGGCTCGGGGCTCGTGTACACCAACATGCTCGACGCGCAGCTGGACGCCGTGCACTCGGCGATCAGCCGGATGGGGTTCGGCGACGTCGACATCGCCGTGTCCGAGACCGGGTGGCCGTCGGCCGGGGAGGACTGGGAGGTCGGCGTCGGCGCGGACCACGCTCGCGAGTACAACACGAACGCCATCCGGCACCTCGGGTCCGGCGTCGGAACGCCGCTCATGCCCAACCGCACCTTCGAGGTCTCCATCTTCTCCCTCTTCGACGAGAACCTCAAGCCCGGCCCCGTGTCCGAGAGGAACTTCGGCCTCTTCCACGGCGACATGACGCCGGTCTACGACGCCGGCATCTTTACCGATCCGGCGGCCATTGTTGAGCAGCCGGTGAGCGCCAAAGCGACACCGGCGCCTGCAGGCCAGCTGGGAGCGCGGCAATGGTGCGTGGCAACGCCGGGAGCGGACGAGATGATGCTGCAGGAGAACATCGACTTTGCGTGCGGGCAAGAGGGCATCGACTGCGCAGCGATCCGGCCGGGGGGTGTCTGCTACGAGCCGGACACGGTGCAAGGCCACGCGGCGTATGCTATGAACCTCTATTTCCAGTCCAACGGCCGCCATGCCTTCGACTGCGACTTTGGCCAGACCGGCATCCTCACTACTGCTGATCCCAGTAAGATTCTTATTCCTTACATTCAACACAAGCTTGCCAGATTATTGTCTTTATATTAACATGGCGCATCTTTCATGACAGGTTATGAAGGTTGCAGATTCGTGTGAAAAGGGAGGGCTCGTAGCATAATAAGTTTTTTTTTTTTGCCTTTTTGTCAAATACATAGTACAATGTCCTCAGCGTAGTGTATACAGGTCAAGTACGTGCAATGTATAGCAGTTATATAAAAGAGTCCGGAGCACTGTGTAACTTATAAATCGGTGCGGTAATATGGAGCAGGCTCTCTCTGGTTTGCTACACGGGTGCTGCTGCTCCGATCCATCATCTCATCTTTCCGTGCGTGCTCCCTGTTGACACCAATGTATACGGCCTGTAAAGTCACGATCACGGCGTGGTACACGTGCGGTAGATCGCAAAAGAGTTAATTGCGCCATTAATACATAAACTGGGCGAGTGGGTGCATTTAGGTACATCATCTTTTGAATTACTCATTTAGGAACAACAACTTGGCATGTGGATGCATATAGGTCACCTGGATGGCATGTGGGGAAAAAAGCTATGTGGATGCTTATGTGTACATTAATCATGGTGACAATTATTATAAATAGACCCTTAGTTTATTTGCTCATTAGTTTATCCGCCCATTTTTCTTCGGGTGTTCAACGGAGATGGTTTTGATGGAGGGTTTTGGCCTCACATAATAATTTCAAGATGAAGTCAGACATCGCATAACATGTAGACAGACGTTCTTTCACGATTACATTGAGTTATCAATTCTGTTCATACTCCGCTAATTAGGATTTTGCAGATTTCTTTTAGCGTTGTTGATAAAAGAAGATTTGGTTTTGGGTTAGGTCACCAGCTATAATATCTCTTTTTTTCTTTCCACTAATTGGGAAAAGTTATCCAATTTATTCTCCAATGAAAACTGAAGCAGGGTACGAGTATGCCACGGTTAAATATAAACCGAAGAATAGAACGAGGAGTAGAATGGATATCTCAAGCTTTGAGAAAAAAAGGACTAGGAGAGGATAAGCTGATTTTTTTTTATTTTATGATAAATTGAAGGATATGCAGGACTTTTTCAATAAAGTACTAGATAACATCTAAGCCTCCACATGATCTTTTTTCCCACATGCCATCTAGGTGACCTATATGCACCCACATGCCAAGTTGTTGTTTCTAAATAAGCAATTTGGAAGATGATGCACCTAAGTGCACCCACTCGCCAAGTTTATGTACTAATGACGCAATTAACTCATCGCAAAATATCATGCCAAAATTTAGCAGTGACCATAACATTTTCAACATCTGAGGTTAATGCAGAGGCCGAGAAAATAGTTCAAGAAATTTGTATCGATGTAAAACCTGAGGTTAATAAAATGTTTCCTACAGAAAACAAAATCTGATGGTAAAAGTTTTGGCTCCTCTGTCATTTAACGCTTTGGTCCTCGCTCGCTCCCCCTTTTACTTAGTGGTCCTTGTGCTCGGGCCCCACCCACAGCCTCCGCCGTTTCGGAGTTTCCCACCACACCCCAGCTCCGACTCCAAGTCATCGCGCCGCCCTGCCGCATCTAGGTCAGGTCTCGCCGGCGTCGACCATGGCCGGGGACTGGCAGGAGCTAGGCCAGGCTGCTGTCATCGGCCTCATCTTCGCCTTACTCGTCGCCAAGCTCATCTCCACCGTGATCGCCTTCAAGGAGGACAACCTCCGCATCACGCGCTCCCCTCCGACCTCCCCCATCACCGCCACCGCCCGCTCCCCGCCGCGCCCGGACACCCCGGCCCCCGCGGCGGCGCCTCCCCGCGGAGGAGGCGACCTCTCCAGCGACGGAGGCAGCGACAGCGACTGGGAGGGCGTGGAGAGCACCGAGCTCGACGAGGAGTTCAGCGCCGCCTCCGCCTTCGTCGCAGCCTCCGCCGCCTCCGGCACCAGCGTCCCCGAGGAGGCGCAGCTGCGTCTCTACGGCCTCTACAAGATCGCCACCGAGGGGCCCTGCACCGCGCCGCAGCCGTCCGCGCTCAAGCTCAAGGCCCGTGCCAAGTGGTAGATTCCAACCCCATCCATCCATCCCCTGTCTCTCTTGCTTTATTCCGCTCCCCTGATTTACTTCCGATTCTTGGTCAGCTTCAAACCTAGTTCAGGATTCACTGGCATGCTGAATAGCAAGAAAACATGATACCAACTTCTATCTCTGCATAATTCCATTAGCCGTAATTGTTTTAGTTCAAGTGCTAACGTTGCCTAAGCATAGATATACTTTGATTCAGTGGCCTTGCTCAGCTGTGTCTAGATTCCAGAGTGTGTCCAGATCATCATGCTGCATACTCTGCAATGCTCAAATTGATCAGTATGAACATGTCCCTCTGTATGTCGTGTTTCCAATTATTAGAAAAAACTTGATTCAAATTTATCAGTACGAAGATGCCCCTCTGTGTGTTGTGTTTCCAATTATTAGCAAGCACTTGAACTCATATGTCTTTTCATATATTAGCATCATACCACTCTAGTAGCTCTGCCTGCTTGTTGATTTTGAAAAGTTAGTTCAGTTTAACATGTATCCATTTGTGATCTCAATATGTCAGGAATGCTTGGCATAAGCTGGGTGCTATGCCTACAGAAGAGGCTATGCAGGAGTACATCATGATTGTTCATGAGCTATTCCCTAATTGGGATGCCGGTTCGAGCATGGTACATTCTATATGCCCTTATCGACCACACTCTTGCTGCAATTTGTGCAGTAGTTGTCGTGATAATGTTGACTTATTCGCTATGTAATTTCAGAGAAGGAAAGATGAGGATAGCATGGCTTCTGCATCAGGTTCGAAGGGACCCATGGGACCTGTGTTTAGTAGTTTGATGTATGAAGAAGATGAAGGAAATGAATCGTAAGTGTTGTTCGCCTCATGTATGCTTTCTACCTGTGGGGATGTGATGAGTCATATAGAATTAGTAGCAGTTTGTTTGTTAATTCTACGTTTGTGGATGTGACGATTCATGTGAAGTAAAACAGCATGCTCACTGTTTTGTAATAATTCTATATGCAGAGAACTTGGTGACATCCATGTTTTGGCAAGGGAAGGAGCAACTGATGACATACTAAAGCATCTGTCTACTGGTGTGGACGTCAACGTGAGAGGTTTGTGTTTTTAATAAACTATGTAATATCTGATGTTTATGTGGTCTTTATAACCATAGCTCCTGCAAACATGGATTGTTATTATGTTGTGTCCAGATACTGAAGGTAGAACTCCATTGCACTGGGCTGTTGATCGTGGCCATCTAAGTGCTGTTGAAGCTCTTGCAAAAGCAAATGCAGATCTGAATGCGAAGGTATATTGAAATTATTTGTACGCTTACTTTAGATTCATGTATGTTTGCTTTGATTAGTAAGGGTGGACCAACAGGAAGTAGTCATACAGTGGTGAAGTAAGGGTGGACCAACAGGAAGTAGTCATACAGTGGTGAAGCTAGAGACTGGATATGGCCGAGTTTGACACAATTAAAACAGCCCTAATCCTGTTAGAATCTCATATCCCCCAACATTTTTTAGTAGATGTGCACTGACTTTTGGATCTAGGAGCCGCGCTGCAACCTAGGGCCAGGCCCTGCCTTTGGTCATAATTGAGTGAAGTGCATTTAATTTATTTGCATCTTAAACTAAAATAACAATAGAAAGCATGTTGACTATGTTTATCCTTGGTTGCTGACGGTAGGTCAGCCTGACACGCAAAGTTTAGGCATACCCTGTCTTGAATTATTTACGGTAGTGTTTAGTTTTTTGAATTGATTTGTCCTCGTATGAACCTGTCGTGAATCTGACAAAGTTGGTAGTGTTTAGTTTTTTGAATTGATTTGTCCTCGTATGAACCTGTCGTGAATCTGACAAAGTCTTCAATTGAACCGTTGGGTCCAGATTCTAGGAATAGTGTCATTTGATTTTGACTTCTGTGCAGCAAAACACATGGTACGAAAGGTGTTGGTGTCTAATGAACTGATCTGTTTCTGCATTGTTCAGGACAATGAAGGACAAACGGCGCTACACTACGCTGTTGTTTGTGAAAGAGAGGATATTGCAGAATTGCTCGTTCAACATCACGCTGATGTTCGGATCAAGGATGAGGACGGGAACACGGCACAAGATTTATGCCCTTCAAGCTGGTCTTTTATGAACTAGGCAAACTGATAATTTATTAATGTCGGCGCTACACTACGCTGTTGTTTGTGAAAGAGAGGATATTGCAGAATTGCTCGTTCAACATCACGCTGATGTTCGGATCAAGGATGAGGACGGGAACACGGCACAAGATTTATGCCCTTCAAGCTGGTCTTTTATGAACTAGGCAAACTGATAATTTATTAATGTCTTGTGCTTAGAAGCACACTACCGTACATTAGCCATATCTTAAGCTTTGGCGTGTTCATTTTAATATGGAAATATGGGTGTATCTTCATCATGTATAAAACTTGATAAATCAGAGGGCGGCTGAACCTCGCCATTTGTCATCCAGCTCGCCATCGATGGTGTTGTTGGCGCTGTAAATACTAGGCTCTTATGCGATACCTGTTTCTATGACGTTTCATTATTTTTCTTTATGCAGCTGAAATGCACTTTGATTTAAACAGTGGCTTTGGTATGACATTTTGTTGATTCGCTTGATGGTTACATTGAAAAAATCATGGAAGTGGTTATTTTCCTCAAGAAAGATGAAAAGATTATAAATTAGCAAAATGAGCAATGTTTGGATTCAGGTGCTAATGAGCACTTTTTCAAACATCACTTGATTCAAACATGAATGCTAAATGATATCTTTAGTCCACTGCCCATACTAAAAAGGTGAAAAGGCATGAAAATGCTATGAGACCTCCAACAGCAAGAGCCAACTGCAGTATGGGGTTCAGACGTTCAGCACTGAGCAACCGACTTTCCGTTTCAAAGGAACAACGTTTAGGTGGCTAGCTTAACACCACTATCACACTCCACTCATCTACCAAGCTCTCTATATCATGGCAAGGGAGGGGGCTCTATTTATAGGGCAAAGGGGACCATGATATTAAGACAAGTGTCCCCTTTATAGAACTTCTAGATATTACAATATTTTCTAATTTATTTTTATTAACCATTCTAGAGAAATCCATGGAAAATATCATGTTCCTGCATTATTGGGAATATTCTAGAAGGTTTCCCATGCTTCTTTCAACACTCCAACTCAAGGCAAACTTTTTTTTCCCAAAGTTGTCATGTGGACCATGCCGAGCGCTTCTCGAAACTTCTTGAACTTTGCTTTGTTGAGACCTTTTGTGATATGTCGGTAGTATACTTATCTATTGTTGACTGCCAATAAACAAAATTTGCCGTCAACATCTTACAAACAAATGAGAGATTTTTATAAGGCCCCATGTATATTTTACTTCATTCTAACATGTTCCACAAGTTTTGGATGAATTATGGTTGCTGGCACAAAACCAAGGAAAAACGGGCAAAACCAGGCAAATGCCTGGCCGGCCAAAACTAGACAAATGCTTGGCAGGCAGGCAGGCCGGCTCCTCCCTAAGTCGGTTCGCCATGTCTTCGATCCACGCAGCAAGAAACACACTTGCATGGGTCTGGAGCGTATGATTGGTGTCGGTGGGATCCAAAGACCCGGAAAGGAATAGCACATGGATCAATGGGTCCACCTCCGTGTCCAAACCAACGCGAAACGGGAAGCCGTCAACTCAACGGCCACCAGGAGTCAATCTGAGCCAATGACGCGCGAGGTGGTGGGCGATGGATGCTAGCCCAAGCCGGTAAAGCTCTTGTATCTTTCCCTTTACTTTGAATATTATCAATATAAGTTATCTTCTTTATTTCTTGTGTAAGCTTAGTTTTTCCCGCCTTCTCTTTGATTCAAGTCCAAGTGGCTTAGCACGGTGTAGCTCTCCTCTAGATTAGTGCAGACATTGTGTCTGGCTTGATCCTAGCTAGAAATTATGTTCCACCTCACTGTACCGTTGTGGTAGGCGGCAGATGGTGACAACCCTGTCCGTCCCTTGTAGTCCACCACGTTCAGCTGATTTAATAACAGTAGTGCAGGTTGCTGTTGGACCCCCCTCTCTCGTCTCTTTTTGAGGTCCTTCCCTTCCAACCGTCGAAGTAAGTAGTTGACTCCCGATAATTAGATAGACCTCTTCTAAGGTTAGGGCGGTTTTCTCTAGAGTTTAGGAGTGTCATAGTATCCTTTCTTCCCTTATTCTCCCATATGCTTCCCTTTTTCTAAGAGTAGAATCTCTTGTATCGCTGGTCGTTCCAGACCTAACGGCTAGTCTTTATAGATTAGCTAGGCTCGGCCATAGCTTGGTTTGACCATTATCTTGGTTAACCCTTACCCCCACTTAGTCTAGTAAGTTATTTTCTATAGAGGCTTACCATTCGATTCAATCAATATACTTTATCCATACTACTTCCCTGAGGAAAAATATGATACCCTAGAATACTCCATGGTGAAATGTTGTAGCGGGTAATTATGTGCGCTTGCACAATATTATTCTAGAGCCTAAGAAACACCAATATTTGTCTTGATAGGCACCATTATGATCTCATCCTCAATGACCTTTTTCTCTTATGTAGTGATAGTGAACCTCTATGTGTGTTGGTCCTTGCATGAAAAACAAGATTTTCTACCAATCGAATGGAAAATGGATTATAAGAAAAATCCTTACTTGGTACTCCGTTGGCTGATGAAGATCCTCCATCAACTGTTTGAGCAAGGTGCTTTATTGTAATGCCGTTGCTACTGATGGATACTCTGCTTCAATATTATATAATGTGATTTTTGTTGTCTCTTGCTGCAACATGATATGGCTCCCGATCTAAGACTAAAGAAGTATCACATAGCTTATCATTGTGTGCCACAATCTCCAACGTAGTTTGCATCACAATATCCCATCACCTGGCGATCATTTGTATAATACCAAAATTGATGGTGCCTTTAACATACTTGAGGATGCGCCTGATTGCATCAGGGTGAGTCTTCTTAGGACTACTCATATATCGACTAACCACTTGCACCAAATTCGAAACATCAATCCAAGTTAATGTAAGAACATGAGACTCCCAATCATTTATCGGTACATAGTTGCATCCTTGGGATCCTTCCCTTTGTTTTTTTTGTAGCCTTACATTGGGATACACATGTATCAAATTTAACAAGATATTTTGGTAGCGCGTTAGAAAGTATTTTTTTTATAAAAGCATGGTTCTATCTCTTTGTGGTAGTTATAGTTTGTATTATAGTACTAGTTTATGATTGATGAGTTATATATGAATGCTACTCTGGTTTATGAATTCTAATAGGTACTTGTTGAAATTGTATGATATTCAACATTTACGTGTATGGAAATATATCTTAATCTATTTTATCTTTTGGTATATATATCTATGATTGCTCTAATTTGGTTTGAATTTATATTTTTTATCTTTCTTAACCCCATCATGCACATCTCCTTATAAATTTATTTTATAAATACAATAGTTTATATATGCACCTAATAAATGTTTGAAAATTTATCGCATTGCAACATATTTAGTTCCATGGGCCATGCCCCATTCGTGCCTTTTTCTTTTTGGACAAAATTGTCGCGAGGAAAAATCGTTTGGAGTTATAGCTACTCTCTTTAATATATTTTCTATCTTTATGCTACAAATACACTCTTCATAAAAAAATGCACTTCTAGCATAGTGTCATGCATTACTACTTTAAGTTTGATCAATTATAGATAAAAAAAATATTGATATTTATGATATCAAACAAGTATAACTGGATTAAGTACAAAGTGTATTTCCATAATAAATTTGTTTAGAGTCATAAATACGAATATAATTGTCTAAAACTTGGTAAAAATGAACTACTTTAGCCGGCATGCAACCCATAGGTGCATGTTTTTTTTAACAGAGTGAGTATATACTAGTGGTTATTTGGATGGAACTATAGTTGTTTTCATGTCATTATATTCCCTTCCTTATGTTACAATATACTGATTAAGAAGGCAACTATTCCGAACATATCTTGATCACGAGCATGGAGTTAGCGCCAGTTTTTTTTATATATATATACTTAGCGGCAGCTTAATTAGGTAGAGGCATCAGTCATACCCAGCCCCAATTGTTAGCTTACGAACGAAGGTATATAATTATAGGGGGCTTGCTAACGTCCGGACGTCCGACATCCGGGCGCAGCATCGGACGGGGAACTACTGCAACAAATGCCCACTGCAACGTTGCAACAACGAAACATTAGATGGAACATTGCAATATTTGGTGGAATGTTGCAACATCGAAACATCGTTTTGAAGCATTTAGTGGAACATTGCAACATCAAACCATTCTTCTGAAACATTTAGTGGAATATTGAAACATTCTTCGGATATATCACTGCTTAGTGAAACATTGCAACATCGAAACATTTTTTTTGAAACATTTAGTGGAACATTGCAACATCGAAATATTCTTTTGAAACATTTAGTGGAATATTGAAACATTCTTCAGAAATATCATGGGTTTTGAAACATTTAGTGGAATATTGCAACATCGAAACATTTTGCCGAAACATTTGGGTATTAAATTATGGTTGAAACATCATAAAATTATTGGAGCATTACAAGATCGAATGATGTTGTGGTGGATTTTTCACTTGTTGTTTCTGCTGTGCGAAATGATGCATGCAACATTAGATTTTTCACTTGTTGTTTCGCCGTCGTAGAATGAGGCATGCAACATGAGACCATGTTGCAACGGGAGCGTCGGATTTTTTTTCCGTCCGATGGATGACCGACCAGTAGCATTATCGTATAATTATGCCTGAACCGAATCTCGGAGGTCAGAATGGGGAACCTTGCAGGATTTTTTTTTTCCCATATGAAACCGTTCTTTCAAGAAAAAAAAGCTAAGATCACTCTCATATCATAGACTTCCTCCATCTAAAAAAAGTGTCTGTAATAAGATCCAAACTTGGTCTCACAGTTTTTGTCAATTAGCAAAGTGTACTGCACCATTTTTAGTATTTGCATGTGCATACACAGTCAATTAGCGCCAAACATGGTTAATAAATAGGGATAAACAAGGTATTTCACGTTTTGTTATCTATCTGAGATTTCTCAAGATAACCTTTTATTTTGGGGATGAACAAGGCCATGGACCATGGTCCATGGTCATCACCCTCATGATTTGGAAGGGAGATGTGATCGACGGACTCCTCCAGGCTTAATCTCCCGTTCTTCCGTTTCCTGTCTATCTTTCTTTCTTTGGATACACAATGAAAAAAAAAAGTGCATCCGGCCCGTGTTTCCACTTTCCAGGAACAAAATATGCAATGTTATCAATCACATCTACCAGCACCGTAACCTGCTCCTGCCTCCCTGGTGTCTGGTCTAAAACCCACACAATTTTTTTGGTTCGGTAAAGGCGGAAAGCTAAGGGGGCTGGTTCCTTTCCTGCCGGCTCGGCGGCCGAAACCTTTGTGTCGTCGCGTGTACCCTCGCCATACGCTCGTAACGTGCGTCAGTACCACACTTGAAACTTGCAGGGAACGGTCAGTGCGAAACCGGGCAATCTCCCAAATCCGAATAACCTGAAGCTGCTGAATGCAAGGGTCGTCGTCGTCCTCGTCGGCGGCGAGAGATATCCGTCTTCCACGGCGAGGCTCTCGCTCTACTACCTTGGATTGGGTGGCCCCGGGTCACCTTGTGTCATCATCATCAAAGCATAATTTGCATGCATGCAGTTTTAGTACGGCCGTTGACCGTGGTGAATACGTACGTGGTTTTACATCAGTAGTCAGTCACTGAGTGTACTGGGTGACACACACAACACTGAGGACCCGTTTAGTTTCCACAAAAATACACTATTCATCTAACTTTTCACTATTCATCCCATCCCTTCTACCCACATAACACTATTCATCTACAGTGTTTTTTTGGTGAACAGTGTATTTTCGGAGAATCTTTCCCCATTACGCACCCTCAGCACACTCTGCTCATGCGAAAGAGGAGCGGAGTGTGCTGAGCATGTGACGCTCTTCAGCAGCAGACCAAAAAGTGGCCACCACACTGCTCCTCTCTCTCTCTCCTTTTTCACAAGAGCAGCAGGAAAAAGCCAAAACCCGCCTCTCCTCCGTCTTTTCACACCAGCTGCAGAGAAGAGCGGAGGCTGCAGCAGCTCAGTGCTCACTGCCTCCCTCCGCTCTCTTCACACTCCCAGTCCCCACCACGACCCACACAGATCGCTCCCTCGCTCACGCCAAAGCCAACGCGCCGATTCCAATCCAAATCTTAAGTGAGCAAAGAGCACCTCATCAGCTCACACATCTAGGAGCAGAGGCACAAGGGGGCGGCGGAATGGGCGGGCCCCTCGGCGCGATCATCGGCCGCTACCCGTCGGCGGCCGCCGGCGCCGGGGGCGGGGACGAAGACGAGCTGGGAGGAGGAGGAGGCGCCGCCGCCGGCAGCATTATACGCCACAACCGCAGGTGCCGCGACATCGCCTTCCTCGTCCTCTTCGCCGCGTTCTGGGTGGCCATGATCGTTAACTCCAGCTTCGGATTCAACCAGGGCAACCCGCTCAGGTCAGATTCGCCTGCTCTCCCTCTTCCCTCCCTATCAGGATCTGCTTGCTTCTTCGTTCCGCCTTCCTGAGCTCTGCTTCAGATGCCTGATTTCCAAAAATATATATGGTGCTTGCTTTTCGAGTGCGAGATGACCAAATTTCAGTGGATTAAATGGAAATTTTTGGTCTTGGGAACAGCAACAAAAATTAACTAAAATGGCCGGAGGAACATTATTTCTTTTCCTTTTGGTGAGTTACCCCCAAGAGGGAGCCACTACCATTACAAAGAAGCAACCTTCTCTTAGTGGCTGCTCATGTTTTTTCCCCTTTCGAATAACAAGGTTGGGTTGCTCATGATTTGACCAAGCAGATCTTGCTTGCTATGGAATACTATATATGTTAATGCGTATCGAATCTTGTCTCCAACCGGTTAGGTAAACAATGACGCATCTTTAGCTTTGACGGGTAAACAAAAAGGGGAGAGCCTCTAGTGCTGATGAAAGAGCTGCTTGGTGGTCCTAGGAATTGCATTCCCCACCTAAACCCTAGCAACACAGCTTAAAGGATCGTGCTCTTGCAGGCCAAAAGTGAATGAAAGTTAATGGCCATATACTCTCGATGAGACCACTGCTGGTCCTCATAAATAATCACTTTTTAAGGGATAAAATCTAGTAGTGAATCGAGTGCACAAGAGTCCTGTAGGTTGCTACCATTAGATGCTGCTCTACTGTTCTGATGAGCCAGCTACATTTGCTAATATTATCTGCAGACACAGATATTTTGTACTACCTGTCTTTATCCATGGAACCAGTTGTTGCTGATATCTGTTTGGTTGCTGGAGCTCCCACTGTTAATAATCAAATCACATTTAGATGAAACCACCTACATTCCCTATCAAATAGAGTTTGGTTGACTGCTGTAACAAGGATTAATTAACAGTGTTATGCCTGCATCCCCATTAGCTGAACAAAGATGACATCCTGTGCTTAAATAATGCAGGCTAACTTATGAACTGGACTACAAGGGCAATATTTGTGGAGACAAGCATGGTGACCCCAATCTGCATGAGCTGGATGTTAGATACTGGATGAATCCGAACCAAGTGTACCAAAGTGGACTCAAGGAAAGCAAGGTTAACCTGGCTGATGCCAAAGCCATCTGCCTGATGGAGTGCCCAAATCCAGCTGTGGACGGATTGAACTTTGTTTGTGATTATCCAGAAGGGGACATTAAACTTTCTGTTGATGATTGGATCAATAGGGACTACGACTATTTTGAGTTTCTTACACCAGACATGAGAAATAGCTCACTTCAACTCCAGGGCCCATGCTACCCTGTCATATTTCCAACTGTTAACGGTAATAGTTTTTCTGTAGCCATTGTGTACCTTCTTTTAAAAAACAGGGCTAAGTGGTATGACTTGATGACATATTTGTTCACTAATTGCACAGTGAGATACTAAGTAATTAAAATACTTCTTTTCCTTCAGTCTATTGGAGCTGCCAATTTATTGCACGGGCATCCAATGTCTCTTTGAAACACTGGCAGCAGATGGGTGGTGTCAGCATCGATGAAAATATTCTCATTGATAAAACAGTCCACAAGGCCATCGATGCAAGATCTGCTGTATTAAAGGTTTGTCGACTTCTTGGCATCATAAAAAATTCCTGGTTTGTAATGACATTAAGTGTTAGATGGTTTATCTGAACTTGCATTAAACTATGCACATAATGTTCTTCCTTGAAAAAAAAGATTATTATGACACATGATGATTGCAAAAACATGATGTTACTTGGGACCACCTTTAGGCTGAACCTGCTCAAGATTGATAGCTATTTCATTGTATTCAAAGAAATCCCTGATGCAACCTGATGTTACATAGCATGTTACTTTCTTTAATTTCTTTATCTTCTGAATGCAGAGATACATTGCAGACATTGGGAAATCCTGGCCTGTGTTTATCGTTTGTGGTGGAATCCTCCCTATTTTCTTGTCATGGATCTGGTTGCTTATGATTCGTTATTTTGTTGCTGCCATGACTTGGATAACAGTAGTCCTCTTCAATGCCCTGGTCATATCTGTAACAATGTTTTTTTACATTAAAGGTAGGTTCACTGCTACACCTCCTAGTTACTAAATTTATATATTATGCACAAACAAAGCTCCATATTACTCCTCGTACATGTCTGATTTATGTTTCACTACTTGTATCTGGCTACATCCACATTCAGCTGGCTGGATAGGCAATGACCCTTTAACTGTTGTCATTGGTGAAAGCGACCCATATGTTCACATAAGTGGGCGGGTATGTACATCCATTTAAATCAATCTATTATAAGATATAGCTGCTTGTGCTTGAAATCTGATAGTCCCATCTTCTGACCAGGAAATAAGCCACCTTCATACTGTTACCATTTTCATGACAGCAGTAATGATCATCGCTTTCCTGTCCTCAATAGCTATTGTCCGTCGTATTCTGATAGCAACACCTGTCTTAAAGGTAAGCATAAGGGGGCATGGATGCCACCTCTGTTGTGAATGTGATACTAGCTAATTGCTCATAAACACTAACAATGATACATGGTTTCAGGTTGCTGCAAAGGTCATTGGTGAAGTTCAGGCACTGATAATTTTCCCATTTGTGCCATGCTTTATCCTTGCTGTCTTCTATATGTTCTGGTTTTCTGCCACACTCCATCTCTTCAGCTCTGGTCAAGTTGTCCGAAATGACTGCAATACTGATTGTTGTTCCTATGATCTGAAGTTGGGCAAAGTAAATTGTGACAACTGTTGTGGGTACAGCATCCATTACACCCCTCATATTAGCATTGCCATTCTATTCCACTTGTTTGGCTGCTACTGGGCAACTCAGTTCTTTCTTGCATGCTCTTCAACTGTGATAGCGGGATCAGTTGCTTCTTACTACTGGGCGCGTGGTGAAGTATCGGTAAGGTTTTGAAGTCCATAATTTAACTGAATCAGATCACATAAAAACTTCTCTGTATAGTTTTCTTGTCTTATTCAATGTACTCTCCCCTACTGACCGTTCGAGCAACTTTGATGCAGCATGACATACCATTTCTCACTGTAGTCTCTTCGATGAAGCGGCTGATGCGCTACAGCCTTGGATCTGTGGCTCTGGGTTCACTTGTTGTATCAGTTGTCGAGTGGGTGCGGTTTATACTAGAATGCCTTCGTCGCAAGTTGAAGTTTGTCGGTTCTGCTCGGGAAAGCTGCTTTGGCAAAGCAACATCATCCTCTTCTGAATGCTGCCTTGGCTGCATAGACTGGACCCTCAAGTCAGTAAATCGAAATGCCTATATAATGGTGAGTATAAAGGTTTCTTACACATAGCAATATCCCCCCTCCTGAATTATCCTGTATTCAACTTATTATTTTGCTCATTTTGTGGCATAAACACTCTGCCCTCTGGACTATTAGCTTCCAACTGGGACTGGTTCAGTCCCTTCACAACCTAATATCTGTTAAGTTATGATTTTTTACCTGCAGCCTGCAGTGGTTCTACATTTTCCTATGCTCGCATTGTATGTGAAAGGATCTGTTATGCATGTTGAATTGTTCTTGTATTAGACTGAAACATCTTGTGCATTTCTGCAGATTGCCATTACTGGGAAGGGTTTCCACAAAGCTTCTGTTCTGGCAACTGGGTTGATAATGAAGAACATACTGCGCATTGGAAAAGTCAATGTCATTGGAGATGTGATCCTCTTCCTGGGGAAACTGTGTGTGAGCCTATTCTGTGCACTTTTCGCCTTTCTGATGTTGGACACCCACAAGTACAAATCTGCGCACAACAAGATATCATCTCCACTGATCTCTGTACTGGTGAGAATTTTAACCTTATTTTGGTCATTGAAGTTCTGGGACTGTCAAATTTCATTTCCACTGCTGAAACATGAAGCTAACTGCATTCCTATGATATGCTGATACTGCAGGTAACATGGGCACTCGGTTACATAGTTGCCAAGCTTTTCTTTGCAGTGGTTGAGATGTCGATCGACACCATAATCCTCTCCTTCTGCCAGGACGCTGAAGAGCACCAAGGGAATGCGCAGTACGCGCCCCCTCTTCTGATGGAAACTCTGGATGAGCACAGTGATCTGCAAAGACTAACTCAGGGACCATGACTTTACCTAGCCTAGGGTTTTGTCGTCCTCGGTGCCAGACTTGAAAACTGGAAACTCGTAGCAGCCTAATGGTTTGTTTTCCAGTTCTCTTGGCTTGTTGGGAGAGGCTCACTATTTTGCACCCTGCTTTCTTCTGCAAGTCTGAGCCTGACAGGTTCTCCTGGACTAATTGGCAATTGTAGGACCCCTATCTGATACATGCACTATTGCTGGTAGTGTTAGTGAAGAAGGTTGAAATATATTATATGTATGTGAGTTCATCTACTTGTCCTCTGTTGGATCACAAGTCTCAACTTATTCATTTCATGCTCGTGGCGTGCGCGGGCCTTGGTTTTGTTTTGGGTCGTTCGCGATTGGTGGCATCCCTAGTGAATCAGTTTTGTTCAGAGTTTTCAGACAATGTTCAGTTCCATTCATGTATCGAGTCTACAGTTCTACACTAGCATTGAGTCTGTACGTTCTAGCAACTCATGTCCATCGATCGGCATCACGTCGACTCGTCATGGCCCTCATGGCTCATGCGCGTCGGCGTGAACGCGCCCGTCCTCAGCGAGGCGATCCCGGGCATGGACGCCGACCTCGTCACGTTGCCTCCACGGTACGACGGAGACGACGGCGCCGAAGCCGAGGACGACTGCCGGGTGAGCATCGGGTGCCCGCTGCCGCCGCCGTGGGTGGAGCTGCTGCCGGGCATGGACGCCGGGTGGAAGCACGGCGTGCCAGCCCTGACGGGGCCATGCCCGCCGCCGCGCTGGCCGTGATGCTGCAGCTCGATTTTGAGGAACGGCGGCGCCCTGGCGGCTGTCGGGGTCTCCTCGAACGGGCCGTGGTGGTGGTGGTCGTCGAAGTCGTCCTCGTCCTCGTCGGTGAGGGAGCACACGGTGCTCGTCTCCGTTCGGACCGTCGAGTCGTCGCCGGCGCCGCGCCGCCGACGCCGCTTCTTCCTCGTGGCCTTTCCCCAGCCGTGTATGGTTTCTCTGATCCGCCGAGGGATCAGGGCGGCCTTGTACTTGGACCCCATCTGTGTTGCGTCGTATACAAGCGCATTAGACAGAGTATCTAACAAGATGCGTTCTTTGCCGAAAACAACAATTTTCTAACTGTCATGAGGATGCTATAGCAAGTTTAACAAGTGCTGTTCATGGTTGTTTATTTTTTTTAAAAAAAAAAAACTGCAGACAGATTTCCTGCCCAGATAAACCTTGTAGTCTGAATCTTAATTTATTTTGGCATAGTATAAATGTGTTACCTGAGTGACAAGCGCATAAACAGGCAACGTGCTGTAACTGCACAGGAACTGTCCAGCAAACCTGATTTTTTTCATGAGCAGGGTTTATCATAAATAAATATGCGAGTAGAAAGAATGAAATTTGTCTTCGGATTCATGATTTAAATCACTAGAAATTAAGTGGTGTTCTGAAATGCATACCCCAGTATAAGGCGGCAGTACACCAAAAGGTGGTTTTTGATAAAGCATGAATCATAACCGAATTGCCACTGCAGCAAATTTAACAGATGTGTTATTGTTATAACTTTTAAGATGAACAGAAGGCCTCTCACCAGATTTTATATAATTCATTTGTAAACATAAAGTGGGCAGAGTTGATACCCAGAACCAGAAGAAAGAAGCCAACTCAAAAGCATTCTGCACAATTACCAAATTGCAGCATTAATAAGTTTATGTTCATATCTTAACTGTTTCCAAATTAACTAGCAGTATATATGTACCTGAAAGAGAACGAAGTGTATTAACCAAAGGAGAAATTCTGGTTTCTTGAACCAAAATAGATCATCCCTCGGCTGTATCCGTGGTCCGTAGGTAGTCATCTTTGCACCCTCTGCTGTTAGAGTAGCGATGACATGCTGAAGCTTTGCACCAACTAGAAGAACAAGCTACACAACATCCACATTGCAGTTGAGGCAAAAAAATTCAGACCAAATACTTAGTTTGTAGAATTAAGCAGGCAGCAGGCTACAACTTACAGTTACAGGTAGTATAGCTATCCAAAAGTACAGGTTGGATCCTAAAATAAAAACAACATTTACGATGCTGAACAGTGATGAAACAAGAATATCTCAAAGGAAGGAAAGTACGTTAAAAGCATACCATCAACATTGAATAGCATAAAAGCAACAACGAAGCCCCACAGCACTCCACTGCACAAAAGGAGTAAGTTAGCAGCTCATCATATTTCTCCAACACGAAAAGGTTTTTTAGAAACATCCATATGCAGCCACTAAACAGGGCTTGCGATTTACACTAACCTCACTCCAACAATCTTCTCAAACTCCTCTTCCATTGAGCGTATCATGTAATTATGGAAGTCATATGTTGTCGAAAGATTGTGAGTCTGCAATCATTAGTGAGTGAAAAACTCGGAAAAGACTAAAAGGTGTACAGCTAGAGCATATCAGTATCAATGGAACTATAGTGTGACGGGTTATAAATAGAAATACTTGATAAACCAATATAGAGGTATGGCCCAACACCATTTATGTTATTATAAACATTCTGAAGGTCGAGTGTATAAGAACTCTACTCAGGAAAGAAAAGCAAAGAACTGGCATATATACCATTATGAAACCCTTGCGGAGGATAAGGTAGTCTGCTCGAACAACAGACTGACCAAATTGTGCGATAAAGCAAACCTGCATGGCAACATAATTAAAATTGTAAGTGTGGCCGCAAGAGTGAAACAATAATAGTAACATTTGTAGGCCCTATGGGTGGAAAGAGAAATTTATGCCTCAAATGAGCTATAAAAATTATCTGCCTCAACGTACAATCCACATGACCACGGTATTTTGGCTCCACCAGCGGAATGAATAAGATTTGGTAAGTGCTGGCTGCCGTCTAGTTGCTGACTCAAATGCAATCTCTGCCAAATGCAAATTAGAAGAGGAATAATCAGGTGTAGCTAAACTACAATATAGATAAACAGTGTCACCAGAGTACCAGACACAAGAAAATACCCCCAATTACTAATTGTTGCAGATCTACTTCTATGCTGCCAACGATGAACTGCTAAACAATAAAAAACAATACTACAGTTCTCTGACCAATGTTTTACTGCACACATTGCCCCCAGAATGTGTTATTTCGACAAGAACAGTATAAAGTTAATAAGATCTCCTTGTTTGATGCAAATAAGATCTCCTTGTTATCAATTAATGATTTAAGAAATGTTTTATTCTCAGAAGCCTTCGCCTCTGTTTCACAACATTTGTATCAAATGCATGGGGGTACACTTACGAGAAAATGATTCGTGATTATCCCTGAATGCTTCATCCTCCCATTTTCTCCACTTATGGATCTAGCATTGATCAAGATTAGGATCAAGAAGACATTAATGACAATTATAATATATGTGTGGACAAATAATCTGAGAACCAACAATATGCGTGAAAATTTGTTCTGTTTGTCCGTATGTATATATTATCAGACATTTGTCTAACATTGTACAATGGAGTGTACTCCGACAGAAAGGATTAGTTTGCAGTTAATGTGGAACTGTATAAGGGTAAACACCTTGAGTATTGCTAGTAACATCGTCAAACAGCTGTATGTCACATGAGTTACAGCCATCACAAATATAAACCGGTGCAGCTGCTCCAAACCTTCATGCGAAACAAATGACTCATATCCCTGCACATCAAATGTTACTTTGTAAAGAAACCCATCAAAGCAAAATTATAACATAAATACAACTAGGATAACTGGATATCCTCAAATTCTTCAAGACAGTTCGGAAAACTAAAACATCTGCATACCTCCTGGCAACCTTGATGATTATGGTAACGAGTTTTTAGATTTCGCCTGAGTGAATGGTGCAGAATGACCTCAATTAGATGCTTGCGCGTGTGAGCAACAGCATGCTCTTCATTTAAGGATGCTTCAACCTCTTCTTTGGTGCATGGAGAGAATCTGCTGTTGTAGAACTTGGAATCAATGCAGATTCCTGAGATAATTCTTGATGTAGCAGCCAGAAGCAGAGATATGAATCCGAGCAACATCATTTCTTCAGCAAAAGGTAGCATAATGTCAATCCACGTTTGTAACCAATCCAGCAAAAAAAGCTAGTAGAAAAATACAACAAAGAATGTATGTATACCTTCTTTCATCTTCTCCATTGCTTTGTAAAGTGGATTCCGGTGGGTCTTCTTCAACCACTGAAAAAGTACGAGATTATCTTGCGTTAGTTGGTGGAAAAAGCTGATGATACTGCCGCACCTAATCAAGTATTCAAGTCAATTAGAAAAAGGAGCATCAGATTAAGTTTTCAGCAGAGCAAGCCACTGTTTAGCTGAACTGCTCGTTCAAGAAGAATTTTGCTTTGGAGAAGGATCTATCAACAGAAGTTCCCACCAATGTTTGGGTCAAAAACTCTTTTGGAGAAAAAAGGGGCCATTGCTCCAACAGGAGTACCTGACCACATCTTACCGCAATGCGACTCTTGAATGAATCATATAAATTAATTATTTTCCCAACACAAGACAACACAAAAGTACCAAGCATAATAAGCAGGTAATCATGAGGAGCAGAGGCTGCATGTTTCTGTCTGCATAGCAATTTTGGGCACTCACATTGCTGAGTCGGTGGATGGAGCGCTCGATGATGAGCGAGGCCGCGACGAGGAGAGTGAGCACGGTGGCGACCGACCACGTCGGCGTGAGCGCCAGCGACCGCATCTCCCCCTGCCCCGTCACCGCGGCCGCGGCGGCCCCCTCGCCGCCCGCCATCTTCTTCTCTCCCAAAGGACCCCGAGGGCGCTCGCTCTCTTCTACTCCTCCTCCCCCTCAGGAACAACCGCCCCTCCGCATCACATTGCAACCGGTGCCATGGGAGGGTGCAGGTGGCGTGGGGGGAGCTCAGCTCACTCAAAGATTAGGAGTTGCTTGGCCTCTGGGGGCGACATATCACATCGCCATTAACAGTGGCCAGGAAGAAAAACGCTGGAAACGAGAAAGCAAATGGGGGATCTTGGAGCCGAAATGTTTGTTTGCGTTGGATTGATGATGGCCTTTGCTATATTTAGTGCCTGGCTTTTGGAGCTTGCGGGGAGAGGACGATGCGTGCAGGCAAAACCTTGTCGCGGACTCTCCTCCTATCCTGATTACTACAACAAAGTCTCCAACCTCGCTGGCCTAGCTGCTGGAACCGGTTCCAGCAGCAAATGGCAAAGGGAAACTAGAGCAGTTTCAGAAGAGATCGATCAGTGAACATGACAGAGGAGCAAGAAGCTGGGGACGGGCAGGAAGGAAGAGCGCAAATGGAAGCTTCCCTTTGGGAGCTTGTGGCCTGCCTCCAGGATCAAGGCAAGCAGCAGCAGCTAGGAAACGGACGCAGCAGAAACGATTTGTCCTGCCGCTGCATCAACAGCGAAGCAGGAGAAGAAGAGTTTTGCAGCGTGGAAGAATCAGCAGTTTGCAGTTAGAGTGGGAAGCAAGATCACCGTGAGATTAGGACAAATTGCCAGCCAAAAAGGGATCTCGGAACAACAAAACCACTGGGACGAGCAGAATTGGGATTTATATTTCGCCATGACTCGCTGCTGCTGCTTTAAACAAATGGCGCGGCCACGCAGCAAGAAGATTCGACGAGGGTGTGGCTCCCCTCCTGACTGCTCTCTGCAAGTACAGCGATCTGACACGGGCACGAGGAGGTGGGCCCGGGATGCACATGACATGAGTCTGGTTGCTACATAGAGGCTGACGTTCTCAGAACTGACGGGTGGGTCCAGTGGCGTGGGGCCGTTCTGTCAGCGTCGCGCCGTCACTGCAAACGCATGAGCGGAGCCGTGGAGGTACGCGTACGTGCGTGCGACCGATGAGACGGTTGGGGTGGCGGATGCGCTTAATTACTTGGGCAAGGAGCCCTTTTCTCCCACCACTCGACTCCAACTCGAGCGCCCTTGCATTAATCAGCCTCACTCGCTCGCTATTGCCTTGAGATCATGAGCTGCCACAAATCACCTCGCTGTTCGTGTCATCCTGCAATTTGGCCGGGATTTGATGTGGTCCACAATTCCGGTTCCACCCTATTCCAGATGGTCCACAGGTCTAACGTGCGTGCGTGCTAGTACATGGCTAGTGAGACCTACTAGGACTGATGCAATGCAATAATTGGCCTCTTCTTCTTTTCCCTCCGATAAGTGATGCAATAGTTGATTTGGAATCAAAACTTATCAAGCTTTCAAATTTGTTCTTTCTTAAGCACTCGTCCCTTACTATGTATTTTGCAGATTGTTTGTGATATGGCAGCACGGCCACAACAGATCGTGTACATTGCGACAACAGGCCCCACCACATACAATCCACAGTTCCAAAAGGCGCACATGTGCAGGCACCTTGCTTCCACTCACGATTTTGCATAGGACACAGGACTGATCACAATTGCCAAGGCCATTTAGCCGATCCCAATCAGCCCAGTAATCAGGTATCGAAATCATTACGAACACCTCACGGAACTCCATCCCACGCACGTGATCCGGACACAAGCAGAGAGATCTGCGCTGCCGATTTCCCCACAACAATAAAAAATAATAATATCACAGGATATTTTGTTTGCCACCAGGAAAAAAAATACAGCAGCAGAAATTGTCTGTGTTTGTAGGCTGTAGGGTAGAGAAAAGTCAAAGCATGTATTGATATTCGTCAATTCTCCTTCCAAGTGATCTATAGAAGGGTATCTAGAAAAATAGTACTGCAAGCAATGAACTTGTGTGATCGATCACTACAGCCAGGCACACTTGAATGCAAGTGTACCACTGCATGCGTCACGATCATTTCCCTTTTTCCTGGGCCATGTTTTTTCTCCTGGCAGTCTGGCTGGCGCTAGCTTGTTCAGAATCCAGACAGTGGCTTCTGATTACTGAATGTAGGCGACAGTGCAGCCGTAGTTGATGGGGCTCTCGTCTTCGAACTTGGCCACACGAGGGTGGTTCCGGAGGACTTCGATGGCGCGGTCCTTCACGGCTCCGGTGCCCATGCCGTGAACCACGAACAGCACCTGGTAAGGCCTGCACGCGTCGATCGCCATCTGAAGCTCGTAGGACGCCTCGCTCACGCGCTTCCCGCGCAGATCCACCGTGTTCTTGGACGTCTGCACAACGGGGCCGAAGGAGACGCTCTGGCCCTGGTTTGCATCCGCTGCTGCAGATCGCTGCTTCGGCGTTCGGCCCTGTGAGAAAGCAGAAACTGTTAGAGCACGATTGCAGTAAGCAGCGACGATTGCTGAACATGCCAATCTTCATTGGTCCCAACGTGCCTAACTATTCTAGGTACAACAGCATGCGGAGTTAACAAAGGTTCATGCATGCACCAGCATTTGCATTGCATATTTGCATGGACCAATCTAGGTCCAGCCTGTTCTTCCATACTGCTGGTGTGCTGCATCTACCCGAACTAAAGCAGAGACCATCAATGCCAGGAATTAGCAGGCCAGAATCATTGCATCCTGCGGGACTCAAGCTAACTTGGTTTCCCTACTTGCTATTGCAATATGCCACGTGTAATGAGAATAACGACAAAGTTGGCTAAATTGATTGACATGCTACCAAAATCTCTAATGTTCTGAACAAACTTTTCTCCTTATCATCTTATCCGGTGCTTTAAAAAAATACTGAAACTAGATATGAATAGATAGTATGCTGAGAAGGGGCATTATACCTTTGATTTTAATGAAGAGGAAGTGGCTGTCTCATTTGTGCCTCGCTGAACCAATTTCATCTTGCTTCTCTTGACTTGAACCTTTATCTTTCCATATTGAACCATACAGCTCCCATCTTCTCCAAGAGTTTCAATTACTGTAGCCATAGTTCCTCCACCCAATCCCTGAATATACACTTTGTCTCCAATTTGCGGAACAAACAAATTCTGGTTTTCATCGTCATTGAAATTTATTTCATTTGGCTCATGAGCAGCAACCACTGAAGCAGTGGCAGCTTCTGCTTTCCTCATTAGTGAATTGTATTGTTCAAGTTTTGAATTCTTCAGTTGGACCTCGAAGTTCTTGATTATTGTGTCCATCTCAGACTTCACAACCTTTAGTTCTTGTTGAACCTTTTGTGTCTCTCTTGACCTCAAAGAAGCTACTCGACTTTCGAGATCGTCGGCTTCTGAGAGAATCTTTAATGTTGGAATATACAAAATAGGAATTCAGGTGAGAGTATGATGAGAATATTTGTACATGGCTACAATGGAAAATTTTAAAAAAAAGTTAGAGTAAGTCATTAGAGGAAAAGTACCTCGTTGTACAACCCCTCAACTTGTGAAAGTACAGATGCAGCTTCGTTTGCCTGAGACTCCAAAAGGTTTCTTTCATCAAGGAGAGAATCGTAAAGTAAACCTTGTCGTTCCTTTTGCTTATCAGGCAATAGTTTCTCGACCCATTCTTGTGCGCGCTCTAGCACTTTTTGATCGAAGCCAATTGACTTTGCAATACTAAGCGCATTGGAATTACCAGTACTGCCCCACAAGATTCGATATGTTGGTTGAAGAGTTTCTATACAAAATTCCATGGCAGCATTCTCAAATCGGCTATCAACTGACTGTAGAAGGCTTAGATCAGCATAATGAGTTGTCACAATCGCCAAATTCACTTTACCCGCAAGATACTTCAAAATGCTTGTTGAAAGAGCTACACCTTCTGATGGATCAGTGCCACTGCCAATCTCATCAATTAAAACTAGAGAATCTTTCGTTACAACTTCAACAATCTTGCGCAGCCGTGATATGTGCCCACTGAACGTAGAAAGGCTGTGCTCCAATGACTTCAATCCAAAAAATATGTTTGGTCAATAGGCTTATTGTCCCGCAAGTGACTAGAGAAATTCTCATCAAAGAACAGAGACTACCTGGTGATCACCAATATCTGCAAGAACCTGATCGAACCATGGAATCCTAGGCCTTCCCTTGGCTGGGAAGAACATTCCAGCTTTTGACATAAGTGAGGACAGCCCCAATGTCTTCATAGTGGCAGTTTTGCCTCCAGTGTTGGGTCCAGAGATCACAACTATCCTTGCATCTTTTTTCACCCACATGTCCAATGGAACAGGCATTTCAGATGCTTCTACAGTTGAACCTTCTGCCATAAGGGACTGTTCAAGTAACAAAGGATGCCGGATGCCCTCAATATAAACTGAATAGTCACTGTTCTGGTCCAATTGGTTAGTTGTATAACCATCACTGAAGCTTGGTTTGACACCTTTTGTCCATAGGGCATACGACCCTCTAGCACAAGCAAGGTCTAATTCCAAAACCTTGTCCATCAAATTTCTGATCTTCAGTTGGGAATCTGCGATACTTGAAGTTAGCAAGCCTAATATGACCAATTCCTCTGCTCTCTCATCACCTGAGAGTTTAACTTCCCGGTTGTTGAGTTCAACGGCGTCCCTTGGCTCCATAAAGTACGTTGCACCAGAGCCACTAGAACTTAGAACAATTCCACCAGGCACCAAATGCTTGTGTGAAGCTTTGACACCAACACACATCCTAGAACGACGCTTAGTGACCACAGGACTATCAATCCCACCAGCTTGGAAAATCTTTGTAGCTGTATCTTTCAACAGAGATTCTAACATCTCGATGTTCCTCCTCCTTTCTCTGCGAATTGTTTCTAGCTTCTTGCTGGCACGATCCAGGACCAGAGAAAGAGTGGAATCAAGGCAAAACTCTATCCTTTGCACAAGCTCTGTCAAGAAATCACAACCTTGCAGTATATCCAGAAGAGAAGAGTACCTGCAGGTCAAGAAGATGAATCAACGGTTTTTATTTTCCTTCCAAAACAAGAATCAAACTAATCTAAGAACATCTGTAGTCTGCAAACATACGTGAATAGCAAAAATCGTGATTGCTATGCAGTTTTGCACAAGTTTATCATAAAATGGTAACAATATCCCTGCACAAGTCTCCCCGCACAGAAAGCAGCTGTCGAAACCTCTGCCTTTGATCAATGCCATCAGTCTAAGCTCTGAGATTACAAGCAACTCCTCACCTGCCGTTTTGCGTTTCCTCGGCGAGGCTCCGCAGTTGATCGAACAATCCGCGCGCGGCCCGGATGCTGCGCCCAACCCCACAAATCTCTCGCACAGCGAGCAACCTCCCACCGGTCGCCGCGGCGACGATCGCGGACACGTCCTCCACGCCGGTGAAGTCCAGCGGCGCTGATAACAACACCGCCGCCGCCGTCTGCTCGATCAGCCTCTCGCTCTCCTCCCGGCTCCGCCCGACGGCGATCCGGCCTTCGACGCAGGCCACGCGGCCGGCGGCGGTGGAGGCGAAATCGGCCATCCGAGCGCATACGCCGCCCCATTCCAGGGCGTACTCCGTCTCTAGACGTATCTGCCTCGCCTCCGGTGATTCCAACGAGGGGGACGACGACAAGGTTTGGGAGGACGACGATGCGGCAGCAGCGGCAACTACGAGGCGCTGCGGCGGAGGGAATGGCTTCAGTTGGAGGCGCGTGGGGAAGGAAACCGTAGAGGTGAGGGTGGCTGGGAGGAGAAGGGTGAGCTTGGCGGTGGCTGCCATGGCCGGATGGCCGTGGGTGCCCCGTGGAAGCGGGAGAGCTCCACGCTTGAAGCTGCGAGTAGAGGCTTCGCCTTATCCCTTGGAGGCAGTTCCAGACATTTAGCGTTTCCCTTACAGTTTAACGTAAAAATAGAATACGCTTTCTGGCACCATGTCCATGAGGGAGGTGTATTTTTCTTTTCATTTTTTCAGGGCCCTTTCTTGTTCATTTACCAGCATAAATTGGGCTCAAAATGGATGAGTAGTACATTATGTCAATAGAACAAGCATACGGGGGCATAAAAATAGAAAATTGTTCTTCCATATCAATACAGAAGGTTCAACGGACCAATTGGCAACTGGGGCAAATTTCAAGCCAACCCAGTTGCGGCATCTACTATACAACAATGCCATAAATGGATTCAATTATACACAAGGGTAACCTAAAGCGCATACGAGCATATACGCTATGGATCAACAAGGGCAGGACGGGAGCAGCTTTGCATGCACCTGACACAGAAGAAGAAAACAAACAGTCAGTACTGAAAAATGTAAATCGTTAGCTTATCAATTCTTATTCCAGATGCATGCAAATGTCAGCAGCATGGTATTTTTTTTCTAGAGAATGGATAATAATATCCTGCTTCATCCTTCAACCGAAGGAATCAGACCACATGTTAGTATCATGTATGCAGTGATTAAGCTAACAATCCAAGATACCATACCGTTGAACCTGCACTTTTATTTGGCGAGGATTTGAACACCACAGGCAGCCTTTGCATGCTTGTCTTCAGCAAACACAAGATTTCCTCTCACAAAAGTAGAGAGGACCTTACCAGAGAGTTCTTTTCCTAAATATGCTGAAATGTTCTGCAGAATTTGTATGAAGTTCCAGTCATTGGTAGAGTATTGGAAGAATAAATAATTGAAACACAAAGGTCGAATGAGGCAGGGACAGACCCTATGTTTATGGTATACAGAATGGCTGTCATCAAGTTCGAACTGTGCCTCAGGTTTCCATACTACAATGTCAGCATGGTATCCCGGCAGAATAGCTCCCTACACAAGTCAACACTAAATTTGAGATGTTTTATTGTACTACAATAAATAATCCGCGTTTCTTTGAGAGTATGTGCTGCATGGTATCAATTTGTCTAGCACGACAAAATATAAATGAAATTAAACTGTACCTGCCTATATGAGATGGTACAAAAATTTCATTACCTTGTTCTTTTGCCCTGCAAGCTTAGCTGGATTTTCACTCCACCATGCGGCTAGTTGATTCAGAGTAATGCCATACTTTTTCCCATACGACCATGTCACAGGGAGAACAAACTGCAGATATTTATGCCAAACAGGTTACGTCCATACCGACATCATTTTTCAGTATTTCAGTGTTGCATTTTTCTTGAAATGTGATCGAATTGGATTGACACTTCTGAAGTCACAAGTACTAGTGTCCTGGAAAACTGAAACTAGGAGAAACCAACCTGCAATGATGATATACCTCCCCATGCCTTTAAAAAGTTGCCTTCTTCCATTAGTTTGAGATCAGGAGCTGACGGTGAGTGGTCTGAGCTCAACATGTCTATGTGCCCGTCCTAATATTAATCATGCGATAGTTAACTCGATAAGTTTACTTGAAGCTGTCAAGAAGTCAGAACTTGTGTAAAGAAGTAGCATACAAGCAGAGCTTTCCAAAGATTTTCTCTGTTCATGCCATCACGTATAGGAGGAGCACATTTGAAGCGAGTATCCCCATCAGGAACTTCGTCAGCTGAAAATGCCAGGTAATGGGGACATGTTTCTACAGTCACACTTGCACCACTGCGTTTAGCATCCTGCAAGCAAAGAGGACAGTATGAAATCACAACAACACCATGCGAAGAAGTCAATCGATACAGTAATGTGATAAGCTTCACCAAAAATATTTTTACATTTTAGCGGAACAGAATAATGTGGTTCATTTTGTTTATGTGCAGCTTATTTCCTGGCTTTAGTCAAAACAAAAAAATTCATAGAAATCTTGGAACATTGCACAATATTTTTATGATGTTTTTATACCTTCATAAGTTCAAGGGAAGTTTTTGCATCTGACAGATGAACGATGTGAATATGAGCTCCTTCTGACCGTCCCCCTGCCTCCGTATCCTTCATCGCACGTTGCAAATCTCTGATAGCTGATTCCTCCCTAGGTTTCAGCAATCACAAAATTTATAAAGTGAGGTCACTCAAGAACATAGCTCTCTTAAACTCATCATATTGTTTACCCATCTTTCCAGAGAATAACAATAAGTTCAGAGTTATGTATTCCTGGATATAAAACCCCCCCCCCCCCACCAAAATCCTGATACAGAAACCCAGCAGAGGCATATTTTAATGAAAATATAATGGTATAATTACCATGCTGGTGGTCTAGACTTCAGATATGTCGCATAGGATCTAGGATCTAGTTCACCGTCAAGTCCATCGTCATCCTCAACATCAGGTATACGTTCAGCATGGATAAGTAAAGGTCTCTTGTATTTTGCCAGTGTAACCAATCCTTCCTACAGCGTTACAACATGAAGAGAATCACATCAGAGATTCCATATGACGAAATATTGTGAATCTAGAGAGACGAAAATAACAAGACATACCTCGATGTGAGTTAAATTTGTCATGGGAAAGTCGTTGATACCTGAGGGGCACATAAAAGACTAGAACCATGAAAAGTGAGAGCAGTCAGTTTGTGTGTACATGTGTTGGCTAAAAAGAGGAAAAGAAGCGAGGGCCTACTAATTAAATCCCTAGCAAGAAACCTCCAAACAATTGAATCTCTGTTGTGCTGTCTAATTCTATCATCCTAATGTTGCTACTATGCATGACCAAAAAAAAAAAAAAAAATCCTTGTGCAAAAGATGGAACATGAAGCAGAGACTGAAAATGACGTCCACTACCAAGTGTTTACGAGAGCTTTGCTAACTGCTGAGAAACAAACCTTTAATCCTAAAACTCCCGCATTTAGGAGGCTCTCTAGAGCACTTGGGTTGAAGGCATTCTCTGGCACGAGGCCTCCCCAGAACCCTGTATAAGAGTACCATAGGGGTCAGATTTGTGGACACGCAAATCTTGTCGTGCAGAAGTTTCTTATATTTCCTTCAGAGAAGGTCTCATGAAAGAGTTTGAAATACAGTGTTCTGTTCGGAAAACATGAAAGAAAAAGAACTGTTAGTTTCAGTCGGACAACTTACCTACATCAACATATAGCTTATCCCGAGCTGCTTCGAGCTGAAAGTAAGGCATGTCATGCCAGTGTTAATCATGGATAAAAGGATTTTAGCGACTATATGTGTGTTAGGTTCCTGTGCAGTGATAATGCGTCTGAAAGAGAAACCAGACCTTCAGTTTGAGAGTTTCCTCAGAAACTGTTGATGGAAAGCTGTTAAGTGGCATGTCCACTAACGTTGTTATCCCACCTGAAGAAATAAAAAGGATTTGCATGATTATGTGTTAGCTTGCTCTTGAATGATTATGGAAAGCACCCCGTAACTAGAAACTAATATTCGGTATGACATAAACATATTCTGCACCTGCAGCAGCAGCCCTTGTACCAGTGGAGAAGCCCTCCCACTCCTCACGTCCAGGCTCATCGAGATGGGCATGCCTGACAGAATAACCAGGACCATCAATTATGCATCGGTGGTCAGAGGCTAGAGAGCATCAATGTTTGCGCCACCATTTTGGCCATGCCTAATCTCCTATCAGTACTCAGTGAGGCAGGCTAACTGTGAGAAGTGTATATGAAATGCTTACACGTCGATGAGTCCGGGCATGATGACCGCGTCCCCATAGTCGATGAGCGGCCTCCGGAGCACGAAGTTGCGGTAGTCCCCGACGGCGATGGCGTTGATGAGTCCCCCTTTGACCTCCACTGCACGCAGCAGCGTCAGAAACGTCAGGGTCTGAACGAACTGCCAGAACAAACCACCTCCCACCCATCCTCATGGTTTCTGTTTTCAGTTTCACCGCAGCGACAGACTGACAGCTGAGGGAGGACGCGAGGCGGCGGCGAGGTCAACGCGAGAGACGGCTCGACGGGGACGAAGAGCGACTGTACCTGCGGCGGGTCCGACGCGGCCGAGCGTGACGACGCGGTCGCTGGCGATCCAGAAGTGGTCGTGCGGGAGGAGGCTGCACCCTTCGCCGCCCAAACTCTGCAACCAACCCGAGAGAGAGAGTGATGAGTCTCCATTCATTTCCCACCACAGATTCGAATCGAATCGGCGCCGTCGCTGTCGGGAGAATCCCGGTGACCTTGGAGAAGGGCGCGCGGTAGAGGAGCACCGCAGCGAGCGCCGCCGCCACCGCGAGCACCGGCACGAGGCGCCCCTTGGCTGACGCCGCCATGGCTCCGACTCCTCTCTGCTGCGCTGCGTCGTGGTGCGTGCGGCCTCCCCTCCCCTCCCTCTAGTGGCCTGGCGGCTCCTGCGCTGCTGAGGTGGATGCGGGGCCGCCAGTTGGAGGCCTGGAGGACCCGTGGGCGCGGAGCACCGACCCCATGAGCAAGGAGATCCGCGTGGGACCGGGATGTCGGTGAGATGTTTCGTGGGCGGTCCAGTGAGCCGGGTGCGGGGGCAAGATTCTGTGGGCCAAGTTGGGTTTGTCACGTTATGGGATCCTAGTGGCTTGAACCTTTGGGAATCTCTCACCTTTTTTCGTGCTCAGAAAATTCAGGATTCCTTTTTTTAATACGGTATCACGCTAGCAAACAATAAATTGGAGATTCTTTCATTTTTTTTAAGTCTGCGGCGGGAGTTGGTTGGCCGTGTGTGAGTGTGACGCGGCTTCGGTTTTGGAGGGTCACGATTGGCTGCTCCCACTCCCAAACGCCACTTGATGCTTCATGGATGGACAAAAATTACATTACACGCACGCCCTTTTTTTTTCTTTACGCGACACAAATCACACATAATTTAACGCCAAACTAAAGCACTCCATCAGTCAAATTTGTGACGCTGGACGGACGAATATGCGATCCCTTCCTGTCGCTTTCTTGGCGGATTACGTCTGCAGCCCCACTTGTGTTCCAGCACATTCACGAATCACGACACGAGGGACGCTAGATTCCACGAACAGGTATAAGGCCCCGTTTAGTTTCCCAAATATTCCCTAAAAATCCACTATTCATCCAATTTTTCCCTATTCATCCCACCTCTTCTACTCACATATCACTATTCATCTACAGTGTTTTTTGGTGAACAGTGTATTTTCGGAGAATCTTTCCCCAATCTAAACACACCCACGCTACATCGTATATTGTCAAACACAACGTGCACTTTTCGTATATTGGCAAAAGAAGAAGAAGAAGAAAAAAGAGCTTTTGGAATGCACATTGTATCGTCAGCAAATAGCCATTATGCATTGAAATAGTTGTGAAGGATAACTGACCACATGTTCTCTAATGAAAGTAGTGTCAAGTCACGCTGTGCAGTTTGTTATCTAGCCCTTTCCGATCTCTCGTGTTCTTATACCCTAAAAAATTATATCGTGTTCTTATCCTTCAGACCTTCACTTGACGCTACTTTCACTAGATAAGCGTGTCAGATTATACTTGTACATACAGAGTCACGGTATCTCTTGTGTTCTTTGGATATTGTGTACTTAGCTCACACTTGCCGACACTTCAGCATAGTTGGTTGAGAAATAAGGAAATATTGCCACCACAACATCCAACCACAAAAAGAAAAACGATATATGGAAACTACGTTTTTCTAAATTTACCTCTTGGTAATGTGGCAACCGCCTGGGCTAGTACCATATCCAAATTTTAGGATTGGTTGTACTCACTCAAAAGATAACTCCGTTTTAAATGACTTGTTGCCTGATGATGTTTTCTTAACAGTATATTTTTCAAATAGTGAGATTAAAAGTCTAAAATATAGGCCTTCATTATAACCGAAATAATCTCTGCACTAAGTTGCTATGTGTTTTATAAATATATGCGTGCTATTGTACAATTTATTAGTTGAAACACCATATGGAAACAAAATACTATACCAAGTTATTATGATATCCATCTTTTGTAAATTCGAGTGATGAATAATAGAATGACCATGTGCCTACCAAAAACATGTATTAAAGACTGACTCGATTCCTGCAGCAAAATTGCCTTTAAGCAAGGGGTGTCCTACATATAAAATAAAACGATTGTCAAGGGACCTGTCGGAGAATTTCCTTAGCACCTCTCCCCGATTTGCTCCGCGCCGACCACGAACCGAACGGCGCGCCGCCGCCGCCGCTCCCTCTCCACCTCCATTTCTTTCCCCTCGCGCCTCGCCTTCCCCCCTTTAGCCGGGCCACCACCATCGTCCTCGACAGCCTCCGCAGTCTCGCTGCCGTTCGCTTTCGCCGACCGATCCGGCCGTGCGGGACGCGGGACGCGGGAGGGATTGGCGCCGGAGGCAAGCCAGGACGGGACGTGATGTTCTCCGGCGACTGGACGCCGCTGTGCGGCAGCTGCTGCACCAAGAAGTACGCGAGCCTCGTGCAGATCCCATGTCAGTGTCTCACTCCATCCTCTCCCGCAAAAGAATTGATTCTGACATTCTGTCCATTCATTCGGAACTAACCTTTTTTTTTCCCCCCTTTCGTCATTTGTTTTTGACGCAATTGGGCGCTGGCTTGCAGGGAGGGTGTTCTGCAAGAAGGGGTGCAACGCGGATGGCGACACCTGGGAAGAGTGTGAGTATGCTTATTGTGAAATGCGTATTGATGTAGTGTGATGCCCTGGTTTTGAGTTGTTCTGAAGCTAATATGCTTGGTTTCAGACTTGCTTGCTCAGGTTATTGTTAGTTTGTTACCCTTCATTACGCAAAAATGACAATCACAATCGTAAATGGACTAATGTTGATGATACTGGTAATTGGTGGGTGTGCAGTGCTTTATTTTGTCACCCTATTGCCTAACTTGTTCGATTAATTGATTCTCATCCATCCTTTTGGTGTATTAAAGAAGTTTGATTTCTGTCACTAAATCAAGATGCTGTGATTCAGGACTGCAAAGTCCTTGTATTGAGTCATATACAATAGCATATTTCTGTGTCTTCTCTACAGAGGATTTGCAGTGTACTTACACCCTGTAAAATCCCCAGGTATAGGAAAATGCACCGAGATCTGCTACAAAGATCCAGTGTTGGAAGATCGCCAGTGGAGCGCTTACATTGATCGATCTCCAGGGCAGGATAGTTACTCTTTGGTGAGTACTTCATGTTAGCTGCATCGTTATGCAAATCAACCATTTACCGTCCGTCACAGCTATCGTTGCCCTTCTACGTTTGAAATTTTCTATTGTTCTTTGTTTACGCGAGACCCAGATACAAGCGCTAGGATCTATATATGTTTGGTATTTACAGCTAAGCTTCCTGACAAATTGAGCTTTTGTCCTGCAGGAGTGCTTCAATGCTTGTGTGTCTGGCTGTGGATTCAGGGTAAATATACTAAATATTCAAGGGCACCATATCTTTTATGGTTGCTGTTTATTGGTTTCTGTTTAATGTCATGTTTTACTTGCCCAGAAATAATCATTTGGCGGCGTGGCATTGCAGTTTGAGATTCCAGCAGAGAAGGTCGAAGAGATCAAGCCCAACAGGCCATCCAAGCCGACACCGCCACCTCCAGAAGTGAAGCGAACTACTACGAGCCCAGACTCTACTGGGAGCCGCGAAGATGTGCCATGCACATCGGCCTAGTTGCCTCCAAATCTTGCGCTATCCCTGTTCTGTTGTCGTCGCCCTTTGTCTTTCTAGAAAACTTATGGGGAAATTTTATCATAGCTAGTGGTAATCATTCAGTCTAGAGAAAGATTGATAAGCACTGGCCATGGCCCGTGGGTGGGTGGGTGAGGGTGACGGGAGGAATACATACATACAGCGATGTATTTATGTGCACAACTAACGGGAGCTTTTACTTACCTGATGCATGCTATGTTTCGGAGCCTCAGGATATATGTAAATATCCTAAACCCCTCCATAAAAAAACTGATCCTATTGTTCGTAGACGCAAACATGCTCAAATGAATTTGTTTTAGATGTGTACCAGGTAGCAAGATTTGACCTTCACAGTGTGCTATGCTCGCTTTGTTCGGATCACGGCTCAATTAATTTTGTAATACTGGAGTTGCCCTCAGATGATCGAACTGAAGGCATAAGTTATTTACTGGCAATGTGATATTTTGGCCAGCCCTAATTGATGTGCCCTTTTCTTGGACAAATAGCACCTCATCGCTGAGTGACTCCACTTACATGTGTTCCACCCTGTGCATCAAGGAGGGCTTGGTCGTTTTATTTTTCTAAAGACAGACAGGCCGGGCTTATTTATTGTTGCTTGCACAAGCACATGTACGTTGAGCGGGCGAGTGTGCTCAACTGCGGCTGTTGTTCCTGAGTTCCTATGTACAATGCCAACGCACAGTCTCAACAGTGGTAGCTGCATGCCCGCACCGCACCAGTGACGCGTGCACAAGAGAAGCACGCAGAAAGTGTTGCCGTCGTCGTGCCGATGGGCGCGTGCCAGCTCTTGCCTCCGCTCAGATTTATGTCTGCTCTCACTCTCGCCTCCATGTCTCTGTCCTCTCTCACTTGAGAGTGCGTGCATTTTCCATTCGAGGAAGGCGGCCGGCGAGGCGCTGAACGAATAAGCTTCGCGAGCTCGCCCATGGCGGCGATGAGGTTACTCTGTGGGTTTTTCTTGGATCTTTCTCCCTGATCTTGTGCCCCGTGCTTAATAAGCGCAGCGAAGGAGTTCCGGTCTATGTCAAGCCGCTTCATTTCTTCTGTTCCGCATCCTCGAACCATCATCGGCAGAGGAGCCCAAGGCGGGGAGAGGAACGTCCACGTACCGGTGGCGGACAGGAATTTTCGTTTGGACGTATTGTATTATTTGTATGCCTCTCGTTTGGACGTCCACGTACCGGTGGCAGACAAGAAAAGGAGCAACGGAACGAGATGGATCTGAGCGAGAGTCAAACTTTGACAACGTCGATGGATCATAGCGAGAGGCCGATTTCCAAATACTCCTACATGTACATCTCGATCGATTCCCTCCTCTCTCTTTTCCCACCCTAATTAGTTTGACCTAAACCAAAATTATTGTTATTATTTCTGCTCCGTTTCTTCTGTGTTTAATAGGTTAGGTTTCAGTAGATGCAATGCATGGTCTCAATGAATGTATGCTCTGCCAACCCGCCAATAGAAAATTTCTCATCTCTTAGACGCCACCGAAGCACTATGTGTGATGAGTCTGTGACAGTCCAGGTTCTAAATTGTTGTTGTTTTGATTACTCTGTCGTAAGTCAAACTGGTTCACTTAGAATAATTAGCACCTGTAGCAATAATATAAATGCATTTGTATGAACACGCGAACTGTGTATGTGTTTCAGGCAAGGGCTCCGAAAGACCGTGGTGAGACTTAGCGTGAGTTTAGTTTCACAAAGATTCCTGAAAAAACAATTCATCCAACTTTTTCCTATTCATCTAATCTCTCCCACTCATAGAACACTATTCATCTACAGTATATTTTTGGGTCTACAGTGTTTTTTCGAGGAATCTTTCCCAATCTAAACACACCCTTAAAGGGAGAAGCTCTGGGCTCTATGTCAGGGACATGCACGGCACAAGCTTATTCGCCCAACCAGGGACGATAGTTAAACCGTTATCGCTGAGTCGAGAAATGAGCCTTCGCATTGGGTTAGACATGTACACGAAGGAATATTGCCATCTCAAGTCTATGGGGATGCTTAGTTGGCCAGCTTACAAGGAGGAGCAGTGTGAACTGGATCGTTTGCTACAAATCATCTATCGTTCAATTCGTGTTTACAGACAGCGCCGCCTTGAAGCAGGATTCTTTACTTTTCGTAAGACGGCCGAATTGTCCTGGCGGATTTAATGTTCATAGCCCTCTCTATCGCATGCCCTTGAAGGAAGCCTTGAAAAAGCGAAGACAAAAGATGAAAAAGAGGAAAGGGGTTCTTCTATCCTCCCGCAGCAGCGAGGGCAGTACTTCCCATCACGAAATAAATAGTTATAAAATAATAAGAGGGATGTTGATGTGCTCGGTAGCTTCAGTATTCTTAGGTTGCATTATTTATTTTTATGTCGCACTATTGTGCTAGGTTGGAAGAGAAAGACCTAATTATTATAATGTGAAATCCAGCAAATGTGTGCGTACTTTGTTGCTAGTTTGCTATAATTATCGCTTTACATTGTTCTGTTGTGTGAGGCTTGCATGCATCGAGCTGAGAACGGCACTCCTTGACCTTGAGGTGCTTCATCATCTTCCAACGTCAGGGAGGCTCAAGGCCATCGAGGAGGCTTGTCTCGCCGCTTGTGAATGTTTTCATCGAGGCATACGTCTGTCTCACGAACATGGGCAATAGGACAATGCCGCTGTGGCGATGTTCCTAATACATTGGTAATTATATATGAAGGGAGTAACGAAAATATCTAAAATTTGAGGTCTTGTATATGGCTCGTTAATAAGAACAAGTGTTTTTTTAGTTTTAGTGGAAAACACCAGTCTTAACATTGCCAATGCCTACAGAGTTTATAGCTTTAGGATGGCCTAGCCATCAATTATTAACCTCAAACTCACACTTTAACCTCACCTATTTACATGTTCAAACCCTAGGAAGTACGCATAACGCAGACCCAGCAACTCATATGGAACTGATAGGTAACTACGCCATGAGCCCCTCTATCTAGTCCTAACGGTAGAATAGTGGAGGCTTTGTATCATCCCCTAGTTGTCTTCACTTTCTTTTAGGTCATCCACTTCTCAGACATCGTTGAACCTGTCATGGTTTGTTGTTTGAAGATTGTCGGTGTCCCACTCCCCAACTGCAGTAGTTTCTCTTCGAGAACTCCATCTGTTCCCTGCTAGCTCCATGCTTCACTCAATAATTCTCGCAAGCAATGGCCAGTGGAGCAAAGATTGAACCCAAGGAGGGGTCAGTGCTACGGTATTCATAGCAACGCTAGCAACCTTGCCTTAGCACTTGCTCACACACAACTTCATTTAGTCAGATGCTTGACTAAAGATTTCATAATTAAGTATGCTTATTAATTAGATGGGGCTTAGCTAGATGGTGGCATGAACCATTCGATGGCTTAAATAGTACTCTTTTTGTGGCTCTGATGTTGTTTTACCCTTTTAGCTAGTTTAGTCCAAAAATGACGTACATGGGATCGGGCTCCCTTATATGGCAACCAGTAAGAGCATTCGAGGTCACTCTTCTTCCCACGTATCTGCCACTTTAATTTCCATATTATTCTTCTTATGTTCTTGGACCTAAGGTCATTTTCTAGCCTAGTGGGTAGTGACCAATGGTATATATGGTCGCACCAACCCAGGCTCGGGGATTTTATAGACCCGGAGAAGGTCTCCATTCTTAATAAAAAAACCTCAAGGCTCTTCACCCCAACAGATCCAATTTTTTTTCTTATGTTTTTGGTTGCAGTAGTGCAGGCAAACAACAGATATGCAGTGTGAGTAACATGGAGGAAGAGGGGTCATGGCCCACCTTGGCCGACACATAGCTCCGCAAGTGCTCACAGGACACCAAGCTTTTTGAGCCTTCCTAAATATCCAGCTATCTCCATCTTTTCTTCTAGGCATGGAGTTATCCAATTCTACGCCAAACAAGCTAATCTTATAGTAGATCCCCAACACTTTTCCAAGCTTCTGCAAAAAAAAAAAAACTTTTTTACAGGCTGCATTTTGGAAATAAATGTTATTCCTTAGTTTCCAAATTCTACAAGAAGTATAACATTATGAACTATAAATGCTTCTTATCACTTAATCGTTATTATACATTATGAATACGTGTTTTTCAAATGCACATGAGATTTTAACATCATTATGAGTCGGCTTTGGCAGTGGCGCGAGTGCGCGCGCGTGTGTTGATCGATCGTACAGAAGTGGAGATGAAGGCTGGCATGAGCCCCCTGGAGTCGACATGCATGGTCACGTGTCGTCCTTGCGACAGGACGCCTGCGAGGGCGTATGTATGTAGCACAGCACAGCTGTGGCTGACAGGCCTGGGCCACGAGCGCAATGCAGCACGGGTGGGGACTGCGGACCCCGCCGGCCTGGGTCACGGTCACGACATGTTCGCGGGCGATCCGCGAGAGAGTGCTCGTGCTGCTCTTCCGACCCGGACACCAACGAAAGGTTTTCTGATTCGCAACACAAGGCCAGTGGGATGGATGGGATGGGAAAAAGCACAAGTACTGTCAGGCCTGCCATCGGGTTTGGAGTTTGGACACTAGCTCAACTGAACGCGAAAAAGCATAACATGCAGAGATTCCTTTCTTCCCAAGACCATGCAAAAAATCCATGCACTACTCATCAATCCCATTGCTGATCAAATTCACAATACCATAGCATAGATTGAACCGAATTAAAGCACAGATCGAACCGAATTAAAACTTCCAAAGACGCATGATCCAATCCCATTCAGAATGCAAGCACATAGTGCCCGCACGGAACAGCAGTTTTGGTTTTGGGGTAGAGTGCGCCGCAAGTTATATATTTATCTTACAAGTTATCTTTTTTGTAAAAATAATTAAGACTAAAAACAAACAATTTGCAAATAACTACAAATGGTGAACCAACATATAGGTCACATTTTTAGAAAAAAAAATGGCCCCGGTTCATATTTTTATAATTTCAAATAAATTAGTTATATATTTTTAATATAAAATTATTTTTAATAATTTTTAAAAATATAAAACCACCTTCAAAATTATCCAAAGGTTCAAATTTGTCCAGTTTCGATAGCTGGATGGTGCCTGGTGTCCGGGTTGTAGTTGTGGATTGAAAATTAAATTTTTGTAGCAGTTGAAGGGTGAAGAATATAGTTTTTTCCTAGAAAAAATTAGATAGTCTAGATTGTATAATTTGGGGTGGGAAACAAAGACGGCCTAATTACTGCTCTCTTCCGTGTGCTTGGCGATGGGCAAAACCCACAATGCTACTAGCGTAAAGCAGCCGACCAAACAAAGAAGAAATTGAGACCAACACACCATGTGTACTCTTAGACGAGAGGAGAAAACCCAAGTACGTATAACGTAAGTCCAGGCCAAACACGTATATGATCTACAAATCAGAGGAGATCAACACGGAAGGAAACTCTCATATATATATTGTATGCCTCTCGTCTGGACGTCCAGCAGTAGAGTACACATGCACGTACGGGGGCGGACAAGAAAAGAAGAGCAACGGAACGAGATGGATCAGAGCAAGAGTCAAACTTTGACGACGTCGATGGATCAGAAGAACGAGAGGCCGATTTCCAAATACATGTACATCTCGATCGATTCCCTCCTCTCCTTTTCCGGACAGTTTTAAATTGTTGGTTGTTTTAATTACTTTGTCGTAAGTAAAACTGGTTAACTTAGAATAATTAGCATCTATAGCGATCATGTAAATGCATCTATACCGTGTATGTGTTTCAGGCCAGGGCTCCGAAAGACCGTGGTGAGACTTACAGGGAGAAGCTCTGGGCTCTATGTCAGGGACATGAACGGCACAAGCCTATTCGTCAAACCAGGGACGATAGTTAAACTATCATCGCTGTTTAGTGAAATCAACCTTCGCTTTGGGTTAGACATGTATAATAAGGAATACGCCGTCTCGAGTCTATGGGGATGCTTCGTTGGCCAGCTTACAAGGAGGAACAGGGTGACATGGATCGTTTGCTACAAATCATCAATCGTTCAATACATGTTTACAGACAGCGCCGCCTGCAAGTAAGATTCTTTACTTTTGTACGGCGTCCAGATTTTCCTGGCGGGTTTAAGGTTCAGAGCCCTCTCTTCCGCATGCCCTTGAAGGATGCCTTGAAAGAGATGAAAAGGAGGAAAGGGACCATTCCATCTTGCAGCACCAGCGACAGTACTTCCCCATTACAAAATAAATGCTAATAAAATACTGGCAAGGCTGCTGAAGATGTGCACGGTAGCATCAGTATTTTAGGTTGCAATTATTTATTTTTTATGTTGCATTATTATGCTATTAGATCCGAAGAGAAAGAGCTAATTATTATCCCGTGTAAAATCCAGCAGTGTTTGTTATGTGCACATACTTTGTTGCTACTCCTTCCGTTCCCAAAATGTACATTGTTTGGCTTTTTAGACCTCAAGTTTAACCGCTCATCTTATTAAAAAAATTATGCAAAATAAAATTATTTTTTGTTATAACTTGCTTTGGTAATAAAAGAATTTTACTATGTTTGCACAAATTTTTTGAATAAGACAAGCGGTCAAACTTGAAACGGAGGGGGTAGTTTGCTACATTGAAGCTTTCTATTGTTCTGTTGTATGAGGCTCGCACATGCATCGAGCGGCGCAGGCGGAAGGCCACCAAGCGGGACGAGTCATCGCTCTCCTTGATTTTTTTACAAAATAAAGATGAATAAAGCACACAAATTAATGTAAAAAGAACATGTGGTGTTTATGTTAACGGTCGTAGGACATCATGAATTGTCATTATACGACATATGTAAGTAGGACGATTAGAGAGCTTAAACTGTTGTTGTCATTGGGTACTAAATTTTTATTAAACCGAGGTGAGATTATTAGTACAACGGTTTATTTAATCAAGGGATTGATTTGCACCCATTAAAATATTAAACTGTTGTTTGGAATATGGCTTAGCTTTGGCATCAATCATAAACCTCAAACTCACACTTTAAACTCACCGATTTACATGTTGGAATCTAACCCCGGGAAGTACGTACACAGGACGCAATCACGCAAAGTTACTCATACTACAACTAACAGCTAGAATTGATGATATAGTAGGTAATTGTGCTAAATTACGCTCAAGTGCTCAACCTAGGAAAGCGGAGGCCTCGTGTATCGCCTGCACAGCTTGGTTCGTGACAGGTACGTACTAGCGCTCTAAGCTAGCTTCATTCAGGCAGGGTGTGCCACCACCGCACCACGACACAGTATGTCCTGCCCCGTCCGATAGCTAGATATTGTGTCGTGCGCGCCTGTGTGATCACGGCCGGAGTAGCATGTCGGATTTTTGTTACCTTGGACGGAACAACGCCGACGAGCGAGCGAGTCGTCAAGCGGCATGCACCCTAGTCCGATATGATCCAGGGGCTAGACAGAGCAATGTAAAGTCTGGGATGGATGGGAAGTGATCAGAAAGCTGAGGGGGCGGACGTACGGTGAAAAGTGAAATCGCCTTCACTCTTGGATGAATCAGAAATCGTCTTCTCCCTTGCAATGTGATGGCTCGGCTAGCATTGCCTTTTTGCCTCCTCGCGGCGCGCGTATGTTGACGTACGTCGTCGATCGCCACAGGGTACGGTGGATGAACGGCTGGCCTGGTGATGCCCCCGCCGGCCAGATCGCCGGCGTCGACCTCCATCTCCGATCCTGTCGTCTCCCTCGCTCGTCGGACTGGCGAAAATGATGACAACGCAGGCACCTACGTCTACGTACTACTAGTGGTAGGCAGCTAGCCTGCCTACAGATCGCAACCCGGCCGGCCTGACGGAGCGAGGCTGCAGCTAGCATCATCCGTCCAGGTCCGCCACGAGGAACGTACGGCACTGATCTGCGAACGACGGCTCCATCCCTGGCCAGTGGCCAGGCTGCACAAGGTCTCATCTCTCAGACAAGATCTACTATTGAAATCAAAACTGGCACACACACAAGACGGCACACGCGTAACAAATCATCAACGTACATGACAGATACTTCAGATACACGAATAATTCCATATATATAGATCCACCGACATTCCTAGCATATACTAGTAGAATATAGATCCATCTGCATACTCGTAACAAACAGCACTCGAGCTTGTTCAACAACTAAACATGTGTTGACGCGCTTTTGGTCAACACACGAAAGCGCTAGATCGCGCGGTCGTCGAATTCTCCTCGCCGGAACTCCTGAGAGCAGCCGGTCACACCGCCTGTAGGGGCCGGTCAGACCGCCTGTACCAGAGGCGCCACGAAAACCTACGATTACAACCTCGGGAGGAATCCCGTATGAGGCTGCGAACCTAGGGTTGTTCTAAGGTCGGCAAGACCACTTAGAACGTCCTAAAACGTCACGGAGACGAAGAAGAAAAGCAAAGAGGTTGGAAAAGTTAGGGTTTGAAGATAAAAGTAGAATAATGATTTGTACGATTGGGTTGCCCCGTGGGGAGTCAATTCCATAATAAAGTCCCATCAAAATACAACTCTAATTCGGATTAGAACTACTACAGGCACCGGCTGGGCCCAGGGCTGAACCTCGTCAGAGCCATAACTTTTTCATCCAGACTCCAAATTAGGCGATCCACATATGCATTTTGATCTTCTCGACGAGCCCTACGTAATGGTGGAGTCAAACTCATATTTTGAGCACTTTCCTACAGGCGGTCTAGACCGGCTGTACAGGCGGTCACACCGCCTGGCCCATTGCCAGACCGGCTACAGGGTACAGCCGGTCAGACCGCTTGTTACAGGCGGTTAGACCGGCTGTCGAGCCAGATCGGCATCCTTGCCATTTTCGGTTGTCAACATACGTCCCCTGTTTCTTGGTAAAGCGTGCGTATCAAGAAACATTAATTCAGTCTAAGGGCGACCCTCTATTATTGGCCATTTTGTTCTAAGAGCAATATCAACATATCAGCCAAATCCTTTCAAACACTTTGCCAAACACTTGGATAATACCTTCAAATGCTCTTGGCAACTGAAATTCATGGAATTATAAACTTGAAAGGATGTTACCTTTGCCTTCTTATTATATACTCGAGCTATCTTCTTTCTAGACCTGTTCCAAAGCCTCCAAACGCCTGCCGGTCACTCAAAGGACTTCTTGACCATAGACAAACTCATACGGAATAACTTTAGCAGAACCATGTCTAGAAACATGCCTTATTGCTAAACTCAACTTTACCATTAGCTTGAGCATAATATGGAGATGAATTGAGTAATTTAATATCATTGATTCAACGAACTCATGTACCTCCTTAGATATGTATGATGTTCATTGGCAAACGAATCCCAAATCCATGTATATGCTCGATAATAAACTCAATCACCTCTTTCATAGTAACAAAAACAATCGGCAATTATTGTAAACCAATAATAGTAAACCCGATTAAGGAGCCACTTCATCATGCGAGCCGATTGTTGCGCACCACAAATTTCTTCATGAACCTCTGCCATAACCAACCTAGCTTGATCAGGATATAAACACTTTAAGAGCAAACCATCCACGGTCCGACGATATAGTTCACTATCAACCAAAGCAAACTTGAAAGCCCATCGTCGGACTTTTCAATCCATTGACCTGCTAGTATCCTGCAAATACCACCAGGGGCTTCCTCGAAATACCAACATCGGCCTCAACAGATTGAGAGGCATCCACAGCCGAATCGGTCTTTCAGAGGCACTGGCGGTCAGACTGCTTGCCATGGCGGTTAGACCGGCCAAGCCGGTTAGACCGGCTACACCAGACGGTTGGACCGCCTGTCCAAGAGCAAGCATGTTGGCTTCGCAAAACATCGGCTTCTTTTCTCGAAAATTTCTTTTCTGAATATTATAGCCTGATGCTTGCTGTGCCAACACATTAGCTCTAAGATTCTCTTCTCTTGGTACATGATAAATCACAAATTCATCAAAGCAAATTATAATGTCTAATCATTTATCAAGATAAACATTTAGAAATTCATCTAAACATTGACATGCTTTGAATACTTGCTGTACCAATAGGAAAGAAGCACCACAAGCTTCTACATGTTTAACTCCCATGTAATGTAAGATCTCCAAACCGAATAATAAGGCTCATACTCGGTTTGGTTATTTATGCATCTACGATCCAATCGGTTAGGAGCTTCAAAAATAATAATGTTTGGTGATATAATAATAACACCAACACAACAATCACCTTTGCAAACCGATCCATCAAAATGCAAATTGCATGGAGTAAAAGTAATATAGCCGACATTTAAATTAAGTTGCTCATTAATCAATGTTAAATGATAAAATCGGCAACGATATGTCTTTATAAATTTCAATGAATCAAAGACTAAATCATATTCAATTAATGCATAAGCTATTTGCCGATTCTATCACTCAATATTTGGTCTATGCAACATGTATTTAATTATGTCGGCTTAATAAGCAATTATGCAAGTATTTCATAGTAAATAATGCCTCAACCTGGTATAAACATGATGTATACAACTAAAAGCATACCTCATTTCGGCGTTCAGTAATCTTCTACTTGCATATGCAATAATAAAATCCTTCACTTTGGTCTTTTGAATCAAAACAACTCCAATAACGCTTTCTTCGGCCATAATATATAGTTCAAAAGAAACCCTTCTCCTAGGTGCCCGAAGAACCGGAGGCGAAGATAAATAAGATTTTACCTCAAAGGCTCCAGGCTGCTTTGCCCCCCGAGTAAATTCAGCATCATCCTTCGACCGAGTAAGGAGTAAGAACACCTACATAGCTTCCTCAGGATCAAAATCAGGATGATCAGGATCTTCCTCCATAAGAATATAATCACCCAAGTATGGGACATTAGCATTTATATCTATATGCTCTGGTGACGAACTGTAATCAACAAGTGGTTCATCGTCCTCAACACTGGGAACCGATGTCAACTCGTCATCACAAACCATGCGAGCAGAAGAAACATCATCCGGCAGTATCTCTGCCTCAACCGGTCTGACCGGCTGTGCAGGCGGTCTGACCGCCTGCTCGGTCGACTGTGTAGAACTGGCGGTCTGGACCGCCTGTACAACCGGTTGGACCGCCTGTACTGCTGGCTTCGGCTGATCATTCTTTTTGACTCTCCACTCCTTCTTCTGAGGAAGCATAGGTCTATGCTTGTTGAAAAGCTCTTGCTTCTCTGGCTATTGCTTCTCTGGCTCTTGTTTCTTTCTCTCCTGAAGACGCAGCCTTTGAAGTTTCCTTCTCTGCGTACGAGTCAAACCTGGAGGACACCATCTAGGAAGAAAGTTAAACTCATTGCGGCTAACCTCATGACCACTAGCAGTGGGAGTCTCTGACATAGACTTCTTAACCAGATTGTCTAAACCAATCGGCCTTTTGTCTCCATCAAGTGTAGTAGCCTTCACTGAGTTCATATTCTTCTCCTGAACTTTCTCCTCCATCTTCTTAGGTCGATACACCTGCTTTAGAGGAGGTGTCTTCTTCTTCTTGGACTGCCGGTCTAGACCGCTGGTAACAGGCGGTCTGACCGCCTGCGCCCGATGCCCTTGACCAGATTGACGAACAGCCAAACGGTCACGAACGGGTAGTGCAATCCTGTACAGAACATGTCTTCTTGGTTCCCTCCATGCAGAATGCAAAGAATGTTGTGACATCGACTGATACGGTACCCACATCACACCATTGTCATCCCAAATTGGACTTAACTCCCGAGACACATGATAATATTGCACTGGCTTTAAAGATCCACCTTTAAGTGATCTCACTTCTTTTTTTAATGGTCGATCGCTTGGAACGGCTTTTTGCTTGGAGTACTTGTCGAGAAGCATATCGAATGTGACCTTTGGCTTCATACCAGATCCTCCGTCTTTAGCCATAATCATTTTCGAAGCTCCAATCTCTGAATGCTTCATTTTCAGCGCCTTTGGACGACCATGATGTAGGCCGGTCTGACCGTCTGTTGCATCCGATCTAACCGCCCGGCCGGTCTGACCACCTGCTGCAGCCGGTCTGACCGCCTGTAGTAGACCAGGCCCAGACGGCTGCAGTCCAGGTGAAACGACCGACCTTTGCCTCCCATGTCCAGAGGCTCTCAATGCAACTTTGAATGTCTCTTTTCCATCAGAAGATTTCTCACATGTCACTTCACGGATCAACTCCTTCCCCGTCGAAGTGGGTCTTTCGTCTCCCACCACCACATTCTTCCCTTTGGTAGATTCGACTCGATGCGGCCGAATCAAAACCTTAGGTCGCTACAAATCCAAAGTACTGACCGGGAAAGAAGTTTTATCCACCTGCATGTTATGAAATCTCAAACGGCCTTCATTTATAGCCAATTGAACTTACCGACGGAAAACATTGCAATCATTGATAGCATGCGAATAAGAATTATGAAATTTACAATATGCATGCCTTTTCAAGTCTTCTAATGCAGGTATAACATGAGAAATCTTAATGTATCCATGTTTATGCAATTCATCAAAAATACGATCACATTTAGATACATCAAATGTAAATTTTAATTCTTCTTGCCGACTCTTATGAGCCGGCCTAAGAGATGGACAAGAAAAAGCTTCAGCTTTAAAAGGCCATGTAAATTCAGCAACATTAACATTATTATCATTATCGGTTGAAACAATGGATTTACAATCAATAACATGCATATTAGACCGACATGATTTAAGACCCTCCTTTTCTTTATTCATTTGGTTTTGAGCCACTTGAGCTCTAATGTGAACTTGAGCAACCGAATGATAATCACAATTATCAATTTTCTCTCTAATAGAGGATTTTAATCCTCTAAAGCATAATCGAGCAAGATCAACATCAGAAATTAATAAATTGAAGCAACGGTTTTTAATCTCTTTAAATCTTCTAAAATATTGAGAGACGGTTTCATTCTGACCTTGTTTAACCGATGCTAAATCCTGCAACGTTGTTTCGTATGTAGCATTGGCCGCATCAAGTATACCATCACGGCTATCAGCAGCCGAATTTGGCATAACGGTTAACGATGCATGCCACTCCGGAACAGCTATCAAAGTACTAGAAAGATTGGTCTGACCAACCGCTGAGGGGATGTGACCGGCCGTACAGGCGGTCTGACCGGCTGAGGTGGTCTGATCGACTGTGCCGGTGGTCTGAACCGCCTGTAAGCATTGATCCAATTGCAATGATCGTGTTCGGTCTGGGCAACTGGATCAGCGGCGGAGTCTGACCATCACAAGAATTAGGTAACATACCATAGAACGTATTATCAATATTAGACCATGGTATGACAGGCACATCACTATTATCAACCGATTTCCCAAGTATCTCTAGTCGATCTAAACGTGCAGAGAGTTCATCAAGACTAGGCATACTATTAACAACAATCGGGCTAACCGTATCAATAGGGGAAGACGGTTGTAAATATGAACTTACAGTGTCGATTACCTCAATCTTATCGCAGCTTATCTTGAAGGATGGCATCGCAAACTTCTGAACGTGTCTGACCGTGTCTTGATCCTTCTTGAAGCCCTTCAAGAACTCGCTCTGGAGATGCGCGAAAACCATCAAATACTTCTGGCGTCCTTCCTCATCGAGATCTTCTATGTTAGAGGGGATATCGTCTTGATCAATCTTGGATCCCATTGGGCTAGGGTTGAATAGATCGGTTATGAAAACCAGATTTTTCTTCCCCAGCGGAGTCACCAAAATATGTTGACGCGCTTTTGGTCAACACACGAAAGCGCTAGATCGCGCGGTCGTCGAACTCTCCTCGCCGGAACTCCTGAGAGCAGCCGGTCAGACCGCCTGTACCAGAGGCGCCGCGAAAACCTACGATCACAATCTCGGGAGGGACCCCGTCGGAGGCTGCGAACCTAGGGTTGTTCTAAGGTCGGCAAGGCCACTTAAAACGTCCTAAAACGTCGCGGAGACGAAGAAGAAAAGTAAAAAGGTTGGAAAAGTTAGGGTTTGGAGATAAAAAGTAGAACAATGATTTGTACGATTGGGTAGAGGTCCTCAATCGGCCACAACCCTTCATAATATAGGGTGGAGGGGTCTTGCCCCGTGGGGAGTCAATTCCATAATGAAGTCCCATCAAAATACAACTCTAATTCGGATTAGAACTACTACAGGCGGTCTAACCCCCTGTACTGGCGGTCTAACCGGCTGGGCCCGGGGCTGAACCTTGTCAGAGCCATAACTTTTTCATCCGGACTTCAAATTAGGCGATCCACATATGCATTTTGATCTTCTCGACGAGCCCTACGCAATGGTGGAGTCAAACTCATATTTTGAGCACTTTCCTATAGACGGTCTAGACCGGCTGTACAGGCGGTCACACCGCCTGGCCCATTGCCAGACCGGCTACAGGGTACAGCCGGTCAGACCGCTTGTTACAGGCGGTTAGACCGGCTGTCGAGCCAGATCGGCATCCTTGCTATTTTCGGTTGTCAACAACATGCATACTCCCTCCCGTTCCATATTAGCAGTCGTTCTGCAGGAATACGTGAGCTGTAGATTAGCAGTCGTTCTAATTTTCCAGCGCTGTTTTGGACGAAAATACCCTCCGTGCGTTTCGAGTCCAACGCCGATTAAACACGGACGCCGCTGCCTCGGTACTCCTCCCGTCCATTCGCCGATTAAACACGTGTGTTTAGTTGGAAGGAAAAAGTACTTTTTCTAGATAAATAGTGTGTTGGGAAGCGTGTTTTATGAGAAGGATGAATATGATGAACAGTGAAAAAAAGTATTTTTGGGTGAAACTAAACACGGCCCATCTCGTTCGGTTGTTCGCCCGTTCGCCCGCGCTCTTCGTTACGCTGGCTGCTCGCCGTCGCTTTCGTTTGCACGCTCGCCGCTCACTATGGACTCGTTACAACGTCCCAGTCGCCATGCGCGCGTGGTACAACCAAAAGAACGAGCCTCCTGCAGAGCCATGCAGCGAGCGCCCCAACGCAAACAGCAAAAAAAAAAAAAGAAAATCCTGCAGAACCATGCAGCGAGTGTCCCAGACGCAAACAGCCAAACAAACAAAAAAAAAAGCTGCCAGACTTTGATCCCGCGACCTCTAAACTCAGAGGTGGACAACTAGCTTTGCTAACCGGTTGAGCTAAGTTCTATTGGTGTTTAAAAGTACCCGCGCTCCTATTTAATAAGGCAAAACATGAAAAACTCTACAGTCATTAATGACATCTTGGTATGCTAAACTATGTCATAAACGACTCTGTGGAACCGGAGGGAGTACCTAGCAAGATAGATTCGAAACGAACTAGTACGAAGGTGACGATCGAGATGGGTCAAGGGACGCCGCGCGCGAGATCTCTTTTTGTTTAGGAAGAAAAAGGCCCCGTTTGGGACAGCTTCTGGGCTTATTCCATTGAATATAATCCGCTTATGCGTCCAAACGGGCCGATTCTCCATCCGCTTCCGTCAGACACGATTTGCCACCACAACGCGGAAGCTGCTCGCGAGACGCTTCGGCAGAACGCGGTCACGATTCCAGTCAAGCTCGGTGCAGCCGCTGCCTCCCCAAGGTCCGCTAGCCTTGACCCTGCGAAGGAGAAGACCCACCAGCGCCCGCGGAAGCAGTGCGCCACCGCCGCCTCCCCGAGGTCCAGCCTCGACCCGCCGCCGGAGAAGACCTCGCCGTCCCCGCCGGAGAAGAGCCCCACCTCCCTCAGCCTGTTGCCGTTGGCGTCTTCCTCCCTGAGCCTCGACCTCGACTACGGGGAAGAGGTCTGCCAGCACCCGCGCCGCCGCGCCAGAGGAGGTCCACTCCACCCTTGCCCAGGGCGCCCCTTGCCCCAAGATCTGGCCTGTCGCGCGGCTTGGCGAGCAACTCGGTGGCTGCGAGCTCAAGGCGAACGAGGCCTCGCGTTGGCAGCTCCTGGTTCTCGCGTTGACGGACGAGGCCTCACGCTGGTAGCTCTCGGTTCTTGTGATGTTGGCGGCGGCGGTGCGGATGTAGAGCGATGGAAGCGATTCTCTCCAGGCAGCCAAACGGGAAGCTTCTCCTGGTAGGGATTCCAAGGAATGCGGCTTTGGAGGAAATCGCGATTCCCACGGAATCGCTACTCGGGAGAGCTGTCCCAAACGGGGCCAAAGACAAGCGACCGATCCGATTTCAAACGCCAAGAGGCTGTGGCTGCCTCTGCACCAGGCGACACCCCGCCATGCGCATGACCGGGCATCTCTCTCTCTCTCTCTCTTTTACAAATCATCACAACGTTCACTCTTTCTGAGTGCAAATCATGACAAGCAAGTGGAGCGACCCGGTACGCAAATTCATTACAAACATGTAAAGTATTCATTACAGCAATTCTCTATATAAAACATTGCTCAACATTGTTATGCAAAAATTAACAGCGGGGGTTGTGATAGCCCGCACTGGGGAAAGAAAAAAAAAACGAACACACTAGTCTTCCTCCATTGGGACCTGTGGTAAGTCCCATTTATCTTCTTCAATGGGCTTCGTGATGACGGAGATAGGCGAGGGTAAGAAGAAAACGTTAAGGAAATAACCAGGGACTAAACAGATAGCGGTACGATAACTGAGCAGCATTTCATTTTTTTTTAAAAAAAAACAGGGCAGCAGAAAAATTTAATTTCACTAAATTAAGATAAGTTTCTCATCTTCAACTGAATATAGAATGCATGTAAAAGAAGAAATGCACTGCAAGGATATCAGTCTGCAAATTATTATCTTGTTCACCCCTGTTGCAGCTGCCCCGAAGTTCCCTTCGAATTTCTGGAGTAACCTATTTCGACAGTACAAATTAGGTTGATGTACATGCATAGGTATCAAAGGGACCAAAGTAACTACCAAATAGTGTTTCTGGTAATCCAACAAGCGCACAAGCTTCTCCTTATCCTTTTTCTCTAACTCATTCTTGTATCTGTAATGAAATGTTTGGTGTGAAATACATGAATGAACTGGAAGGAGAGAGCAAAGACACTTGAAATAAAAGGATGAACTGTTTCATTTCATGATAGCGAAAACATGCTTTGAATTCTAGACATCCTTAACTCTAACCTTTCCACAAATGCAAGCAGTGATTGATGCCATATAACAGGCATGATTCTCTCATCATCAAGAAACCGCATGAAATGAGCAAGCACAGCATCAAGCGCCCGGTATGGCAAAGCATATTTCTTGTCTAGAAATAGCTTGATGAAGTAGCTGCAAGAGAGGGATTAAGTTAAGAGCATCCTTCAAGGTAATAAGAACAACTAAACAGTACACCAAGATAGAACTATATTGTAATCCACACAATATTTCATAAAAATGCCGAAGTACAGATGTGATGCAATTAGTAAGTAAACATCATGTACCCTTCAGTGAAGCAAGGCAGCCTATTCATGGAAACAGTATAATGCATCTCCTTGCGTTGCAAAAAAACTAGCCCATCTTGTTATGTGATAGAAAAATGGCGTTCCTACACAGCATTACCAGAAGCTTCTAATTTTACACATAACTACATAAGACATAATTATGCTATCATTGGTATGGCATATCCATCAGGAAGTAAACGAGAGGTGGGGTTGGGGTTGGGGATTAATGATAGGAACCATTTATAGCAAAATAAGGTTGCATGGAATGTAGGAGAAAGTACATGCAAAAATGAGAAATAAAGGAAAGACTAGAGTGTACTTCCTGCATCATGTACATCTAACAGCTTTAACAAAAATGGCAGATGCAATGTCCACATATTATTATGAATAAATAAAACAGAAAGTTCATTCAACAAAAGATGTTTCTGATGAAAAATTTTGAGCATTTAGGAAAGCAATCTCCTGGTAAAAAGATGTAGAAATCTTAATATATGAAGTATAGCAAGATGCTGGCGTTGCTCACTTACCTGGTAGTGCCACAGTACTCCATCTCTGCTAGTTTCACTAGAGCTACACTGCATCCAGTCCAAATAAAAATTAAAAATGAGACACCAACTCACAATCAACTTAGACATGAATCATATACGCTATTCAGCTAACCTTGCATGAAGAAATGGAATGGAAACTTTCTGGATAATACTTCCAATAATTACTGCTTCACGGAGAGTGCAATTCCTTTCCTGTAATTAGGATATGAGCTTATGAGATATCAATTCAGAGAGTAATACAGTGATCTAGCAAATGCTGATATTTGAATAGAACAATTACCTGACAGAGTGGCAGCAGGATTCCCTTGTTAAAGGCTGCAGGCTTATAAAGGGACTTTTTGAGCGACTGGTAGAGCGCAAAATGCAGCCTCTTGTTCTGCCTTATGTCATTACGAACACGAGGGAGCAAAATGGCTTCATAGAACCGTTCAGCATTCTTCGTGTTCATGTTTGAAGAGAAGAGGCGTGTTGCTTGATAAACTGCATTAGGAGACCAATTCTCTGGCTCAGTTAGCTGCAGCACCTCTGCCCAGCACTCCAATGATGGTATGCGCTTGAATGCTTTTGGAATCTTCCCACTTGTGTATCGGCTTAAGAACTTCCCAACCCTACATCCACAGATGGCAGAACTGTGGTAAGCATGCAATACTTTATTCTAAAGGAAACAAGAGAGAAGGCAGAAACATACTCTTTGTAAAGCTCAATTATGCTGTTATCCAATTTCACACGAGGCCGTCCTTCTGTACAAAGAAATAGTAACATCAGAAATTGTACAATCAATGAGCTGATACATTTTTTTTGAAACTTTCTACGGATACATTCAATAGTCATACCAGAAGTACAGCTGAAACTTCTTAAAATTAGCTCACAGTTAGCTGAGCGGGCTACAATCCGAACTATGGGCAGAACCACTAAAGGAAATAATAACAGTCCAAGAGAGGAAAAAAAAAGGCATACACACCCGCTGAGACCTCGGCGTCCTTCTCTCTGATCTTCTGGAGAATGATATCACCGAGTGTGAGCTCGGCAGCTTTGTCCTTTGACATGAAGGCAGCAAGGGCCTTCTCGTCCTCCTCGTTGATCTCCACCTACCAACAGCACAGAGCCAGCAAATTCGCATCTCAGACACAAGCTCAGCCACCGTGCAACAGTGAGTTACTCATTTTTACTCTTGCAAGCCACGCACCTCGCCGCCATCATACTCGGTCAGCGCGTCGAACCCGTCGAATTCGTCGTCCTCGTCGTCATCCGCGGCGGGGATAGGGAACGAGGCCGACGTGGACGGCCCCGCTGCAGCCTCGGTGGCGACTGCGGTGGCTGGGGGGCCCTCGGCGAGCGTCTCCTCCTCCTGCTGCTGCTTGCGCGCCTCGCGGAGGATCTTGGCGCTGAGGGAGGAGGGGATGGATGCCTCCTCGTCCGCCTGGTGCTGCTTGGCGGCGCCCGAGCGGCGGCGCTTGGAGGCGTCGGCGACCGCGTCGGCATCGGCGCCGAGAGGGAGGCGGTGCTTCGGCTGCTTCTCGGCGCCGGACTTGCGCTTCTTCCCCGCCATGGCTTCGCGGGCTCTCGCTGGTTTGGGGGCGGCGGCGGCGGGAGAATTAAAACCCTAGTAGTGGAGGCTGTGTGGTGGTGGGTTTTGTTCTGTCCCTCTCTCTCCAGAGGCTGGCTGCTGGGCAGAGGCGGCCGCCGGACGGGGGAGAATGGAGCCGACGACGCACACGAGTCCTCGGGCCCGCCGTGCGCTGGTAGTATGACACGGGCTGGGCCTGGTATTAACGGGCCGAGCTATAGTTTCAGCCCAATACCTTTCCCTCTGGCATCTGCTGCGGCTTCGTAGCGTGTGTCGTACAGAGGCAGGCAGCAGCATTGTTTATTTTTCCCTCAAAAAAAGAAGAAAACACTATGGATTTACACCTTGTGCCTTGGCGTTTGCATAAAGGAGCATTATGCACACAGATTGCTTGTTCTATCCAAAAAGTGGATATTTCCTATCGTTTCGAGTTCCCCATAATAAAAACAAAACATGGTCATTTTTTTCATTTTTGCCTACGGAGGAACAACAAAACATGGTCCTTTTTTTCATCTTTGCCTACGGAGGAACTCCCTCATTTCAGGGTGGAACTCCCCTCGTACGATGAACCTCATTCTCTTCGAGTCCTCCCAGAGCAGGTATCCATGATCCCTTGCATGGTCGCAGCATTGTTCAAACCATTCCTGCATGAGGAAACAGAATAAGTGAGCTGTCAGATTTCGAGAGAAAAATCACTGAGGAGCACAGTAAGCAAGGAAATGACTTGCCCTTGGACAAAGATGCAGGATAGAGATAGTATTGTGTTTACCTTGCTGGGAAAGTCTTCATACAAATGCGATGGAATCATCTCGACCCTGTTACGGTCAGTTTCCCACAGCCTAATCTGCATAGACGAGCATTGAATTTACTAATCCTCTGTATCGTTCCAGTAGAGTAAGTATGACTGGTCAATACAGAGGGAAGTATCGCTCCTTAGTCCTTACCTGATCTGTAACATTCTCCGGGACAGTAGGTATCTTGTCGGCAACACGAGGGTGAGCATTTTGCTTAAGAAATGAAATTATCTGGAAAACAAGACGACGATCAGTCTTGAAACAAGGCGCGAGCTACATCTTAAATGTAACTGCTTTTACAAGACATAAATAGAATATAAGCTAAGCTGGTGGACAAAACTTACAGTGCCCAATAAATAACCGGAATTAGGTTTTGGATATATCAGTCGGCGTAAACTTCAAATAAAATGTAATGAAGAACTCATGTGTATGTACTGATGCAATGAATTTTATAGCAACATAATACCTCCACTGCCACCTGTCATTTTGGTTAGCATAACCTCAAACACAGCTATGACCATTACATTTTTAGATATACGTGAGCAATAGAGTGTGCATTTTGAGACTACAAGCAAAAGAGAACGGTAATGTAATGTAGATGTTACCTGCTCAGCAGTTATTCCGTTCTCAAAAGCACCATAAATACTTTCTTTGTTAATAGCTCCCACGATGAGGTTTGGAAGTTGATACTCCACCCTGAAAAGAAAAATATTAAGTCAATAGTTTCCTTTCAAAGTGAGCACACAATTGCACAAACAAATACTGGAATATTAAGAACATAAATTATAATACCATAGAGCTAATCATGGCATTATAATCAAGACTTTAGAACAAAGCATGCTAACTGGACTCATTCAAATCAGTTTTCTGTTTCAGATCTTGGAGTCCCAAATCTATCTGAGTAGAGGATGCAAGAGACAAATACCCCTTGCCATCTACAGAACAAGGCAACGCACAAGCCGCAGGGCAGCAAAGTGCCATATGGACTACTGTACTAAAGCCAACAGAGCAAAGAGGATATTTTCAGATGCAGGTTGTTCAGACAGCTAGATCTAAAAGCCACCTATGACACCACAATTCTAATGGCCTAATGGGCTTAGCACCTCCAAGAAATGTCTATAGATGGCTTGCTTTATTAAGTTAAATTTTTGCCTACATATGGAACTGGATTACACTATAAAATTAACCTATGCAGTCTAGTCTATCAAGGTCATCAGCACAATTAAATCAGTGTCTGCATGGAATTCACAACAGTAACCACTGACAGGTCTACTGGGAATGTCAAACTAACTGAATTGGCATATACTCAAGTGGCATCAGGTAAACAAAAGCAAGTAAGCCCAGACACTATGAAAAAGTGTTGGATTGAGGTTTCAGGTTATGACATATGTACCTTGAAAAAAGGCGCAGAATTTCACAGTGCAATTTGGAAGTAGAGTATGCATACATTCTAAAGTTCGTCTCCACAACCACGAAGCCCTGCACCACCATTACCAATATCAACTCTTAAGATGAAATGTAATACATATCTTTATCATGAGCATTGATTAGGGGACAAGTAAGTGGAGGTTACAGAGGAGATTTGAAAAGCATAAAATTGCACTAGGAAAGGATATATTATGCAACCTCTTTGCTGGATGATGAATCTGACAAGCTTGCTGAGAGATTTGTAGCCAATTGGGTAGGAATGAACCAGCTATCCTTTCGACCCTGAAATTCAGTACTTTTCATTAACTCATTATCATCAAGAATTTAAGATCATCAGGGGGGGGATCTACCTGCTGCAGTTTGACTAATCCCAACTCTGCAAGATCCCTGATGGCAACTCTTTGGACATCAGTCAGAGTATTCAAACTATAAGCCTGAAACATAAACAAGGCAGACAGAAAGTATGGCTGTTAATTTTTCAACCCATGCACCAGACAGCAGCCTTCAGCATAAGAAGCAGATAACTTTCACTTTATTAACTCAAAAATGAAGTGCCTTAACTCCTTTTCAAATATTCTTAAGCAGGCAAGTAAGCTTGATTTTCCCTTCCATGTAAGATAAAGCGCAACAGTTACAACTTATTCAAGATACTCTGATCATATATTTCATTCATGAGCACTTCATTTTCCTATTCATGTACTGTATCGCCGAAACACAAGGTGTTGTGGATATAGAAATTTTCATGGACATCAGGGACAAAATGTGGAGTGCTATCTACTTGTTCTAACATGATCTTCAGAAAGGAAGTTCAGCTTACCGCTCCCAGTTTATGAAAACTAAGCTCCAAGAGAAATGATATCAGCTCTGTGGGGTCCACTCCACGTTCCTGTTCAACAACATGAATAATCAAGAACAAAATCAACGTAAAAAAAAATCACCAAGGTAAACCAAAATAAATAATATAAAAAAGATATGCCATCAATACCTCAGCAGAGGAAATGTATTCTCTCATTATGTACCAAAGTTGTGCATTTGTTTCCATCAGCTGGTAATATAGCAAATAAGAACTCAATATGAAAGTATGCCGGTTATATGATAAGCTGAGAGCTGAAAACTCACAAGAAACTGGAAGCCATTCTCTGTCAACTTTGGAGCTTCACCATCCCTGCAAACATACCGAATGAGGAAATCACATCGTCGAACTAATTGCTTATATCAGTGAAGCAAACATATATAGAAAAGGAGGACAACATACGGCAGCAAATGAAATATATGAGATTTAAAAGTTTCACATGAGTACCGACATCAATGATTTACAAATATTTTAACCATTTTAACCAAGAACAAGACCAAGATCATCCACTAGGATCATCGGTTAATCAGATTTTACTTCCGAACGGTAAACCAACAGTAATCTGTTGTCAGACATCAACTTTAATTACTAGTTACTAATTTCTTTCTAGAGTGCTGCTAATTTGTTATGTGGAACTGTAGATAATGGCACTGGATATATTATCAAATAGTGTTAGAAGAGTTAAAGAGTTGCAGCATACTTCCAATCACTAATAGTTCAAAACTCAGCATCTGGGTGTCACTATTTATAAGAAATTAACCTAACTGTCAAGACAAGGTAACTAGATGGAACCTTGAACTCAGAAGGCCACGCTGAAATGTCTTCATCATGGAGGAGCTGAAACTTGTTCCTTTTTCAACTTGAGATGAGTTGATCACTTGCAACAAGAAGCGCTATTTTCCCAGAAAAAATAGAAAAAATGTATATAAGCCTCCACTAAAGGAAATAAACACAGGAAGCCTTCCAAGTGCTACTTTGAAGAATCAGATTCAACAAGAGACACAAAAAAATGATACAAAGATAAACATGTTTCAGTTTAAGCTTTGTCATCCTAACCTCCCACTGATCAAGAGCATAGGTTTCCAGATCTTCTGATGAAGGCAACCTACCAGTGATACTTAATGACATCGGTTCCCTTGGTAAACTTCCACTGCAATAAAAGTTATAAGAGCAGTTCATCAGCTAGTTAATGTGCTCCACGCCTCCACAAATATAACTCGTAGAACAAAACGCTTAAACATCACCAGGCACCAGCTCGAGGTATATCATGCTAGATTTTTTAAAAAAAATAAAAATGCACAGACCACTATAAAATAATCTTGTTTTCATATAAACAGTGGTAGACATGCAATCGTCTGTACTTGACTGAATTATTTTCTTGCTCATGAAATACCATGTGGAAAGAGTTCTATTTTTTCCATGTGGTAATTTCATAAGGCAAATAATCACTACTCTTAAGTCTTTACTTGGTGTATGTATACGTTATGGATAGCATATGCAATAATGCTGTATTGCTGGCACCATCATAGCATCTCCAAGTTTGAGACAGGATCACCCATGCGAATTCAAACAAAGAAAAGCATAGTTGACAAATTCATACCCATCAACCAAATACTTCTGCATGTTGCCCTGGAACTTTTGATTCATCTTGTAGCTCACATCCTTTCTTCTATATAAAAAGAAAAACCATGAGAGGTAGGAATGGGTTAATTTACCAATTGCCATACACCAACACACTTGAAGCGATAAGCAGTAATGTAGCGTTAAATGGTCAATAAGAAGTTAGCAGTGTCTCCAGAGGAGTCTACATGCATTATTGGTTGCCATGAGCCAAAAGAGTTTTGGTAAAATTTTAGCAACATGCTATCTGTGAAAATCTAAGCTCCAATGAATGCATAAAAAGGTAATTTATGAAATCACAACACCAGAACAAAGGCGAGATACATATCATATCATCACTTCTGAGTTTGAACCGATTCACTAATAGCTGATCAAGTCCAGCTGAGTTACGGTCTGCTCATACTTGAAGCCAAAAATACCCAGCATCCCATGGAGATAGAAGGTATCTTACTTATCCCGCACTTCGACAAAGACCCTGAGTTGGAGCAGCTTATCGATGGCGACCCTGTGCTTGGCAGCATATCCCTCGCGTACCCACTCTTCCATAGCTGTGGAGGTCACCGGTGCCAACACGTACAGCATCTGCAGGGCATACTTCTTCGCCAGTGGTGGGAGTGACCTGCAAACTTAACTGAATCAAGATGAAGAAAACACTCGGAACAAATAATGCACTGCAGAGAATGTGGATTTTGGACCTGAGTACAGCCTCACAGATGAAGGCCGAATCATAAAGCATGTCCAGCTTGGAGGCAGGCAATGCAGCCACCATGTCCATGAAGTTCCGCGCCACAACCATTACCTGCGGCATCTTCGAAGCACCTGCAGAGAACAGAGGGAGTGGATTCTAACACCTCCTTTGCTATGATATGACAGGCTACTTCTTAATTTTGGAATTACAAGAACTCTGATAATGTAGGTAACAATATTCAATACTAACCCCTACGATATGATTTTTTTTTATCAGATAATAAGCTTCAGTTGAAATTGCCGAGATTTGTAAAACTGTAGTGCTAGTCTGGTCCAAGTTGCAGTCCAACAAAACAGCAAGGAACGTGCTCAACTGATGCTACATCAAATCATCAAACTGGAGGTACTCGTCAATTGCACTGAACCAGCTGATGCATAACCTAAATATGTTACTAGAGAAGCCCTTAGGTCCTGAACCCCTCATGGCATTACCAGTTTCAGCTGGTGTCTCACCTGCTAGGCCCTAGGCCGGCCACCGCCCACCGGCTGCTGTCTGTTGCTCGCCGCCGCCGCTCTCTCCACGCAGCCTTTCGAGAATCGCGGCAGCGGTGCGCCCGTACAGACCAGCTCCCTACCAACCGTCAGAGGCCGTGCCCCGCCGCCCACTTCGAGCCTGCAGCCCGCGCCCCCTCCCCGGCCTTGACGCTGGCAGGCGCGTGCGGAGGGCTGGAGCGAGCAAGCCGGGAGACAGCTCCCGATCCTGAACTCGCCGCCTTGCTTGTAGCCCCAGCAGCGCCCGCCTCACCGGCCACCCCCAAGCACCCGCCGACCGCCGTGGTCGCCGCGCTGTCCGCCGGGTCCGGTTCGTCGATGAACTGACTGAGCCGGGGCTGGGCTGTTCTGATTGGATGGGCCGATTTCTGCTCTCTATTGCTCTTTCTCTAGGGGTACAAAATGTCTCACAGATGGGCCGGGCCTTTGCCTAGTCACTGGCCCGCACAAAGATTTCTTTGCCTTCTCTCAGAGAAAAAAAAACTCATTTCTTTGCCGCGCCCTCCCTCTTTCTAAAAAAAGGAATTTACACTTGCTCGCCAATTCACCATGATAAAGTCAAGCAATTTGCCCTGTCTCAAAAAAAAAAAGTCAAGCAATTTGCCGCTCATCCATCCACAGCGTGAAATGATCATTTAAAAAACGTAAAAAAAAATTAAAACATCGCATCGATACATAGAAATCCCTTGTATAAATTGGAATGGAACATCGCTTTTACACCCAGCCAGCCATCCAGCCGTGAGACTGAAAACCTCACATGGACGGTGCTAAACTCGATTACTTTCAGTCTACCCGCCGTGTCAATTTGTAACTCGGTACCCACATCTTGACATCATAGCTCATCATTGACACGTCACACGTCAATGGTGTGCGGCACCACAAATCTAAATTCGCCTTCACTGATCACGCAACCGAGAGGAGACGCAGAAGAAAATACGAAGACATTCTCCCCACACAACAAGTCGAAAGAAAAATGTCAACAGCAACCGCCAACCCCATGCGGCGCGGGACGTGAGGGCGAAGCCGTTCGCCGGCGACTACCCAAGTGTACACACATTTACACCCGTCCCCGTCCGATACCCACCATCCGTGCACTGAACACACCTCGTCAACATCCCACCGCTCGGCTTCGTTTCGCCAGAATCTTCACGTCAAATCCGGCAGCGGAAGAAGCACCCTGCTCTGCTACAAAAGGTTTGAGTGCCTGCGGGAGCTGAGGGACGGAGGAAGAAAGACCTGCCGGAGCTGGTCTTTGCTCGGGTGAGACGGCGGCGGCATGGCGGGGCGGATGGTGCGGAGCTGCGTGCAGACGGCGCTCAAGGCGGTGAACTCCGTCGTGGGGCTCGCCGGCATGGCCGTCATCCTCTACGCGCTCTGGATGCTCCGCGCGTGGTACAGGGAAGCCGACGGCCTCCACCAACGCCTCCCGGTCCCATGGTCAGCAACCGCTTCTCCCTCCCAATCCTCATCCTCCTGATTCAGCAGTCCTCAGTCTCCGTGTTCTTGCTTCTGCGCGCGCGCTAGGAGCTGAGCTCCTAGATTTGCAGCTTTCTTGTCCCCTTCGCTGTTCTTGGTTTCTTCTCCCAATCCATTCGTCGCTTGGATAAATGCATTTCATTTCAATTTAAATTCCCAGCAAATTGTATCTCTGTACTGTTTTATTGTACCAACCATTTGAGGATGCCGTGCAGAAATGAGAGATTAAGGAATGGCCTTCAAAACGAACCCAATCGGACACCACCGAAAGCACCTTTTTTTTTTCTATGGCAGTTAAAAGACTACTCTTTTTGGATGGGCGATGGGCAGGACGTCATGACCTCAGGATACCACTATCGCATCAGATTTGGCTACAGTTATTGACGCACAAGAAAAAATATAGTATCCGTCTAGAGGATGCTAGTGCAATTGGGTGGACAAGGTGATCGGCTTTTGTGCTGCTGTTTGGGACTTGTATTCTAGAGATTTTAGGTGGCGGCTGCATTACAGCGTCAGATTGGGGCTCATGATGTGATGCAAGGGACGGCCTAACTCAAAAGAATGATGGCATTGATGTTAAACAACCAAAAAGGGCGTGATTGGTTCCTTGCATTGCATTTCGCCCAACCAGGCTCGTGGTCGCGACCATGCTATAATCGCTTTCCCCTTCTTAACACTGTAATATGCTAATCAAATGGGCTAAGCATCCAGGCTTTTGCTGCGAGCTCTTTTACGGTGCCTTATACTGGGACATATTACCAAGGACTAGTATGAAAGGATCTAACGGTCTAGAATAATTATATACTACTAGAAACTTGACTGGTAGTATAGGTAGTATGCCTCAGTAAGTATGGGTAGTATAGGGGTATTATAGACAAAAATTATAATGGTAATTTTTTAATATTTTGTTAATACTATAATTATCATAGACTGGTTTCCGGCGGCCGCGCGACGTGGCATCTCCCTCCATCGCCGGGCTGGAGACCCTCTCCATCTGTCAGTGCTGTCAGGGAGCCACCCTCCCTCACCAGGTCATGGACCCCATAGCCGTCCTCCCTCACCAAGCGAAGCCGGAGCTCGGAAGGATCACGGTCGTGTCCAGGCTCTGGTGCTGCTAGGCAGGGTCGTCGATGGGCAAGGGGACTCAGGCAGGGGATGCACGGGAGATAGCACGCCATCTGAATCACGATTGCATGCAGCCACGGCAGTTGGGTATCATCACGAACGAAGAGGAGGGAATTCACGGCCTCGGAATGTCACCGGCGCAGAGTCGCCGTCGCTGGGAGGGAGGACACCGTGATTCCGTGAACATGGAACAAAACGCAACAAAACAGGAATAAAGACTGGGCTGCTGGTGGGCCTCTGCAGGGAAACGATACTACTATACTGGACTGCCGGTGGAAGATTACTAAAGTACCCTAATCAATGGATGGTTAGATTTGATCTATACTCCATACTACTAGATAGTAGTATAAGGCACCGTAAAAGAACTCGCTGCTGATGTGTATGCTGTTAGGAACCTAGAGCGGCATGCATTTGCTAATTTACGAATAGGTAGTTAAATGCATTTTTTTAGCAATATTCTGGCACCATCTCCAGAAACCGTGCCTTGCATATATACTATGGTGGTTATTTTACACCGAAAAATTTTACCGGTCATGCAGGTTCATCTACACATTTCTTGGCCTGGGAATATTTCTGTGCCTGCTGACTTGCTCTGGCCATATTGCTGCAGAAACTGCAAATGGCCACTGTCTCTCTTGTGTATCCTTTGAATTGCTATATACATGGAGTTACATGTTGTTTGGTATACCACCTTCCATCATTTGGGTTTTACTTGCTGACTACCTATATGAATTTCTGGATATATGGAAATGCATGTTGCCTGAGCTTCCATCACTTGCATTTTGCTCCCTGACTATCTACAGTGAACTAAAGTCTTCCAGCTGCTGCTGGTTTATCCAATGTTTTAAATTAGGTGCAGAAGCTATATTTTCTTGTGCGTTGTACTATCTGTATATATGATATGCCATGGTATAACCAAATGCGCAGGCTACTACTTGCTCCCAGAAGCTTTTAAATTGCAAAACAGTGTGACCTGACAATGACATTGGGTCTCTTTTTCCTTAACGTTGCATGTAGTACATGATCATCGTGTTTGTTCTTATTATACTGGAGGGTGCAATCACTGCAGATGTATTTCTGAATATCAACTGGGAAGAGGTAAATAGCCCCTAAGCTGTCTGAAGTGTGAACTATGCTAGTTTATGTTGTCTTCCTTTTATCTTGATGTTTGATAAATGTGAAACCTTCAGGATTTCCCGCCTGACCCATCTGACAAGTTTAATGAATTCAAGGACTTTGTGAGATCAAATTTTGAGATATGTGAATGGGTAGGCCTCTCAGTGGTGGCTGCTCAGGTGAGATTCCTCTTCGCCCCACGGCATAAAAATGCAATCTTCATCGTTGTATAATTCGACCATCCATATGAGCAGTACATTCTGTAGATGTTCCTGTAAATGGAGATAGAAATAAGACACTAATGTTGAGTATCGTGACACTGTTTAGTAGGTTTAACAATCTACCTTTGCAAAATGCTTGGAAACAAATTTGATCTCTGGCATTTGCTCTATTAAGAATGCTTGAGAAGCAACCAAACAGGGATGGCAAAATGATCTTATTAATTTGTTTAACACTTTTACTAATCAGTGCTCTAAATCAGATCAGGAGCTATCCTGTTTTGGGGGAAAGAAAAGTTGTTTGGCCTCTGCTTCTGTTTCATTTGAGTAGCTGCATCGACAATTGTACCTTCTGAAGAGAAACGGAGCTTTTGATCATGAGTGATCCTCTGTTAACACATTCATTACTTCCAGGTGTTATCAATCGTTCTTGGGATGGTACTCAGGACCCTTGGACCTGACCGCGAGGCTGATTACGACAGCGATGATGACGCCAATGTGCCTGCAAGGCTTCCTCTCCTAAGAAACCAGTCCCAACACGGTCCAGACTATGCTGAACCTAACACATCTCGTAGGAATGATTCATGGAAACTGCGGATTTTAGACAAGGTGAGAGTTGTTTCTGGGGTCAACTGATTTTAGACAACATTCTAATTATGTTCAGCATTATTAAAGCCTTGCAACCTTTCCATTTCAGGCCAACAACTAAGATTCTACTAATCTCATATGGCGAACCCTTAGGAAAGAGTTTTGCTCCATGGGGTTCAGAAGGATGATAAGATTATACCTTATGAAGAGATGATTCTCATGATGGAGTAGCAGCAACAGTGGAGTAGAATAGTTTTGAATGGTTACTTTTGATTGCCTTTCAACATGCTCAGATATTTGAGTAGCATGTTATTGACCCTTATAACCCCAAAGTGAAGAAGGCTGTACTTAAATGTTTCAGAAAGAGATGAGGGCATGTCTGGTGGCTTCAGTCCTTCACTGACCAAACACATAAATGTTTGATTTCTTTTCCTTTTTCATCAGCTGCACCATCGATGTATTTCTACCTGGTTGCCTGTTGCTGGTTTTCTTGCATAATTGTCCACCGACAGTTTCTTTTCTTCTTCTTTTTTGGAAAAAAAAATCAAGAGAATCAGCAGGTTTTGCTGTTTGGACCACACGATGTCACGACACTGTATGAAGTGTTAAATTGGTAGGAGGATTAGGTCAGTGGATTAGTAGTATTAGCATTATTTAGCAATATTTCACTGTCGAGTTTAGATAGTGCAAGGCCCTGATCGCCTTGGCCAAGTTCAGATGTCCTAACCCGTCGTCGTCGTGCGTATGGCCCTGATCGTGCTTTGTGCGATTAGTCTTACTTGTGCGACTTTAAACAAGAAACAGGGATATTTCTTGTGCAACTTCCCGTTCCTGCTATCTCTGATCCTCCAATACAGGATCATCATCCCGGGAAAAAGCGTCGACTCCATGGCCGTATAGTCAACGCTGTACGTAGACTGTGCGATGGACCATGGATGCACGTTGCCTAAAATTACTTGTAACTCACGTGCCATGTCTTCGATCTCGTCAGTGAGACAAGATAGGGAAAACGGAAAGAAAACAGGGAAAAAACCAAATGGAGCTTGAAAATTGGGGTGCGAATTGGGCTAGCTAGTAGCCTAGCAAATGTTTAGCCCACTGAATATTTTATTTTGAAAAAAAGTCCATTTTACAACCTTCAATTATTGTGCCCGTCCGATTTTCAACTTTAATATACAAAACTAGAAATCTTTCAACCATAAACTATCAAAACTGGTCGTTTTTAACCTTCTCCGGTTTTAAAGGTGGTTTCTGCAATAAAAGTTCATTTACACCCTCGAGCTATAACGTTTGTCTGATTTTCAACCTCCACCGTGTCTAAACTATGTAGCTCACAATCGTGATGTTGTTTGTGTTCATGAATCTAGTCACGGCCATCATCGATGTTGCGTCCATGCTGATGGGTGATCAATAGAGCCTCCCGTGCACCGTCGAATGTCTTTGCTCAGCGTTTATCTTCTTCCACCTCAATCTCGCCGCCGACCACGCTCGCCTCTCTGACGCCACCTCTGGGTCCTGGAGCCACCCCCAAGACACTGGCAGCAGAGACGAGAGAGTTTGTCACAGGTAAAGGTTGAAAATCGAACGAACGCTAAATGAACTTTTATTTCAAAACCACCTTCAAAACCGGAGAAGGTTGAAACGAACGATTTTGATAATTCTGGGTTGAAAGATTTCTGATTTTGAATATCAATATTAAAAATTGGACAAGCATAATAGTTAAAGATTGTAAAAAAAACTTTTCCTTTTTGTTTTTATTTGTTGAATTGTGCATTTGTGGTAGAGACAACGAGCGCATTTTTATCGCTGGGCTTCTCAGGCCAGCAGAGAGACCGGCCCATAAATAAGGGCATCTTCACTTGCTTTTCTAGACACTTCGAGTACTTTATAATGTAGTGTTTAGTTTTTTAAGGGTCCCTTGACAAGGCGCTGGATGTAATCTGCAAACATCGATAATATAATATATCCAGCTGTTTTTTTCTCTAAAAAAGAGTGCTTTTTGCGAGTGTGCCCGGTTGCAGGGCAAGTGGTGGTCAACGTCCATTTTGCCTTTTGCTGTTACCATCAGACGAGATACGTGCGTACCTGCAGTACCCATCTACATAGACACAATTGGTAATTTGGGTTGGGAGACTTCCACAAGACGCGTACCTACCGAATTTCTTCACTGCACAGCTGCACCTCGTTTACGTTTGTTGAGATGAGATAGGAATGGGACATGCGAGCATTGCATTGATGACATGCCACCCTACCATATATAAGCAAAGCAAGCGCCTGATCTCTCAGTAGGATTATGCAGGCTTGTGCTCTCTTTTGTTAGGCGAAAAGGCCGACTGATAGTGGAGATAATTAGCTGCTGGAACTTGCTCGATCGATCGGTTGCCCCCGTCCGGGCTGGTTGGTTCGTATTCATAGCGATGGATGGTCCTTTCAGGGGCTCATGCATTCCACTGTACGTTGACCTACCTTGGGTTATTGGTGGTGGTGCCGTATGTTACATGGTGTGGGTGGGGAGGGGGGGTTGTGGTGAAATACATTGTAGCAATAAATTTTGTTTGCTATAGTGTTTTTTCGGAATTAAACACCCCACCTAGGGCCCTAGTGGCCTAATCGCAATCGGCGGCCAGATAAGCCAGAGTCAACTTTTTCTACGTGTGGTGTGCCTTGTCCACCTCACCACCTGCATACGCTGCCAATATATATTGTTTAATTCAGGGTGTGTCTAGATTGGGGAAAGATTCCCCGAAAATGCACTGTTCACCAAAAAAACACTGTAGATAAATAGTGATATGTGAGTAGAAGAGGTGGGATGAATAGGAAAAAGTTAGATGAATAGTGGATTTTTGGGGAATATTTGGGAAACTAAACGGGGCCTCACTGAAGTTAAACTGACTGTCGTCGTATTCGTTCATTGCTGTTCCTGGAATCATCCAGGATAGGTACGGTCTGTATCCCCCCCCCCCGTTGGAACGGGCTAGATAATCATGTCTCATACGACTACATAATGTTATATTTCGTTTTCCTCAATTTTTTTCGTTATCTTTTTGGATATTTATCTTTTTTTTCCTTTGTTTGTCAAGTTTCGCTTTCTTTCCTATATTTGATCGCTGCATGCATGCTGTTTTGCCTCATGATCTGGCACAGCCCGCACGGGCATCAAGGCAACAAGAGAGCATCAGGTATTCAGGTGGTGGTGCTGCTACGTACGTGCCCTGCCCATCACTGTCGGTGATTTATGCTTACTAGGTTCTCGAGGGGTGTCTCGAGAGAAAGGTTTAGGGAGAAGCCGTCGAGAATCTAGAACCGAAGGTGACAAGAGACGATTAAGACAGGTTCAGGCCGCAATGTGCGTAATACCCTACGTCATGTATGGTGTATCTTGTATAGATGAGATGTTTTGAACGGGGTCCCTGCCTCCCCTTATATATGCCGGAGGGCAGAGTTACATGGAAACCGTATAGGACTAGGAGACTTTTACAAGTTTATCTTTCCTAATACAGTTTATCCTAACCGACTAGGACTAATCCTTGTCTTGTACGTCAAGTCTTCTTCATGGGCCGGCCCATAGGATGGCCGCCAGGGTTGTTTAGTCCATCAGGACTCTACACCCACAAGCCCCCGAGCACCTTATCTCCTGAAGAACAGTACTGTTGAAAATACAGAGTTCTTTGAAACCAACCAGAGTTGTTTGAAGCCCTCAGGGTTCTTTGAGATCCGCCAGGGTTCCTTGCTTTTGGAAGTTGCAACCATGCTGTTCAATAGGTAATGAAGTGCTCAAAAGTCTTCTTGAAGTTCGGATTGGTGCGCACCGACTAGGTGCGCCCAATTGGGCAGCCCCTGAGCCTCGTTTATCTTAGAAGAAGAAATTCGAGGCTCTTTCGAAGTCCGAACCAGAAGAGAATCAATTTCCGAAGAAATCCGAGTTCTTTTAGAACTCGTCATGAATTTATCAATTGAAGCCAAAAAATTTCAGAAATATATTTCTTGAAAATATTCCCGCAGCCCCCGAGTCTAAATTTGAACGAATTCAAATATAGGATCAAAGAAGGACTATAATTGAAAAATACCGAAGTAACCATCCGAAGAGTCAATATAAACCGTGTGCGTCCCTTTGTATCCGCACGCCTCTTGCAAAACAGATCTAGGGTTTGCGACAGTTGCCTTTTTAGCAATCCAAATACTACGCACATACTCCTGCATCCTCCTCAAACACTAATCCCAGCCACACCAAGCCTCGAAGAACTGCAATGGCCGGCGGTGAAGGATCCAGCCGAAGCAAGGGCGCGAAGAGGAAAGCGGAAGCCATGAAGGAAGTCGTGACGACCGATAAAGCTGCACCCGCTGGGGACATGCCAAGCATTGAAGATCCAATCAGCGACTGGCCAACCAGTAATATGAAGGATAAGCACATCAAGACGTTGGAAGCAGATGGGTTCCTAGCGGCCCAAGGAATCAGTCAGTGGAGGTGTGCATACGGACACGAGTACCCCATTGAGGAAACCGAAGAGCTGACGGTATGGAAAGCTTTTTACGAAGTTGGGTTTGGTCTTCCAACTTGCGATTTCTTCCGCCGAGTCTTGCAATTTTATGGGATTGAGTTGTGTCACTTGAATCCCAATTCAATTTTGAATCTGTCGATCTTCATCCACCTTTGTGAAGCATTTCTTGGAATAGATCCGCATTTTGCATTATTCCGCCACCTGTTCAGAGTAAAGACCTCAAGCGGACCATTACAGATGGTAGGAAAGGTAGTAATCCAATTTCGTCAGGGCATGAAGCCAGTGTATTTGGACTATGCAACCAAGGAGAGTCTGAAAGACTGGCAGAAGAAATGGTTTTATGCTTGGAACCATCAACCACAACTACCCAGCCGCTCAGGGAATCCTCCGGTAATGAAACCATTCTGGAGTGAAACTATCGGAGTCAATCAGGCAATGCAGATTCCCGAGCTGTTGAATATGATCAGAGATCTCAAGGCGCAAGGGCTGACAGGAGCCATGGTATATCGGTCATTTCTATTGAGGAGAATCCAGCGATGCAAACAACGCTGCAATCTAGGGTACTTGTACTATGGAGAATCTGACCCCTCAAGGAATGCCATCGGAGACATATCGGACAAGAGGATTACACAACTCTTGAAGAAGTTTCTGGTGATCAGTGATGAACAATTTCCAGAAATAATGGAAGTAACAGCAATCACCATGACACCTGAGGTAAGAGCCATATTTGAATAACAATATATTGACTTGTTTTTCGAAAGCATAGTACTAATTAGTGTTTTTTCATAACAGTATGAAGCCCGACGATCACTGTATGTGAGTCTGCCGCCCCTGGATCCAACCAATGCTGAAGAAGCATCATTACTGGCTCGCTGTGTGGACCCAGGGGTAAGAGATCAGGTTCGCCAACGCAAGCAGCAATCTGATATGGCACCTGTAATTGAAGAACCTGACGAGCCACATGCACATACTGAACAACAGGTGTCTGAAGTACCCCAAGCCAAAGCAGGGGCGACCTCCAAGAGAGGCGAAGAATCCAAGAGGACAGCAACAACAGAGCTGAATGCACCTGTGCCCAAGAGAGCACGAACTCTACCCAAGCCCCGGGCGAGAGTCATCCTGGAGGAAAGGACGAAAATATCCCCACAACTCAAGTCAGCATCTTCTGTGGGGATAGCCATTGGAGAAATTGGCACCAGCATGTCGCAGCAAGGCAGCACTGCGGGACAACCATTATCAGAAGAAGAGATCCTGCATAATATCTTCAATACTGTCTCCGCGCCCTTCATAAGGACAACACCAGTGGTTGAAGAACCCTGTCCAGCTGGACCATCGGCGCCGGAACAGGAAACTGAAGAGGAATTCACTTTGGGAGAGCCGGAGATCCCAATGCGGCCTTCCAGCATGTAAGTACCCTGTGAATCTTGTCCTAGTGTACTAATTGAACATTCGTAACACTCCATTGTGACTGACGAAGTCATCAATGCCGAGCTGAAGAAATTCCATCAACAACCAGGGAAGAGCCAACAGTTGATCATGCGGCTGTAGAACCAGAGGCCACAGTGCCCGAAGAACCCAGGGAAGTACCAGAAACAACCCTACCAGAGGTTCAAACAGCCACGCCATCAAATCCGCCAGCATCTGTAGAAGCACAAGTAGAAGAAACAATTGCCGAGGTGCTGGCGGACATCGAGCAACTGGTCACGCAGGCAGTGATTGAAGAAACTAAAGTAGAACGCCGTGACCAGAGCTCTGTGGAGCCCCCGAGCACCATGAAGACACCCCAAGGCAGGGCGGAGGCTACTTCAGAGGCAGAGTGCTCAAGGGGTAAACAAGCTGCGACATCAACCCAAGAGCAAGCAATTAAAGAAATCCCCCGAGTACCCAGGGGTACTGGAGCTGAAGAGGAGATCGGTAACTTCCGCATCGGTAGCTACGATCCAATGCTTAATCCAAATCCACAGTCCTTCGAGTACATCTTGGACGCGGCGGAGGATGAAGAGCACATCGACAGGGGATTGTACCATGCTGAGAGAGCAGTGGCCTACTTCAAGGTATGAGAAACAACCCTGTACTTGTTGGCCCTTTTTGAATATATCTCATGACAGTATTTCCGCAGGCCATCGGCGAAGCATCGAGGAAGAAAACAGAGTATCTCCAGAATATCTCTTTGATGCACGCCAAGGCAGACCGCCTTCAAAAGGAGTTGGAGCGCGAACGTGAAGACCGTAAACTCCAGGAGGCGGAAGATGCCAGCATGATCCACACCTTGCATCTGCAGACCAAGGAGTTGGTCGCAGAGAAGGAGGACATGAAGAAGAAACTCAGCACGGCGAAGACAGAGCTCAAAGGTACTCTTTTATTGCCGAAGTCTTGTGATGAGGTATCCCATGAATTTGTAATACAACTCTGTCATTATCTTGTGTGAGCAGGGATGCAACAACAGCTTACGACAGCCCAGAGCAAGATGACGGATTGGTCGAACTTGGCCAACCGTCGTGAAGAGGCGTTGAAGACTCTCTCTGAAGAGCATGATACCATCAAGGAGCAGCTCAGAGTTGCAGTTGAACAACGCAAGGATGCTGACTCGCAGTTGATTCAAGTCATTGAGCAGCAAAAGAAGGCTGCCAAGGATCTTGAAGATGCTCGCAAAACAAACGAGCAGCTTTCCGAAGAACTCGTCCAGGCGCGCAAAGGTCTTGCTGAGAAGAAAGCGCTGGATGAGAAGCTTGAGCAAACAACCAAGAGAATGTCAGAGCTCGAAGAAGCAATGCGGCAGATGAAGAAGTCGGACGATGACTTGGCCGAAGCCCTGAAGCGGATTTTGTTGCTTGAGAAGGCGGCGAACCCGGTGGTGAAAGCCTTGGTTCTGGAAGACCCTGCATCTCCGCAATCATTCCTGGAGCGTCTGAAGGCCATGCCTCGACAGCTGAAGGCATATATCAAGAGATCATCCAAAGCGTGTCTTGTGCATGTCCTTGCTGTAATTAGGTCTAGGTACCCTGAAGTAGATATAGGCAAGCTTGTAGAAGGCGCAGAGCCCAATTGTACTGAAGCCACCTTCAGGAACCTGAAACAAGAGGCCGAGCCAGTTGCCGAGGCAATTGCGCAAAGCCTTAGATTGTAAACTGAACAAGCAGTCTTGTAATATAAGTTTTATGCAATGAAATGTAATATTGCCATATTTGAAGGAAAATCCAAGAATTTTCTAAGAACTCTTGGGGTGTCTCTGTGTCGATGACCAGGACTTTAGTCAAAATGTACGTTGCGTAGATTTTAACCGTTGAAAAATAGCCCTGTTAAGGACCCGAAGGAACCCAGGGAGATTTCTTATAGCGTAGGCTATCTTTTACATAAAGTGTACCCCGGGAGGGTACTTGGGAGCAAACTGTATGTGTTTTGCCGGAGCAAGAACCCAGTGAGACCCACGGAGCGGCAGCTTTAAGCTGAGAATTATTGCAGAGTAGCAAAATTGGAGGAACAAATCCGTTCTTGGCCCCGAAGGAACCCGGACAGACCTCATTTATGTGCTCCGAATACGTGAAAAGGAAATTTTCCGAGTCACGGAAGTTTTGAATGATATCACAATGACGTGAACAACCCGGTAAGGGGAAAATTATTAAAATTTATCTCGTTGTCGGAACAACGGTACAGAAGAACGCATGGTGCTGGAGCAACCAGTTCATGTATTGCCGGAGTAATGTTACAGAAGAACTCAGGATGCCGGAGCAACTAGTTCATGCGATGCCGAAGCAGTAAAGAAGCTACGCATAGAATTTGCGTAGATGTTCAACGTTCCAAGGATTTGGTAAATCAATACCATCTTCTGTTTGAAGTCTGTATGTGCCTGGCTTGAAGACCTTGGAAACAATGAATGGACCATCCTAAGGCGAAATGAGCTTTGAATGACCAACTGTATTCTGGATTCAGCGTAGAACCAAGTCTCTGATCTGGAATGACCTTGTCTTCACATTTTTTTCATGGAATCGGCGAATACCCTGAAGGTATGCAGCGTTGTGCAACAAGGCTGCCAGTCGTGCTTCTTCAGCCGTATCAACCTCAATCGTCCGTTGTTCGTCCGCCATGGCTTCTTGGAATTCCTCAACGCGAGGAGCACCATGCATGACATCAACGGGTAGGACGGCCTCAGATCCGTATACCAAGAAGAAGGGAGATTGCCCTGTAGCTTTGCTGGGTTGAGATCGTAAGCCCCAAACAACCAGGTAGAGTTCTTTCATCCACCGGCCTTCCGCTTTCTTCAAGGTTCGTTCCATGCGAGCTTTAAGTCCATCAAGTAGCATGCCGTTGGCTCTTTCTACTTGACCATTGGCACGAGGATGAGCAACAGAGGCATAGCACACCTCGATGCTGCGATCTTCACGGTAATCCCAGAATGTGCTGCTTGTGAAGGTAGAACCCAGATCTATGATGATTTGATGCGGTATCCCGAAGCGAAAAATCAACTCTTGGAGGAATTGAACTGCTTTTTCTGAGGTTGGTTTGACAACCGGAAAGACTTCTATCCACTTTGAGAATTTATCAATTGCAACAAAGCAATACTCAAATCCACCAGGTGCTCTGGGTAGTTTCCCAATCATATCAAGCCCCCAGCATGTAAAGGGCCATGACGGAGGTATTTATTTGATCTTATGTGCAGGCTGATGTGAGTGATGGGCGAAATATTAACAACTCTTGCAGTGACGAACGATTTCTTCAGCATCGTGTAAAGCCGTAGGCCAATAGAATCCAGCACGGAAGGCTTTGCCCACGATGGTACGAGGAGCTGCATGATTACCACATTCGTCTGCGTGGATTTCATCTAGGATGTTGACTCCTTGCTGTGAAACGCATTTCATCAATGCACCAGAGCATGCGCCACGTCGGTACAGTGTGTCTCCAATTATAATATAGGACTTCCTGCACCGAGCAATTTGTTGAGCTTCTGCCTTCTCTGTAGGAAGTCTGTCGTGCAAGATGTAATCTATAATTGGTGCACTCCAGATGGCATCAATGAGCATAACCTCGGGAGTGGAGGTTGTAGCGTCGGTAAGGGTTGCTGCAACGATAGATGGCTTGGAGAGTTCGTTGACGAACACACCACTGGGTACCTCTGCTCTAGAAGAACTCAGTTCAGATAGGACATCTGCAGCGACGTTGTAATCTCGCTCGACATGATGAAATTCAATGCCGAGGAAGTGCTTCTCCAACTTGCGAACTTCTTCACAGTATGCGTCCATATTTTCATGGTTCCGATTCCAATCCTTGTTGACCTGTTTGATGACCAGCATTGAATCCCCATACACCAGTAATCGCTTGATACTAAGGGTGATGGCCATCTTCAGTCCGTGAAGAAGTGTTTCGTATTCTGCAGCGTTGTTGGAGACGGCAAACCGAATCTGCAGAACATACTTGAGTTGATCGCCTCGGGGTGAGATCAACAGAACTCCGGCGCCGCCACCTTCCAACTTGAGGGAACCGTCGAAGTATATAATCTAGTGCTCAGGCTTGGTGGTGACGACGGGGAGGTTGTGCTCGGTCCATTCCGATATGAAATCAGTAAGGACCTGAGACTTCATAGGCGTGCGAGAACGGAACTCTATACTGTAGGTTCCGAGCTCAACAGCCCACTTGGCGATACGACCTGTAGCATCTTGATTACGGAGAATTTCGCCAATAGGGTATCCAGTAACCACGATGATCTTGTAGGAGTCAAAGTAGTGCCGCAATTTCCTGGATGTCATTAAGACGGCGTATAGAATTTTTTGAACTTGAGGGTACCTTGATTTGGAGTTCGAGAGAACTTCGCTCACAAAATACACAGGCCGTTGAATCTTCTGGAGATGACCTTCCTCATCGCGTTCAACAACGATGGCAGCACTAACGATGTTGGTGGTTGCTGAGATGTAGAGCAAGAGATCTTCGCCCGGAAGTGGCGCGGTGAGCACAGGTGGTGTAGTTAGGAACAGTTTGAGCTTGTCGAAAGCATCCTGGGCCTCCTGTGTCCGCTGGAATCTGTCTTGCTTTTTGAGGAGCTTGAAGAACTCAGTCCCGCGTTCTCCGAGTTTGGAGATGAAGCGGTTGAGTGCGGCCATGCAGCCTGTAAGCTTCATGACATTCTTGACGGTGTGCGGCGGCTCCATATCCATGATTGTCGCTATCTTCTCTGGATTGGCCTCTATGTCGCGTTCGCTAATAATGAACCCGAGGAGTTTTCCGGATGGAACGCCGAAAACACACTTGGCAGGATTAAGCTTCCAGCGCCATTTGCGTAAGTTATCGAACGTCTCGGTGAGATCGGCGATGAGATCCTCGGGGTTTCTTGTCTTGATGACCACATCGTCGACATACACCTCGACGTTTCTATGGAGTTGGTCTTTGAGACAACCCTGTATCGCCCGCTGATATGTGGCACCTGCATTTTTCAAACCAAAAGGCATGGTTGTATAACAATACGCGCCGTATGGCGTGATAAATGAGGTTTTAATCTGATCCTCTTCTTTCAGCGATATCTGGTGATATCCTGAGTAACATTCGAGGAAGCAGAGAAGGGTGCACCCGGCGGTGCTATCGATGACTTGATCGATACGAGGAAGCCCGAAGGGATCCTTTTTGCAGTGTCTGTTGAGATCGGTATAATCAACACACATTCTCCATTCATTGGAATTCTTTTTCCTTACAAGAACCGGATTGGCTAACCAATCCGGATAAAAGACTTCTTTAATGAAGCCGGCTGCTAATAGCTTAGCTAGCTCTTTCTTGATGGCCTCCCGACGCTCGGTGGCGAATCTTCGGAGTCGCTGCTTTTTAGGCTTTGCGCTCTCGTTGAGGTCCAGCTTGTGCTCGATCAACTCTCTGGGAACTCTAGGCATGTCGGAAGGCTTTGTGGCGAAGATGTTGGCCTGGGCCCTTAGGAAGTTGACGAGCGCGCTTTCCTATGCCGGAGTAAGGGTGGAGCCAATCACCGCCGTCTTCGTTGAATCTCCTGTTTGGAGATCAACTGTCTTCGTGACAACTTTGTCCACGGGCTTGATGGCTCGCGTCTTCTTCTGCGTCGGGGCGTCTCCGTCTTCCTCAACGACGGTAGCTGCCAGGGGATGTAGTTCTTGGCGATCGATGGTAGACGCGGCTCTGGCAGCGCACTCTACTGCCTCTTTGTCGCAGAGGTAGGAGCGCTTGATGTCACCGCGAAGAGAGAGAACGCCGTGAGCTCCTGGCATCTTCAACACCAGGTACGTGTAGTGAGGGATGGCCATGAACTTGGCCAGCGCTGGTCGCCCGAGGATGGCGTGGTATGAAGTTTCGAAGTCTGCCACTTCGAACTTGATGAAATCGGTACGGTAGTTGGATGCAGTACCGTACGTGACGGGCAAGGTGATTTGCCCGAGAGGGATCGCGGCCTTCCTGGGTATGATGCCGTAGAAGGGCGTGTCTGCTGGCTGCAGCGTGCTTGTGTCGAGCCCCATGTGCTTCAGCGTCTTGGCGAAGATGAGGTTGAGCCCGCTGCCCCCGTCGATCAGGACCTTGGTGAGCCTGCTGTTTGCCACCACGGTTTCTAGAATGAGGGGATATCGCCCAGGACAGGTGATCTCCACCCATTGATCTTCTCTGGACCAAGTGATGGGGGTATCTGACCACCGCAGGGGTGTGACCACCGCTGGTTCTGCTGCGTAGGCCTCGCGCCGTGCGTTTTTGCGATTGCGCGAGGTATCGCTGACTGCCATGCCTCCGAAGATGACATTGACAGTGTTGGTGACGTCTGGGAAACCGCCGTCTCCCTTGTTGTGCTTGTCGTCTCCTTCTCCATCCGTCTTCTGTTTCTTGGCGGGCGTGCTGAACGTTTCCCCAAGGAGCGTGCAACCGCCCATGGTGTGCTTGCTATCCGGATGGTAGGGGCAGCGCTTCTTGAGAAGTTTGTTGAACTCCTCTCTTCTTTGCTGCGGAGACTTGGCGGCGCGAACGGTCTAGACGGTTGCGATCGTGTTGTTTGGTCGCTTCCGTGGGTTGTTGCCGTTACGCTGGAAGGAGTCGCGCGGCTGATCCTTGCTGTCTTCCTGATGCCTTCGACCAGGGTTGGCGGATCGTTTGCCGTAGCGCTCCCGTTCTTGATCATCGGTGTCCATCCAGTTGGACACCAGCGCGCGAAATTCCTCGAGGTCACGAGGACAGTTGTGACCAAAGTCACGAAAAAGGCTGTGGTCGGTCATCCCTTCTTGAAAGTAGTCGATGACTTCCGAATCGGGGATGGGGACGCAGGATGCCTTTATGGCGAAGAATCGCCGGTTGTAGTCACGCAGGGACTCCTCTGGCTTTTGCTTGCACGCGTGGAGTTCATATTTGCTGCCGGGGCGCTCGAAAGAACCCTGGTAGTTGGAGACGAAAGCCTTCTTCAGCGCGTGCCAACTGTCGATGGAGTCTGGGCGAAGGGACTCAAGCCAGGTGAGTGGACCTTGCTCCATCGCAACTGGGAAGTATAGCAACTTGGAGATGTCGTCGCCCCTCGATGCCTCGATTGCAGAAGAGTATCTGCGTAGCCAGATGTTGGGGTCTTGCTTTCCGTCGAAGTTGGTGATGCCTGGTGGCTTGAACTTTCGAGGAAAAGAACTGACGCGAATGGCGCGTGTGTAGCATGGCAGGGCGTCGGGGTTGGGGATGTCGTATCCTCCCGCAGAGTCCGCGATATGGGATGTAGCTCTTCCCTCCCGAATCCGTATGATGTCATTGCGGGCATCGTCCTGGGCGATGTGAGAGCGAGCCGGACGGGGTTCTTCGCGACGTCTGGGATGTTCCCTGCGAGGCCTGGGGGGTTCCTCATGAGGCCTACGGGGTTCTTCGCGAGGCCTGGCTGTGTCCTTTGTTCTTGCGGCGGAGCTGCCGTAATGGCTGCTCTGACGCTTGGCTGACGGTGCTTGGTGGTGCGAAAAACTCTTGCTTTTGGAGGCGGAGCGGCCTCCGTCCAGGCGATCAACCATGACTGCTGCGGCTTCTAGGCGGGCCTTAGCGAGGTTGATATCAGGGGTAGCTTGGAACCCCTCGAAGACGCTGACCGCGAACATGATGTTGGCCGCAGGGGAGTTGAAGATGCCTTCTTTGTCGAACTCAGCATTGAGGTTTTTCCTCTAGAGATGACGACGTCTGAGGGCACGATTGTGGTTTCGCTCAATGCGGAGCTCTCGGTCTCCGTCTGTTTCTCCATCGACTGTCGGAGCGTCGTCGGAGACAACCTCGTCGTCGCTGTTGTCATTGAGGATGACACAGGACTAGCGACCAGGGTTGTTAGGCCTGATTCTTCTGTTACTGGTGGTAACAGAAAGTTTCCTGCCTTCCTGGAAAGGAAGCAGGGGGAGAATATCTCGTACCGTGGATGGTACGTTTGCTTAATGGAGGGCAACATCAGGATCCATGTCAGGCCAATGGACGATAACCCCCGAGGGAGTTGTGGTCATGACAAGATCCGTGTTGTTGGCTTGGTGAGGTTGAGGAAACTTCGTTGCCAGCTGCTTCTGGTAGGTCGCGGCTGAGTTTGTTAACCCGAAGGGAAACTGAGGCGCGCGCGATCTACGTGATGAAGTCTTCGTCCCACAGGAACTGGAATTGGGGTTCCTAGGTGCCCCGGGGGGTTGTTGTCACGGTCCTGATCATAGAACCCTGGTGGAAGTCGGAGGTGATCTGGAGTCCGCCAGGGAGTCGTGGACACGTGGATCGATCCGACCGCTTGACAGGGGCTGGGTCGACGTGGTTGGCCCGAGCTTGAATCTGTTTCGGGCGCCATGTACTCCTCCGAGTAGGAAACGATCCAAGGATCGTGTCGGAGTTTGGAGTTTTCCGCAATCCTCGTGGAGTGATCTGCGCGGGGCGTAGGGTTGACGCAGTCGCCTCGTCACGCAGTTCACGCAGGAGCGTCCCGTCCTGGTTTGCGATGCAAATCTAGGAACCGAAGACGAACGTAGCACCTGCTTCGAACTTGGTGACGATAGAGGCGCTGAAAGATGCCATGGATTCTTTAATTAATCCTCGACGAGTAGATCCCCACGGACGGCGCCAAAGTGTCGGCGATTTATGCTGACTAGGTTCTCGAGGGGGTGCCCCGAGAGAAGGGTTTAGGGAGAAGTCGTCGAGAATCTAGAACCGAAGGTGACAAGAGACGATTTAGACAGGTTCAGGCCGCAATGTGCGTAATACCCTACGTCCTGTATGGTGTATCTTGTATAGATGGGATATTTTGAAGGGGGTCCCTGCCTCCCCTTATATATGCCGGAGGGCAGGGTTACGTGGAAACCGTATAGGACTAGGAGACTTTTACAAGTTTATCTCTAATTTCCTAATACAGTTTATCCTAACCGACTAGGACTAATCCTTGTCTTGTACGTCAAGTCTTGTTCATGGGCCGGCCCATAGGATGGCCGCCAGGGTTGTTTAGTCCATCAGGACTCTACACCCACAATCACCGTACCGTGTACCCATGCTCATGCGCTTGCACACGTACGTCGGTACGTGCAGTGGACCAGTCACCAGTGGTTGGTGTGGGAGGCTCAGCTCAGCTGGATCAGTAGCTCACGGGCCCTGATCCAAGATCCATCCAACTACAGTAGTACCTACGCTGGCCTGCATGCACATATATAGCTCCAGGTACGGCGGCGGCGCCCGCATGGATGTCGCACACCTGCCGTCTGCCGATCGCCCATGCCCCGGCCACGCGCGGCGCCAATATAGGTACACCATACACATGCATATGTATGTAGCAACACCCGTATCGGTCGCTACCATGCACGCTAGTACACGGTACACTGGCCTGTGGCCTCGCATGCCAATATATAGTGGAGTAATTGTACTGTTCTCTTTTTTAAAAAATATGCATTTATAATAAAAAGATAGTTTGAGAACCGTGTTTGTGAGGTAGACACGGTTCTCAAATTAAAATTATTTTTTTCAAAGGGAGTACTTACTCGATCGCCAACGATGCAACTCAATCATACAATTATGCAATATACTACACTTGTTAAGATATCTGTAACAGATCAATCTAGTATCTTGTGTTATCTCAACCACCGTTAGTTTAGATAGAGATAGTTGTTGTAAACTGAACTGCTGTCTAGAAGATAGAGGTGGTTAGAGATAAACACGAGATGCTTGTGATGTAAGCCACGTCGGGGGCTTTTCCTGACTATATTAACAAAGGTGTGGCCCCGAAAGGGGTTCAACGCTTTCAAATTTTACATGGTATCAGGGCCTCTCCTCATACACATTTATGGCGTCCTCAACACCCAACCCTTCTCTCATCGTCGCTCCCCTAGCCCTCCCGGTCTCGGAGAAGTTGACACGCACCAACTTCAACCTCTGGACGACGCAGGTGATGCCGGCCATCCGCGGAGCTCAGCTTGAAGGCCTCCTGGATGGATCGGATGCTGCACCGCCAAAGGAGATCACCATCACGGTTGATGGAAAACCCATCCAGTCGCCCAATGGTGACTACGCCAAGTGGATCGCTCGTGACCAACAGGTCGTGAGTTATCTACTTTCTTCCATCTCCAAGGAGATCCTCAAGATCCTCACCCATGTCGCCTCCAAGAAGACGGCGGCTGAAGTCTGGCGCAGCATCCATGAGATGCTAGCCTCCCAGACTCGAGCGCGGGCGGTGACCATGCGCATTGCTATCGCCACGACAAAGAAGGGGAACATGACCATGGCCGATTACTTCACCAAGATGAAGTCCCTTGCTGATGATATGGCGGCTGCTGGCAACCCCATTCATGATGACGAGCTGGTCAGCAACATCCTCACAGGCCTCGACCACGACTACAACCCGGTTGTCTCAGCTGTGCTTGCACGAGTCGAACCAATCTCGGTAAGTGAGTTGTATACACAGCTTCTTGCATTTGATCAACGTATGGATCTACTGCATGGCGGCTCCTATCAGTCGTCTGCCAACTCCGCCTCTCGCGGTGGCCGAGGTGGTGGCCGAGGCTTCTTCCCAGGACGCAGTGGTGGTCGTGGCAACCCCAACCCCAACCGCGGTGGTGGTTCAGGTGGGCGTGGTCGTGGCAATGGCGGCACCAGAGGCGGCCACAACTTCACCAACACTAGTGGCCGTCCATCCAAGCCCAGTGTGCTTCAAAGATGGACACACTGCCATTGATTGTTGGTACAGGTTCGATGAGGACTATGTGCCACAGCAAAACAAGAGTGCCTCCGCTGCAATGAACAACTACGGCATCGACTCCAACTGGTACACCGACACCGGCTCCACCGATCACATCACGGGGGAGTTAAACAAGCTGTCAATGCATGATGCTACTGCGGCACTGACCAGATCAAGATTGCCAATGGAGCAGGTATGACTATTAGTCACATTGGTCAAGTTATTGTTCCTACCCCCAGTAAAAATTTACATCTTAAGAATGTCCTTCATGTACCCGATGCATGCAAAAACCTTGTCTCTGTCCACCGCCTTGCTGCCGATAATAATGCTTTCATCGAATTTCATCCTGATTTTTTCTTATGTAAGGATCGGGCAACGAAGACGGTCCTTCTTCGAGGCAGGTGTAGAGATGGTCTCTACCCACTTCCTTCCACCATCTTCAACTCCAAGATGTAGGCGTTGAGTGCAATAAAGCCGTCCACTGAGTGATGGCACAGGAGATTAGGGCACCTCTCGTTTAAGATTGTTCGTCGTGTCATTAGTCAAAACAATTTACCAGTTTCGTGCGAGAATAATGTTGAGGCAGTTTGTGATGCTTGTCAACAAGCAAAAAGCCATCAGCTTCCCTATCCTGTAACGAGCAGTATTTCAACTGCTCCTTTAGATCTTGTTTTTTCGGATGTGTGGGGCCCCACTCCTGACTCTTTTGGAAGGAAGAATTATTATGTTAGTTTCATTGATGATTTCAGTAAATTCACATGGATTTATTTGCTCAAACACAAATCTGAAGTTTTCCAATGCTTCCATGATTTTCAGTCCTTAGTTGAGCGATGTTTTAATCGTAAAATCATATCTGTTCAATCAGATTGGGGAGGAGAATATGTGAGTCTCAATAATTTTTTCGCGAACTTGGTATTACCCACTTGGTGTCATGTCCTCATGCTCATCAGCAGAATGGTGCCGCTGAACGAAAGCATCGACATATCGTTGAGGTCGGGCTTTCTCTTCTTGCCCATGCTGCCATGCCTCTCAAATATTGGGATGATGCGTTCTTAGCTGCTGTCTATTTAATTAATCGGACCCCTACACCTCTCCTTCAGTTTCGAACTCCCCTGCAGGTTCTCTTTAAGCAGTAACCTGATTACACGTCGCTTCGAATTTTTGGCTGTGCTTGTTGGCCTCATCTTCGACCTTATTGTCGGGTACCTACAAAAGGGGTACCCCAATCTAGGCCCAAAACTACTTGGCAACAAGGCCCACGACGAAATTGGCCTGGCTCCACGGCCCAACAAAGGCCCGGCATCGCTATGAATCCTCGGCGCCCATCCAGCTCGAGGTGGACGACCACCCTCGAGCACGGATTTCCGTCTCGTTCGAGGGTCAGCCTATAGACCAAGCTCGAGTCAGCCACCCCGGGAACAACGCCCGAGACTCTGCGACCCGTCATTCCAAGTCGTGATGACGCTCCTCTGCAGTCAAAAAGCAAGGGATCACTGCGCCACGCAACCACCCACGCCCCGGAGAAGACATCGGTCAGATCCACTCGCAAAAGTGGATCTCTGAGCGTCATGCTGCACGACCAGACCTAACCCTGCCAGCAGCACTGTGCCAACCACTCCTCTGACTTCGCTCGCCTCGGGGACGTTGCCACCCTCGAAGGCAACCTCGAAGGAAGCCACGGAGGCTCGATCTAGATACCGTACGCAAGTTGCCACTCTCGACGCCGTGAGCCGTCACAAGAAGGAAGGACATTACGTCAGCCACTGCCATGTCGTCAGCCGGAGTTGGAAGGCGCGATTCCCGCTCGCACAGTGCGCGGCATGGACGAACAGTGTACGTAGCAACGAACACCACGAACACATGTACTCTCACCCCGCCCCCTTGGTCTATAAAAGGGGAAGGGAAGCCCATGCAAAGGGCAACTCTCGCACAACACACACAACACACGACCAGACACACACACCACATAGCCGGGGACTTAGGGGCTCATCTCCTTCTCCCACCTTGCTTGTAAACCCCTACTACGAGCAACACGTAAACCGGTGCATTGCACCGTTGCTGGACGTACGGCCCCGTGGCCGGAACCAGGATAAAACCCCGTCTCTTACTCTCGCCATCTGGGAAACGAGTGGTTTAGCACCGCGATTACTTGTGGGTGCTGGTGCGACCAAATCAGGCACCGACAGTTGGCGCGCCAGGTAGGGGACCAGCGCTGCGCAACTCTCGTTCCCAATGGCGAACTTCGGCGAAGGACGGCCCCCGCTGGGCGAAAGCAACCTGCTCCCAGCAGGGCAGGAGATCTGGTTCGGGAGCTTGCGGTTCCAGACGTGTGGCGATGATTACCACATGCGCATCCTCCAGGAGGATCCAAGCGACCAACCGGAGCCTCATCATCCGCTTCCGGCGGCACCGCAACGGCGGAGTCGTCCCGGACACCGTGCACGACGAGTGCGCGCTGCAAAGGGCGCCGCCGGCGTCGACGTTCCCCCTCCCGCGAGGGAAGGGGACGTCCCGCGGTCAGGGTCACAGGAGAGGGCTACTCCCTTCCTCCCGGGACCCATGTCTGCACCCCGTGCTACGATGGCACGTCCCTTTCCCTACGGGCTACGCGGCTCCACGGTCACGTACGCCTCATACATCCGCACTGCCATGAGTGCGTATGGCGACCAGCCTGGTTGTCATCCAGTCTCGGAGCAAGAATTCGCCGCTCTAGCACCCGACGATCCCCGCGTGGAGTCCGAGGACGGATACGCTTTATTGCGAGAACACCCTGGTTGGGACTACTCGGGTCTCCGCGACCCAGAGGCCTTTATGGCCTTCCAAACAGCGGCGGATTACTGCTTCGGGTATTCCGATGATGAGTATGATCCAACCAGGGAGTGTTTCGCCATCAACGACGGGCAGGTCAGCGAGGGATCGACGTCGGACGACGACGGCGAGGGTGACGACCAGGGGGACAACGATGGCATGGATCCGGTAGGCGCGCATCCATCGGACCCATTGGACCACTCTCCTTCCGAGGACGAGCGGCATCCGCGCCACCTGCCACGAGTGGATCCCCCCCGCGACCTGGGAAGTGGTGACGTCTCACCACCGGCGCGCTCCAACCACGAGCCGCCCAAACAAGGCCACGAACACAGCACGGACGCACGGCGCGCGGTGCGAGTGGCTCAGGCTCGCATCCTTGCCGAAGGCAAAGATGACGACCTCGCTCCCAGAACGAGCCAAAAGCTCATCGCGGCGGCCGCGCTGCTCCGAGCTATGCCGGAAGCAGCTACCCCCGAAGGGCGGAAGCTGCATCTCGAGGCCCAAAAGTTGGTCGAGAACGCCGCCCGACAACAGGCCGAGAGCTCAGCTTCCCGCCTTTGACGCTCCTCAGCCTCGAAGGGCGAACGAGAAGGGGAGTCATCGGTACGCTCACCCCGGCCTAACGGCAGGGCACGAGCGCAGTCCCGGGGCGACTCCCGCCGAGACGCGGCGCGACGCCACGCCAGCGAACCACGAGCACCCGAAGCAAGAACGCTTCCAGCGAGGGTGCCCGCGAGGTCACGTCTCCGCGACACCAGAGGCGCGATCGACGATGGCGATGCTCGCAACACGCTGAATCAAATAAGGCAGGGAGAGGGAGCCCGGACCCACCAACGCGGACGCACCAACGTTGGATGGAACCGGGATGCGGCCCCGGAGCCTGCAGGAACGCGGGTGTTTAGCCACAACATCCGCACTGCTCCAATTCCCCCCCGCTTCCGACAGCCTACCACCATCACCAAATACTCTGGGGAAACGGACCCCAGGGTATGGCTGAACGACTACCGCCTAGCATGCCAGCTCGGCGGCGCAACGGATGACGCCATGATCATCCGCAATCTGCCACTCCACCTGGCAGATTCCGCGCGGACATGGCTCGAGCATCTGCCCCCGAACCGGATCCGCGACTGGGATGACCTGGTCGAGACCTTCGTGGGAAATTTCCAGGGCACCTACGTGCGCCCTGGGAACACGTGGGACCTTCGAGGGTGCAAACAAAAACCCGGCGAATCCTTGAGGGACTTCATCCGGCGCTTCTCCAAGCGCTGCACCGAGCTCCCCAACATCACCGATCATCAGATCATCCAGTCCTTCCTCGAGAGCACCACATGCTATAGCCTAGTGTGCAAGTTGGGGAGGCGCCCACCCCCGACGCGAATCGGTTATTCGAGGTAGCCTCGAAGTACGCCTCGGGGGAGGAGGCGGCCAACGCCATATTCAACGACAAAAAGGGGAAGCGCCCCAAGGAAGCGTCCGCGGAGGACGACAAGGCAAAGGGTCCCTCGAAGAAGCGGAAGCACGGCAAGAAGGGGAAGAAGCTCCGGACGCCCCGCGGAGCGGGTGACGTCGAAGATGAGGCCCTCGCGGTCGACCCTAACCACAAGGGACCTCGAGGTCCCCCGCGTGGTGGGGGCGTTTTCGACGACCTCCTCAAGAAGCCATGCCCGTATCACAAGACTGCGGTCGCTCACACCCTCGAACAGTGTGAAATGCTGCGGAAATTTTACAATCGCATCCCTCGAAAGGATGGCGGTCCGCCCAAGGATGGCGGTGGCAAGGACGACGACGGATACCCCGAGGTAGAACACGTGTTCTTCATCACGGGAGGCCCCGCGGCCAACCTAAAACCTCGACAGCGGAGGAGGGAACGCAGGGAGGTCATGCTGGTCCGCCCAGCGACCCCCTCATACCTCGACTGGTCATCGGAGACCATCTCGTTCGGTCGCGAAGACCATCCGGACCATATCCCGAACCCCGGACAGTATCCCCTCGTCGTCGACCCCGTCATCGGCAACACGCGTTTCTCCAAGGTGCTCATGGACGGCGGCAGCAGTCTCAACATCCTGTACGCTCCAACTTTGGAACTTATGGGGGTCAGCACCAGCGAGCTGCGGCCCAACAAGTCCTCCTTCCATGGAGTCGCGCCCGGAAAGCGCGTCCAAACCCTCTAGCAGATCGACATGCCCGTCTGCTTCGGAACCCCGGCTAACTTCCGCAAGGAAGTGCTCACCTTCGAGGTAGTAGGCTTCAAAGGAGCCTACCACGCCATCTTGGGAAGGCCGTGCTACGCCAAGTTCATGGCCATCCCCAACTATACCTACCTTAAGATGAAGATGCCAGGGCCTCACGGAGTCATCACGGTCGGCCCGACAGTCGAGCACGCCTACGTGTGCGACATCGAGAGCATTGAGCTTGCGGAGGCTCTCGCCCTCGATGAGACCCTCGTGGCTGATTTAGAAGCGATCGTCAACACGCTCCCTGACGCCAACGAACGGCAACCGGGGAGTTTCGCGCCCGCTGAGGACACCAAGACTGTCCCCCTCGACGCCGACAGCCACGACGGCAGGGTGTTGAGGATCAGCTCTTCCCTCGGTGACAAATAGGAAGTGGTGCTCGTCGACTGTCTCCGCGCCCACGCTGACATCTTTGCGTGGAGCCCCTCGGACATGCCAGGCATTCCAAGGGAGGTCGCCGAGCACTCTCTTGATATCCGCCCCCACTCTAAGCCGGTCAAACAACGTCTCCGCCGTTTCGACGAAGTGAAACGGCGGGCGATTGGCGAGGAGGTACGCAAGCTTTTGGAGGCCGGATTCATCAAGGAAGTTTTTTATCCCGAGTGGCTAGCCAATCCTGTACTAGTGAAAAAGAAAAATGGGAAGTGGAGAATGTGTGTAGATTACACCAGCTTGAATAAAGCATGCCCAAAAGTCCCATTTCCTTTGCCACGTATAGATCAAATTGTGGATTCCACAACGGGATGTGAACTTTTATGTTTCCTTGATGCGTACTCCGGCTACCATCAGATCAAGATGAAGGAGTCCGACCAGCTCGCGACTTCCTTTATCACCCCTTTTGGCATGTACTGCTACGTTACGATGCCCTTCGGCCTTCGAAACGCCGGGGCCACGTACCAGCGTTGTATGCTCCACGTCTTCGGGGATCATATAGGTCGTATCGTAGAAGCATATGTCGATGATATCGTCGTAAAAACCAGGAAGGCGGACGACCTGGTACGTGACCTCGAGGTCGTGTTTAGCTGCCTCAGGGCACATGGAGTAAGCTCAACCCTGAGAAGTGTGTCTTCGGTGTGCCTCGAGGTATGCTCTTGGGTTTCATTGTCTCCGAACGAGGCATCGAGCCCAACCCCGAAAAGGTCACGGCCATCCAACGGATAGAACCGATCCGCGACCTAAAGGGTGTGCAGAGGGTGATGGGATGCCTGGCGTCCCTGAGCCGCTTCATCTCTCGCCTCGGTGAGAAGGGGCTGCCTCTGTACCGACTTTTGAGGAAATCAGAGCACTTCACCTGGACCGCGGAGGCCCAGGAAGCTCTCGATCGACTCAAAACAGCGTTAACAAACACGCCGATCCTTACCTCACCGAAAGAGGGCGAACCTCTCCTCCTCTATGTCGCAGCGACCACTCAAGTCGTCAGCGCAGTCATAGTGGTGGAAAGGACCGAGGAAGGACACTCTCTGCCGGTCCAGCGACCGGTGTACTACATCAGCGAGGTCCTGTCCGAGACCAAGACGAGGTATCCCCACATCCAGAAGCTGATCTACGCCATCGTGTTGGCTCGACGAAAACTGCGACATTATTTCGAGGCTCACCCGGTGACCGTCGTGTCGTCCTTCCCACTGGGCGAGATCATCCAGAACCACGAGGTCTCTGGGCGAATCTCGAAATGGTCAACAGAGCTAATGGGGGAGACCCTCGCCTACGCGCCAAGGAAAGCCATCAAGTCCCAGACTTTGGCAGACTTCGTAGCCGAATGGACCGACACCCAGCTCCCCCCTCGAAGTCCAGCCTCGACTGCTGGGAAATGTACTTCGATGGGTCGGTGATGAAGACCGGCGCCGGCGCCGGCCTGCTTTTCATCTCACCCCGCGAGGAGCACCTTCGATACGTCGTGCGACTCAACTTCCCCGCATCCAACAACATGGCGGAGTATGAAGCGCTTCTTGCTGGCTTGAAAATCACGCTCGAGCTCGGCATTAAGCGCCTCGACATCCGCGGCGACTCGCAACTGGTCGTTGATCAGGTGATGAAGGAATCCAGCTGCCATGACGAAAAAATGGTGGCATACTGCCAGGCAGTACGTAACCTCGAAGACAAGTTCGACGGCCTCGAGCTCCACCACATCGCACGAAGATATAATGAGGAAGCCGACGAATTGGCGAAGATCGCGTCGGGGCGAGCCACCGTTCCCCCGAACGTGTTCGCCAAGGACATCGACGGACCCTCGATCGCCCTCGCCACCTCGGCCCAAGCCTCGACTGCACCAGACCCTCGGGCGGCCGCCCTCGACCCCACGAGCGTGGAGCTTTTGGTGGATGAGGACGAGCCCATGGGGTATGAGGCTTGCTCGGGAGAAGAGGACGAGGCAGAGGCGATGGAAATCGACGAAGCCTCGGCGCCTCGAGACTGGCGGAGCCCGTACCTCGACTGGCTCGATCAAGGCGTCTTGCCTAACGATCGAACGGAGGCAAGGCGCGTTGCGAGGAAAGCTAAACGTTTCCTCATCATCGAGGGGGAACTATACCGACGGGGAACCTCAGGGGTCTTGCAACGCTGTATCCCGATACCCGAGGGAAAAGAGCTCATCCTCGACATTCATGCGGGCGTGTGCGGACATCACGCAGCCCCACGCATGCTCGTGGGCAACGCCTTTCGACAAGGTTTCTACTGGCCCACTGCCGTGGCAGACGCCACGGAAGTGGTACGAACCTGCGAAGGGTGCCAGTTCTACGCACGCAAGACACACCTCCCTGCTCAGGCGCTGCAAACTATCCCCATCACGTGGCCCTTCGCCGTATGGGGCCTCGACCTAGTCGGGCCAATGGCAAAGGCGCCCGGGGGCTTCACGCACCTACTGGTGGCGGTCGACAAATTCTCCAAATGGATCGAAGCTCGACCCATCAGTAGAATCAAGTCTGAGCAGGCGGTGCTCTTCTTCACCGACATAATCCATCGGTTTGGGGTTCCCAACTCCATCATCACCGACAATGGCACCCAATTCACGGGAAAGAAGTTCTTAAGGTTCTGCGACGATTTCCACATCCGAGTGGATTGGTCGGCAGTGGCCCACCCGCAAACAAACGGTCAAGTAGAACATGCCAATGGCATGATCCTACAAGGCCTAAAGCCTAGAATCCACAACAAGCTGAAGAAGTTTGGGCACAAGTGGGTACAAGAACTGCCATCGGTGATCTGGAGTCTGAGAACAACCCCAAGCAGAGCGACAGGGTTCTCCCCGTACTTCCTCGTCTATGGGGCAGAGGCCATCCTCCCCACGGACCTGGAATATGGGTCCCCTAGGCTCCGAGCGTACCAAGAGCAGCAGAACTGCCAGGCTCGAGAGGACTCGCTCGACCAGGTCGACGAAGCTCGAGACGTGGCGTTACTCCACTCGGCAAGGTACCAGCAAAGCCTGCGGCGACAACAGGCTCGAAGGGTCCGGCATCGAGACCTCTGCAAAGGAGATCTCGTGCTCAGGCTAAGACAGGACAACCGAGGACAGCACAAGCTTTCACCCCCATGGGAGGGGCCGTACATCGTCGCCGAAGTCCTCAAGCCCGGGACATACAAGCTAGCTGACAAGGACGGGCAGATCCTCATGAACGCCTGGAACATCCAACAGCTACGTCGTTTCTATCCCTAGAGTGGCCCGTGGCCCTCGAAACCTTTGTATATATTCTAGATTTGTACAAGCCTTTTGAATCAAGTGTCGATGTTTTACCCCCACAGTTTGGAAACAAATAAAACGAACTTTTATTCCTTTCGTGCTTCAAGGAAGGTTTGGCTCTACCCTCGGTAGAGCCATCCCTCCCTCGGGGGCTAAATGGGGAGGAACCCCCGAAAAAATCGTCACTTTTTTCAAAAATCCTTTGTGAAACCTCGAAGGAAACACACTAGGCGTGAAACGGACAAGGGCAGGGTCGCCTGAGCCGAGTGTTCGCTTACGCCTCGAGGCTACGGCAACACCTCACTTCCCTCCGCCTAAGTCATTCACGTATGAACGATCCTAGTGACGTTTTTCTCTCGAGGCACAAGCATCGGACACAATGCACGTTGCGAAGACGCCGCATAAAAATAACATCCGTTTAAATGCGAAATAAACGATGTTCAGTAAGATATAAGCGAATTAATCTTACATCAAAAAGAGTTCGAAATCCTAAACTACTTTTTACACTCGGGCTCGATGGCCCGAGACTTTCAGGGATCGCCCCCGCCACCAAGGTCGTCCCAGCCGTTCCGTCGGCGGCAGCATCGGCTTCCTCCATCACCGCCACCGCCTCCTCGTCGTTAAGATCATCGGCGACGACGTACCCAGCGGCGAGCTTCGAGAGGTCCGCTTGGTAGTGGGTCGTGACCACTCCAAGCGCCTTCCGAACCCCGAGCAGAAGGGCCTCCTTCACACGCGAGGTGAAGTGCCCCCCAAGCGCTCGAAGGCGACTGGCGAGGGAGTTGCCGGACTGCACGTCAGCGCCAGCGATCTCGTTGCAGGCCGCCGAGGCTGCCTGCACCAGGTCATCGAGCTCGCGCTGGGTCGCCGACTGTGCCACCAGCACGGCCTCCTTCGACTCGGTCTCGGCTTGAAGCGCCTGCTTCAACGCTGCACCAACAAGTCGGTCAGAAACGAAAAAGCAACAAGGCAAAAGGGTCAAAGCTCGAGCGAGATCGGCTTACCCTCGACTTGACCCTGAGCAGCCTCGAGGGCCTTCTCTCCCTCACGAGCCCGCCGTTCCGCCGTAGCCCGAGCCGTTTGCTCCAGCTCGGGCTGGTCTCGAGCCTCAACCACGAGACGCCGCTCCTCCTCGACCGCTAACTCCGCCGCACTGCGCGCAGCCCGCTCGTTGTCCAGCCAGGTGCTGCTGTTCGCGAGCTGCTCGCGCAGGGCGCTGACCGAGCCATCGAGGCGAGCGATGACTTCGCCCTTTTCCCGACACTCGGCGACCACCCGGTCCCGAGCGCCTCGAAGGTCGGCCAGCTGGTGATCTCGAGCCTCGAGCGCCCCCGACAAGGGACGGAGCTCGAACAGCAGCGCCGCAATCTGGTCGTTCTTCGCGAACGCTTGATTGCGGAGTTCCTGCGAAAAACGAGCTAAGTCCCCTTTGAAGAAAAGGTACGGCAAAAACACTAGCTGCACCGAAACGCACCTGATGGATCTTCCCGGCCTCATCGTGAAGGCGGAGGATGTCTCGCAGCGCCCTGCGAACATCCTGGCCGTGCGACGACTGAACCTCCCACAGGCGCTCCTCAGCCACGGCTTCATCAACGAACCGCTGAGGAAGCTCGCGGCGGGATTGCCACATTTCCGCGGTTCCACGGGCATGCGCCCCGTAGGACCAGGCCGGCGCTGGCCCCGGCGAAGCCACGATGAGAGTCGACGGCGCAGCCCCGCCGCTCTCGCCCCCCTGCGTCACGGGGGCTCCCACCCCCAGAGCCTCTGCCAGCTCCTTCAGATGGGGAAACCCGCCGCCATGAGTTCGTCCCTCTCCCCCCTCATGCGGGGGGGCCACCGCGACGTTCGCCTCCACGGGCGCCACAGACGGTTCCTCGACGCGAAGAGCCTCCCCAGGCGCGGGGGTGGCCTCCTCGGGCCGAGCTGCCTCGGCGTGGGGCTCGACCGCGCCCTCGAGGAGTTGAGGCGGCCTTGGCTCCTCGAGGGCCCGGGGCGCCTCCTCGCGCGGCTGCTGCTCGACCTGCAGCTCCGCCTGAGCGTCGAAGAAAGTAACGAAGTCCTGCACGACTTCGTTCGTCGGGCCCAGGACCTGCGAGGACGGATGAGGCGACGAGCTTGGCCCGATCTTGAGGGCCTTGGTTGGCGCGAGGGAAGGCACGCTCCGCCCCCCAGATCGACTGTGACACGAAAAAAGCTCGGTCAGAGACGAAGGCGAAACATCAACGACAAGCAAGCAACGAAGAAGACTTACCGCATGATGGGGAGCTTCCGTTTCGGCCTCGAGGTTGAGACGGGAGCCACCCCCGGGACCGCGCCTCCCGTGGTAGCGCCGGCCTCCCCTCGAGAAGCCACCTCCGGGACCTCGCCTCCCGTGGGGACGTCGACCTCCCCTTGAGGGGTCGCCCTCGAGGCCTCCTCGCCCACCGAAGGGTCGACGGCAGCGGCTTGGGAGACCACCACTTCCGGCCCGCGAGGTGGGGCCTCCTCGACGGCGCTCGGCCGCTCGGGCGCCTCGCCTCGATCTTGAGGTCCCTCGGGAACAGCCACTGTTCCCCCGACGGGCCCCCAGAGGCAGGCACTACGGTCGACGGCGGAGTTCCGAGGTCAATGACCTCTTCGCCGCCGCCCCCAGACGCTGCGGCAGGGGCGGCCCACCGGGGGAAGCACGCGACGAGATGGGAAGCTCGAGAGGAGACGGACTCCTCGCCCCGCCGTCTTCCTCGGATCCATCGGGATCTGGAGAAGACTCCGGCGTCGGGAGCGGTGAGAGCCCCTGCTCCACCCGCTCGCGATTCTCCGCCAAGTGTTTTTTCCTCTTCCGGTACTTCCGCTTCCACCGAGCCTCCCTCCGGGCCTTGACCTCTTTCGCCTTCTCGGCGAGGGCGCCGTTAACGGCCTTGTCCTTGGGGACAGGGGGCTTGGAGTACTTGCTTCGGGATACACCCTGCGAAACACCATTCATGAGGTCGGAAACACGAAAACGAAACGAAAAAGCAAAAACAAGGGACAAAAGATAACTTACGAGGCTCAGGTAGCCATCCTCGGGCCGCATTGGCACCACCCACAGGTCGTCTGGCAGCTTGTCGACGGCGCGGCGCGCCGCGCCCGTTGAACGGCGGTGGCGACAGGCAATGGCTCCGCCGCCATCGCCGTGCCGGTGAGGTCGGCACCAGGGGTCATCTTGTACAGAGGGAGCCTCCTCTGCATAAGGGGAAGCACCCGCCGCCGGTGAAAGTTAGCGATAACCCCACCGGCGGTGAGGCCGTGCCTCGAGAGGCGCTGGAGCGCCTCGGTCAACGGAGCAAGCTTCTCCTTCTGCTCCGGCGGCGACACCCCGAAGGACCAATAGTCCTGCTTCTTCGTCAGCAGCTTGCCGATGTAGGGCGGCAGACGTCCTCCGTCGTTGCGGAGGTAAAACCACCCCTTGTCCTAATCTTGGTTGTTGGAAATCATGGAACAAGGGATGTAAAGATCCTTGCGGCTCCTCCGGACTTGGAGCACAAGGCCACCGGCGCGAACAGGGCGACGGACCCCCTTGGAGACGCCGTCTGAGAAGAGCTCGCCGAGGAAGAGGTGCCGCCAAAGATCCCAGTGGGCCTCGATGCCCAGGTAGCCCTCGCAGACGGCGACGAACACCACCGCCTGCGAGATCGCGTTGGGCGAAAAGTTGTGCAGCTCCACCTTGTAGTGGAAGCACAACGCTCGCATGAACCTCCCCACCGGAACGCCGAGCCCCCGCTCGTGGAAACGAACGAGGCTAACTACGTAGCCCGTCGGCGGGTCGGGCTCCGTAGCGGCCCCCGGCGAGATCCAAACAGGAGGCTCGCCGTCGACGTTGGGCGGCAGCACTCCGACCTCCACGTGACTATCTAGGCAGGTCTTGGTGGCATTGGATGGCTTCCACGGCGCGGGGTCGACGAACTGGGCCATGGCGGCGAGGGAGAGTTTGGACGAAGGAAGAAGATGAAGGCAAAGGCTAGGGCAAAAGGCTAAAGGCGAAGGCTAGAAAGCTAAGGGAGGCGTACCCTTGGCATAAGCACTGCCATGCTATTTATACTCCTCCCATGGGGGAAGGCGCGGCAGCACTCCGGCCTTGACACGACAGCCCCCAAGGCTGACAGCCAGGTCCGCCCCGGGAGACGTAACGGCGCGGGCCGCATCAACCGCACAATCGATTGATTGCGCCGTAATTCTCGAGGAGTCTGGCACGGCGGACGTGCGGTCGTGTCGAACTGCGCCCGCATGCCTCGCCTGAAAAAACGCGCCCACTCCTCCCACGAAACCGTGAAATTTTCGTTGCCGGTCATCATGACCCGCGCAGAACAAGCAAGGGCGCATTCAAGGCGTCCACCCACGAAGGAAGGACCTCGAAGCTCGAAGGCTCGAGGATGCCCCTTCGAGGGACAGAGGTCTCGAAAGCCTCGTTACCCCGCGCAGAGCGGAACCGACGCTCGAGGCTTCCTCCTCGAAGTGAAGAAGCCATCGTGCTACTGATCAGGGGTTCGAACCTTGGACCTTCGAAGGGTTTCGACAAGGGCCTCAGATCAACCGAGTCAGGGATAATCGACGGTACCCTCGAAGCTTGAACGCTTCGAGGAAACCAACCGATTATGTTCGAGGCCAGGCAACGTGCCTAGATCGAGGGACCCCTCGAGGGGGAGCATCGAGCCCTCGACCTCTATCGAATGAGGTCGAGTCCCGTCTAGCATACTTTTGCGAAAAGCTTTTACGGGCGTGTCCTATGACCACGAGCCTGCCCTCATCGAACGGGGCATGGACGTCCGCTCGAACCACCCGTTACCAGCTCAATCAGGCACCCGTGGCTCGATCCCATCGAGGGAAGCACGGGTCGCCTCCTCCTCGGCCCCCTCGAGCAGGGAGCACGAGGCACGAAGAAAAGCTCGAAATCTCCCCTACCTCAGGCGTAATGGATGGACCCACACCTGGGAAAGCAGCGAATGCTCTGCACATCAGGTTAAGACCTTGAGAGAGTGTCAACCACTCTCCCAAGGCCTCGGGGGCTACACCCGCGGGTGCGCTAGCGCGCCCCCACGGATTCCCAGAACTCGCAAAGATACAAAAGCCTCGAAGGCCTCGGCAAACAACCAACCTTCGCAGGATTGAACCTCATTCCTGCGAAGGCTCGGGGGCTACTGTCGGGTACCTACAAAAGGGGTACCCCAATCTAGGCCCGAAACTACTTGGCAACAAGGCCCACGACGACATTGGCCTGGCTCCACGGCCCAACAAAGGCCCGGCATCTCTACGAATCCTCGGCGCCCATCCAGCTCGAGGTGGACGACCACCCTCGAGCACGGATTTCCGTCTCGTTCGAGGGTCAGCGGCCTCGAGGGAGACCTCTACCCTCGAGCGGATGATTTCCGTCTCGTCCGAGGTTCGGTAGGCTCGAGCCTATAGACCAAGCTCGAGTCAGCCACCCCGGGAACAGCGCCCGAGACTCTGCGACCCGTCATTCCAAGTCGTGATGACGCTCCTCTGCAGTAAAAAAGCAAGGGATCACTGCGCCACGCAACCACCCACGCCCCGGAGAAGACATCGGTCAGATCCACTCGCAAAAGTGGATCTCTGAGCGCCATGCTGCACGGCCAGACCTAACCCTGCCAGCAGCACTGTGCCAACCACTCCTCTGACTTCGCTCGCCTCGGGGACGTTGCCACCCTCGAAGGCAACCTCGAAGGAAGCCACGGAGGCTCGATCTAGATACCGTACGCAAGTTGCCACTCTCGACGCCGTGAGCCGTCACAAGAAGGAAGGACATTACGTCAGCCACTGCCATGTCGTCAGCCGGAGTTGGAAGGCGCGATTCCCGCTCGCACAGTGCGCGGCATGGACGAACAGTGTACGTAGCAACGAACACCACGAACACATGTACTCTCACCCCGCCCCCTTGGTCTATAAAAGGGGAAGGGAAGCCCATGCAAAGGGCAACTCTCGCACAACACACACAACACACGACCAGACACACACACCACATAGCCGGGGACTTAGGGGCTCATCTCCTTCTCCCACCTTGCTTGTAAACCCCTACTACGAGCAACACGTAAACCGGTGCATTGCACCGTTGCTGGACGTACGGCCCCGTGGCCGGAACCAGGATAAAACCCCGTCTCTTACTCTCGCCATCTGGGAAACGAGTGGTTTAGCACCGCGATTACTTGTGGGTGCCGGTGCGACCAAATCAGGCACCGACACTTATAACAACCGAAAACTTGAGTTTAGATCAAAACGTTGTGTTTTTCTTGGCTACAGCAATATGCATAAAGGGTTCAAGTGCCTTGATATAGCTTCTGGACGAATATATATATATCACGCGATGTTATCTTTGATGAACATATATTCCCTTTTTCTGAATTACATTCTAATGTTGGTGCTCGCCTTCGATCTGAAATTCTTTTATTACCCTCACATCTCTTAAATTTTTCTGGGGATGGATCTCTAACCGACCATGTGTCTAATACTCATACAGATGCTACTAATTCTCCTTTAATTCCTGCAGAAAATTTCAGCTCAAATGGAGGTCAAACAGATTGTGTTCAGCCCTCGGCTGCACACCAGTCGCCAAGCGCAGCTTCCGAGGTTGATCTCCCTGCACTGCAACCTCGTACTGGTGCTGCATCAGCACCGGGATTGGCGTCCGATTCTTCTGCGCTGGCTGTCTTGAAATCTCCTGCTGCGGCGGTCGGCCATGCTCCTGGTGACACGCTGCTACCGGCCGAACCCTGTGCGGCTGACGTGGGACAGCAGCTGCTTGGTCGCACACACTCGCCGCTCGATGATTCGTCGCCTGCTGTTTTGGGATCTTCTGTGCCGCTTGGGTCTGCAGAGTCATCCGGGGTTTCAGTTTCAGCTGATGATGTGCCTGCTACTGGTCATCGTCCAGCAACACGAGGTCAGCATGGTATTCGCAAGCCAAAGGTGTACACTGATGGTACGGTCAGGTACAATCTCTTGACTACAACGGGTGAACCCACTAATTTACACGATGCTTTTAGTCATGCTCATTGGAAAGAAGCAATGGATCTTGAATATATGGCCTTGATTAAGAATAAAACTTGGCATCTAGTACCTCCTGATCGTAGCAAAAATATTTTGATTGCAAATGGGTGTATAAAATTAAAAGGAAGTCAGATGGTACTATAGATAGATATAAAGCTCGATTGGTTGCAAAAGGTTTTAAACAGAGATATGGCATTGATTATGAGGATACTTTTAGTCCTGTTGTTAAAGCGGCTACTATCAGATTAATTCTCTCTCTAGCTGTATCAAAAGGATGGTGTCTTCACCAATTAGATGTACAGAATGCGTTTCTTCATGGTGTTCTTGAGGAGGATGTTTATATGAAGCAGCCACCGGGATATGAGGATCCTTCTAAACCTCATTTTCTTTGTAAGTTGGATAAAGCTCTCTATGGTCTTAAACAAGCTCCTCGAGCGTGCTATTCACGTTTAAGTACAAAGTTACATTCTCTTGGCTTCCATTCGTCAAAATCTGATATTTCTTTGTTCTATTATCACAAAGGATGTGTCACTATATTTCTACTAGTGTATGTAGATGACATTATTGTGGTAAGCTCATCTGAACAAGCAACGAGTGCATTACTGACTGATTTGAAAAGTGACTTTGCATTGAAAGATCTCGGTGAGTTGCATTATTTTCTGGGAATAGAAGTAAAGAAGATTGACACGGGTATTCTTCTCTCTCAAGAAAAGTATATTGGTGATATTTTGAAACGGGCTGGTATGACTAATTGTAAGCCAGCTAACACACCTATGTCAACGTCAGAAAAATTGCTAATTAATGAAGGTGACAGTCTTGGTCCAGAAGACTCTACTAAATATCGGAGTTTAGTAGGTGCTTTACAATATGTTACTCTCACTTGGCCTGATATAGCTTTTTCAGTTAACAAGGTGTGTCAATATCTTCATTCGCCAACTACTCTCCATATGACAGCAGTAAAGAGAATATTGCGCTACTTGTGTCATACAAAAAGTGTTGGGTTGAAAATACAGAAGCCATTGTCAACACTTGTGAGTGGATTTTCTGACGTCGATTGGGCTGGAAGTTTGGAAAATAGGCGTTCCACAGGAGGTTTTGTTATATATTTCGGTTCTAACTTAATTTCATGGACAGCACGCAAACAGGCTACAGTTTCAAGATCGTCAACTGAAGCTGAGTATAAGTCGGTAGCTAATGCTACAGCAGAGATCATGTGGATCCAGAAGCTTCTTGCAAAACTTCGAGTTCCATCGCCAAAAGCAGCCCAACTATGGTGTGATAATATTGGTGCTACTTATCTAGCAGTTAATCTTGTTTTTCATGCGAGAACAAAGCATATTGAGGTTGATTTTCATTTTGTCCGAGAAAGAGTGGCACAAAAGTTGTTGGCTATACGTCTTATATCAACTGGAGATAAAGTTGCTGATGGGCTTACAAAACCACTGTCAGTTCGACAGCTAGAGGTATTCAAGGACAATCTTAACTTAGGCAGTTTAGATTGAGGGGGAATGTTAAGATATCTGTAATAGATCAATCTAGTATCTTGTGTTATCTCAACCACCGTTAGTTTAGATAGAGATAGTTGTTGTAAACTGCTATAATCTAGAAGATAGAGGTGGTTAGAGATAAACACGAGATGCTTATGATGTAAGCCACGTCGGGGACTTTTCCTGACTATACTAACAGCCCCGAAAGGGTTCAACGCTTCCAAACTTTACAACACTGACCTCACTTTCACTGACCAACAAGTGGCACGCACGTGTTCAGCATGTACGCCCGGCCGGCAGTCGTCTTTGACACGACAAACCACACGAACACAGTGCACAGGTTTTGGCTCGTCGTCAGGATACTAGTATAGTATGTGTCAGTGTGTGTCTGAACTGGATTACAAGCTAAGCTAACCCATGGCATGACATCTCCTATACCTATACATACAATATATTACTACGTCACTACGTGTACGTACCTACTCTATCTCCATCGCATGTTGGTTGCACTTACGTGCGAGTAGTCCGCACATGGCACGCCCGGATCAATGTGAACACAAATAAACATGAGCATTTTGAATTTGCGTGATTCGTGAAGTGAAAGAATGCTATGGTCTTGTACAACCGAATTAGTTTAAGTGCCTCAGCACAATATGCTAATATCATCAGCAATCGATCGACCTCCACGCAGATCGGAGCGTTTGACCTTGGCGACTGTCCGGAATCAGGTGGTTCATCTATCGAACATTGCAATCTGACCAGTTGACCACGACTCGTGGACCCATCCAGTTCTACCACGCGTCACTGTTCGATTTCTCCTGAGACAAGTGTGAAGCCATGCATGCTAAGCTAGCTGCATCTCCGTTGCGTGCCACGTCTACCGTGTGCTCCCAACAACGCAGCAGCCGCGTGCATAAGGCCATGTTCAGATTTCCAACTTTTCACTATTCATTCTAACTTTTCACTATTCATTCCAACTTTTCACTATTCCTCCCTCACAAAACACGTTTCCCAACAAATGCTACAGTGTTTTTCTAATGCTACAGTATTTTTTCCTACAATCTAAACACACCCTAAAACTACAATGCCGTGTACCTACGGACTGGGCATACATGTACGGCCGGCGTAGATTAATTACTTGCACATAGCTACATCAACAGCAAAACGTGTACATGTTGCCTCTCTGACAAACTAGGCGGTCCAACAGCACGCGCCTGCTACCGCAAATGCCGCACCAAATGCGGGTACACAACACAAGCGAACGGCAGGTAACAGGTTTTGTGCTGAAAAAGTGACGTGCCATAGACCAGCATACTCTTTAACGTCCAACCGTTACTACCACAAAGTGTGCACCATTACGTGCTAAAAAAAATAACAAAAATAAAGCCAAAATTAGTTCTTCCTTGAAAGAAAAGAAACCCAGTCAGTTAAAAAAAAACAGAGCACGAAGCTGCTGGTTAACTAAAAAAGCAGCAGCAGAGACAGAGGAGATGGACAAAAAGGGTTGCAGTATCAAACAAACAAACAGGCAGAAACCTTTTCATTATGCCTGTCGCCTTGCCACGTCTCCTCTCGATCGCTGTCATCGCCCAGGCTCTGCCGCTGCCACGGCGAGCACACACGCCAATACCTCTTGTATATTTATGCTGAAGCTGCATCATCTTCTCTCACCATTACCACATCGAGGCGTGAGCAACGTCGTAACGCTTCTCCCTTTCCGTCCATCCACCGCTTCTGGCCCATCTCGCCGCCGTCGCCGCCGCACCCGAGCGATCGGCGGAGCACACAGCATGGCGATGAGGCTGCTGCAGACGCACGACGTGTCGGACCTCTGCATCGGCAAGCCGGCGCTGCGGTGGCTGCTCCCGTCCTCCACCGTCGCGGACGCCGTTGCCGAGCTCGACAGAGGCGCCACTGCCGTCGCGGTCTGGGACGGCGACGAGGGCTCCCCCGTCGCCGGCAGGGTGTCCATGGCCGACGTGCTCCTCTTCCTCTGCGCCGGCGACAACCTCGCGTCCCCGGCCGCCGCGCTCCAGGCCACGCTCTCCGACCTGCTCCTCGCGGCCGCCGCGCCGCCCCCCGTCCGGCGCATCGAGCCCGACGCGAGGTTGCACGCGTGTCCCTCCTTCTGGACCGCCACGTCCCCCCTTCGCATCTATCCGGCGGTTGAATAATTCTGTTGGTTAATCTGGCTTGGCTCTTGATTTGGTCGCTTTGGTAAAATGTAATTTGTGGGCAGTGTGGTGGAGGCAGTGGACTCGCTCTTGGGCGGCGCGCACTGCCTCGTCGTGCCGGTCAGGGAGCGATGGCGAGAAAGCCGCGGCGAGCTATGCTGGCTGACGGTGGAGGACGTGGCGCGCTTCTTCCTCAGCTCCATCGGGCTCTTCTCCCCGACGGCGTCCCGCTCCGTCTCCGAGCTCGGCGTCGTCCGCCCGCCCACGCTCGCCGTCGCCGCCGGGGATACCGCGCTCTCGGCCCTCCAGCTCCTCCGCGCCGCGGTGGCGTCGCACACCTCCGTCGCTGTCGTCCCCGGCGGCCTGTTCCCGCACCGCCTCGTTGGGGAGATCTCGCCATCTTCCCTCTGCTCCTCCTGCGACGTGTCCGCCGCGGCGGCCATCGCGGCGCTCTCAGCCGGCGACCTTCTCGGCTTCATATACTGGGGTACTGACATCCAATCGGAGGCGAGGCTCCACGCCGTCCGCTCCCGCCTCCGCCGCCGCAACCTCCACGGCATGGTCGACCTGCTCCTCTACGGCGGCGTCGACCCCTCGTCATCCTCCTCCTCCTCGTCGTCCTCTTCGTCCGACGACGACGACGAGGAAGAGGGCAAGAACTGCGTGGCAACCTCGCCGTGCGGGAGGCGAGGCAAGCGCGGTGGTATGTTCTCGGCGCACGCCGCCATGAGAGAGGAGGTGATCGCATGCCAGCGGAAGAGCTCGCTGGTGGCGGTGATGGTGCAGGCGCTGGCACACCGGTCCACGCACGTGTGGGTGGTGGACGACGACGACGAGGAAGGAGAGCTGGTGGGCGTCGTTGGCCTCCTCGACGTGCTGCGAGTGCTCAGGCACCACCTGCTCTAGCGGCGGTTGTCAGATCAACCATCAGGGGATTTGTAGCAACTAGCAAGTGAAGAGTGTACATGGATGGCGATTTTCTGTTGATCAGGGGGTGAAATCAGAGAAGCAGTTTGATCACTTCACTTGTTAACTGTGATGGGCATGAACTGGTGGTGGTAGGTAGCGCGCCGCTCCGACAAATCGTCTGCCAGTTGTTGTAGCAGGTTGGATGGACTTTTGCACCGTTTGGCAGGTGTGGGACGAGCAGAGTTCCGATGCTTTGGTTTCAGGTGAAGTTGGAAGCACACCACAGTACAAATGTCTGAACCTGAATGCTTTGGTTTCTGCATCTGCTTCGCTTTCTTCTTCTTCCTCTCATGAGGCCATAATGTTGGGCCTTTGTGCACTTACGACTGAAAATGTCGGCCTATAGCTCCGTGAGAAGTTTGGGCCCTTTTCGTGGATCATATAACACGGGCCATCATATGCTCAAAAAAAAAAACACGGGTCTTCTTCTTTGCCATAATCGCGCGCGGCCGAACGAATTCTCTGGATGATGGTCCATTATACGCTTCGCCCGTGGGCTTTCTCTTGTGAAGCCCACCAGTTCTGTCTGATTGCAGGCCATTTCGAGATTGCAGCCCAGTTCAGCGGGACGAAAGTCCTTCCCTTTTTTTTTTTCGGGAACAGGGACGAAAGTCCTTCCTTCTTGTCACTTTCTCGGGCGGGGGAAAAAGTCGAATCACGCCCTTCCCTTATCTAGAACAAAGATAAGATAACTACGAAGAAATAAGCAGGACAGTAGATGCCTGTCAGCATCGTGTCAGAAGCCAAGTCGTTAGTTCTGTGCAGAAATCTACGTATTCCTCCTCAATATAACCAGCGTGTTATTGTGAGTAGGCGGATCCACGTCACGTCTTGACTTGCTTCACGGTACGCGGCATCTGGCATCTTTCTAGTTAGTCGTTGATAAACAGCAATGGAGCAGTAAGATCATGGTCGTTTTGGACATAAAAGAAAACCTTAAGATCACGGCTTAAACGTGATCTACCTAGTCAAGACTCCCGGCACCGACATGCCGAGTCACGCTTGGTGATCCAATGCCCGCGGCAGACGTGGTGCCAAGGCAGCAGCTGGTCGTTGCCGCTGAACTAGTCAAGTTTACGCGGTGGATAGTTCTAAAAAAAAAAAATGGTTACGCGGTGGATAAGATAAGACAGCCACAAGCTCGAGGCTTAAGCAAGTGCTCAGCACGCGATCGAAGGGGGCCGAGGTGGACACGTGAACTACTGAGTCAGTCCGGCCCAACTGCCCCAATGGGCCACCAATAAAAAAGGTAGGGCCCGCACGCGTGGGTGACGTGTGTACCTAGCGGCCATGCCGTGCCAGCCTTATCCGTCCCGTCCCGGCACGGGGTGGGGCCAGACGTGCGCGGGCAGCTGATCCAAGGTGATGTGCTGGGGCCCGCTGGGTCAGTGTCAGCTAGCCGAAACGGACGGACGGAGCATGATCCGACTTGACACGCGCCAGGACTAGAGAGCGTCGTGGGTATACGAGTCCACACGCCTGCCCGGCACGTCGTGTGTCGCTTTGGTGAGCAGTGCCGTTCACTGACACGATCGAGGGACCGTACCAAACTAACGGCTGCCGGCTGCTGTTGCCCATGGACCGGCGCAGCCGTTTTCGCTGAGCCTGATTTGACACGGATCGCGTCGTCGCCTGTTATCGAATCCACTATTTTCTCTTTTCTCCAGTGCAATTGGCGATGGACCGTCTTGTTTTTACCTGGAGCAATGGAAACAAAATACTAGAGCATCTACCGGTGTTTCCCCTTGCACGTTTCAGTGAACGACGAAGGTACAAGACGTAATGCAAGCACGGTATAAACACCTGGAGTAGTACTCCTATACTGACCGGTATGCTTAAGAAACCATCAGTACCCAAAGATGGCAAACCACGGGTATGGCAACACACCCACCGCTCGCCCACCGGATTTTTCCTTCCCAATTGGAGGCAGCCGGGTGTGTCGCATCACATCAGGGTATTTATTGCCTTACGTGATGATCTTATCCTCTCCGGCTCTAGGGTGTGTTTAGATTGGGGAAAGATTCCCCGAAAATACACTGTTCACAAAAAAACACTGTAGATGAATAGTGTTCTGTGAGTAGAAGAGGTGGGATGAATAGTGAAAAGTTAGATGAATAGTGAAAAGTTGAGGAATTTTTGGGAACTAAACGGGGCCTTATCCGGCGCAGCGGGCGCATCACTCACTCCCTCCCCTCCCATGATGACCCAACCAAAAGCAAGTTAAACAAGCCGCCACGCTTCCCTTGGATCCATGGACTTCTTTCTACTGCTCCCTAGTCCTACCATGACCATGCTATAAAAGGCCCAGCACATCTCTATCCAAGCTCCCATTCTATTCTCTATTCCCCATTCTCTATCCAAGATCCCTGCCTGCCTTCCTGCCTGCCTGCTGCACACTACTCCCTTGATTCAGAGCAGAGCTCGCAGGCATCTCCTAGTATTCCTGTGCTGTGGTGGTAAGCTTCAATTGTTCAAGCTTTCCAAGGCCGACGAGCGAGGATGCTTGCCATCTTCCAGAAGCAGGTGGCGCACGCGCCGCAGGAGCTCAACAGCCCACGCAGCGGCGGGTCATCGTCCAAGCCGCGCAACCCCGACGAGATCCTCCGGGACTTCCACGCCGCGCACCCGGACGACGCCATCTCCACCTCCTTCGGTGGCGGCGCCGCTCTCGCCTGCACCACCGGCCACCCCGCCCGCATGTTCTGCGGCCTCGACGACATCTACTGCGTCTTCCTCGGCGCGCTCGACAACCTCAGCGGCCTCATCCGCCAGTACGGCCTCTGCGGCAGGTCCACCAACGAGGCCCTCCTCGTCATCGAGGCCTACCGCACCCTGCGCGACCGTGGCCCTTACCCCGCCGACCAGGTCGTCAAGGACCTCGCCGGATCATTCGCCTTCGTCGTCTTCGACAACAAGTCCGGCACCGTCTTCGCCGCCCTGGTATGTACTGGAGTACTTTTGTTTGCTCATTTTCGAAAATCGCAACGACAGCAGAGCACGGACTAACTTGTTGATCGATCGATCCACCGAATGCAGAGCTCCGACGGCGGCGTTCCGCTCTACTGGGGCATCGCGGCGGACGGCTCGGTGGTGATCTGCGACGACCGCGACGTCGTCAAGCGCGGCTGCGGCAAGTCGTACGCGCCATTCCCGGTGGGGTGCATGTTCCACAGCGAGGGCGGGCTCAAGAGCTTCGAGCACCCCATGAACCGCCTCAAGGCCATGCCCAGGGTCGACAGCGAGGGAGTCATGTGCGGCGCCACCTTCAAGGTCGACACCTTCACCAAGATCAACTCCATGCCACGCGTCGGCAGCGCCACCAACTGGGCTGCCTGGGATGAAGGCATCTAGTTAGAACTTAGAACACATCTAGCTCACCAGCCACCGTGTCCACAATCCGGCCTCCTCTTCTCTCTCTCTGTTTTTTTAATCTCCACACCAAGCGGATCGGACTAATTAGCGTGTGTTTCCATTCTAATGATCTCATCAAGGCAATCTAATTAGGCTACCAAGCACTACAAGATACTAGATGGAAGCATGCCTTAAGTACTTGTCTTCGTGTCTTCCTTATCTTGGCATTGTACATTTTTCCTGCCTTATGTGTCTTTCTTATTCTTATGGCTTGTGGACTTTGTTGGTTCAACATGATGAATAAAAGTTTTTGCTTCAGAATTTTGCTCATGCCTGCCATATTAGTATTGTTTTTTGGGGGGGTTCTAATTGCAAGTTCACCACGCAATGCACAGTATGGTTCATTAGCTGGTGTTGGGGGTGAACATCCAATATTTCCCAGCAGCTGCCTCCCTAGTCCACCAGCAGCAGCAGGCCTGCTCAAACTCTGCAACCAATTAATTCCTCTGCATTTTCTCAAAAACTAAAAAAACTCCTTTGGATGCTTTGGGAGTTTGGGCTTCCTTTTTTATCCACCATCTGCCCTCCTCTATGCGAGTACAAGCCCATCGTAATGTTGAACTTGATCAAACAAAATGTCGATCATGCTCATAGGAAACGTTGAATATATTTATCTCCCCTGCTCTGCTTAATTGGGTCAAAGATGGATGACACGAGACGAGATGGATAGGAAGACCAGGTCTTGGTGGCCTCTAACTAGATGGTCCTCGGCCCACTTCGAAGACGTTGTATTCATAACAAGCCCAATTTTCAATAATTCGGGACGACGGCCCACTGTCACACGGGTTGCGTGCAACCAAACCTAATGGTCCACGACCCACTCACAGGGGCACAAACTTGCGCGCCCGGTGGGCTGCAACTGTCTGTCACGCTGTCTGGTTATCTCAAAAAAAAAAAGGTGTCTGTCTGGTGACCTTCTCCTATGCTGCTGGAGTTCGTTCGTCTTGCAAATAATTTGTTGGTTGAAGACGATGAATAAAGTTTTTGTTTCAGACTCAAAGTTATAGTTTTTGCAGTTATAATTGCAAGGCCAAAGCTTCACCAGTAATTTCCTAAAAAAAAAACTTCACCATTTTCTTTTTTCCAGCGGAAGACGAACCAACTTGTGGGGACAGAAATGGCGATGCAAATTAGTGACGAGCACCTTGGTGTGAGATGTTAGAACGAAGTACCACATTTCGAATTATAATTCGTTTGATTTTTTTACTCTAAATTTGTCTGTTAGTCTTACTCAATTTTTTTACGTAAATATAGCCAAATTTAAACCAATCTTGAAAACTTTGGTTAACAAGCATGCCATAACACAAAATATGATACTTTGCAAAAAAAAAAAGACAAATTATCAAACTTAGGAAAAAAGTCAAACTAATTGTAACTTGAAATAGAGGTAGTATTTTTTTTCTTCCTTTTGACTATGAGGTGGGACAAAAATTTCACCCTTACGAAGCGAGGCGGGCCTAGTGGCCAGCAAGGCAGTCCAATCGGTTTAAACAATTCTAGTCGTCCGATCGTGATCCGATGACAGTGCCGGAGCAGGGCCACAGCCATTTTTATTTAGCCCCTCGTATTTCTAGAAATCTAATTCGAGATCCAGTTCAACATGCCGCTGCTCCGCTAGCTATAAGCCTCTAGACCTTGACCTCGCTCGTCTCTTTCTTTGTGGTAGGAAAGAAATCTCCGTTGACTGCCCTCTCCCTCCCCCTCCTCGGCTCGCAGCTCATCTCGTCCTCAGCAAGACGTGCGGACATATGGCGGTGGAGCACGACACCACACCGGCCGGGCCAGCGGTGTCGCAGTGTACCGAGCCACTCCATGCCTGGGCACACAGCTGTCGGGGCCACGGCCACCTGCCACCTTAGAGCAAGGATAACAACCCAGCCGCTGCCGGCTGAATAGCAATGCCATGTCATATTTAGCCACCACAAACAATCACTCGTATAATAGATAGGCTATTTAGGTGGGCTGTATGGAAAGTGAAGCATTTAATACTTTCCTATAAGCATGATCTACTGTGCAGTGATCTCTATAGCTATTTCATCACCACAACAATACAAGACTATACGTAAATCCATGTATCGAATAGTCAATAACCGTGCTTCAGATCATACAGAAGTGGCCGCATATGAAGATTAACCAGCTAAAATTGTAGGGAAGTGTCGGGTACCTGTAATACGGGTACCCTAACTTGGCCCAGAACTACTCGGTAACAAGGCCCACAAATAAAGTTGGCCTGGCACCGTAGCCCCGCAAAGACCCATCACGACAAATTCCACCACGGCGCTCGTCCCGCTTGAAGACCCTCGAGCGGGGATGTCCGTGACGATCGAGCCCAGCCAAGCTCGAGGGGGACGTTCACCCTCGAGCGGGCGTTTCCGTCACGATCGAGCCCAACCAAGGTCGAGGGAGACGTTCACCCTCGAGCGGGCGTTTTCCGTCACGTTCGAGGCTCGGCAAGCTCGAGCTTGCGGGCCAAGTTCGAGCCTGCCACGCCGGGAACAACGCCCGGTGCTCTGCAACCATCACCACCGATCAATAATGACTCTCCTCTGCGGTCAAAAAGGAGGGATTCACTGCACCACGCCACTGCCCACGCTGTGGAGAAGACATCGGTCAAATCCACCTGGCACAGTGGATTCTGATCTGACACTGCACAGGTCGGTCCTGGTAGTGATACTGTGCCAACCACTCTTTGACTTTGCTCGCCTTGGATGCGCTACCATCCTCGAAGGCAACCCTCGAAGGAGACGATGGAGCTTCGATCCGGACGCCGTACTCGAGTTGCCATCCTCGAAGTCCTAAGCTGTCACAAGAAGAACGTCACGTCAACCACTGCCATGTCGTCAGCCGGAGTTGGAAGGCGCGATTCCCGCTCGCATCGTGCGCGGCATAGGCAGCACAGTGCACTTAGCAGCGTCAGCACCACGAACACATGTACTCATGCCCTCCTCCTTAGGTCTATAAAAGGGGAAGGGAAGCCCATGCAAAGGGCAGGTGGACACACAACAGAACTCACACAAAAACACTTAGCCAACAACACCTCCAACTCAGGGGCTTGGGAGTTCATCTCCTTCTCCCACCTTGCTTGTAACTCCCTACTATGAGCAACACGAAACCGGTGCTCCGCACCACTGCTGGACGTATGGCCCCGTGGCCGGAACCAGGATAAAAACTCCCGTTCTCCACCCGCCATCGGAACAACGAGTGGTTAGCATCGCAATCACTTGTTCGTGCCGGTGCGACCAAATCAGACACCGACAGGAAGGCATGCAAATCGAAGTCCACAACTTCTTGCTACCTGCTCCTGCTCAGCTCCCTCACGCGTCGTAAATCATCGTCGCCTTCCCTCTCCGATTCCCATTTGTTTTTTCTGTCATAGAGAAACAACTGCTACTGCTCCAATCCAAATTGCTGCTTACTCTTCACGGATGTTCACTCCTTCACATGCGGGACATCCAGACCGCTCCCGCGGCGGCCGACGGGGAGGCTGGCGCTCGGCCTGGAGCGCTGCTGCGGTGGCCGGGGAGACTGGTGCGTATTGCTCGACCTGGAGTGCTGCCGGGGTGGCTAGTGCGTGGTGCTCGGCCTGGACTCCTACCACGGCGGCCGGAGATGGTCTCTGCTACGGCGGCAGAGCTGTAGATGGATTTGGGCATAGTTTGGTAAGAGCCACCGTGAAGGAAAGTGCTAGCGGGGCTGGGGGGCAACGACTGAAAGTGCATCTGGACCCCTAAGTGGATTTTGGTGAATTGATGACAATACGATTAAATGTCTAATGTGTTTATCTAAGATTGTGAGCAGGTTGAGATTGTCACATCTATATTGCAAATATTGTCTCATATGTTGAATACAAGTTAAATGGCTCACAATGTTGGAAAGCAAGCAATCATATGATCTCGTGGTGATATTGTGAATATAATGTCAAGCAAAGATTGAATTACACATAGAGATGGATTTTATGGTGAAGATACATATTGATAAGTCTCTAGAATATTGATAAGCTTAATTGACTAGTGAAGGGATCATCTATCAAAGAATGGGTTTATTGCCAAATAAACATTGCAAGGCTTCATGAGTTCAATGTACATGGACATAGTGATATATCTTAGTTGATGGTCTAATTATTGGAAGCTTGCAATATATGGTTTATTCTCTATCAATCAAGAACAAGTGTATGAAGAAGGCTCTCATAGGCATATATATTATATTGCCATTCATGTGAAGATTAGTTGGCCGAATGGTGAAGGTATTGTCTAGTGCATTGAATCGATGGACGAGGCAAGGGTGAAGGGCAAGTGACGACTTGGCCGCGAAGAACCTAGCTAAGGTGAAGAGTCAAGCCACTGGATAATCACCGATGGATCAACGGTCAAATGAGTATCATTTTGAATAGCAAAATATGTTATGATTGGTAAAGTGGAGTGACTTGTGATTAAAGGATTGTTAATCATGCAAAATGGAATATCTCAAGTCACTAGCTCAAGATTGGATTTGCTCAAGTGTGATAGCAATGTTGGAAGCCCTCAAAGTGGATAATGATCAAAGTATGGTAGTGATAAAGATCAACAAACTCAAGTGGATTTCATGTATTTATTCTTTAACTTGAGTATAGGTATGCCGTACTATCAAGAGGGATGCAACATTTGCTTATTGACGAATATCAAAAGTGACTTAATGAGAGTACTAAACATCCTGGCTCTGCTAACTATGGTTGGTTCAACCTTTGGGATGAACTAACAATCCTTTTGTTAGTTTTGGGTGCTAACTGGTACAGGCGGTCAGACCCCCTGTTACAGGCGGTCAGACCCCTTGTAGGGCAACGGCTAGTTTTTCAAATACAGGCGGTCTAACCGCCTGTCCAACGGCTAGTTGAGAAATGGCTGTTTATTTATACCCCTTGGCCCCTCTTTGAGTGGCTGCTGGTTGCCTTGTTATCCTACACGCCCAAGAACACCAAAGAAGGCAGCCAAGCTCTCCCCAACCTCTCTTTGTGAGATTTGTGAGATTCAAGCCATATCTTTGAGTTGGGTTGAGAGAGTAAGCTTTGTGTGAGCTTTGTGAGTTCAGTGAGCAATAGAGAGCTGAGAAGAGCATTCCATAGCTTGAGCACTTGTGATTCACGTCAACAAAGCCATTGGTGCATTTGTTACTCTTGGAGGTTCATACTCCTAGACGGCTAGGCGTCGCCGGCTAGCTCCCAAGGTGTGGTGAGCAGCGGGAAGTCTATGAAGATTGCGCTTCGCCTCCGCAAGGGAAGAAGCAAGCTAGTGGAAGTGAGGAGTGGTTGAAAGAGACCCAACTTGAGTAGGAGGAGTTGAAAAAGACTCCGCCCAAAGAGTTCCTCAACGGAGAGTAGGATCCTTCGAGCTAGGCACGTGGTGGATCCGAACTTCGGTAAAACAAATCTTGTGTCTCTCCTTTACATTTGCATTGCCTCACTTGTTTATTTCTAGCAAAATATTATGCTTCCGCTTCGATCTACTTGGGTGTGGTTATATTGTGTGCAGGGACTCTATTTATCATATATAGAAGCCACTTCCCAAGTTGTGTTGTGCAAGAAGTTGTTTTGCAGCTCGAGGTGGATTTTGGTTCCTCTCTGTGATAGGCGGTCTAACCTCCTGTATAGGCGGTCTAACCGCCTGTGCCTGGCAGCAAAGCAAAAGAGGGAAGAATTCGAAGAATTTGTTGGTAACGCCTATTCACCCCCCTCTAGGCGACATCTCGGTCCTTTCAACGACGCAGGGGATCCAGAGCTATCTGCTCGCACCAGGCTTTTTCTCGGGGATCGCGATTCAGCCGGGCGAGCCACAAAACGCCCGCTTCGTTCTCTCTCCTGCTCTCTCTCCGCCAGCTAGGAATTTGTTGACGTGTACATGCATTTAGCCAGCTGAGGTGGCCTTATAATACTTGCTCTAAGGTGTGTTTAGTTGCATGTCTACATGATGCATGAATTGACGATCCTAGATGGAATGATTCGATCAATTTGCTTGAACCACTTGGTTTACTCTAGCTAATACAACAATATATTAGGTGAAATGACTTCATTCTGAATAAGTTGATACAATTCACCTAATAAAAAAATCATTATTATTTTGTATCATTCCGTACACCCACGTATGCTTATCGCAATCGAGCGCCCGTGAAAGCCACACGGTCGGAGCAGCGAGTAGGCATGGTTGAGCGAGTAGGCATGGTTGAGGTGGTGATGGTGCATAGCTCCAAGCCTCCAACGGCTGCGCGCGGCAGTGGTTCGTCGGCAGGTGTTGCAGCGTCCAGTGCTGGCTGCGCTTCACGATTTGGTGGTGCTGCCGTACCTGTTCGGCTGGACTGAACCGTATACTGCAACGATCTTTTAATTTTTATGTTTTTTTCCTTTTTTAAAAAAATAAATATCCTAGTGAAAAAATTGCAGAACTATACCTCCTTTCGCGCCAACCTGTCACAGTTCAACTGGCAGAATTTCAGACAATATATTTTCTAAAAATTATAACTAATTCATATGAACTTGGATGGACATAAACTTATATGAAAATTGTAGCTCTCGACGAGATGTGCAACCTTGTAGTTAGATTTTTTTTATTTAGAACCTTTTTAGTGCTCAAATAATCTGTTTAAGTTTCATGTCTAAAATTTAAACTTTACATCTAGACACCGTCATAACTAATTCATATAACCTTGTATGAAGATGACCTTCATATGAAAAGTGTAGACCTCAATGAGATATGCAACTTTATAGTTTAAAATATTTCCATTTGGACCCATTTTCACATTCAAATAATCGATCCTAGTTTCACATTTAATTTTAAATCTGAAACTTGATTGGATTATTTCAGCACCAAGATGGCTTCAAATAGAAAATTTTTAGACTATGAAGTTAATATCTCGTTGAGAGCTGCAATTATCATACAATGGCCATCTTCATCCAAGGTCACATCAATTAGCTATCCAGATAGCTAACATCCCTCGGTTGAACTGGCGGTATGTTGTGGTACAGTAGCATTCCGCCGGGTATAACTTTCAAACGATGGTAGGGGTATATTTCTATATTTTTCTCTAGTGTATTTATTTTTGAAAAATCATAAATTAAAAATAAAAAATAAAAAATCATACTGCAACCATTAACACGTGAATCTTCATCATGGGTCCTGTCTCTGACCCTGTGCACCAGCCCAGCCGAACAGATGCGATCATTGATTAGTTCTAAGAGCATCAAGCGGTAACCAAACACCTTTGAGCTTTGAGATAAAACATAATTTTTTGATAAAACCACTCTACACTTATATGATTTGATACACGGTACTATCCTCTTTTAAGAACAGTAAGAAAATTTACTTCGGTTTAGCAATTTTCTAGACGGGCGCACATAGCGCGCCTACCAAACTACTACCTCCATTCCAGATTATTAGTCATCCTAGGTGTTATTTTGAGTGTCTAAATTCATGACATTATCTATGAACCTAGACATATACTTATTTAAATTTATAGCATATTCAACGAATCTAGTAAAAAACTATAATAACTAATAATTTAGAACGAAGCTGAGTAGGTGACTCCAAGGCACAAGTTTTAACAAAGGTGCTGCCTGGCTGCTCCCGAAGCCACGCTACGTTTATTTCAAAAAAAAAAACACGCTACGGAAGCAGCAGCCAGCAGGAGGGGCAGGTATTGGGCTGAAACTATAGCACGGCCCGGTAATATCACGCTCAGTCCGTGTCATACTTCCAGTTCCAGCAAGGGGCACGGCGGGCGGCGCGTGTGTGCGAGTCCGGTGACTCCGGTCGGCCATCCCGCCGCCGCCGTCAACCCAGCGAGGCCATGGCGGGGAACAAACGCAAGTCCAGCGCCGAGAAGCAGCCGAAGCACCGCCTCCCACTGGGCGCTGATGCGGACATGCTCGCCGCCGCCTCCAAGCTCCGCCACAAAGGCGCCGCCAAGCTGCACCAGGCGGACCAGGAGGCCTCCATCCCGTCCTCCCTCGGCACCAAGATCCTCCACTAGGTGCGCAAGCAGCAGCAGCAGGATATGCTCACCGGCTCCGGCGACGAGGGGCCCTCAACCGCCGGCGGCCGGCGGCCGCGGCGGGGTCTTCCACCTTTGCCTTGTTCCCCGCCGCGGATGACGACGAGGACGTCAATGTCGACAAGTTCTACGCCCTGAGCGAGTATGACGGCGGCGAGGTGCGTGGCTCGCAAGAGTAAAAATGAGTAACTCACTATTGATCAGTCGCTGAGCTTGTGCCTCAGATGCGAGTTTGCTGGCTTTGTGCTGTTGGTAGATGGTAGGTGCCTTGGTGGAGATCAACAAGGAAGACAAGAAGGCCCTTCGTTTGTGATATCACTCTCCAGAAGATCAGAGAGAAGGACGCCGATGTCTCAATGGGTGTGAATGCTTCTTTTTTTACTATTAGTCTGTTACTGTTCCTACTTCCTCCCATACTACGGATTGTAATCCCTTAGCAAACTGTGAGCTATTTAATGTAGTTTCAGCTGCATTTCTGGTACGAATAGAGTTGAATGTGGGTTTGGCATCAGGCAGTATCCCACTGAGATTGTACAAGTTCTCATGTTTTTATTTCTTCTCACAGAAGGACGGTCTCCTGTGAAATTGGACAGCAACATAATTGAGCTTTATAAAGAGTAAGTTTCTGCCTTCTCTCTTGTTTCTTGTAGAATAAGTATTGCACGCTTGTACACAGTTCTGCCTCCTGTGTATGTAGGGTTGGGAAGTTCTTAAGCCGATACACAAGTGGGAAGATTCCAAAAGCATTCAAGCGCATACCATCATTCGAGTGCTGGGCAGAGGTGCTGCAGCTAACTGAACCAGAGAATTGGTCTCCTAATGCAGTTTATAAGCAACACGCCTCTTCTCTTCAAACATGGACACGAAGATGGCTGAACGGTTCTATAAAGCCATTTTGCTCCCTCGTGTTCGTAATGACATAAGGCAGAACAAAGGCTGCATTTTGCGCTCTACCAGTCGCTAAAAAAGTCCCTTTATAAGCCTGCTGTCTTTAACAAGGGAATCCTGCTGCCATTCTGTCGGGTAATTGTTCTATTCAGATATCAGCATTTGCTAGATCACTGTATTACACTCTGAATCGATATCTCATAAGCTCATATCCTAATTACAGGAAAGGAATTGCACTCTCCGTGAAGCGATAATTATTGGAAGTATTATCCAGAAAATTTCCATTCCATTTCTTCATGCAAGGTTAGCTGAATAGCGTATATGATTCATGTCTAAGTTGATTGTGAGTTGGTGTCTCATTTTAAATTTTTATTTGGACTGGATGCAGTGTAGCTCTAGTGAAACTAGCAGAGATGGAGTACTGTGGCACTAACAGGTAAGTGAGCAACGTCAGCATCTTGCTATACTTCATATATTAAGATTTCTGCAATTTTTTTGCCAGGAAATTTCTTTCCTAAATGCTCAAAACTTTTCATCAGAAACATCTGTTGAATGAACTTTCTGTTTTATTTATTCACAATAATACGTGGACATGGCATCTACCAATCTGCCGTTTCTATTAAGGGGTTGTTTAGATGGTGGAGAAGTGAGGAAAAGTACTGTAGCAACTGTGTTGGAAAACGTGTTTTGTGAGATGGAGGAATAGTGAATATCCAATGAATAGTGAATATCTGGAGAAGTTATCCGGGAACTAAACTACTCCTAAAGCTATTAAATTTACATGATGCAGAAAGTACACTATAGTCTATCCTCTATTTCTCATTTTTGCATGTACTTTCTCCTATTTGTTTCCTGCAACCTTGTTTTGTTATAACTGGTTCCTATCATTTTGCCTAATACCAATACACTCAACTCCTTTACTTCCTAATGGATAAGGACCAGACCAATTATAGCAGAATTCTGTCTTATGTAGTTATGTCTAAAATTAGAAGTTTATGCCTTTCTGGTAATGCTGTGCAGGAAAGCCATTTTTCTATCACATAACATGATGGGCGTATTGCGGTCTAAAATTTGAAGCTCTAGTGAAACTAACATGATGGGCCATTTTTCTGGTAATGCTGTCTAAAATTAGAAGCTCTAGTGAAACTAGCAGAGAATTGAGTATTGCGGCACTACCAGGTAAGTGAGCAACATCAGCATCTTGCCATACTTCATATATTAATATTTCTGCATTTTTTGGGGCCAGGAGATGGCTTTCCAAAATGCTCAAACTTTTTTTTTATCAGAAACGTCTGTTCTTCAATAAACTTTCTGTTTTATTTATTCATAATAATATGTGGAGATAGCATCTGCTAATCTGTCATTTTTATTAGAGCTGTTAAATGTACATGATATAGTAAGTACACTAGTGTTTCCTTTATTTCTCATTTTTGCATGTAATTCCTCTTGCGTTCCATGCATCCTTATTTTGTTATAAATGGTGGTTCCTATCATTCTGTCTAATACTACTACCCTACCCCCCCCCCTCTCTCACTCACTTCCTGATGGATAGAGACCAGGACAATGATAGCGTAATTCCATCTTATGTAGTTATGTGTAAAATTAGAAATTTCTGGCAATGCTGGGTATGAACGCCATTTTTCTATCACATAACATGATGGCCTTTTTTTTTTTTTTTTTTTTTTGCAATGCAGTGAGATACATTATGCTGTTTCCATGAATAGGCTACCTTGCTTGGCAGAGGGTGCATGATGTTTACTTACTAATTGCATCGCATCTGTATTTTTATGACATATTGTGGATTATATTATAGTTCTATCTTGCTGTACTGTTTAATCTTATTACCTTGAGTATGCTCTAACCTAATCCCTTCGTTGCAGCTACTTCATCAAGCTATTTCTAGACAAGAAATATGGTTAGCCATAGGGGCGCTTGATGCAGTGCTTGCTCATTTCATGCGGTTTCTTCATGACGAGAGAATCATGCCAGTTATATGGCATCAATCACTGCTTGCATTTGTGGAAAGGTTAGTGATGGATGTGTTGAATTCAAAGCATGCATTCTTTCTGGTTTACTCATGTATTTCACACCAAAAATCTGTGACAGATACAAGAATGAGTTAGAGAAAAAGGATAAGGACAAACTTGCACGCTTTTTGGATCACCAGAAGCATTGTTTGGTAGTTACTTTGGTCTCATCATTCTATACATATGCATGGACATCAAAGCACGGTGTTCTCAATTTTTATGAGTTGATTGACATGTTATGATCCTCAAAATAGGTTACTCCAGAAATCCGAAAGAACTGATCAGGGCAGCTGCAACAGGGGTGAAAAAGATAATAATTTGCCGACTTGTATCCTTGCAGTGCATTACTTCTTTTACATGCATTCTATATTCAGTTGAATAGAAATGGCTTATTTTAGTAATGTGAACAATGAAAATTTCTTCTGCTCATTTTTTTAACGAAATGCTGCTCACAACCATATTGACATCTGTTTTGTCCAGATTATTTCCTAAACGTTTTGTTCTTACCCTGGCCTATCTCCGTCATCACAAAGCCTATTGAGGAGGATAAATGCCAATGAAAAAGGATTAGTCTTGTGGGACTGTGGGGTGTCACATTCCCGTTGTCAATTTTGAAGAACTATACTGAGCGTTGTCGAATATCGAGAAGTGCTGTAACTGTAATGGACATTTACGTTTCTGAAATGAATTTGGCCATGTACGCTTCCTTAAACTCTGAAATGAAATTTGCCATGTGCCCTAACTCTCTGTTGTGTGTGTGGCCAACCTGGAACACGCATTGAGTTAGCTGCTTTTGGTCTTTCACATAAAAAAAAAACGGTAGCTGATTTATGGATAGGAACTACTACTGTGCCCCGTTTTGTTTGTCGCTCGGGTCAGTCTCTTTGGGGTGGGGTTTTTGCCGGAGTGGGTGAGGCTGCTGGGAGCGGAGAGGGGATATCGGCTCTCTCTTTATACAACAGACGAGACGAAGAAGAGTGGAAGATCGCGGTCAGGTGGGTTCTCGGCTTTCGTGACCTTTTTTTTTCAGTTTAGTGTCTCGAACTAATATGCTTTTCTCTTTAGCCCTTGGCGCCGTGAGCCCCCCGAGCGGCTTTCTGCTGGCTGGGAACTGAAATTTGCTGCTTTGCTGGGGGCTAATTGCAAAAGGCACGCGCCAGCTTTTGCATTGGGTCCGTGATTCGTACGAGTGGCCTTCCCTTTCCTTTTGTTGCTCGGAGGAGAGACAGAGAGACAGGTCTGGCCGGAGGTGGAGGCGGTTGTGCGTACGTCGATGGTCGTAGGCGGACGGCATGGCAGGAGTAAACAAAAAGGATAATAACAAGATGCTTTTTAGTCCGTTTTCGTCGCTGAATCAAAAATATCTATCCCGTCACCGAAGATGAAGAAGGAGCGTGCAGTAATTAACCAACCAGAGCAGTATGCAACAAAAACCCCGAAGGCATCATCACAGCTTTGCGAGAGGGTTGGTAGCCTGCTGCCTGCTGCCTGCTGCTGCCAAGCTTGGTGCGTTGCATTAAATGGGTTGGGAATCCTTTTTTCTTTTTCTTTTTTATTTTTTGTCATCTTGTGTGGGGGTGGTCTTAGGGCACGTTCAATAGTTGCATGACCAACCAATACCCGAGCGGAAGTTCAGTCGTTGCCGCAATTCCACGGGGCGGAATGCCAGCATCAAAGAATTGGCGGCCAGCATCAAGAAAGAAAGGATAGCTGATTAAGTAGCCAATCCATGGACACCTGTCTTAAAGGTCCTAAGTACAAAATTAAGTTGGATGCATATGTGGCTTCTCAGATTGCTGCAAAGGTTACGTTATAATCAATGAACTTCATACAGTAGTGATATGGAACTCTCAATCTCTTAACAAGGTTCTCTTAAATGATTGCACTGCTGGTGATGTTATTATGAACTGAACTTGACCAAAACGTTGTGTGTTGCATAGGGTCATATATACCACTTCATTTATATATTGCCAACGTGTGAAGATTATCATGATATCCGTGTTGTAGCTAGTGTTCTTGTGTTAGACTGAAAATGCTTATACACTTCATTTATATATTCTGGTGCAGATAGCCATTACGGTTTACTGGGAAGAGTTTTTTTTTCAAGACCTGCAACTCTTTTATAACGAAACCGAAGGGTGTCATACCCGGTTTTGGAAAGAAAACCGAGTACATCTCATATGTGTGTCAGGATCAAATTTCACACATATGATAGACCGTGAGCGAATAACAGAAACAGTACTCAAACGAATATTTGATAAGTAACACTCACGACTAAGGCACAAAGGCCAAATTAAACTGGTTCACACGATAACTAAGGATGATAACTCTAAAAGCACTTCACAGGCATCTGACTGGTGGAACACACGCCTAGAACTCATCAAGATCGCTGAGGTACTCCGCTCCATTATTACCTTCTGATCCAATATAAGCAAGGATGAGTATACTTATGGTTGGTACTCAGCAAGTGGGGGAAATATGCAAGCTATCAAGAAAAGGCTTGGTTTATAGCAGTCAGCATTTTAGTTGGTCAAGTTTTATTAACAAGCAACTATTTACTAAGATATAAGTATATACCAACCCATATTAGCATAAAATAAGAATAAAATAAACCATGAGCATAACCAATATCATATGCATGCAATGATTTGATTTCATATTCTGATAGATTAATCACGTGAGGGTCCAGGCCGTTCATGACCGCGAACACGGCTGTTATAACAGTTTTACACTCTGCAGAGGTTGTACACTTTCACCACAATTCGCGTAAAAGCTCCGAAGAACTTTGGACCCAACCATGCAGTGCGGGCCAGGCACGTACCACACTTCCAATGTGTGACTGCATAGGGACGCTACGAAGCCTTTACAAAGAATTCCTACATGTGTGTTTGTTCCCAGCACTTACGGTTTCAACAGAAGACAGAGTCTTCCGATCCCCGCACCAACACATCCACAAACAAATAACAACCCAACAGGCAGCACAAACACAACATGTAGTTCATCTAGTTATTCAGCTAAGACCAGAGCCATATGGTATTGTGGTTGTACGGTAAATCCCGGGTGGTTCTCCATGTTCCGATTAACATGGTGATCTTGTATTAACATAACAAGATATAACAATAAAAAGGATATTCATCAATGTTGGATAGAACCCATCATGAACCAAAGTTAAGCATCTAGCATAGCTACCCAACATAAAAGTAAACCCGGTGTATCAAGGCTTAGGTGGAAAAGACTAGTCATCCATACATAGGACCCATCAAATTAATGCATCGCGAACATAAATATAAACTTTGTTGTCATGCAATGTGTATGGGTTCAAAAGAGTATGCAGAGGGGGAAATCCACTTGCCTTCCTCAAAGTACTGCGGTGGCTCCTCCTCGTAGACTTGATCTTGATTTCCCTCAAACGGACCGTTCTCTACACGATTCGCACAAGCATTCAATCAATAAAAGCAAAACAATACACCATACAACTTTTAAAGACGCAAAGACGTGTCTAGAACTATTCTTGATGAAAATACGATCGTGTGAGCGCAAAGATCACTCAAATCGGACTTAAAACGGTCAAGATATGGCTAAAACAAGGTTTAAGGGCTTCTTTGAGTTAAATCTAACCTTCCAGGGGCTTAAACAGAAGAAACCAGGGACCTAAAACGTAATTTTATATAAAAACAGAAGAACTTAAGAGAAAAACTACCTTACAGGACGGCGGGTTTGAAATTTAGAAAGATCAGGGGCTAAAACAAAAAGAAAAGGACCTAGATCTAATTATTTTTGAACTGGACAGGACCGCGGGTTGATTTTCATAAAACCGATGGGCTTTTCTGCAAAAGTGGCGCGGCTGACCGGTGCGGCTCTGTTTGACTCGAGTCGGGCTCGATCTCAGCCGTTGGATCTCGATCTAACGGCTCTGGATCGCTCGGCTCGACCGCGACGGCGCTGATGGCCGGAGACGGCGGCGCGCGGCGGCGCTTCGCCGGAGTTGGGCGTAACTAGAGCTAGAGAGCTCGGTTTTCTTCGATTCTAGGCTTGGGAGAAAGCTGGGACAACGGGGAACCTATTTTGGGGGTTCTAAACGAGCATTGCTCAACGGAGAGAGCTCGCATCAAGCTATGGCGGCTTGGCCATGGCGGCGGCGCGACGCGACCTCGAGAAGGCGAGAGAGAGAGAAAAGAGGCTCTGCGCGTTCCTCACCTCCACGCGAACCTTGGCGACGAGATTGAAGCGGCTAGACGACGCTTGGAAGCTCAAATCGCGGCGACGGCTAGAAGCTAGGGTTTGCGGCTATGGCGACGACTAGGGCGCGGAAGCTCAAGGCTTGGGTTGAGGGGAACGAGAGCTCGGGCGGCGGCTTATAAAGGCCGAGAAAACTCGCCTTGCGCAAGGGGAAACGGGCGCGGAGACGGGCGGCGCTAGGACTCGGCGTCGAGTCCGTCTCGACCACGGCGTGAGGAGGAAGACGACCGACATGCGGGGCCCACACGTCAGCGGAAGAAAGAGAAAAGGAAGAGAGACGGGCTGGGCCGCGCTGGGCTGGCTACTGCGCGCGAACTGGGCCGGAAGAAAGAAAACGGGCCGCGGCTGCGCGCGAGCTGGATAGGGAAAAGAACTGGGCCGCGGTGAAAAGATTGGGCTGGCTAGAAAAAGAGTGGGAGAAGAGAGGATTTTGAATTTTAGTTTAAACTTTTGCAAACCTTTTTAAATTCAAACCAACATTCAAAATATATGCAAATCAGCGTGAATGCAACAAAGAATTTATTGACTCTAATTAAATGTTGTTTAAACATTTGAGAGCCAAAATTTAATTTGCAAATTAGTATTTCCTAAAACAATAAAAACTAAGAAAATAGTTGCCTATATTGGTTTTTATATGATGAACAAAATTAGGGTGTTACAAAGAGGTACCCTATTGATTGATTAATTATATTAAAGTAAAGAGAGACCTAAACAATCAGTCCAAAATTAAAATGGAAACAGAAAAGGAAAATTACAAGTCCTCTGATAGGCTACCCTGTGTGAACATGTACCCTACGTTTTTGTGCCGCTTTGATCCTAGACACTCATAGCATGTTTGGCTGGCTGTCTTCCGGCCAACGCTGGCTGAAAATGAGTGGCTGATTCAACGCCACCTGTCAGCCACTCATTTTCAGCTAGCGTTGGCTCAAGTCAGCCGAAGATGCCCTCAGATTTTATTCTTTGTATGGATGAGCATGCATTTAATTGAACCCTTTCATTGTCATACAAGTCCTTTTAGGCCATGTTCAGATTCCCAACTATTCACTATTCATTCCAACTTTTCACTATTCATTCCAACTTTTCACTATTCCTTCCTCACAAAACACGTTTCCCAGCGAATGCTACAGTGTTTTTCTTATGCTACAGTGTTTTTTCCTACAATCTAAACACACCCTTAATTGAACCTTTTTATTGTCCAGTTCGTTTCCGTGGCTAAGCCATGTGCTAACTGCATTTAATTTTCATCGAAAACACGTTGATCCTGCAGGAAGCAGGCATGCCCCGTTGGTTACATAGCAGCACTAGTTGCCATACTTTCATTTTCGTCGCAAATGGTTGTGATGTCCACTATAACGCGTCTCTCTCCTAGGACGCCGAAGAGCAGCAGGGTAGACACAGTGGATGAGTGCAGAGACAGACTCAAGATCCCAAGCACCTCCTGGGTTCGTTCTTCTCTGTGCCCGAAGATTAAAAGAAAAAAATGCAAACTCCCTCAGTAGCTGTCGTCTGATGGTCCTTCGTTTCCACGTACGATCTCGCTCTTTGGATTGTCAATTGTGGAGAGAAACCGTTTTTCTACTCTGGCGTCTCATGGTCAGCTGGTCTAAGTGGCAAAAGCCGGCTGGCCGAAGGTGTGGCTGCATGGCATGCATGCCGATCGCGAGCTTTGCATACAGGTGTCTCATTTAGGTAGTGGCTTGGTAGGTGCTCCCTGCGTACTTTAGTGTCGAGTTGTTTTATGCTGGGGATTTTGTTGTTTTTCTACAAAGATTGATCGACGTTGCTGGTTTCATCAAACCACCTAAATAGTATTAGTTCTCTATTATTTGAAATAAGCTATAGTAAAGTTTCAAGGAGCTGCAATCCAAAGGCCTGCTGAGAGGATGAGGCCCGTAGCAATATTGGAAGGGTTTAGAAACGAATATTGCACAAGATGACGACGATTATTACACCTTTTTCTACGGAATGAGTACAATAATGCAACCTAAAAATATCGAAGCTATCATGTACAGCACTAGGCTCTTGGTACACACCTTTTGCAGGGCCTGTTTAGTTCCCAAAAGTTCTTTTTACTTCTTATTCATCCTCCTCACAGAACACGCATCTCCAAAAATTCTTTTTTCACCTTTCCTATTCATCCCCCTTACATAACACGCATCCCAGAAAAAAAAAAGTTCTTTTTCTCCACCCATCTAAACACAGCCACAGTGTTATCTTCACTTGGTTTAGGACACTATCATCTGCAACTCTGCAGCTAGTGGCATTAATTGCTGCTCTCTTGTTGTACGCAGCAAGAATCTTCAACGCTTCCTTCAAGGGCATGTAATGTAGTAAAGGGCAACGAAGCTGGATGTGGCCACCAGAAGTTTTTGGTGGTGGACATATATAACAGAGTCCTGTTTTCAGGCGACGACGTTTGCGAGCGTCGAGCCAGCGATTAACCGTCTGTAACAAACGATTGATAGTAGCCACCTCCTCCTTGTAAGACGGCCATTGCAGCATCCCTGCAGACTTTAGATGGTTGTATTTGGCTCTAATCGCGTACATCTCAACACGCACAATCATTTCTTGGTACAACGTTGACGTCTTGAGCAGCTGATCACGATCCCAGAATGGACGTGTGCCGTATATGTCCTTGACGAATATCCCGCACGTTTTCCCCCTAAACTTTTTTGAGAGGAGCTTCCCTCCAAGCTTCACCACCACCCTGTGCAATAGCCTCCTGCAGCAAAAATAGGTAATGAAAATCGTGAAACTAATTGGACATGTGGCCACAAGATTTATATATCTCAGATGGTGATTCTTCTCCATCCAAGCATTGATCCACCTCACCTACCCATGAACTATGAAACCATTGATTCCTGTTAGTTTCATAAAAAAAAAACTATCAAACCATTGATTCAAGAATGAATGGTTTGGATATGTCATGCGGCCGCGCACGCCCATATTTAATCCGCACTTCATAGAAGTATAATATCTCTTGGAAGGCCAATGATTAATTTTATGCATAAACCATGCATGGCCATTATTGCTTAATTTGTAATGCATCCTCAAATAAGAAGATAGATGTGTCTCAACTTCGTATGCTAGCTAATGCAAATTGTAATGGCTCAACTGCATGGGAAACCTCCTCGGAAAAAAAGAAAAGAAAATAAAAGACTCGCATGGAAAGTCAATGTAGCCAAATAAAGCAATTACCGTCTTCTACTCTTGTTGTGATCCATCAGCAGTGCTCCGCTAGCAATTGTGGAGATCGAGCCTCTATTCTGGATAGATTTTGATGAGAATTCAGAACATCTACGCGGTACATATATATGATGAATATTTCCCGCGCGACTTGTGTTTGAGGACAACACGTGTCCTCTCTCCTTCCTTTGTGTGTTTTTTTAGAAACATCTCCTTGCTTTGTGTTGGATTATAACTTTTTTTTTTTAGGGAAGTGTTGGATTATAACTCCTCTCTCCGTTCCTATGTGCAAAACAAGCCCATGGTTCCACAGCAGCCGAGGACGACGATGGGCCAGGCCCAGGCTGTATGCAACCACAGGTGGTGGTGATGGGTGGGTGGGTGGGCCCTTGATGGTCCTCGGCCCACTTGAACCCAAGCCTACGCACACGGGCTGCAAAGAAAGGAGAGACGATCCAAACAAAGTCAGCAGAGAGGTCGAGGAAGAGCGCCGCACAAAACATAAGGGCTTCTGGATTGCTGAAGTACGCGCCAGAACCGTTAGAGCAATGCTAATAATATAGCCGTCTGCTGGCTATATTTAATTTTACAGCCTAACTCTTAACGCACTAGTATAATGGTTAATTTTTTATCATAATTATATGACCATCGTGTCTCTCATAGCTTTTCTTGGTTCTTATGTCTGAGCGGGCTGCGAGCTTACCGCTCACCTCTCCTCTCTCACCTCTTCTCTCTCATCTATCCAGCATTTAGCCTTCTTCCAGCCCACTATTATACTTGCTCTTACCTGTTTCTCCCCAAAATCTCAGCCGTTTGGAAGCCCCGATAGGAGCTTTTGGATTACTTGTTGTTGGTTACCATCAATCAAAATCAAAACGACCTTTTCTCCTGAGCGCTAGAGATGATCCAAAGTCAGCAGAGAAGAATTGAGGAGTGCCGCACAAAAGGAGCTTGCTTTCGGATTATATATGTTTTGCTTAAAATAAAATGAATCCGCCGGAATCATTGCCGATTTCTTCCCCCAAATCTCAGCCCCTATTGACCCAGATTTATTCAGCGCCAACCACAATCTTACCCGCACAACCCGTGCCACTGCTGGCTGGCGGCGATACGCTGTTCATTTATCCACACGAACACGCGTTGCGGCTCCCAAAAGTCAGGGCGATCTGCACGCTCATACTTTGCCGGCAGGACCAGACAACAAGGATCGGCCAAGCTTTGCCTCGCCACAATTTTCATGGCTTCGCGTCACCTTTATTTGCTAATGCTCGCAAGCGTCCAAGCAAGCCAAGCGACTGTTTCGTGCTTCTCGTCGAACAAGAAGAACCGGTACTAGTTTTACCCGGTCGGTCCTTCATTCTGGCCTGTCCAATCCAACAAGCTTCTTTGATTCGTTCGCCATCCACTCTTTACCCGGACTATCTCGCGAGCTAGTTGAAAATGGTGATGTAAGTAGCTGTGTCATGTTCATGGACGTATGCTAGTGAAATGTTTCTTGTTTGACCTACTGTCCGTCTACCAGCCAGCAACTTATATAACGGCAACCGAGTTAAAGAAGAAATTTATTTACAGGGCAGTGCACGATGTGAAATGCGATGCAGCAACTTATATAACGGTAACCGAGTTAAAGAAGAAATTTATTTACAGGGCAGTGCACGATGTGAAATGCGATGCTTCTCACCTGTTTCACTTTCATTGTTCACCGCAGAATAATAGAGTTTTTTTTTTCTGGAACAGGTAAACAGAATAGACTTGACTGACGACGAATGGTGAAGTTTTGTCCTACTATGTTATGACTCGTGGCTAACATAATTAACCAGGGTTCGTTCAAAAAAAAAAATAACCAGGGAAAGGCGACAAATAAAACTACTGGTTGGTTACCGGTTTCTCCGATCGAGGCTAGCTGTTTTGGAGACAAGCCACCGTCGTCGTGTGAACTAGCGACTACACATCCACGGCCACCTGTTGACATGCATCCCTAGCTAATCTCGATCGATCGCCCTATTATATTTTTATTCCCACGATTATTGAGTCCAGTATATATAGTAGGATACACACACAGCGCACGCACCGGTCAGCTAGTAGGACACACGTGGCTCTTGTGCATGCGTGCGTGGAGGCGTGGACTTGTACCAAAAAAAATATTTCCGGTGGTCGGTCGGGTTCGTTGGATGTATTCTTTCTTCTCTCAGCTCTTAGATCGGCTGGCGTTGCTGCATTGTAATTGCAAGCGACATCATACCCAACTCAACTCACTGGCGTACGTCAGTACGTCACGTAGCTTTGACTTTGGATTATATTGCTGCAGGCCGACTGCACGATGGGCCCAAGAAATTCAAATTCAATTAAACCTATGTACGCGAAAAGGGATGAGACGCACGCCGGCCGGCCGCTTCTCTTGGATTTTAAATACAGCGGCAACATTATATTCTGGCATCCACAACAACAACGGTTTCTGGAAATTAACAAGATAGATATATTTTTATGGTGGCGTACCTCTGCATCTACCATTGTAATATTCACGGCTGGCTGGTCCGTGTCACACCCCAAAATTTAGGATTTCGGGATGTAAATTAGAAAGAGAAATTAAATAAATAATTTTCGCAAGTTATTAAAACTTTTTCCAACATTTGTCTTATTTACAGGGTATTTAGTGTAGGAAAATAATCCTTTTCCTAAATTAAATAAATATGCTCTGTGTTGCTTAATAATTGAAGTGTTGCATTCATGCCGAAGTGCATTATGTGTTTTTGAGTGTGAAAGTTTTCAAAATGCGTTTAGATGTCGATCAAATCTTTCCTGAGAATTTCCTAGATTTTCTAGGAATTAATTCTCTTTTCCTAAAGTCAAATCCATTTATTGGAAGGCTTTAAATTCTCTTTTCATGAGCTTCAAATATTTTATTTTGGTTCAAAGTCTCCAACTCTATCTCTGAAATTTTTTCCTAGGATTTTTGGTGCTTTGGAGAGAGTTTTTCGTGGTTTAAATGCATCTCTAGAATTATCTGGATTTGTTTTTGAACTAGAAATCTATTTCTCAAATTAAAATCCAATTCTTCTTCTTGGGCTGACCCGTTTCTTCACTGCGGCCCATTACCTCATCTTCACAAGCCCTGCTTCCTTTCTTCTCTCGGCCCAGCCCGATAGCTCCTCCTCTCTCCCGCTGCTGGTCACTGACCGGTGGGCCCGGCCTGTCATTCCTTCTCTCCCACCTGCTCTCTCTCCCTCTCTCTGTCGCGTGGACCCCGCGTGTCATCCCTTACCTTGCGCCGTGCTGAATCAGGACTCGAGCTCGAGTCCGGCTGCTGCACGCGCCGCCTCCCTCGACGTGCGCGCCACGCCAAGGTTGGGTCATGAACCTCTATAAAACCCGAGCTTCCTCGCTGCCCTATCGCCTCGCCTCGCCCTTTTCTCCACAGCGCCGCCGACCTCGAGCTCGAACCCTAGCTCGCCGCCGCCATCGACTTGCGTCTCCACCGCCTCTGCCCCGCCGAGACCTCGTCATAGAGCTTCGCGCAAAGGTGAGGAACACTCCAAGCCCGTTTCCCCTCTTTCTTCCGCTCTACCTTGCGCGAACGACGTCGTCGTCGATCTCCGTACGCCGCCACTCGTCGCCGGTTGCTTCCACCACCCAATCCTTGAGCACGACCCCCAAAACGGGTTCGTCTTCTCCCCCTCTCTCCCAAGCTAGGCGCGGTGAGTTTTGGCGCTATGTAGCGCCAGATTAGCTCGACGCCGGCGAAGCTCCGGTCATGCGCCGCCGTCTCCGGCACCCAGAACTCCGATCTAACCCTAACCGCTAGATCCAAATCCGACGGCCCAGATCGAACGCGCGTCGAGTGCACCGGTCCACCGTGGCGATTTTGCAGAAGAGCCCCTGAGTTTTTCCAAAATCAACCCGCAGTCCATTTCAGTTCAAAAGTAATTAGATTTAGGTCCTGTTTCTTCTAGTTTAGTCCCTGGTCTTTCTAAAAATCTAACCCGCCGTCCAGTCTTGTCTTTTTACTCAAAAGTCCTTCTGTTTTTATACAAAATTATGCTTTAGGTCCTCGTTTTCTTCTATCTAAGCCCCTAGAAGGTTAGATTTAGTACAAAGAAGCCCCTGAACCTTGTTTTATCCTTAGATTTCACGTTTTAACTCCGTTTAACCTCGTTTTTGTTGCGTTAATCTTCTATAAGCTTAGAGTTTAGTTCACCAGTGTTGTTTACCATGTTTCATGTTCTGAAATAAATTAATAAATATTAATTTACCTAATTCTTATTTAACTAGTCTTTCCAATTAAAAGCTATATAGGATATACCTCGGCTTTCATAAGCTAATTTAATATGGTTAATGAGCATTCACCTTGTTTTTATGAATAAAAGCTACATAGGTTATATCCGAGCTTTCATAATCACATATAAACTTGATTAACAATTATTGAATTAGTTTTCATAATTAAAATCTAACTAGGTTTAAACACCGGTTTTGTGCAATCTAAATTAATATGGTTAATTCACAACTTGAATAAGTTTTTAATATAACTTGTTTAGTCCAACGCAATACATTATGTTATTCATCTAGATGCTCTCACATGCTTTCTTGCAAATTAAAATATTTAATTGGTATAATCATTATATAAATATTTGCAAATAAAATTGATTAAGCTTTAACCTATCTTTCATATCAAATTATAATTTTGATTAATTTAAATATTGAATATTTCTATAAATATTCATTACATGCCTTTTATTAATTAAAATAAAAGAAGCATATAGTCTTTTGTTTCTTTTGTATTATAAACCTTACGATAGTTGTATCCTTTCCAACCGTTGTTCCGTTTTCAATGTTCCTTACGCCCTTGTGATCGTAGTAGCGAGCCCCATCGTTTAGTGCGTTCTTTCAAAGTTTTTCTTTTGATTGGTGTATTGTTCTTAGTTGTATTTATTTCTTTGCTTGCATGTTTGTGCTTGTGCTCGATGTTTGCTACGATTAGAGGAGCATCGTTCCGAAGCTGTCAAGAACAAGAGTTAAAGACTGAGCAGTGGTATTCTTTTGCGGAAAGGCAAGTGTCCCTAACTATCTTTCTACCTATGCTTTATGAGATCATATGTGTTAATTGGAAACAATGGAGAACCACCCAGAATTATCCGTACAACCACAATACTATATGGCTCTGGTCTTGGCTAAGTAACTAGATGAACTATGTGTTGTGTTTGCACTGCTAGTGGTGGAATTTGGGGGCTTTACCGGGATGGCAGATGCGGGGATTGGAAGGCGAGGCCTTGCCGTTGTAACCGTGGTCTTCGGGGAGCAAACGCATACATATAAGGAGTCTTTGGAAAGGTGTCCCTATGCAATCACACCTCGGAAGTGTGGTATGCGCCTTTATGGTGCAGCATGGTTGGGTCTAAAGTTCCTCGGGACTTTTACGCGAATTGTGGTGAAAGTGTACAACCTCTGCAGAGTGTAAAACTGTTATAACAGCCGTGTTCGCGGTCATGAACGGCCTGGACCCTTACATAATTAATATACTTGAAGTTGATGATTAAATTATTCTGGTTATTTCGGTGGTCTTGCTGAGTACCAACCATAAGTGTGTCATCCTTGCTTATTGCTGCTCAGTATTCAGAAGGTGTGTGAAGTTATTGAAGGTGATGCTAGGCGTACGCAACCCCCAGTCAACTGCCTATGGTGAAGAGTTCAAGATTCCGCTGCTAGAAAACGTTTGTATTGTCTTTATTTTATTATTTCCGCTGTAACTTTGTGTTCTGTTTATTCATGGAGTCTATCATATATGTGAAACTTGTTCCTGGCACACATATAAGATGTATCTGGTTTTCTTTCTAAAACGAGGTGTGACAGTCTGATGCATGCACCGTCATTGCATCTCTGGTAGATAAGTAGTGTTTGAAGAAGCTGAAATTTCATCCACTATTGGAAACATGAAAAAGCAAAGGAGGCGATGGCATGCAGCCGAAAAGGCGGTGACGAGAAGCAATCAAGGAGTCAAAAAGGACATGCTGATGGAGAGCGATTAATCATGTCCTCGGCACACATCAGTGCAACTGAGCGTGTACTAGTGTCCAGATCTGATCATCACACACAGCAAGTTTGACTTTGACCCTAGCAGCTCAGAAATTTAGTTTCTGAGGAGTGAGGTAGGAAAACTTAAGGCCATGTTCAGATTTCCAACTATTCCCTATTCATTTCAACTTTTCACTATTTATTCTAACTTTTCATTATTCCTCCCTCACAAAACATGTTTCCCAGCAAATGATATAGTGTTTTTCTTATGCTACAGTGTTTTTTCTACAATCTAAACACACCCTTACAACGTTTCGGGACGATGCGCACCGGTCACAGCGGCCAGCTAGCTCTAGCTGCTGTAAGTTCTCTCGACCGGTAAAAGGAAAAAAAGTGAAGGCGGAGCGTTTCGAGGAGGGAGCATGCATGCGACGTGGAAATCGATCGATGTCAACTGCCCGGAGCATACGGCACACTGGTACACCACACGCACAGTCGCACTGAGGAAGAGTCATCGCAAATGATCGAGGGATCGATGATGATCGTGGATGAGTCACCGTCCCAGTGCCCAGCTACATGTCTTGCCTGAAACTGACGCGACCACATTAACTCCGTGCGTCGCGATATGGTATATATTCAGCTAACGAGCATAAATATCTCCCGTGAACCAACAACCCGACGACCGTACACGTTCTTTTAATTTCATGGACCCCAAAGCATGCAGTGCATGCACATTTCAAAGGCGCTAGTAGTATGTCTGTATGTATGTATAGAAAAGTGTACGATATTGATCCCTCTCATTCTCTCTGGTTCCAACGTTCAAAAAGCAGGAAACAAACCAGATGGGAAGGGTCATAATCCAATTAATTTAAAAAAAAAAAGAGGTGGAGTAACGATGGTCAATGGGAGTGCCGGCCGGCGGAGGCGGATGGTCGACCCGGTGCGCTGCGCTCGGTGGCGGCTGTCGCGGTCGCCTCTCATCATATGCTGCCCTGCCCTGCCCTGCCACCAATCATTACATAGTTTTTTTTAAGAAAGTAATTATACAGTTTAGTTTCTGAAATCTCTAAACCCAACCGACGCACGCACGCATTTAGCCCCCATTTAGCCCCTAAATTAGGCCAAAAGAACTAAACATGGGAGGGGCTAAAGATGAACTAAATTCATTTAGCCCCTCCTCAAACTTTTAGTCACCTTAGAGGATCTAATTTAGGCTAAACGTTAGCATCATCCAAATATGGAGGGGCTAAAACATTTAACCCTAGTTACTACTCCGTATTTATTATTAGCATTGGAGACGGGTGTGAAACGCCCCCGCGTCGTCCAGTTGGGCGACTCGGGCGGCTCCCCAGCGCCTCCGCCAAACTCCACAACGCCGCCGCTCGTCACCTCCGCCGCCGCCGGAGCCCCTCGCCAGAAGCCCGGTGAGCTGCGAAGAGGGCAGCGGCGGAGCCTTCTCCTGTGTGTTTCCCTCGTTTCCCGTGCTCCTCCTCCATATTTTCCTCTCCGTGCTCTTCCCTCCTCGTGTGTCCTCGACATGGCAGACGACCGATTCGGCCAGGGATTCACCGGATCCGCGCGTCGAGGGGCCAGATCCGCGCATTGGAGGTCTGGATCCATCCTCTCCGGGCCGTTCCCGACGGGCTCCTGCGGCGCTGGTGGTCTGCGGCCCGCTTGCCTGGTGCTGCGGGCGTGGCTGTGGCTTGGCGCAGGTGCTGCAACTGGGCTTCAGTGCCGCGGGCGGCGACGAGCTTGCTCGTCGTGGTGCTTCGGCCGGACTCCACTGCAGCTGCTCCTTCGACTACGGTCGTCTGGCCCTCGGCCTGGCTCCATGGTGCCTGCTTTTGTCTTGGTCTGTTCGAGGATGTGTCGGCGACACCGTGGTGGCGTGGTCGACGGCGGCTTTCTCGAGAGCATGCCGGCGGTGCCATGGTGGCATCGGTGGCTATGATCGTGCAGAGGTGCGCCGGCAGCGCCATGATGGTGAGGCTGGGCTGGAGGCGCCGGTTGTTTCTTCTCTTCGTTTTGGCGATGCGGTCTTCTGCGTGCGGACGGTGGGAACGAAGGTGAGATGGTGGTGTTTTCCTTCTATTCTCCGCAACGATGCGCGAAAGCGAAGGGGAGCAGGTTGTTGTTGCTTGTCCGTGTGTGACTGGTATGGCATTGACCCAGGCGAAAGCCTTCACAGGCGCCATTGCCGGTGGTAGTGGTGGCAACGGCCTTGTGTCGTCGTTCTCCCTGTTGGGGGCACCATTACGGGGCACCATGTCCAGAAGCACGAGGTTTTGGGGTGAAAATCGTGTCTAGTCCTGGACGTGCGACGGCGGCGCTATTGGCGTCGCGTCCTTCTTGGAGGCGCCGCATTTGGAGACCTCTCACGGCTGATGACAGTGGCAATGGTGGAGGAGGTTTGGATGGCCCGTTCACGGTAGCAGTTGAGTTGCGCATGGTCAATATGTTCGCGGCAAGGTGCAGAGGATCCATGGATGCTGGATATCTTGAGCTGGCGTGTAAGATGTTGTGGTGACCTCGGTGATGGCTGTATGGAGGTGATGCTCTCAAGCGGGTTCAGATATCTGAGTCCTTGGCAGAGGAGTGAGGCGGTGGAAGAAGCGAGGCCCCCACGCAGAGTGGCCAGGATCAGTGTTTTTTCAATGTTGCTGCGACGAGAGTGTTCTGCTGAAGTAACGCTGGAGCAGGGGGGTCGACGATTGTGTGTGCGGCTTGAGGTTGATAGTCCCATGGTGGAGGAGTTCAGGTAGCCGCTTGTGCTTGCAGCGTGTTGCGGCTTTTGGCGTGACACAACGTTGGTGACGATGGCGCAATTTTCAACGGTTTGCTTTTAGCTCCTCTTCCGGGTGGTGGTGGTGGTGCAGCGTTGTGTAGTGTGCGTTTGTTTGTGGGGTTGGTGTACGCTTCGGCACGTTATGTACAATTGCTTCTTCTTCTTATATGACAGAGCAGTGCTCCTGCTATCCTTTAAAAAAAAAGTTACTATTTATTTTGCTATAGTGCACAAAATTAGCCCCATAGTCTACAGGAACAAACATGGCCATAGTAGGCGGCGGCAAACACAGGCCGAGTTGCAACTGCAAACGCAGCCGGCACTGTGCGATGCTGTCCTGCGTTTTCGTCGTGACGCATGGAGCAGGCACTGTGCGATGCTGTCGTAACCCCTGACAAGCTGTGACGCGAGGATGACGCCACGGCAGAAAATATGAATCCGTCCTGGTCTCTATGAGAGTGTGGGAACGGCCACAGTGGAACGGAATAAAAAGTTGACCAAGGCACCAGCACAATTCGCGCGCGGGGAAAATGCACCATCCATCCGTTGACCGATGACCCGGGCGGGCGGGCGTGCGATCCACGGACAAATCAAACGATCTCGCTCGCTCGGTCCGTATATCGATCGATCAACCGGCCAAAGATGAGACCAAGCTTTGTCAAATAAATCGACATCATGCTGCATTAGGTATACTTGCAACCACTGTCAACATACAATAGTATCCAAGAATTTTTCCATTCCTTTTTTTTCAATTTGTTATACTATTTTTAAGATAAGCCGGCCGGCAGCAGGTATTTTGAGCGAGTCTGTATTACTGAGATCACGAGGAATATTTGGTAGCTAATAGCATAGCATGGACACGTGAGCCGGCAAAATCGATTAGTCAAATTAAGCAAAGTGGAGTAATTCTTGTACGGTGTACATACCCAGATCGATCGGGGAATGGAAATGTTCACCGCAGGTAGGCGCGGTGTGGTTGAATTGATTTGATCCATCCGAGGCAAAGGCAAGGCAAGCACTAGATAGATCGAGCTAGTGCTGCACTGCTGCTTGCACTACGGGAGCTAGCCAAGCCAAACCACTAGGAGTAGTCGCTTGGTCGTCGCTTCATTCGTGGGTGCCGGAGGTGTTGGGTCCTGCGGCTCATCATCGCTTGCTTTGCTTTGTTTGGTGGTGATCTGATCAATCGGGTGGGGCGGTCAAGCTCAAGCACCAGCTGTGCAGAGCCTCCACGATGCACACCCAACGCACGCACTACAGTACTTTCTATGATATGGACAGCGACATGAGCGAGAATTGATGCTGTGTTCATATGGGTGGTAGAGAAAAGTATTTTTTATTAAATAGTATATTAAAAAACATGTTCGGAGTGAATAGAAAAACTTGTTAGAAAAGTATTTTTTTCTGAATCTGAACGAACGGCGGCAGCAGAAATATCAACATAAGCATGACGGCCGCATTCATACCAGCATACCAGACAAACAAATCCAGCTTCACGAGACGAGACCCTTCTTCTTCCTCCTCTTCTTCCTGGCTGCTACCTTCCCTTAGTATTTCTCGGATTCCTTCCTGCTGACTGCTGTAGCGTGCTCGCGCGTAGCTCCCCGCCTCCTTCTAGTAGTACTGGCGCGCCACTATTTTTGCTGCCGCGCCTTCACTGCGCCTGCCAACCGGCAGCGCCAATAGGCTTAGGACACGCCATGCCAACCACAGAAATATACATATAATTGAAGGGCAGGATCCCCAGCAACCTCCTTCCTCTTCCCTTCCCCAGCAACCTGCTGCTGCTGCTGCTGCTGCTTGTTCTCGCCGGAGGACGGAACGATCTGCTTGCTCCTAGCTGCTTCCTTCTTCTCAGGTACCGCTTGCTCCAACAAGTCTTCGTCTTTTCGTCTGTTTGCAGTTTTCTCTGTGTTTCTGTGCTCGTCTCCTTTTTATTTTGTTCATCTTTCCTTTCTTCCTGAATGAATCCTGGTGCTTCGGACAAGCCTCTTCTTGTATTGTGATTTCCACCTTTGATGAATCTCTTCTGCCTATGTGGCGGACGCGGTCGGTTTCTTAGTTCCTTTCTGGGCATCCTTTTTGCCAACATGGAAACACCCACAAGAATTGGCCCTTTAAATCAAGCACTGAACAAGGGTCTTATGATGGTGGATATGAGAGTACGGCAAACGAATTTTTGGTCCGGCAATCTTCTCAATCCAAGAGCCTCTCCTCGATCGGATTACCAGTTTTTGAGAGTCAAATTTGCTAAATTGTTCAGGAGGCAAGGAGAGACCGGAAGGCAATTCTTCCTTCCAGGAGATTGCAAGGTGTTCGGGAGGAGTTGTGATCGAATATGGACTCATCCACCTTGCACTTCTGATGGTGCGTTTGACTTGGGGAAAGCAAGGTGGCTACTTCAGTGTAGCGGATGTTGCCATGTGGATATGCAGATAGCCAGATAGTACATGCGACTCAGTAAGCAGAGGATGGTGTAGGAACAAGTCACCACATGTTCAGATAATTGTGCAATAATTATATCCACTGTCAGACTAGGCAGTTCAGGCAGGTTCCCTGTTGCAAGAAACGTGCCCTTCACAAGATCTTCGATCATGGTTCCATTAACCAGGTCCTCCTGAATGGGATTTGGACAGATTTCACCAAGTCAAACGCACTCAGCTCATTTGTGCTCAGAGGGCACTCAGCTTATTTGTGATCATCATAGTTGGGCATGGTGATTTTGGACAGATTTCACCCACACTCGTGTCTAATGACCTGCCAGGCCCTGTTGTTTGTATTCACCGATACTATCTCAAGATGCAAAACTTTTCTGTTAGAACCATTAACAATCCTTTTCTTACAAATCACTTTTTTTTTTCCAGAGTCAAATTTTCTTGAGGAACCCTGTGCTGCATGTTGAATTCCACAAGGCTACCATAACAAGTGAGGATATGAGTTGGTGGTGTTGTCTTCCTAGAACCAAGAAACAAGAGAATCCTTACTCCAACAGCATAGGCGGTAAGAATAATGCATTTTAGCATGCTGCAAGGTTTCCTGCATCAACACACCAACCGACAAAGTTTACCGATTGATGATGCACTTATCAATTTTCTTTTCAACACTGTTCCCTTGCAGTATCTTGATGTGTTGAAATGAAATTATAAGAACTTCATAACAGAAGCATGCCAATTTACTTTTGCAGTATGCTCAACCCTTTTCCTTTGTACATATCCTAATTATCAAATGCTACTGCTTTCAGGTATTTATTCAGAGAAGAACATAAGACTCTTCTCCTATGCTGAGTTAAGATCTGCCACAGATAACTTCAATCGTACGAAGAAAGTAGGCCGAGGTGGCTTTGGGACAGTTTATAAGGTAACAATTCATTTCTTGATGTGGTGTTCAGTTTGAGGATTGATGGGAGAAACCAAAGGAGGGTTATTTTCCCTCAAAACTTGAATGCTCGTTTAGTCCTTGCATATCTCAACTTCTCGTGTATGGTTTCAGGGTACAATTCGGAATGGGCGAGAGGTCGCGGTAAAAGTTCTTTCTGCTGAATCCAGGCAGGGCATCAGAGAATTCTTGACAGAAATTGATGTCATTAGCAATGTGAAGCATCCCAACCTTGTCGAATTAGTTGGTTGCTGTGTTGAAGCAAATAACCGAATTTTGGTGTACGAATATCTTCAAAATAGCAGTCTTGACCGTGCACTTTTAGGTATGAATCATACTGTGCCATTATACTAAAATGCACACTTTGCTACATGATTTCGTTGCCACATTGGCTTCAGTTGCCTTATTAGCAATTTATCTTGTGCTTCTACAGGTTCTAACAGTGAACCTGCCGACTTTACCTGGAGCATAAGATCTGCTATATGCATTGGAGTTGCTCGAGGTCTCGCATACCTGCACGAAGAGATTGCATCACCGATTGTACATAGAGACATCAAGGCCAGCAATATACTTCTTGACAAAACTACATCCCCAAGATCGGGGACTTTGGTCTGGCCAAGCTATTTCCTGATAATGTCACCCACATCAGCACCCGTGTAGCTGGAACAACGTGAGCATCGGCCTCTTTACAGTTTTGGTGCTTGACTCGACTTGCTGTCATATTTCCTTAGGCTAACACGATTCTTGGGATGCTTGCAGAGGCTACCTTGCCCCGGAATATGCATGGCATGGCCAGTTAACGAAGAAAGCAGATATATACAGCTTTGGGGTCCTTGTGCTGGAGATAATAGCCGGCACAAGTAGTTCCAGAGCATATTGGCAGATGACAAGATTCTACTGGAGAAGGTCAGTCTCTTTTCCTGCTGCATTTTCTGAATGTTTTGTCATCCGCAAAAGATATACAACTACGCAAAAACAACTTCACAACTGCAGTGCCTGGCAAAAGTTGCTGAAGCTGTACAGTAGAACTGTTTAGCTGCCAAAAGAATCACAAGCACATATCACCTCCCAATACTACATCCAAGTCTAACTCTGAACATTCACCAACAGACATGGGAGCTATACGAAGCAAAAAAGCTCAAGGAACTGGTCGACCCAGTCTCGTAAATTACCCCTGAAAGAAGAAGTCATCCGGTACATCAAGGTGGCCCTCTCTGCATACAGGCGGCGGCGGCGCGCGACCGTCGATGCCACAGGTGGTCACCATGCTGTCCAAGCCGATCCGGATCAACGAGAGCGAGCTGACGTCGCCGGGATACATCCACGAGTACAGGAGCAACGTGTCCAAGGCGAGTACGTCGAGCCACTCAAGGTCCAAGAACTCGCCGTCGTTGGACTCAACATGTTCAGCACGGTCGTTCCACCAACAGTGACCGAGATGCCCCAGGTGAAGCAACACCAGGCAGCGGATGTTAATCCTTGCGTTGTGAACTGGCGATGTAGAGTGACCAGACCGATCTGACGGTATAATAAGAGAAGTGCGTGTGTGTCAGTGTGTGATGTTTTCAAATCGCAAATGCGGCAACTAGATCTTGTACATATAGATAGTGATTCATTCCAAGCAATGCAGGATTGCTGCTTATTTCATAAGCTTCAGATATAACATTCGAGCACTAGTATAATCATCCGGTATTCAGTTAAGCACCAGGTATTCCTTTTAATTGGGCAATCCAGCGAGCTAATTGGGCAAGACGAAACAGTAAAGATACATCTGTTGTGACACTAACTTGAATGTTCATTGCTGATATAAAGCAATCCTGTTGCAAATCTCTACAAAAGATCGCTACAGGATACACAAGTCTGGAAATCAGAAATAAAACACACTTCCGTCTACGCACAGTCAATGCTCTTGTGTTCTGTAAAGCTACTACCCTTTTAAGTCACTCTGACGCTGCGGCCTGCTCCTTCTCTGCCTCGGACCGGCCATTGGCGGGGGTTTCTTTGTTCTCTGCAGGCTGCTTGGTGCCGTTTGCTGGGGCTGCGCCGCCTTCTTTGGCACCATCCTTTGCACCCTCTTTAGGCCATCTTTGCGCCTTCTTTGGCAGCAGGCGTGTGGGGGTTGCCAGCATGTGTTGCGGAGGAGCATGCTTCAGCTTCACTAAGATTGGCGCATCCGGGAGAGGTCCGTGGGCTTGCCTGGCTTCGGGCCCTGAATAACTGTGATGGATGGCTTCTTGTCCTTGTCTTTCTTTCCCCGCTTCTCAATGGTGGCAATTTCATGGGAATGAGATCTGAAATCGATTTCCAGTACTGCTTGTCCGCGCTAGCATGGAATTTCTCCTGACTCGCTACAAAAAATCTGCAGTGTAGCACAGAAGAAATTAATAAGCAACACAGATTAGCGTGCATAGACAGATGCACTAATAACTCGAACGATCTCCTCACATACCTTCTCCCTTTCTCTGTTGTTGACCATATTTTCCGCACAGTTCTTTATCCTCTTCTCATAGAAAGCTTTCTTGAATTCTTCAGCTTCAGCAATTATTTGGGCGCGTTGCTCCTTCTCCAGCTGCTCCTTTTTCTCAAGTTCAATAGCATTTTGCCTGAGAGCATAGTTGAAGGAAAGCAAAGCTAATTAAAACAAGAGTATGAGGCAAAAATTATTATCAGTTCAATAACGGCAGTTAAAGGTTGAATCAGAATTCAGGATCAATAGCGATGATGATTGCAGGCTCCATCAAATTTGTTTTATAGGGCTCTCCGAAGACAAGAATAACAGCCAAAACAATGCCATAAAATTTGCTACTGCTTAGAGCCTAAGACAATGTTATGATGAATCAGATCATATCAAAGACCTCTTCAAATACTAAAAAGGATTCAAAACTAAAGATGGGCATTCAGTAAACATAAAATAAATAAGGTCGTATGGAAGACAATTTCATGCAGACTATCATTCTAGGAAATGCTCACTGATCCCAAATTGGGATTTTCTCCCGTGGAATACCTTTACAAAAATAAGGATTTGAGTAAAGCAATGGATCTAAACATCCAAAGAATAAAACCATATGCCTACCACTCAGGCTCATTGACTGAAGAAATATCAACAAGGCATACACTGGAAGATTAAGTACGAAGCAGAACTAGATGAAACGTTAACTAGTTGTGAAAATCACTGATTGCATAACTAGCCTCAT